>OY720636.1:37948684-38548684 GCA_963169105.1 Ceriagrion tenellum | reverse complement strand
AAAACGGACGGATACAACCCTTACCAAATTAAATCGATGTCAAAACGAATAAAGTTGAAAGTTGATACAAATATCTGAATTAACTCTGTAAAAGAGCCCTGGGCTAGGGGAAGAGGGGGCTAACCCTTTGTAAAGCCTCACCTAGCTCAGGTTAAATAAAAAATCAATCAATAAATAAATCAATCAATCAATCTAGGTCAAGGAACTTCGTTACTGCCACTGCTGCTCTTATGCCTAGAAATGTAAGGCCCATTTATTTACTTACTCCATAATGTCCTAATTTTAGACACCACTTTCGTTTCTTATACACTCATGCTGAAGATCAAATAGACGGACAAAGTACGAAATGATGAAGTTTAGAGAAAAGTAGAAGAGGAAAGGACCATAAGAAACACCATGCATATGAGAAGAACCGGATGGATAAAACAAACTCTGAATACATAATGGGTTTGTGAAGAACATAATTGAAGGTAAAATAGAGCGGAAAGTCCACAGAGGAGGACCCAGGGATAAGTTCATGGACCAAATGAAGAGGAAAGTACATAAGAAGAGATAACAGAAGGTAAGGGAACTAGCATTAAATAGGGTAGGGTGGAGGGCTGCAGTCAACCGATCTTAGGATTGAACAACGAATGGTAACTCTCATGCATTGCTTCATATTCGCTCTTCTTTTCTTAGGCTCCTAATATTCTACCTCTTCATTTCTTCTACCGCATTCACCCATGACTCTTGCGATCAACTACTTCCTCTCACATCATTCACTCTACTATCAATTAATATATTTCATTATTCAACCATGATCCATTCTTTCAACATGGCCAAACAAACGAAGCACAATGTTTTTATGTATATATATCCGTCACCGGAACATCGTGCATGATCTTTGTACACGGAAGAAAATATAAACTGAAGCTGAACGCGTGAAAACTAAACCCTCGTCTAATTTTAGTGGATAAGCATGATCTTCAGACTCGAGCGGTTGAATGATTACGGCCACATTTTGGTACGCTCTCCCTCACAGAAGTTTCAGCAACTGAGAAAATACCTATCTGTTACATAAACATAAAATCCTATATGAGAGCACAGGGGGAGAGAAAAAAACTCTAGTCGAGTGCACAAGCTGGCTCAACGAAAGGTTAATTCACGGCTTCGATTTGTGTGCAAAGCAAACAGGAGTGACTTCGGTCCGCGCCGAATGACGCGTAGCAGCTGCAGCAAATCTGTGGGGGACAACCGTTTAGGATTCATCCAGGCCGATCATCCATAACCTCCATTTATGATATCCGCGTGGTTCAATAGACTGGGCAACGCTGGGGGATTCATACCATGGCGGAGGCTATTTTGGGTCGGCGACGGTGTGGCCCCCATCCCATAAGAATCGTCGGACCCAAAACGAGGGCCCTGCCGGCCCCAACGCCTCTCTCTTCTGACCTCCTCTCTAGCGAGACCGAAGGAAAGGAAACGGTTTGGTTAGTTTGGCGATCGGTTGAGCGAATAAAAAGGTGGGACATTAGACCCCAGAGGGGGGGCGTCCGTTTTTCCGAGAAAGGACCAGAAAGTCTGACAGATTGGCTCATTTTCTCGCTCAAGACCCTTCGAAACTAGTTTAACAGAAAACTTCGAGTTTTCCAAAAAAAAAATCAGGCGAGATGCAGAATAAGTGCACTACAATATAATGGAAGGGCACCCCTAACAGGAAATGTGAGAAGGCGATTTAAGGCAAAGAGCTGTAAAGGTAAGGAAAAGCAACTGAGGAAATTACTCTGAGCATGACACACGGAAATATCCCTCGGTTATGAGGTACAAAAATTCTCGGAAGTCAATCATCTGAAAGGAAAGACAGAGGTACGGGAAAGTTTGAGTTTGGTTACTACTTCGGCGAAACAGTTCTTTCTTACCAACCGCCGAGCGAATTATTTGGTAAAATAACAATGTTCCCACTTATTCGTGAATTAGCAACAAAGATAATCTCCGCGCACGTGATTAGAAAATTCAACGACAACGTAAATAATGATTACATGATAACTACTCCTGCTATTTGCAAGTGCCGCATGAAGATGTTTACCAAGGTGAACACGACAAATTTTATCAATAAATCCGCTCGGATAAATAAACGATTTCTTCACACTTATGGAGTTTCTGCTCAAGGCACAATGAAACAAAAAAAAGAATAATTATTTATGAAACTTCCATTAAAATA
Source organism: Ceriagrion tenellum (assembly GCA_963169105.1). Classification (NCBI taxonomy): domain Eukaryota; kingdom Metazoa; phylum Arthropoda; class Insecta; order Odonata; family Coenagrionidae; genus Ceriagrion; species Ceriagrion tenellum. The sequence goes on along the minus strand of OY720636.1, from coordinate 38,546,484 downwards.
GCGTGCGATAGATGGTACGATTACTGCACAGAGAAGAAGCAGATGAAATATTTATCTTGGCAATCAACTCCACCGGATTCTGTAACCAGTAGCACAATATCCTCCTTCATCTTCTGCCGCCAATATAATAATTGAGAGCATAACTAGTTCAATGAACTGGTCCCAAAATATATAGAAACTTAAAACTTTGTCATCATGAACGTACGATGCGGCGCATCAAAAAATGTATACCATCGGATCGACAGGAAACGCTGGTAATTGCTTGATAGCAGCGAAGACAGTAATAAAGCAGACAAAAAGACGTGGGCGAGAATGGGCCGACAATTTGACGCGCTTTCGTCCGGGGATAGAAGCTCCATACACCCACCCATAGTGGAGGATTAAAAAAACACACTCTGTGTGGGATCAAGCGTAAAGGGGAAAATTACATTCATTTCGATCCGCCATAATTTTAGACCCCGAAATCCGTAGCAGCGGCAGCACTGAGGAAAACCAATTGTCGGGTCGGGAAAGGAGGGGAGACAGACTGCCCTTCCTTGAGACGATGCAGAGATGAGAACGAGGCGAAGAGTGCGCGGCAAACAAGCGGAAGTATCTTCCTGGGGGCCCTCCTCCTTACGGTGGGCTCCCGAAAACATATTGGTATACAAAGAGGAAGCCGAATGGGCCGAAGGAAGCATGCGGAGGGGTTTAGAGGAGGGAGAGAGTGAGGGAGAGGAAGGGCCTTCAAGGCGACGGAGCCTCGGAAACGGACTAGCGGGTCGACGCCACGGTTGGAAATGGTTTGCGCAGACGGGCGGACGGTGGGCAGACATGGGAGAAGAGTTTGGGACGGGTGTAAAAAAAATGTTTCCGAGGAGTGGGAGAGGGGAAAAAATGAGGGGGAGGTTGCGTGGGCGGGCGGTGGGAAGAGCAGGCATGCGCTTGTAGAAGAGGCCTCTCTCTCTCCTTGGCAGGTAGGACGGAAAGGGGAAACGAGCTAGAGCCACGAGCAGCAACCGACTGAAAAGGCAGTCCAACGGATTGGAGGAAGAAACAACCTGAAAAGTCACCTGCAAGGTTGAGGGAAAAATATGGCACGAAAATATTGAGTAGAAATAAATGTTACAGATCAACATCGAGAATGTAAATGAGAAACTTTTCTTGGAGTTTCTCTTTTTTTTAATTTATCATTTTTTCTAAATTTTATTTTATCTTTACTACCCCGAATCCTTCAAATATTATCTAATACTAAAAATACAGGGCATTTGGACAATTTATGTAGGGTAAATAGCAACAACAACAGACGAATACAAATACCAACCCCCTGAATGGTGTGAATTCCATCCAGGCGGGACTCGAACCCAAGACCCACAGGTTAGCAGGCGAGAACTTTACCCCGTAGCCAACAGGGCCGGAATTGTATAATGTCTTTTGTAAAACTGCAGAAAGTTCAAATGTAGCCCGACTGCTTGTTTAATTTTCTTATCACGACATAAATTTCTTCGAAAATCTTCCTTGTATTCTCTTTTTTAGAGGGTACTATTATAGAAAGCTCAACGATCGTAGATTACCCAAAAAATTTGTCACTTTCTAGTGAAATCATGAATTACTTAGTTTTCGAGAAATGATTTATTACTTCCTTACGACCTGGGTTTCATCAATGTGCGGCATCATCAGGTACAGAGCTAGTAAAACACATTGCTTAAATAGTAAAAAATAAGAGGGGGGAAACTAAGCAAACTAAGGAAACTTATGTTATTCATCGTTTCATTATGAAGTAATTCCATCAAGTTACTGCCAATATCATTAATTCTAATAGTCACTTACTCTTTTTAAAACAAATTAGTACAGGTATTGTTCTAGTAATCTTTTCCTAGTAGTGATACAGGAACTTAAAAGTTAGCTCAATTCTTTATCCATTTCTCTAATCATGAAAATACGTCAGTACTATGTAGATCTAGCGGATGACTCATTTATATTAATCATACAATGTACATTCATTCATATAAGTATTCTATCAGCTGATTGGTAGGTTTCCGGATTATACTTGTCCTAATGTCTGGCATATTTCTTTCCATTTTTATTCCTACGGATGACCCGTCATTAGATCCCTCTTGGATTCCTTATATCGTCTCCCGCTTCCCCAGTGTTCTCCCCTGCACTACCCTCATCAAAATTCCCTCTCTTTTCAAAATATCCTCCATCCATCTCTTCTGCCTCCTCCGAACTTCCGCCACCAGCTTCCTCTCCTCTCCAGCCGCGTCCAATACCTCTTCGTTTGTCCTTCTCACCTTCGTTTGTCCAGCTCACATATCTTCTCCATATTTTTCCACACATTCGTCTCAAACCCCTCTGGTCTAGAATATCTAAGGCTTTCCCGGCGTATTAAGATGTTAAATATTACTCGGGTTTTACACCGGGTCAAACTCTCCATCCGACGTTTCGATGAGTCGTCCATCGTTCATGCGCTTATGACGATGGGCGAGCTCATCGAAACGTCGGCCAAAATGGAAAGTTTGACCCGGTGGAAAACACAAGTAAAAACCCTTTAACGCCTCTAGTCAACGTGCATCCTCCCTTCGCGATGACTAAATCTCCGGCCCATACAAGAAGTTTCTTTTTTAGTTCTATTTTCCTGGGATGTCTCTTTCATTGTTATTACTGATTCGACCAGTAAAAATTAATCCCGCGATATGCGACTTCCAGTCTGAATTTTGAATGCATATGCTCTTGTGAGGCGTTAATGAGAATACTTTTGATTTTAATTACTGGGAGGCAGCTAGCTGGAGAGGTCGTCCCTCCATTCTCAAAAACTCGACCAAAGGGACGTCTGAGGCTGGGGATGGGAAGAACCCCAGAGAAGATGGAATCCTTTTTCCCCCACATCCACCCCTGCAACAGTCACTCAACCCTAACCCCCTCGAACTCCAAATCCCTTAAAACCCAATCTTACAAGGTATCCCTTCCACGAGAGAGTGCAATTGGAACGTAGATAACGCGGCGATCTCAGACGCTGGATGGGGTCCACCTGCCTTCTGAGCAAGTCTTACTGCATGGCTGAGGCTCCGTTGGAGGGGAACGGAGAGGATTCCCCGAAATTATTAGGTACTTTTTTCTCCAGTCCTCTGAACGTAGCGTCCATTACGTTGGAATTTACGAGGATAACGTACTTAAAGGGAAAGCAAGGTAGATATATATATATATTGTATACACATAAAAGTTTAGGACTTATTCCTTTCGGTATCAGTGGAAAAAGTAGGGTGTGGAGGAGTCTGAGAGCCATGAAGCACTCACTTAAAAGTGTGTCCTGGGTACTCGAGATAAGCATAATTTTTAACGACCACAGCCTAGACGGTAACTGATATCCCCAAGGGATGGAAGAAACGAAGAATTAAGCACGAGAAATCGTGGGTACTCGCCTTAGGCCCTTTTTTGAGCTAAAAAGACGGTCGATCCCACTTTAAAACTGGTGCTGTGACCAAATAGGAACAAACTTAAGCTCTATTAACGCCGAAACGCATTACTTTGTTTTTTTTTCAATAGCACTCGCGCAGAGAGCATAAATGTATGCACCGGATTCGATAAAACTCGAAAGGCAATAAACCGATCAATCGTTTCCTCGTAAATGTTATTCTATGCCAACTTTGCGCGGCGTTTAAACAACTGTTTGTGCAGTGAATCCGCCCCGACTGCCATAAAGCTAAAAAAAATTCTTGGCCGGCATTTTACGCTCCGATCAATTTGCAGCGTACAATTGACTGCGTTCGAGCGACTACGGGGAGGGGTGAGGGCACAATGCGGTAACGCCCGACAACAAAATGTCCCACGATCACACGAGAGAGCATAAAGTGCAATTTTCAAACTTTTTAAAAATATCAATAAAATCCGACGCGGAAAATTATTGGTTCCTCTTATAGAATTAATCGCGCCGCTCTCCCGCTTTAATAAACAACATCGCACGACACATTCCGACGGAACATAAAAAAAAAATTATATGTATATATGACGCGACACTCGGAAAAAAATCTCAGAGACATTTTCACACCGATTATTTATTTCACCACAGCCAGGCCATTAATTACCAATAATGAATAACGTCTGATTAATGAATGGCCCGGCGTCCGTCGTTTGTTCGTCGTCCTCGTTACTCCTCTGCGCCCCTCCCCCATCCTCTACTAGCGTCGCGTGCATTGAAACGCGGCAAACAATTTCGGGTTTCCACTACCGCACGTCAACTTTTTCCCCGCTATCTCCGCAATCGTCAACACACACACCGACACAAGCACGGGACAAACAACAAAACGTCCGATGAAGCGGCAGATGAGATTCTAAAGCCTTGATAGGCGTGAAAATCACGCCCGAGCCGATGAATCACGCATGCAAATCCGAACCGCATTGGGACGATGTTGATCCGCCCGCCGTTGGGGGCGCGGATGGCGGAGGACGAGGAGGTGTGGGCAGAAGTGGGTGGGTGGGATGGAAGCGAAAGAGAAGTGAAACTTGAGCAGGCATGGCGGAGAACGTGCCTCGGCATTAATTACGCGATATATAGCACTAATTAAACCATTACTCTCTCCCCCTCTGTCTCCCTATCCCTCCCTCGCCGTCTGCAAGCGTTGCAAAGATTATTCCGCGCCTGGATTATTTATTCCGGACACGCCGCGTGCCACGATCTTGTTCTTTTAATATAAAGAAATTCGCGGTGAGCCTGAAAACCGTATCGTTCAAAGCAACAACTTAATATGAACCTTGAAAGGGCAACTGAAGCAAAAGATAGGGCAGTATAGCGGAGATTACAAGGAGCATAGTCAGCTTTCAAAGCCTATCATCGAGTATTTAACTTTTCGCGCTGCGTCTACCCCGATAGGGAACGCTGTGATGGGTATGTATGCATGTATATAGATAACTACAGGCTAAAAACAAAGGAATGAGTCAGATTTCAGAACCCCCATTCATTCAGAACCGCTGATGATGGAGAGGAAGTCGTTCTCCGAAACGTCGGGACTCATGTTCCTTCTTGCCCGGTGGAACACCCGAGAAACATATATCCAGCAGATACACTTGGTAAAAAAGATCTTTCATCAATGAGTCCGAATCTTAACACTAGGCATTTCAGCTCCTCAGGCAGAGAGAAATATAACCACTAAAGTAATTGTCCTTTGATAACAACACATTTGGAGATCCTTATGATGATCCGGAAATTTCCAAGTCGTATTAAAATGCAATTTTTTCAAGGAAACCTCCACCTATGCTTAGATGTGGAGAATGGATACTTAGGCGTCTTTTTTTAAATGCTTACAGCCAAAAAGTTATAGACAAACATAGATCACGTTTATGAAAAATAATTTGTGAGACTTAACGCGGTGGAATTCCCTCATCGTTGAACACCTAAGCAAAAAGTCACGACTGCGACGATGTCGACCCGATAGAATTTGGACTTGTAATTCACTTCTTTGTTTTAAACGATGATACCGAAGACGATTCTCGATCGGGAATAAAATGCAAAAGTAGTTCAATTCAATATAAGCAAAGCAAATAAAAATAATTCACATTTTATTCAAGTTAAATTCGAGTTAGTAAGTCACGACTGCGACGATATAGACCTGATAGAATTTTGACTTATAATTCACAGCTACTTTTTAAATGACGATTCCGAATATGATTCTCTATCGCAAATAAAATGCAAAGTAATTCAATTCGACACAAGCCAAACAAACCAAAGTATTTTTTTTAATCTCCCATTTGTTACGATCCTACCTCCCTCCTGGTCCACTAATCTACGAGAACACAATTCACTTTAGCACCGTGGCTAGCGATGAATATTACTCAACTTTCGACAACAATGATACCATCGCATTGCCATTCAATCAAAGAGAATGTACCTACTCTTTCGGTCCCGCGGGACAGTATGGGAGCGTCATTCATCATTTTTTTATTTTTACAGGCGCCGGATTGGTGAAGGGGCACTTTTTGAGCGACGTCTGGGAATCACCACAATGTGGCGCTATCCGGAAGCCTCTTCTCCTCTCTCTCTCTTGTCATGCAATGATCCCCAACCTATCCCCCCAATCATAACGCCCTTCTCTCTTCCACGCTCAACACCGCAAAACCTCGCCAGTATTTCGAGATCGTGAAAACAAATGGGTGTCCGACTCACAGTGGGAGAGAGAGAGGGAGAGAAACCGTAGGGAGTGAGAGAAGGGATGGTTATAACCGAGTGAGAGAGAGAGGGGGGGGAAGAGAATTGATAAGACTCCGGGACAAATGACCGATATTAAACCGTCGTATCGCCGGCTACCAGCCATGCGCCCGCCTCGTTTCGCCGCGGAAATCCCGTGGATATTACTACAACAGCCACCCTCCCCACTTCCCCAAGCCCTCTTCCACCGCTCCGCCCAACCCACCATGTATTTCCACCCACAACGCCAGCCACAACGCCAGCCACACATAAGTCCTCCTCTCAGCTCCATACTGTCCCTCTCCCTCTCTTCATGTGCCCTGCTCCCTTTTGGGGCGGCCGGGGGGGGGGGGAATCGTTTATGGCTTTTACTCTCGTTCGAGTGGAGGAGGCGGCTGCAAATTTTACTTTCGTCCCTCACCCGCAGGAAACGGATTAAGATCTTAGTGTCGCGCCGATGAAATGGAGCAGTTGAAATAGTCGCGCTTCACACAAAAAATTAAACAGGAACGAGAGGCAAGGGTAATAATCGCTCGGTAGTTGATGATAAGCAAATTATATGTCCGGGCACCGCTGACGACTTGAAGGATTCGGATAGTCCGTCCACGCTATTCATAACTAGTTCACCGTGCTCTCTAGCGGCGAGCACTTGGGGATTTTGACTTAACTCGAATTAAAAACTTGCTATGATTGGAGAAAGACACAAACCGAAAATTCCTAAGAAACAGCCGGGAAGTAAAGATGTGCAATGCAAACTATACAAAGTAGAAGAGAAGAATCGTATTGAAAATATTTCACTAGATATCAGAATCCTGAAAATAGGTATGGAAAGGAATGACGGCGGTAAAAGATACCGAAGAAGATAAAAAGTGGAAAAAATCAACCAGTTGATGGGAATGTAAAAATAAGGATTTTACACAATTCACAGTTACGCAGTAATGCTAAAATAAATAAACTCTCCATATTCCACACTTATTACTCGAAACCTCAACCTAATTTAACGAACTCGCTTCATTTTCGAGGGGAATTACATTTTTCACAACAAGCAAGAACTTATTTATACAAAATCTAGCATGAAAATTTGGAAAGGTTGATGATGTATTGTTAAGGTTTAAGGACAAAGGAGGTAGACATAAGGAAATAGTTAATAAGAATGGAAATGGTTAACAAGTGTAGATAAAAACAATAGGACTAATCAACGGAAAATTTTCTTGGAAGAGGAATAGGCTCATGATTAAGTGGTGAGTGAATTGTTGGTATGAAATCAGCGAACAATGTCGTTTCTAAAACATGGTTTAGGACATAATTTCAAGTTCATGCCGGACTATTCAGTTTTTGCACCTTTGTTAGTAACATGTAGAACATTAGCATTAAAATTAGACAGCCATTAGAGTATGTCTGCTATATTTCACATAGTATACTCTCTAGCCATTCAAGTTACGCGATAAGACTTAACAAAATTAAGAGGAGACAAGCCAATCTCCAATAATGCCGCCACTAATGACCAACCCTGTCAATATTCGTACGTTCAAATTCCACCTATAGAATGGCAGTAGAGTTAATCTACAGTTTAAGGTCTAACTTCACACAGGGTGGTCTTAGAAGTAGTTTACCTTTCCTAACTTCCAAGTTTACAACGACATAGGTCTCGAAGTATTATTGCATGAAATGCTTACATATATACGAGCGAACAACGATTAGCAGAGAACACAATCTAGGATTATACAGAGTCAAGAGATCAGAAATAGAATTTAACAGATGCCATCCATCCGTCCTAACACTTCATCTTACGCTCCAACGGGATGGGCTCCCATTTAATTATAAACGGCAACTAAACCCTTTGGAGAGAGGAGCGCTCCAATGACAGCGATTTTAATCACAAAAATGCCCCTTTTTGAGTTAAATGGAATGAGCAGGAAGATCAACAAAGCCACCTCCGATAACAATAATGAAGGCACGCATGACCACTCACTCCGAACCATGAAATCTAATTCTCTTATTAAAAACTCAACGTTCAGATTGTCCGTCAAACGCCAGCTTACCGTCACATGAATCAAGAAGGGTCTCGAATCTCGATTAGGAACGTCATGCAAAGTTTCTCTCACCCTCCCTTTTATATTCCTCCATCCTCTCTCTCCTCCACTTACCATCCCATTAAAGTACAACCGATTGGCGCTCGTAGAGCGCGTGTGGAGAAGCGACCGTCAACAGAGACAATAATTTTCGCCAACGCATTCGTTTATTACTCAGCGTTTCACCAAAGAGATCATCCTCCTCAACAGCGTCCCTTGGTTTGATCTGTAATGCGGTGCCATGCAAAGGTTGGGATGACAATCGCTGTGGGGGAAGAAGAAAGGTTTTGAGCACACCTAATCTTTTGGTTTATTTCGAAATTGCAACTCCAGTTAATCTTTTCCACGCTGAGATAAACCTGCGCATGACGTGCGAAATAAAAAAATTGGAAACATTTTTTTAACTTTTCTTTTTCAAAAATCTCCACCGTGGGTAAACTTCACGATCGTATAGAAACGATACAAACGGCTCATTGCGAGGAGAGTGTATGGCGAAGAGTGGGATAAGGAGGAAAACCCTTGAAAAGCAACCGAGAGGAAGAAAGACGATAGTTATTTTGGACAGCATAATTAATGATAGGCAGCGAGTGCAAAAACGTTAAGAGAGACTTAATAGCGGGATAACTTAAGAGTGCGGGAGTTGAAGATGACCCCATAATGCGAGAATTTCAGTTTCAGACAGTTCAGACAAAATATCAACTATCGGATGGAATATTCACCGATGACACCGCGATCTTAGATTTACGGCAATGATTATACGATTAATTCCTCAACAGCCTTAGTAGTCTCAAAGTTTGGGTCTCATTGGTTTGGCCACGACTATGAGGAAGACAGTTCGCGGTTATCTTCGGTTTGTAACATAAAACTTTTCAATCTTTAAAGATCGCTAGCGTCTATGTCGAGCAACTTGGAAACAACAGCTTTACAGTTAGAATTAATTCTACAATCACGTCACCAGGCCTATATTCGTTGTTCGGGATACACACAAATTTCCACAAAGCCAATTCTGCTAGCATCCAATTTATTGCTCATGACGTTTCCCTACAGGAAAACAATTACTGCATCAGAAAGATTGACACAATAATTTCCATTTGCGACACGAAAGAATTCAATTTCTTAAGTTTGAATGGAGTTTTTTTTCATCACCTTCCACATATTAGCATTAGAATATGTACACGGTTGATGTGCTGTCGTAAATAATGGAAAGACAACGAGAACGCATGCACATCTTGTACGGAGATTATTGAAATTTGCAGACAAGACTTAATGGGATGGTCGGGAAGATTTGAGAGAAGTATTCTCCCTCGCGGCAAACATTGGGAATGCGGTACGCACACAAGGATGGTGTCAACGTCCTCGGATGGACAAACTGAAGGGAAATACCGCGGGGGATAAAAAAAGGCGTAAAAGGATTAAAAAGAAATCCGCTTACGGTACGAATCACTGCGTAAATGAGTATCTAATAACAGCGTAAAGGTTAGGAGAGAGAAAGAGAGGAAAAACCTTGAGGAATAAGAAATAAAAATGTGAAAAAAACAAAATAAATACCCTTGCAAAACAAGAAGAACTAACCTCTTGGTGTCTTCTTTCTACAATACCCAGTGCCTTACCCCTTTCCCACCACCCATAACCCACCCACCTGCATAACTCAGCAGAAGAGAGAGAGCACGGCGCAAACAAGCAGAAAAACACATAGCCCACGTGGATGATTCAAGTGACTTCGTAAAAAGAAGGGAAATATTTATCCTTTAAACGGTATAAGTGATCCAAAGGGAATGAATTCGTACTTGAGATGAAAAAAAAGACTCTGAACTACCAAGAGGACACGGGGAGGGGAGGGAGACGGAGATGTGGGACGAGGCATATTTGCATGCATGTAGAAGAAGAACAAGCCAGCCAGAGAGAGAGAGGGGAAGTTAAGGAGGGAAGTAGAGAGGCGGAAAGAGTGTGCCGTTGTGGATAGCTGGAGGATGGAGAGGAAGGTTAGGTAGGTGGAGGAGACGGGAGGGAAAACTGTTTGCACAAGGACCCCACCACTCTTCGCCCGGGCTCGCCAACCAACCAAAGTAGGAGAGTTCTTAAAGCCGTTGGATAAGGCGTAAACAGCTAGCGAGGAAAATCATCTTCGAGCGGCTTGCATTTCGCCGCCGCCGTTTCAAAAAAACCCCCTCTAGAACTCACTCACTCACTCCTCTCCCGCTTCTCCACAACTCCGAAGTGGCTCAATCATCACACGGAATAAGGAGAAGAAGAAGAAGAAGAAGTAGAAAAAAAGAACTAGAGAGGACGGACTAAGAGAGGCCACCTCACGTGGTGGTGGAACAGGAGAGATGAAAAAAAAACATAGTTTGGAGAAGAAAAAATAAACAGAAAACGAATCAAGCTCGTGGCTCAAGCAGCTTGGTCACGCAAAGTCTCGGAAAAGGATAGAATATATAGAAAGAAAAACCTCTCACTCCCTCTACTCTGTCCTGCCCTCTCTCTCTCTCTCTTCTTCTCTCCATCAGTCTCAGTTCTTTTTGCTCCATCTCTCCCTCTCGCTCACACTCCAAAGCGAGAGAAAAATTCTTTTTTTTTCCGCCACTCCCTTTCTTGTGCCTTCATCACGGGCCATTGTCATCGTGTGTTGACCTCGCCGTACGAATTCTCTTTATACATCAGCGTCTCACCTCACTCACTCTCTCAACCTACACCGCACATATGGCTCGTAATATCCACCTAAAAACCGTCTCCCTTGTCCTCCTTATGCCTAACGTCTTCCTCTCTCTCTCTCTCTCTCCTCCTCGAAGTGATTGGTCCCAACTTCCCCCCGCTACCCCCTCACACCCCCGGCGAAGACAACGATTTTGGCGTCGCATCTTTTGCTTGGTCAAGTACCGTCTCCTCGTAGAATAAATAAGGAGGCCCACTTTGGCTGTCTCCTCTGGACAACTTTTCATCGCTTACCATACACACATACGTGGGCGTGACATTTCTGTGCTTATAAATAAGCGCGGAATATCTCATCTGGCAGAAAAAAAACTTGCTGAAAAGCACTAATGATCACAAGTAGGTTTAAATCTACAGAACGTACTCCATCACCGAGTGACAAACCCACAGCACAAATAATTTCTGAAGTCCTTTTAGAAAATTCAAGGTATTTACTTACCGCTCGTTAAGACCCTTACAACAACCCCCTTTCAAAATATTTTGAGTACATTCTGTATGGACATAATAGCAGAAATTATGTGAGAACGTAGTTGAAAATGCTTTTCGGACTTTAAAATTTCGTGTGATTTGCTCAAAATTGCAAATAAAGGAAAGACTGTAATAAAAGAAAGACAATGATTTTTACTTCGGCATCATATAATTGAATAACACATACGCCATAACTGAAGCTCTCAGGTGAGAAGTCATACCGATATAATACTTTTATGCTAACCGTATTTTTCCACTCCATGTGACATGCGTATCCAAGATTACTAAAAAAATTAATAAAAATCTAGAGAGACTCGTGAGGAAAGCAGGAAAGGGGGGATAATAAATGCGCAGCGGAAATAACACTTCAGGAGTTTTAAAAGTGTGTGTAAGGCTGGGATTATTGGGTCTTGGGTGGCGTGGACACATGACGAAGGTTAGAGGTGCAAGAGGATGACAAGGTGCGCGAGGGCTGACGGAAAAGAACCATTATAGAGATAGCAGGATGGGAAAACGAGTAGTCGAGGTGGTGATGCCAAGGTGGTCTCACAAGATGGGAAATGGAATGAGATGCAAGCCGGGAAAAGCTCTACGGAGCTAAAAGCTGTGAGCGACGATAAAAAAAGCAACCCGACCGAAAGTGATATTCCAGTAAAATCACCTTGAAGGAAAATAAATCACCAAAGAATGATATGATAAAGCAAAATAGTGGTCGTTCCTACATCCATCCAATAGTAGCCACGGGAAATACTTAGTAAAAATCGGCTCGTTGGCTTTGGCATGTAGTGCACAAAGTATATCCAAGTTGAGCAGTAAGCATTTTCCAGTTCACGAACGCGTCTACATTAATAGCAGCTCCAAGCAGTTTTCTTCATCAAATGCAAGCATTTACCAAAGAATGTGAAACATTTATATTTTATTAAAAACGAGAGCCTTTTTCCTCATGGAGAAGGCTTTGATAAAAGCAAATTTTAAAGGGCTAAATTATTCATTTTGGAAAAGTAATTAATCGGCTTTTCGTAGCATGCAAGATGGATTACATCCCGATGCTTCCAACGAATTTCAGCCGGTGGTAATGAAGTCACTCAAAGGGACATAAGAAGAGAAATAGAATGCTTAAGTGGCTAAAATTTACGAAAAAAAAAAATATATATATATATATATGTATATATATATATATATATATATATATATATATATATATATATATATATATATATATATATATATATATATATATATATATATATATATATATATATAAAAAATAACAAAACAAACAGCGCCAAAGTCATCCACTGTAACTTGTTGGTCATCATTTCAGTGATATCATAAACTAGAATGCAGTATAGTTCGAAGTTTCAACCTTCCTGATCGTTAGCTACCTCTCAACAATTATTTGAGGAACATTTACCTCTTTGATTCAGTAAAGTCAACGATGTTATATGAAGATAGCTATATCCTTATAAAATAATTAGGAATTTTACCTTTAACAATAACAATTGTGTTGCCTTTGTGTATTATCTCTAATTAAGAATGCTTGGACGACACAATATTTAGCTTGAGTGAATGTCTAATGAAAGAACAAACTATTAGAATCGGGGGACTTGATGGCGACTATGGCATTAATAATTTCTTGCTCTCACAAATGATAACAGCAAGTTTTGATATTGGGAACAGTTAAATCAAAATTAGTTGAGATTATCTGTGAGACTGTTAAAAGTTAGAGAGAAAGTTTTATATCTTCAATTTAGATATCAAAAAATGATAGTTCAGTTTCAGACATTCCATTTGGAAAAGGCTCGAAAAGATATCCAAGCGTTTTTTCAAGGCAGAGGTTGACTTAGAGCACCAGCCAACTCGAGTTTCTTTCACCCAGAGTAATCCAAGTATATTGCCAGCATCGTCACCATAATACCGAAACTTGATTAGATAGTATCTTCCTTCCTTAAAGAAGGCCTATGGAAATGTAGCTCATGCAACGCTTTCTTTCAACTGTAATTCATGAAAATTGCACACATTATGCACGTTCTTTCATCTCTCTTTTGACGCGATTCCATTTCCATTGTGTTGAGAGAAGCAATATGCAAATGGCGCGCAAGTGCAGTGTAATTTGAAAAGATTTCGTGCCGTGATTTGAGTATCATCCCATGTTTTTAAATCGGCCATGTTGGAATCGTTTAACGTCTGGTGAAGGACATAATATCCGTATGGAGTTATCGGAGAATTCAATTGTATGCGACCTCGTGGCCGTGAACAATCATGACGTTCTTCCACAAAAAGGTTCCTCCGAAATCAAAAAGGATATCACCACCGCCGATTCTATAATTTTTGACGAGTGGCATAGACTTTTCCGAGCGTTTAACGCATTCAAAATTTTGCATCTCACTTCATCTGCCTTCACCTGATGGCTCTTGCCAAGTATTTTGACAGCTTGTGGGCGCAAGCATCTGTAACGTGGCCAATTGAGAGCCTTTCATCAAAAAACGGTGAGCTTTTCTACCAAAATCTGAAAATTAACAATAATTGAGTAGCTGCTTCACGATGAATGTATTAATCAAATGCTTCCTTACGACGGACTCCGTCACCAAACGTAGTCTTAAAGAAAATGTCAAAGGCACATACATATGAGCGAATCAACATGCCGCATCGGCAAAATATTTTCTTCCTCCACGTAAAATACCAACAGCAAATAAGGAGAGCCCCCATTGCAGCCTCCTTATTAACTCGAAAGCCTACTGTGGACGTTGAACGTACATTATTCGGCTAAGACAATGGGAAAAAGTTATTCCAATGAAGTCCAGGGATGACACCTATATGAAGTTAACTAGGTAATTTAGAAATTTACAGCAGCAAAGTGTCACAATGGTTGAATAAGCTCATCTAAGTAACTCAATGGTTGTATGGTCCATAACCATTTGCCAATCTCTCTTGGAACGGAAAAAAGCAAACAAGGCCTAAATGCAAGTAGATAACAGCAGTTATTTAGATAATTGGAAATTAGTTACTGATTTAAATAAAATGCTATATGTATTTGCTGAGTACACTCATTAGCAAATTTTTAATGCCAGTTTCGATTGGATGGAAAATGGGTGAAGGTCTGGAAACAGAATAAATAAAATGATTCACGAAAAGCAAACTATTTACTAGAAATGGCAACAGAAGCGCTTCATTTCCTTGAAACATGTGAATTTTGGGTTAATTTTTGGATGGTAATGCTTAAGTTAGATACAATCCACAAATAAGTAAGCTACAGTACGGCAGGAAAAGGACGACAAATATGGCGCCACTCGTCCGAAAAGAAATCGATGGTCTTAGCACAAAGCAAGCAAAGTAAATAAAATTTTATAGAATAATTAACAGATTATCATAAGCCAAAGTATGCTTTCAGCAGGCAAAAAACCGGTAAGACTGGTCCACTGATCCAAATATAAAATCGACAAGAGGAGCATCACCTATTTAAGCCTAATCGCTCCAAATAGAAACACATGCTACCGGTAATGGACGATTCCGAAGTTACGTGCTTTTAGAATTTCGATCCCATGGTGAAAAAACGTGCGAGCATTGATCATCGGCTTATTATGAAGGCATAATTCACTCTTTATGTCGCTCTCTCCTTCCGACCATTGCATTAGCCATTCATTTCCCGTTAAGAGCAAATGAAAACGGCCTAATATTCGGCAGTAAAGCTGGAGCGCGGCGCAGTACAATTATGTCGCCATATGGGGAGATGACGATACTAAATCACCAGTAAAAGCCCATAGATTTATTATTCAAGCATATTCTGACAAAAGGACGATGTTCTAATTAGGAACACCCAAGTTTTCATCGCACTCCAATCAATATATCATTGGCGGGAGCAAAAAAATATGCCGTTCAATGTTTTTAACCAGCAGCCCAGAGCCAAAAACATTTGAAAAATATTACGCATCCCAATGACCATATAACTCATGCAGTGGAGTGATCGTAATTACTTATATTACTGCATCATTGTGATGCAGAAAATTTATCTTTTCTATTTGTAGCTCCTCTCTCACTCTGCTAGTACAAAGTGTTTTCCCGATGAAGATAAAAGATATTTGTACAAACTATTCAACACCAACTTTTCGAATTATTCTTCCGCGGTTTGTGAGCTCACACATTTATGTCATGAGTAAAAGCTATATCCTGGGATGTGTGATAGAAATAGGTGACGGAATCAACAAAGAAATAAGTAACAATACTTTTATTTTCAAACAAAATATTTTTCATACATTCATAAATTCACCACATTCAGCTAATTCTCTCGGGTTCACCGTTGCTTAGCAATTTCTCCTTTGAAATTCGTGAACGCAACCACTCACACTATTGCGTATTAAAATGAAATAGAAAAAAATGTCCAAAAACAGTACCAAAACAGCTCAATTATGGTTCCACACATCAAATATCAGATCGATCTTTGAGCGTTATATTGAGAAGAATGTAAAAGAACCCTAGGTCGAGTCAAAAAAACGGAGGAAATGAGAACAAAACCAAATATTCTCATTCGTTACATATCTAAATTCGACATATGCAAGAGGAGGTACGAATACCATTCAGCAATTTTATCCAAGCAGTTAAAAAGAGGAAGGAATGATCGTAGTATGGAATACAACTCACCAATCGGAATAACGGAGTTCAGTCATAGGGGTAAGGAAAGAAATGGCGGATAAAAACTAATCGCGTAAGGGTTTATAAGATGGCGACGACAGAGGAGTGGATCTGCAAGAGAGAAGGGAGCGGAACCAGCCCGAGTCGCGGCAACTCACGCGCGGGTTTCCCGCTGTCTCCACCCGTGATTCTTCGGGGATGGGGAGGAGACAGTTGTGCGTCGCGGGGATTCCGACTGGGGAATGTACGGAACACGGGGCTTTGGACTCGGGGGAGTGGGGAGGGAAACGAAGGGAATAAGGCCGACGAGAACACCAAAGCCCTAAAAATCCCTCGAGCAACTCCCGACACCAACGCGCACATGGGCGTTCTTCCACATCCCCCGAGGATGAACTTAAAGACTCCTTAAAACAGAGCAAACAGAGCGAACCCGACATAAGCCATATTGTCCTTATGCATTATAGCTCGAGGCAGCAAATTGAGGATTTTAAATCTTGAATAACAGTCATAAACCCATTCATATGTGACGCATTAAAATTTGGTGTAGATTAATTGTAATTAATTGAGTGCGCGAGCGTCTACATCCGCCCAAAATTTCAACAGGGCTAGAAAAGGCAAAAAATGTGCACTTGTTCTAATCAAACCACAAAAACACCAAATGGATGAATAATTTTCCCATTTTATTGACAGCCACTAAACGGGAAAAAGAACAAACTACACGTAAATTTCATGAAGATCTGACAAGGCGTTTTCATGCTACAGGAGTTCAACCTCGAGTTCACGCAATACAAAAAAAAACGACGCTAGGCAGTTGCCGGGCTGGGAATAGCTGTCTCCGCAACGCGGCAAGGGAGCCGAGCAGGCACCGACAGAAGGAAACGTGGCGGATAAGCAGGTCTTCAGCTTTGTTTAGGCGAGAGAGACGCTCCCGGTTATCCACCGCTCATTTGCGAGGATAAGAAAAAAAGGTGGCAGGGCTCGGCTAGGCGATTCCCCGTGCGCCGCTATCTCTTGACAGGCAACAAGCGTTGCTCGCGCTAACTTGATTTGCGAAAAGGATCATCACCATAGAGCTGACTCGCTAATAATAAGCTTCCTCCTTCGTCCCATGAGGATGTGTTTCCCTTGTAAAGCGAGGAGCAATTACTCGGCTAGGTACAACAGGACGAAGGGGATGCAAGCATGGTTTGTATCTTGGAAGCAGGAGAAGGAATGCTATGAGGTTCATTGGCTACTAAAAAGAACACTGATGCACAGAATATATTTGCTGGCATGTTGCAAGCGAGATGGAAACGTGGCTGCCACACAAGAGAACTAATTGTGGAGAATGTTGGATACGCCTCTAATTGAATAATAATGCAACAAGGACGTGGCTGAGCCATGATAACATCGGAATGCACTTTATTCCACTTATAGATAATCCTACAATAAAAATGTTTACAATATAATCCCTCCTATCCTAGATCGTCCGTAGTTTAGGTGATACAACAAATGATATCATTAGCTAATTAAACTCATCTTGACATCTTAGTTCTGTATACTATCCCGTAGAGAGAAACTTGAAGAAGGTCCCTGTAAGGTTTTGCATTTAGACCATTAGTGAGAGTAATAATATGCAGATTAGATTTAACCTTTCAGTTTGGGCACTTAAAACGCTTAGCTTAAGCCCTTTTAGCAGTTTAAAAGCATTTGAAAGCCTCATAACTCTTTCTAATGGTTTCATTCAAGCAAATGCAACTGGGAATACGTCTCTCCCCTTAGTTTCCCCTCAAAATAATCGACTGCTCTAAAATGGAATAAAGCGGGCGTGCATTTGAAATACGAATTGCAGCCTCGCCATCAGCACTTTTCATTAGAGGCAACGAATCCCTTCATTAATTCGACGTTACTTTTGAATTTCTATTTCCGTATAGGGATAGGATAAACCCGATGATTCCAGAATATCGATGCACTCCTCACCGAAACAACTTACCAATTCCAACTATCACTCCTTAAAAAAAAACTTCTCTGAGTTGTGTCGACTGAATGACCTCCTTGGGGGGGAACATTTTACAACGCCCATTAGGCAAAAATTCAATGGCCATTAAAACGAGTATCAAAAGAAAACAACCGCCCGAAATCTCTTCCCCAGGACTCCTCCATTTTATCAGACGAGTCCTCACGGCGCCTCCAGACACCCACTCCCCCCACCCATTCATCCCTTTCTCCACTTTTCCAACCCTTATTACCAAACTGCCCTTCCACTGCCACTCAAAAAGCGGCTATCGCTTCCCAAATTTCAAACACCCCTCCTTTTCAACCAATCACATCCTCCCTCTCTCCTCCCACGACGACGAAAGGAAAACAAGCTCACACGCAATTTCCAAAGAGGCGTTTTCCCGATCTCACGGACGCGGAGAGGGACGGAGAGAACGGAACGGCGGGGCGCTTTGGCGGCGGCTAATTGAATAGAAATTTTTCGGGAAAAAGCGAGAGTTTTCTTCCGCCCTTTTAGCAGAGCCAATATTTATTCACGCCACGGGACGTTGAAAAGAACGTAATATTCGGAGCATGAGAGGGGAGGATAGAATGCAAGAGGCGAGATGAGTTATTGTAGGATGAGGTGTGGAGACGTCAGCGAGAAAGAGATAGCGTTGGCTTCCGTGCGAGAGGGAAATAACGTATTTTATTTGGGCGCCCCTCCTTCATTCAATTCTCCAACACCTAGTTTCAAAATATTCATCATTCAATTCATTACGTCTCAACTTGGCCCACTTCTTACTCCGTCCTTCAGTCACCTCCACTTCAAACGAATACCTTAAAGGAGTTTGAGCTATATTTTTCCTTATCCGTCAGATGTGTTAGAATTTTACATAGAAATTTAAGTAGTCACTAGGACACTGAATAAGATATATGTACTTTATAATATACACAATACAAAAACTTGATGAGACAAATCCTCAGTATCTAAAAATATACGCATTGATATTGTCTCCGGGCAGATGTAGTGAAACATATTCGTAACAAACAAAAGAATTCTAGGCAAAAAAGTAAACGATAAGTTTAGTTATAATACTCTCCTTTTAAATTACTAAGTAGGCTTTCAGCTGAGCGTTTTAAGCGCCCAATTTCCCAGTCTCAACGTCATTTGCATATTTTTACCTTCGCTATTGACCCAAACACAAAACCTTACCGGGTCCTTCCTCAAGTTCCTCTCTTCGGGATGGCATACAGAACTATGACATGAATTAAATTAGCTTTTCATATCATTTGTTGTATCAAATAAATTACGATGATTCAAGGGTTCGAGGTATAATTACTACTCACTTATTTTCTTAAAAATGTTGCCAAGAATTCTTTCCTATATTAAATACACACCCATAAAAATTTTAATTGGCTCATTTGTTCCACCCCATTAACTTAAATAACTTCAAAAACGAATGTTTATTTTATGTTTTTGGTGAGAACTGCGGTGAGTAATGAGCTTATTTCAAGTACCCGAAAAAGAATGTTAAAATGAGCATCATTTCATTTCTGACTCTATTAATTCCTAAAACTTCCTCATTTTAAATTGAAAACACTCTGGAGCTCACAGGAGAACCAAATTCCACTGAAAACGGCATATATTTGTCACCAAATATTACGAATAGTAATTCAGTAAGCGGCTGGTATGTTGCAGTCATTGAAAAAATTAGATCATATTCCACACTAGCTGTTCACATTCATGGAAATTAATGCGAATCAATTTCTCGCTAAAACTAACTTTCCCTCGTATACTCGGTTCCCCTCATGATTATCATCGCCTTCTACACACATTATTGATTGTTAAAATTAAATTTTTTGCTTCAAACCTTTTGTTGGAGCATGATAAAGAAATAAACTGTGCCATTATAGTGTAGAAAGTATTATCCGAATATGTATTAAATAAGCAAAGCAAACAACTTATGGGCTTCAAGAAATTGGTCCATTAGAGGTAAGTGTTCACACCATATTACCTAACTTTAAAGTACTCGTTTATCTTGAATCTTATGTCTGAATGAAATAGCTAGACTAAATTGGCAGTAATAGAGGCCTAAATTTATGTAAAATATCAAGTCTTTATCATCCAATCTCCGAGGAAGGTGTAGGAAGGAGTAGCGCAACAGTGTCTGGTCGTCGAAAGGCCGGCCTAAATCACTCCACAATTTTAAGCATGCGAATATGTACTTTCCCGGACGATTTGACATAATAAAATGATATTTGTGATGTTTTCTAGGATCCATAACATATTAAAATGGAAGAATAGGAAAAAGTTTAACATTCAGGCAAAATAAGAGCAAAGCAGATACCAGGCCAATTCACGTAGCAAAATATAAATTATTGACGAACAATCCTCAGGTTAAACATTTACTCAAGCACTTGAAAGTAAATGACGAAAATAGTTGAGGCAATTTCCACAAGATAACTGCTTAACTGGTCAATTAATTTTTAGAAACCTAGGAAACGCTGGAAACAACGTAAAATTCAGCTGTATCACGATTCTCTGAAGACAAGGTGTGGAAGTCGCTGAATTACATTGCTGCGATGAATTTCAGGAGAAGTTTCCCGAGTCGACTCATTATGCTCATGGAATTAAGACCAAAGCCCAGCTCCCATTGGCCTTTTTCATTTCCACGCCATTACAATCGACTAAATTGCAAAAGCTATTCCCATTGATAGTTTAACTCGGGAGTGGACGCCTTTGCCGGAATGGGTAGAACTTTCTCTCTCACAAGACAATCATTTTTGTGAAAGGCTATTATGAAGTTCAACCTTAATAATCTAAGAAAGGTATTCAACGACTAATTCTGCAGGAGATACTTGGGTTGAAATAACAGGAAAGGTTATTTTTAAAGCCTACATTAACCAATAAATTAAAAAAGCCTCTACATGTTTGCAGAAAAAAGTTGACTAATTTCTATTCAAGCATGATAAAGTATGATTTTCATAAAAAGCACATGAAATTGAAAACCCGACGTATGACCATTTGATGACCAGGAGGACATGACAAAAATATTTTCTTTCTCTATGCTACGTCGAGTGTTCCACTGAAACGGCCAAAAATATTTTGTATTTCAATATCAAAATACTAACCAAGAAATGCTGCAACCCATCTCTAGATATAATACACAATGGAAAATATTGTCATATTAGACGAACAGAAAACTATGTTACCAACCTGCTTAAGGAATTAAGTTTTCTGAAATAGCAATTCAGTTTCCCAATATATAATGTTTTCTAAATTCCCTTCTGCCAGCAGGAAAATAAACAGTGCCTTCCAATTATCTTTCTCCAAGTGGAGCGTTCACGGCGACTACTAAGAAAAGTTCTAGATTGAATTGGCCGAATATTTTAATGTTTAAGAACACTTAGAGTAAACAATAACTCTCGGCAACAAGTACATAAATAAAATTAACCTCGACAATGAATTCAAGGAGTATACGTAAAAATAAGCTACTATAAAAAGATTCCACTGCTGTTTAAATATTTCCGTCAAATTATGACACTTTTGCTTTTATATTTAGTACACTGAGAACACTTAGGTATATACATATTGGCTGTGATGTAAATCAGTATTCTATTAGCTTGAGTAGATATATACTCCGCCTATGAGTCATTTAGTGTCTCGTTCCTCACATACTTTCTCTCTTTGACTCAGCGTACTTCTTTCCGTCTCCTTTCTCTTCTCAAATCGTCTAAAAGTGCTACCTTTCACCAGCGTCCTTTCAGCGATATCCAATTATCTTTGAGGATTGATGGAGGAAAAGTAAAGGCTCAGCTCTTCTTCTATCACCCTAAGCGATACGTTCAGCAAATATTGGTTCGCTCGCGTCGCAATTTTATTTGCGCGATCCAATTTCTATTTCCCTTTTATCAAAATATAAATAGAGTAACAACTTTTCTCGGAATTATGAATTGCCTGAGTCGCCAAAAACCCAGAGCACACGGATTTGCAATAATATAAACCCAAGATCACCTAATTATACTGGGAAATGTTCAGAGAACAACATTACGTACCATGAAAATTTTTATTGCGTAACCGAGCTTATCATGGCAACTCCTTATTCAAATCGGTAACGTTCTCGTGAACGAGAAAAATCAGGAAAATTAGTGGAAAAACGGTCCATCACTTCTCATGGAAAATATATTCCTGGAAAAATCAGCAAAACTTCACGCTCCTTACGAGTCTGACCGACACTATGTTATATTACGACTGACTCACCCTACTGTAAAACCTCCCAATTCCTGACAAAAGAATCTTGTTTCTTCCATAACTGCCCACCAATCCCCAGCCCCTTCACGGGAAAATCGACAAATACCCAACAATACTCCTTTCCAGTCAATACTCTACCAGCCAGTCCTCTTTATGAGGGAGAGGGGGGGGCGGCTGGTTCGGACAAGGAAAGAGGGGCCAATCTAATGCCCCTGCGTTATCCCCCGGAGGGCTCGGCCCAGCCACAGCCCCTGCTCTCTCCACAGTTTCCCTTACTCTGCCGCCTTGCCTCTTCCCACAATAAAACATCCTCTCGTTTTCTTCCTTCTTTTCCCTAAGGGCCATATTCATCCACAGAGGCAGGCAGCCCCGACCCACTTCTTCCTTTTATTGCCCTTTCCCCAGAAAATCCACTCGCAAACCCTTTTCGGCCCAATACCCAACCTGCAGCGACTCCCTCCTTTTGTGCAAAATCCTCCTGACCCGTTAATCCAACATAGTGCGCGGTCGGACCAAACCATATCCTCCTCACGCATGCACTCTCCTTCACCCTTTCAGCCATCTTTACCGTTTCCAAGGGTCCGCTTCCCCCACAATAATAACTTGCGGGCACAAACTCACCGGCTGCGTACCTCGTTCGCGCACAACAATCCTCCTCTCTTCTGGACACGCCAGGGTCCTTCACCAACTTATCAACACCTCGCCGCAGTGAAGTGAACCCTGAAAAACCACGCATCCCACGGGAAAGTCTGCGTGCGTCAGCACACGCAACCCGAATCCTGCAGAAATGAAGTGGATATCTGTCACTTCAACTGTAACCACTCCATCAACAACGGTATATTGGTGTTTTCTTTCTTTCCCTTTCCACCCCTCTCTTGCTCCCTGCATCTGCAAGTAGCTTTGACAACTCACATAATGGTCTGGGAAGAGGTGACTAAATATGGAATCAGATCTGCGTATACTTAGGATGGAATACAACAAATTATTGTTGAGTGAAAAGACGGAATTTTTGTGTTTTAAAGTTTGTAATCGTTTCTCAATCGATTGGCAGATAACCTATGTCAAACCAAATTGTGCTCGAAACTTTGTAATAGCTGTATAAATATTGAACGTGTGTCTGAATTCCAATGTTAAATCCCTGAGGCTAATCCAACAAGTCCAACTAATGTTAAATCTCTGCAACATATCACTAACTTCTTCGCGCGTATTGTTAAAAATAGTGTCAAATCTCCGCAACCTACCCTCTGATGATGTCTTGTTCTCACACTCTAATAATAAACTTGATAATATCTTTCTTAAAACCGATCTTAAACTTATCCACAGCACACTGAACTCAACTCGACCTTGTTTCCTTGATCAATTTCAGAATACCCTCCTGACACACCAGGACTCACTCCATATCCCTACTCCCAGATTACCTCATCACTCCATATCCCTACTCCCACTTACCAAACGCTCCCTCATTTTTCGCCTCTCTTCTCTTGTAAATTCCCTTCCTTTAAACAATGATCCTTTCACCCCATCTTCCATCGTCTTCGCTAACATAGCCATTTGCCATTCCCAAAAAAATAATTTGTACCACCTCCCCAAGTTGCATTATAATTTAATACTTTCTTCTTGTTATATTTTTGTCCTTTTTGTTTGTTTTACGTTCACTGTAAAATGGCTTTATGCTGTATGTGATATTTTTGTCAAATAAATAAAAATAAATAAATAAATATTTGGGAGTGTTGGTAGATCAGCGTTTAAAGTGGGATAAACACATTAACCCCATTACAAAGGAACTAAACTTTTCCATGCCAAGTTTATATTCCAAAGGTCAAAAATTGTTATGTTTTTCATGTATATGTTACGTATCTGGTCTTAGTTAATTAATTTCTCAATTATTCGAAATGTCAATTGTTTTTGAGAAATCCCCAATACAGGTAATGCCTAAAAGGGATTCCTAATTAATTCTTTTTTATTTGAAAGGTTAAGGTGTGAATGTAAGATTGATTCAATGGATAAATAACTTTATCATTATTATTATGTGCATAGAGAGATGAACTGTATGCGGCACACTACCTTCTGAGGGCTCCCAACATCGAGTTAAAAGTACCACTTCTTACCAGTACAATTTAGACCAATTCCTAACCTGAATCTGATCACAGGTAACGCAGGGAAAAGTACTCTCTCACATTAACCCTAAATAGGACATTTCAAATGCCATTGGACCCTGCATGAGATATGCTTTAGGATCATATAAGAAACCAAGCGTCGGATTGATTAAAAAAAACTAGGAAGAGACCTAAGGAAAAGTGAACATGACAAATTTAAAAAGTAGTTTGATTACATGACTTCAGGAAGCTCCATGACAAAAACGTCCCTTGCGTATGCGATATCTATACACCTCCTGTGAACAGTTGTGATGTCATGATCCTTTTATTCAATTTATTATTAATATTCCAAAGTTACAGGCACTTTTAAAGCTCCAGACACTCCGTTATTTGTGACTACGACACATCTCCGATACTCCCTCTGCGGCCTCTCTCCCAACAATCCCCTTTTCTCTCTTTAATCAACAAAATTTGAACAACCTCTTTCGAAAACAAACATTTAGCAATTAACAAACCAGCATTTCTTTTAAAACATCAAGAAATATATGATTAATAACTGAGAGAAACGAAACCACCATGAACATATTAAATAACAACTAAGAATAAAAAAGCCTCAAATATAAAACAAAACAATGCGATCACTTTTTTATTAGGGTATGGCACAACGTAAGGTAGTATAGTGCACAAGTATCATAGCACTCAAGAAATAACACTTACCTACTATCAATATTTCCTCACTGATTCAGTGCCTACTTAGAATTACAAACATTACAGCCGATCGCAAAATCTCTATGGGAAAGAAACCCATAAATGTGAGGCATAATTTTTAGAGTCTTGTTTAGCTTTGTAAGTTATAAAGATACTACAATTAAACACACCTGATTCGCCCAACTTTCGTAGTATAATTAAAGTTAGCAAATCCTGAAAAACAAATTGACGATGGAGGAGTGAGCCGTGCCGATTTGATAAATATCGCAAATGCGCACTACAAGTTTTGCACTCTGAGTAATATAAATCCCATTGTAATCAGGTATCTGCAAAGAAAAATGTTAATATTGGCGCCAATTTTCTATACATAAGGATGCGGTGAGAATAAGTATCTACGGCTGCGTCGCACGTTTAGATCGGGTAAGCTGAAGAGTTCGTCCGAGCCACAAAGATAAGCAGAGAGGAACAAAATCAGATTGTCCTCGTCGTATTCTCCCCCACTCGGCGACCCTTGGAATAAATTCCCCAGACGCATTGAGAAGGGGCCCGAAGGGTCAATGCCAATAGCGCTCGCTCTGCTCCCCAGTGATCTTCGAGAAGAGCGGTGAGGTCACAAAGGCGGCAGCGGCGGCATCGATTCCGTCGCTATTGTGGCTTCTTCCCCCCACACACCGCTCTCGTCCTCGGGGCCTGATCGAAAAGGCACACAGATCTACGAGGACGGAGAATTACATTTTGAACTGATAGAGAAGGGTCAGTTCATCTCGATAATTTCTTTTATCCTTCTCTTTCTCTGCCTATGGATAATCCGCTGGGATATGACCAGCTTTAGAGGAAATAAAGTGACTTGCTTACACGGCTATGCTACACACGAAGGAAAGATAAGGCTGGGAGCCAAAACAGACATGGAGGCCACACGCAAGGGTTGGATTACTTAAAATATTCAGATCAGGCGGGTTTCATTATGACCACGAGTATATTATTTTGACGCGCTTAATCTCTCGAACTGATAGAAACGACAGTATTTGCGCTGCCGAATTGATTGGTACAAAAAATTCTTCTTTCCACCTACCATTCGTGTTAGTGACAAACACGTGGCATTAACAAGACACATCGTCATCTAATTATTCACCTCTGTTCTCTTCCTACTACTTTTCCTTCATCCATCCCCATTCACGGCAGGGGTCCTAACACCCCCTACCTCACAGCGCCTCGCAGAAAGTGTGTAGACGTAGAGACTAGATATTTCTGAAACGGGAAGAGAAGGAGCTATGACTTATTCAATACTAAGTTAAGATTTACATAGAGCTGCTTATAATTTTCAACTGGTCAAAATTCTGTACTTCCGTTGCGCACCGGGGTGATAAAGAATTGAAACTTCGGTTTCACATTGCTCACGGCTTTTAAGAAATATGAAGAGGAATCATCAAGCAAATATCTTCTATTTGAGTAAATAATACAGATACTAGATTATTTATTTTGAAAAAATTCAAATCATTTGAACTAAGAGTGGACACATTTTAAGACGAAAGAGCAAAACTCTTCTCACAACAATTTGATTATTATTTGAGAGCCATAAATTACTATTTATAATAGGGTGTAATATAGATTAAGTTATAAATAAATGGAATTAAGTATTTATAACTACGACGGTTTTTCTTTCAATTTCAATTGGACTGCAGGGCCACAAATTATCAAGTAAAATGTTTGTTGGCCCCGAACTAGGAGTTCGGGAAGTCAAGAAAAATCCGAAATGGTTTAAGAACTTTTACCACGGGTTAAATTTGAAATGACGCATGTAAAATAACATTTTTCAATATAACACACATTTACTACGTCGCTTATTTTCACTTAAGCCACCAAAATAGTTCATTTGAGCGTATCCTACCAGAAACAACCTTTGAGAACAACAGTGGCGTTTTCCGCCGGCGGATAATCAAGTGACTTTAGTTCTGGAGATATTCTACCTCTAAAAGAAAGCAGAAGCCAGTATCGGGGAGTCTATGGTGCATCAGTCGTAACCAGCGTGCAACATGGCGCTCCCGCCGCGGCGTAATATGCGGGGAAATGAGTTTTCCTAGCGCAGGCGTAGACAGGTAAGCAGATAGCGGCGTTAAAAAGGCGAAGAGATGGATGGCCCTTTTTCTCATCGTCCACGGTTACCGGTGAAGGCATTAAGGAAGCGGAAGCAATATGCACTGTATGAAAATAGTTTTCCTCGGAACACGGAAAAGGAGCCGTAAAAAATTGATGCATAAAAAGAAAGGAATCCCGGGCGGGCGCTAAACGAAAACGGATAGATGCATGCAGTAGCCAGCACATGATGAAGAGATGGCCTGGGTTCCCAAAAAGAAAGCCAGGCCGTGCTACATACTCCATATTTTTAACACCAATGGTCGATAACTGTAACTTTTCAAGCACAAGCCACCATTCTTCACATTGATTTTTATTAATGTAATTCAAATACCGAAGAGGATGCTGAAGATCAAATGGACGGACGAAATACGAAATGATGAAGTGTACACAAGAGCCGAGGAGGAAAGGGCCATATGGAACACCATAAATAAAAGAAGAACGAGATGGATTGGACACACCTTGAGGCACAATGGGTTTGTGAAGAATATAATTGAAGGTAAAGTAAAGGGAATAGTCCCCACAGGAAGATCCAGGAACAAGTTCATGGACCAAACATAGAAGACACACAATGCTACACAATGTTCAACCCCACAAGGGAAGGGTGGAGGGCTGCAGTCAACCAATCTTAGGGGTGAATGACCAATGAATCCAAATACTGTACAAAAACGTGGATCGGCCTTTGATGAAAGCATTCAAGTCTTATAGTTGAAGGCTGTGGTCGAGTCAAAGCACACACTTCCCAAAACATAGATACGGCTGTATACCAAAGCCCGCAGAAAGGACCCAAATGTGCGGTAGGTCAATTTTTTTAAAATAATCAGGATAAATTTCTTCCATGTTATTCGCCGGTGAGACTAGAAAGTAAGCATATTCATGGATGACACAAGGCCAAATAAGAACGAACTGGATGATTAATGCGGACTTCTTTAAGCACACCCTAAAATTCAAACTCGTCTGCAAGTCACCAGTCGATGCCATACTTTGAGCAAGAATTTTCTCACAAAAGCTTACATGAAGCGAGGGAGCACTCCATTTTTTTTGGTCTGAAATTCTGGCGGCAAACGATAATTACAATCTCGCGGAAAGAAGACGAGAAAACTCAAGTTCCCACGCCAAGCGACCCGATCGGACGGAGAACAGTAGCAGTAATCAACGCTAAAAGAGCGAAACGATCCGAGTTGGCCGGGGAAGCAGCGGACGCAACAATTAACACTTCATAGCGAGCTCTTTTCTCCAAGAGAAAGAGTGAGAGAGAGTCCCCGAAGACGGAGTGAAAAATAACGCGCGAGAAGATGACTCAATTCCCCGAACACACTTCTCTTCACTACCGCGACCACGGCTACCGACTGCGGCCAAAAGACTTTTGAGTGGCACATCACGACTGGTCGAGGGTGGTTGGGTGTGGGGGGGGAGGAGAGAGGAAGATGAGGAAAAAAATCAGATTCTAAAACTAAATCGTCCGAGAGGCTCAGCTAGCTTAGCTGGCTGGTGGCTCAAATGCCGATGGAGCAGAGGAGGCCATTAGAAATAAACGTGGCGACAAAAACGATTTTGTGAGCTGTCGTGTAAAGAAGGCCGGGGACGGGGAGAGGGAAGCAGAGGGTGGGGGGGGGGGTGAGAAGAAATATAGATACGGGAGAATGCACGCAATAATTGCCTCGGCGGCATAAATGAGTTTTAAGCCGCCGTAGACTTGTGAGAAAACAAAAGACGACGAAGCAAAACAAAGTAGGAGCGAAAAAGGAATTGCCTGCCCGCGCAGATGGCCCGGTCACGGTCTTACGTTCTTATTTCGAAAATGTGTAGAAAAAAACACAACGCGGACACACACACAGGCGCGCTCCCATAACACCGAAAACGAAGTGTACTTATTCACCACCGTCACCTCTTCCCTCCTCCACAACCTCTCTCTCTCTCCACCTCTCCCCCCCCCCCCCCCGCCCCTAGTGCTCTTGCAAGCCGCCGCGAGATGGCAACCTTGAGCATCGGGCCATTAGCAGAGACAGCGGCTTTGAAAGAAGGAAGATGGTGGAAGGGGTGAAGGAGGCTTAAGCGCAGACAGGAGGAGGAACGGGGCCAGTCAAACGGGAGAAGATGTGCAGAGGGAGTGAGGGGGGGAGGGGGGCGAGAGAAATGAAGCAGAAGAGGCGGAGGGGGCAGAGCAAATGGAGTAATCGTCTCCTACAGCAGTAGGTAGTATCCTCGGTTACTTTCCGCAGAGCGAGCGTCAATTAAGCGATTGTACAAACTTAATTCCTCCTCATTCCTGGCTTTTTCCCCGACCGAGGACCTCTCACACCCTCCAAGACGTGAAGGGTTACATATATATAAAGAGAGTTTGGAGGCAGCTGCTTTAAACGCGCGCGTCCATTGTTGTGCGCGCGAACCCAGGGAATTCACGAAGGAATTTGAGTACACCGGGCGTTCATGCGCATGGAAAAATTGATGATTACAAAGCTGGTAACATCGGGGGTTTCTTGTAATTCTGGAGGTGCGTTTGCGGAGGAAATAATGGCCTGGGAAAATCAAGGGACCTACCTAATCGCCCGTTCGCACCGATACAAATGAAGGAATTTCTCGAACACAGCTTAAAAGTTTTGAAAAAGGGATAAGTTTATCTCGAAGAAAAGAACTTGCCTCGGTGCTAGAGAGCGTTCATTGTCGGGAAACCAGAGAGGGAGAAAACAAAAGCACGGACGATTCGTGAACCAACTCCATTTTACACGCAATTAGATAAAAAGAACCAAATATCCTTAACTTTAATTGGGTGGCAGCGAATTTAGTGAAATAGGTTCACAAAAATAAAAGGAACTACTTCCAGAGATAAGTGAACATGGACAAAGGAAACACTCCCACAAAATGTGTCCAAAGTACATTTCTGAAACCTGATAGATAATGACGCATGGACAAGGGAAGTTAGCTTCTTGAGGGTAAGCGATTAGAGATGACTGAGTTAAGGCACTAGGCTAACCCTAGAACGATAAGCTGTGGCGAGAGCCGAGCGAGTCACAGTAAAAAGTACATTTTATTCTATCAATTGGTCATTGGATGCAACAATACGTGAAAAACAAACCTTAACAGATATTTCAGGTAGTGACATGAAAGAAGCGGAAATGATAATGAAATAATTTTGTGAAGAAAATGAGAAAAAAAACTAGACCTGGGTCAATTGTCGCTATAACCATTACGCTAGTGAGCAAAAATATGTATGTCCTCATGTGTCCTCATTCATCGCAATCTATTTTTTCGCTGTGACCCTGACTCCTTTAGTCCAACAAATTTTCCACAAGACAAGGCATAGTCAGAATATTATCAAATTACAAAATAACGGAGACTTACTTCAATAAGATGGTTTGAAAATTGGTTCCGGCATACAATGATACAATAAGACTTATGACGTAAAACTGTATGTTTATTTTGCACAAACGACGAAAAGAATATTGTAATAATTCCGGCAGTGCATAATAGGACTATAACATCAAGGCATCTAAATGCAATGAAAATTGACTTACGAGCGAATTCATCTGATTACACCCCTGGAAACACGAAACAAATGGCAAAGCATGGCACATAATGGTACAGAATAAGTAAGTCTTAATCATATGAAACGCAAAAAGAGAATGGCACAGAATAAGTAAGTCTCAATCATATCAAATCATTTGAACAAGTTGCCATAAATTAACTTTGCTGCGTTTTGCAAGATAATTCGGCTGCGTCACACAAAAATTCACGCAAGGATGGTAAGCTCCTATTAAAGTCATCTCTATCCACGTAGGAAATCTGAAGAAAATGCAGCATGCGTACGGAACTCAATAAACCGTTAAGTTTGCAACAGGAAGAATCACGAGAGGAAAAAAAACAATCGTTAATTATTTTCCGCTCTGAGGTGTGTTCGTCTTTAAGCTCTCTTCACAAGGCGGACTGCAAAAGGTGGTTTATGATAGAGTCACTGGCCCCGTAACTGTTTAAAGAGGATTTGATGTCGACTTCCACGGGAATATTTCCTCAGAAAGAAGAGAAACTCGTTTTGACTCAACGAAATAACTATTTAGTATAAGGCCGCCCCTATAATTTAAAACGCCAAATTAACTCCGGATGCAACTTTTTTTTCTGTGCGTGTTGGGGGGTTTCTATTCCTAAGGCCAAACGCAACCAATGCCTCCTCCCCGGCAACAAACCAACCCATCTTTCTTTCCTTTCCTCGGCGGGCTCCTCTCACTCTCCACGACCAACACCCAACTCTCTCCTCCCCTCTCTTTTTTTAGATTAATGTATCTCCACACATAAGTGCGTTTCCTTGTGTTGCTTTTGCCACCGAATGAAGTGCTCCTCCCCACTCCTCCTCCCCTCCCCCGACCTCCCCAGACTCAACTCTCCGCTCCCCTGCCACCCTGGTTGTTACCTCCCCTTCCCTCTCTCCCCTCCCACCACTGGTGATTACAACCCAGTTGCACCTCCTTCCCCGACAATCGCACACACACACATACACACACACACCTCCTTCCCCTTTAACCCCTCCGAAAACTCCCTCCCTCTCTCTTCCTCCGAAAACCCCTTCGTCCCAAAACATCCGACCAGAACTAAACCAAGCTAAAGAGCTTCCTTCAGGCAGTGCGCGCGTAATTGTGAAATTGGGTTTTCTCATTCTCCTTCGTAATTCTCCTTCCTCTCCCTCCCTTCGTCTCCCATTCCTTCCTCCTTCTGCCCCCCACACCAGCCACCCGCTACGTCCAAGTCACGCAGTGAGACATTTCTTCCTCCTTGCCCCTATTTAGTTTTTTTTTGAAGATGACAACCGTGGGTGGAAATTATTTCTTCATTCTGGTTCCTAACGAGGATTTATTCCTCGGATGGGGGGGGGGCGGGGAGGAGGAGGAGTTGGGGAGGGAGCGGGGCTAATTGAGACAACAGAGGGAGGGATGTTCTACTTCCCATCTATTTTCATTTGCGCAATTTCGGGATATGTTTAATTTTTTTCCGTAATGGGGAGGTGGCGCGGAGGCCCAGATGCGGCCCATTTTTAATGACCGCGGAAATAACTACGTGCGCCTAGGAGCGACGGAGGAAAAGAAACAGCCGCGCCCTGAACTCTCATAGATAAACTTTTCTGCAAGAAAAACAGTTGCATTCAATATCAGAAACGACCATGCTGGCACAACATGTTCATTAATTCAAACTAATGAGGAAGCAAGCTTGTCCACCTTGCTGTTGGAATACTAATTGTATAGCCTTGACTCAGCCTGACTAAAATTTAAATAGGGTCGTACAAAAGGTCATCTAGCTTGAGTGGCCAGGGAAAATGTAATGCCGCTAATTGGAAATAACAGCACAAAAACAAAATGAGGTAAATTTTCATTCCGTACGGAAGCATTATCACCCAACATTTAATAAAAACTTCGAGGAATCATTAAATAACAATGAACATTCAAAATATTCATATTACTGGTTTAAGGATAATCAAAAACAGAGCGGAGGGGGCTATTAATAAGAAAAGAAAACACAATCAATTCAATTTTGAAAAAATTAAAAATATAATTTTCATCCAAAATATTCATAACAAAAAATTGGGTCCCTATTTCATCACATTTTCGCAATTAAATATTGAAGTTCTGCTCATGACTACGATTTCAATCTCAGTCATAGTATTCAGACGAAATTTATTATATTCTACACTTCATTTTTAAAATAATCTCCTCAAAACTAATCTTCTCAACCTGATTATTCCAAACCTAAATTAGGGTCAGAAAACACTTTTAAAAAACACTTATAGGCCCATTCTCACGTTTTCACATCCTATCACAGGAATAGAAGCTCTAGAGAAATCTTAACTAGAGCTGAAATTTTTCTCCGAAATCGCGAGTTCTAATTGGAGAAGATTCCTAAGAAACTGAGTGACCCTTTTCTCCCGTCTCCTCCGAAGACATGAAGAGAAGTGCCCGCCGATCACTTTGCTTTGTGTCGTCCTCGGGTAAAAAAAGAAACTTAAAAAAAACAAACACCGGGAACGGAGCCAATTTACCTCGTCGAAAATTTCTTTTTACGAGAGAAGCGAGCAATTACATCTTGGGGGGAGAGTAAAAAGGCCGATAGGGATTCATTAAGCCGGTCGAATACCTCACGAACAAAAAAAAGCGAGCAAAATAAAAAACAAAACAAAAAGAATAGGAGCATCTAAAACCACCGAAAGCTTCGGACACGACGAGAGGTAAAAAAAAACAAATCAACGACGACTACTTCACGAAGCAAAACGGGTAGAGGGCGTAGAAGGAGAGTACATACCGAGGAGGAGGTGCAGCAGGAACAAAACCCAAGCATGCGCATCTTCGAGACGCTTTTTGCGAAGTAAATAATAAAGCG
Organism: Ceriagrion tenellum; assembly: GCA_963169105.1. Taxonomy (NCBI): domain Eukaryota; kingdom Metazoa; phylum Arthropoda; class Insecta; order Odonata; family Coenagrionidae; genus Ceriagrion; species Ceriagrion tenellum. The sequence continues at coordinate 38,512,938 of OY720636.1, read as the reverse complement.
AGAAAAAGGGCGCAAGGTACTACCCAAACACGGGAGCATAGGAGGAGGAAAGGGAGCAAAAATCACATAACGTACGTACTCTGCCAGCACGTTTTCTATTTTGGAGGAGGTGGTAATGCTAGGTTTACTTTACATCCGCCTGGGAAAATTACAGAGCGGGGGATTTATAATGGGCCAAGTTTTTCTCTTCATGATGCCCCTCTCGCTCGTTTGCCCAACGCACCCCCCCTCTCTTCCCTTCTCTCCCCCGCCGTCTTCCCATTTCCCTCCTCCTTACTAATCTCGCTCCCTTCCCGCAACCACCAAGCAAGCCAAAGGCCCTCCCACCTCCCCCTTTCAAGTCCAACACCGCCTCCTCCCCCCTCAACGACCCGAGACGGCCACCCACACAATTCACAAAAAGATCGCCTCGGGACGGTCACGCGGAAAAAGCCGCGACGCTGAACTATGGCAGGGGATCATCCCGGACGATGAAAATGAATATAACCTTCTAAGAAGAACCAGAAGAGTCTTTCAAAGGTCTACTAAATATGCGTGAGAGAATTTTAAGCAGATGGCGTTATCGCAAGAGATACTACCTTCGTTTGGACTTGGTTCGGTCGCCAATGCCCAATACATACTCAGGATTGCCTGACTACTCGTTAAATATTTTCGCGAAATAAGAACCTCCTGCTCACCAGAACAGACTAGAAGCCTTTGAAACCTGGTGCTGGCGGAGCATACTGAAGATAAAATGAACGGAAAAAATATGAAATGAAGAAGTGTACAGAAGAGTAGAGGAGGAAAGGACCCTGTGGAACACCAGGCAGAAAAGAAGAAACAGATGGAATGGACACATCCTGATACACAATGCGTTTCTAAGGAACATACGTGAAGATAGAATAGAGGGAAAAGTCTCCGAAGGAAGACCCAGGATTATTTCATGGACCAAATAAAAAGGAAAGTACATAGGAAGAGATATTAGGAGGTAAGGGAACTAGCATTAGACCGGGAAGGGCGTAGGGCTGCAGTCAACTAATCTTAGGATTGAACGACCAATGATGATTCTTCCTTTCCTCTGAGGCTCATGCCTGTTTCCTTCAGTAACTCAATTCCCACTCATCTAAGTCGTCAGTCCCTCTTTGGTATCTTTAAAAGTGTGAGATATTTTCTTTAAATGAGACCCAATTCATTGATTTCTAGATGGCATGATATTTCGCTTAAACAACCTTAACTGGAAAAAGCAGCAAAAAACTCGACCGGAAATCGGGGGATCTTGGTTCGAGTCCACATCAAGCTTTTTCTCTGTGGAATTTAGCACTTCTGTCTTCATTACGTTAGAACTCCGCCACATCATGCCCCATACCTCTCTTCAAGAACCTTCGTTATTACGGACTGCCACCGTTTACGCTTGCGTGTATTAACTGTCATCATGACACGAATGTAACAGTCACCAACCACCGAATTAATTCAACGTATATTTATAGCTGATGACAGAGACTCCGGGTAAGGTTATATATAGAAGAGGTCGGTGAAGAGTTTGATGTAAATTGTAGCGTTGTATAGGGCAGAAACATCGACTCGTAGAAAAGAAGAACGAGAATAGTCAGAAGACGTTCGAGATATGAATAGGGGGAAAGATGAATAAGGTGTGGTGGACGGATAGGAAGGTAAACAGGGCAGTGTTCAGTATGTTTGATGAGGAGAGGAAACTTCTGCATGAGATCAGAAGGCTAAGAAGGCGGTTGGGAGAGGAACTGAGGGGCGAATGGCAGCTTAAGGCAGTACATTCCGGGTCTCCTCGCTGGGTTAAAAGCACACCCACCGGTCTAGAAGCTCTCGCTTATCGTCTTGGAATAGGTGGCAGTGGGAAATGAGTAATGGGAATGGGAAAGAGCTAGCGAACCACAACGCCTGCGAGGCCGACACCATTATTTGGATAAAGGGGTCCTCCGGTTCTCAAGAGACGTGCGGTAAGTTTTCGCGTAAGCGAAGACTGACGGGGACTCGTCTGACGTTGTTGGGGGAACCGAACAGATACGGTCTGCGGGGAGGCGGAGGCCCATTGTCGTCCTTTTGGCATCAGTCCGCCTCATGATGATGGCAGCTTAAGGCAGTGATATAGGGGAGGATGTGGCTGGGAATATGGGAGTTGTAGAGATTAGGTGTTATGGACGGGATGAAGAAGCCTAGGACGTAGGCCGAGATGAAATAAGAAATGCAATAGACAGATAGAGACCTGCACCTATAAAGTAAAGAACATTTTTACTAACTTCCATTTACTCCTAACTTAATCAGCCACAAATGAAAAAACGACTTCGTTTTCTTCCACTGATTGAAACGAAGTCGTTTTTTCATTTGTGAATATCAACTTCCACATAGTTGAGCCTGATACCATTGAACGTATTAATCAGCCAACTACCTTAATGAATTACTTAAAGTCTAAACTGTTGTAGGTTTCATGGAACTTGCCCTCTAGTTCTCAAGTATAGGCCTCAGCAGCTGAAAACCATTGTGAAAACGCTTCCCTCTTATTAGCACCGATGCCATCGATCTAACATAGGTTACATATTTTTCAAAAAATCAAGTAAGATAGCTTGCCAAAATACACTTTTTAGAAGTGATGATATGCTGAAGATCACATACATGACCGACTATGCGCAGTATAAATGGAAATGATATTTCTCGCGTCCGTAAGTTGAGTAAAAAGTGTTTATACTTTTCGGAAGCCACTAGGCAGAAAAGGATTAAGATTGCAAATAGTATAAGCCTTTTACTGAGAGATCATCCACCTTGTTGTGCTTATTACACCATCATGAATTTCACAATAGTGATATAGAAGCTCCTACTCTTCCATATAATGTAAAATTTATTTTGCTAAACCTGTGACTCATATGGGTTATCTCAAACTTTTTTGAAAACAACTTTATCACCACTTACACTGGGTGTTACAAGTACACATAATAAAAACTATGTAAAAGCTTTTACCGAAGATATAGAATCGGACAACCGTTAACGTGGTAGAAGGCAAAAGAGAAGCCTGAAAAGTTAAATCTTGCCTTATTTGACTAGTAAAAGATGAGATCTCACGAAGTCAGATACCAATGCAAATTGTGTATATAAGAGAGTAGTAAAGCACCAACGACGTCGTATTACACCAAGTAAATTAGAGAGTCGATGCAAAAATTGAGGGAAGAACATAGTTGAGCAGAGCGTGAATAAAAATGAGGAGGTCACGTCACGCCCAGGCGACGACGCTCTTGCGTGACTTTGCAAGACCACAACGTCACCTGCTCCTCTCGTTTGACTGAGTCGTGCGTCGACAGGGAATTTCCATGCAAATGCGCGTCCAAACGTATGTACTCCCGAATGTTAAAACAGTTTTTAGTCCGGGAACGTGGACGCTGATTCCCTCCACTCTGATGATGCCGCGTGATTATGCACGCTCGTAGAAACGCAGATACCTCAAGAGAGCACTTTCAGAGGGCTCACGCGGAGTTTAAATGCTGGGACGGAGAGCGGAGTCGATGTCTCCAACCTCCCTCATCTCCCTGCGCATTTACAATTTCCCCAGTCATCTTCTTCATTATCCCGGCAATAAATCCGCGCTTCACTTGTTCTGAAAGTGCACGGCCAATTGAGATTAGGGCTCGCATGGAGGCAATCGAGAGCAAAAAAAAATAAAAGAGAAGCGATAAAAAATTAGACCAGGAGATAAAAAGCTTTCCCATCCTCTTCGGTACGAACTACCAGAGACAATTCTGCGCGACTGGTGGCAGTACTGATGGCATTTGGTACGAGGACGGTTTTCTTTTGAATTTCTTTCGTGAGTTCTCTCGAAACATATACAAGCCGACCTCATCTTTTTCAGGAGTAATTTTTACAAGAATCGCGGAAAAAAAAGAAAAAAAATCCAAAACCTTGCAAAACAAACTAAGGGTTCACATTTTTTTCTCCCGAAAAACGCAATTTCCAGGATTTACCAACAAAGGCCATACGCCCGCGATGAATTTTGAGCAAAGCGATTTAAGCAATGTACACCGCGCCAAAGAAAGAAGGATTGAAAAAAAACAGGTAACGAGTCTCGAAATTTTTATAGCCATCAAGAGTGGTCAGGAGGATGAGGAAAGTGGACATGATAATTGAGGCGGATGGGTCAGCTGCCCATATATCATTTCAAGCATGACGTCCTTGCTTTTTCCCATTTGGGAAAACATATCCCCTTTTTTCCACGCTTTTCCGTCTCACCGTCGTGCCGATCCTCTTCCACAAAATCCGCCGCTCTCATCCGAAGATTCCTCTCAAAGCGAGGGCGATTAACAGGGCGCGATTTCATCCGCAAACATCATTTCTCCATTCTTCCGCTCACAATCTTGAAAGGGGCTTCTTTCCACGTCGAAGAGCCAGGGTCAAGCAAAGGCAAACAAATGCCGATGTAACAATGGCGGAAAACGGTGATAGTGCGGGGGCTGCTTCGAAGAGGTTAAGGGGAAAATTAGCGGTTCCGAGCGAATATGACATTGCATATTCTAATGCTTCAAAATGGCATGACGAAGAGAACTTTATCAAAATTTATATTCACTCTTAGTTTTCATCCGCATTCAATATACTATTTAATATTCCACATCAACTTATGTACGAACTTACGAGCGAACATTTAGTGTTTCACAACCTTTCCAGGGATTAAGGTGGGAGCCCCTAGAGACTCGGAGGCAACCTAGTATACGCCGCTAGCATTTGGGACCCTGGTCATTGAGATTTAACCAAAATAATTAATAAATACAAAGAAAAGCAGCACGCTTCGTTAAAAACTGCTACGAGAGAACATATAGTATATCAAAACCTTTACAGAGATGAAGGTGGGAGCCCCTAGAGACACGGAGGCTGCACGCTAGGCTTGGTTTGTCTGAGGAATTCAGAACTGAAGTGTTTCCGAAGGACACACAGAATATTATCATGACGCCTCACTACATCTCTAGGTCTGCAAGAAGCGATAAAATAAGAGAGATAAATTACCGAACAGATAGGTACAAAAACTTGTGCTTTCACACGAAAAAAGCGACCTTAATAAAAACTGAGATCCACTAAATACACTCTCACATTACACGACACCATTTCACCTCCCATAACTTTATCTCTAACATATTTACTCGGCCGGTGTCCTAATACCTCTTCCACACGCCCATGCGGCGGCTCGTAGGGTAGTATGCAGATTTGTGTATAAAAAACTGATAAATTGAGAGTTCATGATTATGATTAATAATTTTAAAATGTCGCAATTCTTTCTGAATGGAAGTTGGAGAATATTTTCGGATGGAAAAGACAGTTCGTCATCGCCATCAGTGGCACATTGCCACAAAACCTACCAAACAGAAAAAGACGTCTCTATGAGGTGACAACAATATAACTTACGCCACTGAAAGATGGCCACATGGCTCCATTAGCCAACGTTGCGAAAAGTTCACCAAAAGACAGCTTTACCAAAGGAGCAATTTGATTCACCTTAAAGCGGACTGGAAGAAAAACTAAAAATATGTCTTTCGCCGTTCATCATTTGACACAAAGTTTACCAACAATTCACCACCGCCAACAAATAACGCCGAGCGAAAAGGCAATAAGGTTATGAAGATGCGTAAACAACGATTCACAAGTATGGAACCGCAAACTCAACCAGAAAAAAATTTGAAACAAATCCCGAAAAAATTAATTCCGAGGTAAATCGCAAGACGGGATCGCATTCTGTCCCCTCGAAGACCTCCATTGGTTTTTTTCCAGCCATATTCCCGCAGAATGGTGATCAGATAAATAACGGTAATTACGAGACATCCCCGCCAAAAACATAAAAAGATGGAAGAAGCATTCGCCGCCGAGATCGTGACATCCCAAGGGATTCGAAGGACTTTTATTGCAGGAGGACGAGCATATTGCAGGTGATAGAGAGCATATACCTTCACGCAGACTTCACTGCCCCACCCTCGCTTGGAGCGGGATTGCCCCTCGCAAGCGAGTGCAAGGCAGAGCCGCCCGCCACCACCGCCCCGGAGAACGGCCATCTGCACGGCTCCGGCGGCGGCGGCAGCTATTATCGCATACCGTATGTTGTGGTTTGATGCGCCAGGGAAAGGGACAGGTGTGCTTCTCCGTGGGAGTTGCTTGCTGAAGCCCAGACGTGGCTTCGAAAGGTTTTACTCGAGGAGGGGATGGATGTGACATGAGAATGCACGGTGCGGAAATCTGGTCCTCGGCTGCGATCCTCATAACTCCGCTGACAAATGTGCACAATTAAGTCCGGGATGGGACGGGAGCGGATGGAGAAAGATGCGATTTCCGGGGAAACATGGGGGCTGGAGGGAATAACATCGGGTTTCCAGGGAATCGAATTTCGGAATGCAGACGCATTGTTCTTCCTCTCTCACGAGCGATTTTCGTCCGATCATCTTCCTCCTCTCAGCCTTCACGTTGGAGAGTAAAATTGCGTTTCTTAGAGGGACTGTTTATGGACGCACTACCGCACACTCTATTGCGGGAGGCGTAGTTCATGTATATCTCATACAAGGCAGACACTCGGCGAAGTTTATGACACCATTTCCACATCCATTAATTAAGACGATGCTCACTGGTGTTACTTGGTGAAATTTCATTGGACGCAAAGTAATAAAAACCAACATTTTGAGATTCCGCAAAACAATGTTCCGGAACTACCGAATGCATATCTACCACAGTTTCGGAGAACTTTCACAAGTTTTATTTTATTTGTTGGGGTACTATATCCCTATCCTCATTCTAAATCATTTTTGGTACAATTGAGGAAAAATTTAAAAAACTGAGACTCAATTATTTAAAGTATTGCAAAGACGGAGAGCGCTGTAATTTTCTCAGCGTTTGGTGAGAAGCAACACTGTGTCCAACATCTGATTCCATGATTCAGCTAATTTTACGCTGATGACTACGAAATTCAAATACGATACAATTATCAGCGACTTAGACGTATGAAATAAAGTCCGCTATTCCATTGCGGGGAGATTAATTCCACATTTATTACTTCACAGGCTTTCCAAGGTAGAGGTTTTGCCAACATACACAGGATTCACAGAGCTAAAATAAGTAGGGAATCCCGCTGTGCACCATCATCGGATACTTAATGTAGGCAATTTCTCGAGCAGGCTAAACACAATTTTCAAATGAATGACTTCACTTTAAAACCCCTGGAATGGAAGGTTTAACTCGAGACATTGAAATTAATTCCTGGGTAATTTCGATATTAGTAGGCTAACAAATACGCGTCTTTGCCTGCCCCTTCCCTTGACCATATCTCACGGATATTTTATTATCCCTAGACCACGTACAACTAAGGTAACCAAGGTGATATCCCACATTCTCGCAATAACATAATGATCGGCGGCAGATACGTAGCCATCAGTTTTAATAACCATTATCCTTGCCGGAGTTATTATTTCAATAGCCATACGGCGTGAAATGATGATACGGCATTCAATGAAGCTCGACACTCCATATCAAAGCCGGCGTACCAAGGGAATTTGTTTTCCTGAGCTTTACCTTGCATTCTCCTTATGAGGAGAATTGGTTCGTGCTACGCTCAACTCCGCGATATCTGAATCAGAAGACTTTTCGACACATTCAATGTCGTCTTTCATGGAGGGTATAGCACATTGCAGAGTTGAGTATTGGCATGCATAAATATTATGTAATCAGGACAAAGTTCGATATTTCGAAAAACTATCCCGTGAATGTTCCCAGAAATAAAAAATCGAGAATATCACGGAGAATATGACAGATTAGAATGATTCACTGCCGATAAGGTATGTACAAATGCTCCTTTCCTCGCACGACCAATTACCAAAACGAAAAGAGTGCAAGCGGCCCAAAGCACTGTGTTAAAATGCAATAGACCATATTCCCTTACCTTTGTATGGTGTCGTTAAGTCCCCCGCTACACGCTCCTACGGCGGTACGCGGGAAGTGCGTGGATTTTTCACAGAGATATATGAGAAAATAATATTGAAATAAAGGAAATTACCTGGGTATTTCGAGAAAGTAACAAATTCAAGGAGTTCTCAAAGTTTTCGGTGATTTCACGTGGGTAGCCACTCTGCAAAAAGACATTCACTAAGCTTTGACACTCCTCAACTTAACCGATAAAAAAAAGGCTGGACCATTGGTTCGATACGAACCATAATCTCCATCCCAAAACGGCCGAATTTCCAAGCCTTCCCCCCCTACGCGCTGTGGCCGTGGATATATGGATTGGGGCGTAGAGAAGGGTACAAGAATGGGCAGAGAGCACTGTTTGAACGTCGGCACCCGTGGGATTCGGTGCACCTGTTCCGGCCCATACCAATGGCGGGTGTGCTCTCTCTGTCGACGGTGGGGGCGATGGGGGGGGGATTAAAGAGCGGAGGGTTGGGGGAGGAGGATATGGTAGAATGATATTTGAGGGTGGAACAGAAGGGGGGATGACCTGGAGGGCATTAGAGGGGCTGCTGAGGTGGACGTTACCGGAATGCGATGTGGTAAGGGCGGGAAAGGGGAGGGTACAAGCCTGAAGAATGATGGCGACTATACTACCCGCTGGCCTCCTGCCACCTGACAGAGTGATATTCTCGAACGAGCACGAATTTTTTCCCGAGCCTATGTCACATGGGAAAAGTGCGGTTTCCGTCCCAAAAACCGAAAAATACTTAAAGGAGAGACGACATTGACGGATGACCTCGTATTTCATCACTCACAAGGAGCTCATCCCTAATGCATCCATTACCTTTATCCAGACAGAATGTAGGGGATTGAAATTGTGTTATTATGGCGGGAAGGGACTGTGTCCGACATTTCTAATTATGTTCCCGGGAAAATCTGTGCGATGAGAGCGACCTGGGAGGGTGTCTATTCATGAGGCAGGGAGCTCATGGGGTTCAAAAGCCATATGAAACAAAAAGCACAACGTAAGCAAATACTTAACAAACTTTTTAGGGTTTTACAATTAATTGATTTTGCACTATTTCAAGGGTTCACTATTATCAACATTAACTACAGGTTAACTCACGAAACCATGGTTGAAGAATATAAAAATGAAGATTTAATTCTGGTTAACAGGATGTCCAGCATCTGGGCATTTGAAAATACCCTGATATTTACAGGTTTTGCAGACAATTTTTATTTTTCCAGGGGAGATATTGATTTTTTCTCGTGATTTTAAAGAGAATGTTCGGTATGTATTTTGGGCGATTAAGCGTAAGGATTATTTTTAAACTTGCATATTTGGAGGAAAATAAACACCAAAATTTTATATAGTGTGAGAGAATATCACATTACCCCCAGATTCTTAGATATTAACATTGTCATGCTGGTGCTCAGGAACAAGATTATATAACATCCAGACTTTGATATGAATAGGATTGATATAAAATGATCGACAACTTAAAAAGCTGATGGAATTGACTTTTTTCCTTATTTTGCTAAATGCGACAACGGAAGGGACACTTGACTTCGCAACTTGCCGATAAAAGCAAGTTCTTTACGTCACTGATTTACAGATTATGACCATTATGAACACAATGTACATGTATAGAAAACTTTGTACCTACTTTCGGTGATTACAGGAATGCAAAATGCGACAACGCAAAGGAAATTTGACTTAGCAACTAGCCGAAAAAGGCACATTGCTTCCGTTGCTGTTTTACATATTGACACCACAGAAAATTCCAGAGTCAATTCAAGACTTCCCTGATATTTCCAGTGAAAACAAAATTCCCTGAGATTTCCCGGTCTTCCCGGTTTTCCAGAGAGCTGAACACCCTGGTTTAAGGATTCCGCGGCGAGCAGGTATTCTTTCCATTTTTTATTTCGGAATTCGGCCGCGTCGTTTTTCCGAAAATACGAAATCCATCCGTCATCCGTCTATGCCGTCTTTCCTTTAAGAATTCTTCGATCTGATTACGCCTCCAAGATAAGAGGAGAAACTTTGTCGGAAATACAACGACGCGGCCGAATCCCGAAAGAAAAAACGAAAAAAAAATAATATTTAACTTTGCAACCCATCATACCTATGGGAATTTTATTCAAGACCGAGTTTTCAAATTGTCTAATGCTCATAAACTATCGGCAGTAATTCCTTTCAATAATCTACCAGCAAAATGAATGGAATTACACCTCCTAGTTTTACGACCTAGAATTACTCAAATAAGAGCCAGAGACAGCCATACTATGGCTCCCAATAAAACAAGGCGACGAAAAGAAAATGCACAGCTATTGTTTTGAGAAATGGAAAGTTTCCACCAGGATAAACCAGACACAATTCGTAATTAAGCTAAAAAAGAATTTTTTGAAGGGATATTACCAGCATTATTGAATGAAACATCAATCTCTCGGCGCATACTTGTTATCTCTGCGGATCAGGCGAGTCATAAACGATGGAAAAGGATTTAATATCCAAGCGGACGATTCATCAATGCCGGCAAATTTGCTAATTTACGGCGAACTGCAATTATTTCCGAGCTAACATACGCCGGAGCTCGCACAAATTATCCACGCCATTCCCATCATTTTCCGAAGCCTTGTTATTGAAATGGGATACTGGGTCCAGCGCTAGAATAACTGGCGTTTGCGGCAGGGAGCAAACTATCCGTGGGTGGAGTACAGAGCCGGAGGGTGGAAGGGAACGGGCGGCCGCCAGCCGCATTGCCACCGAGGAGAAACACGCCGCTGAAGTAGATAAACATTGGCAAGTCTGATGGGGGTAGAGGGTTAACAGAGAGAAAAAAGAAGCGCAAAGGAAAAAAATCAGCCATGAGGATCTGGTTAGTTTCGTGACTAACACTACTGGCTTCGGCTATCATGAGAGTCTCTGGTTCAAATCGTGGTAGAGATGAATTTGATAGTGACACGATGCTGTTGCGAAATGCCATGCGGAAAACACTAATAACATATTTTGAGCGAGATATTTCCCTAGTCATGTTGAAGATCATATTCAAATTTAACGTTTAAATTTCAGTAGCTGTGGGATGCATGAATCAAATACTGCATTATTAATGGTGCAATAATATACCATAAAACGACTAAAAATCTTAGCAATTAAATAAAAACATCTATATAAGTCTTTAATTTGACTCATTTTTTCACACGGTACACCTAAAACTCCTTCGCAACGGCAGGATTTTGGTGATTCTGAAATAATTACTGCGGTAACTATATGATTTATTTTCCAAAATAGTTGAGAAAATATGACAACTAAACACTTTTTATTTTTTAATTTAAAGAAGTTCGGTAAGAGGCTGATGTTTTGGTCTTTTAGAAAGCGTGATATATTTTTCTTTAAAATGAAACCAAATTCATTGAAATCTAAGTGAAGTGATATTTCGCTCAAACTACCTCAATTGAATTTCCTCCGTTAGGTGGAATGACATGCTCTGTAATTCTAGTCTTCGGTCAAGTCTTGAGTCATATTTTTTACAATAGTATGGAAATAACAATGTAAAAGCCCTACTGTCGATGCAAAAATTATGAGCACATAAGTTTTGGTACGAATAAAAAAACGACGAAAAGACCCGAAGTTAAACTAATCATATCTTTAAGTTGGTGGTTTCCGGCGATACTTTATGGAATTAGCTAAAGATTGTGGAAAAACAAAGTTACCCTATTGAAATAATCAGATATTACTTTTTTTCCTTTTATTCTGCGTTCTGTAATGGTAAACTTAAGATTTTTAGATGCCATGTAATATTTTTTGCAACGGATTTTGAGTAAAAAGTACCGGTTTTGGACGGTGTGCAAGCAAAGCTCCGAACTGATAATTCGTTACTCATACAAAAGTGCATTAATGACCACCATATTTCAGTAAATGGTGGAAAACAATGTTTTCATTACATTGTGTTAGTTACAGCTTTGTATTTTTTTTACCAGAATAAGGTTAATGCTAGTTTTGTAAAATGATTGCATTTAAAAATTGGGGCATCACACGATTTTGTTTTGGTCGCGTTGTAAGTGCTGTTTTTGGCGTTCAGCAAATAAATATATAAATGAAGACGCCGGATTTCCCACCACTCTTTTTCCTTTCCCTAAAAAAATCCTTCCCTTTTAATCTCACTCTTGACAGAATTCTCTCTTTGTACTGTGACGAATCTACTGGAACACCGAGTAATTTGCGCACATGGTCACTCTTAAAAGAAACTGCAATGCAGAAGCAATAGCGTATATAAGTAATAGACATAAAGACAGGATATAAGTCTTCTCCGAGCAAAACTCGTGTTCCTAGTCGTCTTTAACCACTTTAATCTTTGAGGTCCACGTGCGTACTCACTGTCTGCCCAAAACTGCTCGTTCCAGCGGGGCACGAATCACGGTCCATTGGAGGATAAAAATTAGAGAAACAAAACGTTCATGAATTTGCATGGCGGCCAATTAAATACCTATTGTTTCAACACCCACACTCGCGTCGCCAATGACCTCTATGACATTTGACATCCTTACACCGTCACTGGAACACTCTCCACAACGAGCTTGGCAACAACTCATTTCTTGGCATCAAATCACGCGGTGAGCGCCTAGAATATTCCTCATCACATCATTTTCCGTAAAAGAATTCTCCCCACGCAACTTGCTCAACATCAACAAACACACAGGAAGCAACTCATCATTGCTTGATAAATTCTATACGCAATTAAAGGTAATCGATCTGAGTACCGCAAAGTTCAATGCAAAATCAAATTCATAAATCAAAACAAACTCGACAGAACGCATAAAATCGAATCAGGCACAACACCCCAGATGTTGGAAGACTCTTCGAATGACCAACCGAACAAACAATCAACAAACTTTCTCTCCCACTCGAGTACATACGTTCAGCACGAGCAATTTCTCACCAACCCCTGGTGAGTGCGTTTATGGGGGGTTGAAAGACGTATGCGTTTACGGCGGAGGGTGAAGCGCTGGGGGTGGTTTGTGGTGCAGGCAGGGAAGCGGTCGTGAGAGAACAGAAGAGGGAGAGATGGCGGAGAGCAATTACTCGGGGAGGGATGAAAATTAATTTCCGAATGGAAATGTTATGAGAAAGGATGGATAGGGTTGGTGCACGAAGGCACACACCCACTCCTTCACCTCCCCCTCATCCTTACTCCTCCCCAGAAAAAACATTATTTATTAATTTCCTTTCCGAAATTCCTTTTTTTCAGTTCGCACGATGCAAAGAGGGAGAGTAGGAAATATGCGTTTGGTGGAAAGAAGGTGTCGTGGAAAGCTTGAGCTAAAATTTTTCACGGGGAAAAGGGAGACAGAGTGAGTGTGAAGAGAGGAGCGCTGGAGAGTGTGAGGAAGGCTAAAAACGAGAAGAGTAATTACGTTTCACCGTGCGCCAAAAACAATTTTCCTCCCGTTTTTTTTAAATATAGGCGACATTCAGGGCGCAGGGATGAAACAACATATCGGGGGTGGAACAGAACTTGAAGGAATTTTTGTATTTAGTAAGAATTAGGGGGATATCGGCAACTAAAGCATACCTTATACGTTTGCAAATCTATATTACCTCATTAAATAGCGTAAACTCGAACTTAGATTGCAAGTGCTATAAAAATTATAACACAGATAAAATGATGTCATAAAAATCAATACAGGTTTAATGAGTCGTTTTTGTGGCCACGAAGGGTTAAGTCAAAGCTTCATCAGATAAAGAACCTTTCATCGCTACTACGCGAGTCAAAGGAACGCTAAATGCCTCCACCATTTACTCCACATGCTCCTGGAAAGCAATTTCCAAATAATAAATGGGTAGATCATTTTTTGAACATGTTTTAATAGAAGATTTATTACCGGCACACGAGTCAACAGTAGAGCGATTTAGATTGAAGTACCGCAATTTGGCAGTCTAAATTATCTTATATCTTATACATATTTTAATTAAATACTACATTATTAATAGTGCAATAGTATACTTGCGTTTGACTGAAATTCTATGTATTCAAGTAAAAGTATCCACATCTTTCAAGACTTTCATTTGACTATTTTTTTCACGCGGTAAGTTTAAAACTCCTTCACGGCGAAAGGTTTTAAGCGATTCTAAAAACAATTACTACGGTGACAATATAATTCATTTTACAAAATAATCGAAAAATATAATCTACATCCTGTTAATTTTATGACGAGGAATTTTTGAATAAGGTCTCTCTGTAGAGCGTAACCTACCATTTCCCTTGTAAAAGGGCTGGTATTATTTGTCGAAAATCTCGGAAAGTAGTTCGGTAAGGGGGTGATATTTTGGTATCTTTGGAAGAGTAAGATATTTTTCATTACAATGAGACCAAAATCATTGATTTGTAGATAAAAAGATAATTCGCTCTAACTACCATAATAACGTGGTTGACTAGAACTCCTATAAGGTGCGGTGCAGGTGAAAAGCGAGCGAGTCTACTTAAAAAGACGGAGAAGATGAGTTTAATCGCAGGTAGGCGGGGGTGTTCGAAGGAACGACCGTCGCTCCGGCCGCCACAGCAGAATGCCCACCCATTTAGGAACATTTTTTTGTTGATGGGGTAAATGCCTTCCTTCCTTCCACCACGAGTTCACGTTTGTAGAAAAACCTTAAAATGGGACGTTGAACGCAAGTAAAAAACATAGCCACCACAGGAGAAAGTCATTCTTTCCACTCTCCCGGCGGTGAAACATTATAGCGTGGAAGTTCGATGAACCGCGAAGGTACTTCAGTAAAAACACTTGTGGGCGCTGGGTATGACTTGGTTCAGGGCTACTGATGATGCGCACTCACGGGCTCAAAGGTGAATTTGATTATTTTTTTTTCTCTGCTCGCCTTTTCCGAGACTTTTATTATCATTTTCCCCAACCTCTATCCTGTAATCATTTTCAAGACGACGCATAAAGTCGTAAGAAATGATAAAAAACAATTGCGCGAATCATGGTTGAAAGATTTGTTCATTTTCTTCCATCATAAAGTTCAACTTTTGAGCTCGTAAACAAGTAATTACGAATGAGATTCTGCAAAGTGAAGATCTTGGTAAAAAAATTATTTCTTTTCTAAAAACTAGTATCTTCATATCGATGACCATGTCATAAAAATCAATACAGCAATAAATTGTAAAATAAAGCAAACAATCATAGTTCAAAAAAAGTTTTAAATAGGGATGGGCAGATCCAGGTTTTTTTTCGGATCCAAATTCGGATCCGGATCTTTCATTTCGGATCCCGGATCTCAGTTCTTATTTTCGGATCCTTGGATGACAATTCACAAATGATAACAGAATTTAAGCCTTGGAGACCTTATTGAAAATAAACAACATCAAGTTTAAAAATGTTAAACTTAAATATTAAAATAAAGACAATGTCGATGCCACAATAAATCTAATCCTTGATTGTTTTCATACCACATCTTGAGATTTGATTCTTGAGAATAATGAGATAATAATGGATAATAAAGGGTGAAGTTGATTTACATTCAGCAAAAGCCGGTTTTCTAATGAAGTACATCAACAGCATTCTATTTGTTCGGCAGAAAGCTGCCGATAGCCGACGACAGCCGGCACTTCAATCGCTTAAAACTCCCTGATGCATATTTGATTTACTGTAGTATTTGGATCCGATATCAGTATCTCATCCCATGTAAAGATCTGCAGATCTTTGGATCCGCAGAACCGATCCGACCATCCCTAGTTTTAAACGATCAACCTTAACACAACTCAGAATATGTCCATGGATTTGAAAATTTGTAACAACTAGGTTAAATCGTGGTGTACACGCAAGGCCGCCGTGTGCACTGACGATCTAGAAATCAGTCAACTCATGGCGGAAGAGCTATGATGGTTTGCCAGCATCCGATGAGAAAATCCTTACGGCATTACTAAAAAAACCTTGATGGATGAAGAGTCAAGGTGAAGGTCTGACGACAGTTCTCTTCGCTTGAAGCAAGGAAACGTCAGTGAGAATTTCTGAGGCGATGCTTGGAGCCCAGAAAACAAAGGGGACATAAAGTACCAACCTAGATTACAGTTGCCGTGCTAGAATTCTTTATGGCTATGGAGTACAATCGATTCCGCTGCAACCAGTTTTGTTTCAATAAATCTTTAATGGCGAGTCGTGTGATCAAGGGTAAGGTGTAGAAGTAAACACGAACGTTTATGGCTCACCTCTGATGGAAACATAATTTCACAAAATATTGCCAAATAAATGATCTTGGCGGGAATATTTTTGTTCGGGATAGATAATAACGCGTCCGGAACAATGAGAAACAAACTACTTTTGGCAATCGTTGGAATAGGAAAGGATTTTAACTTATCAAATATCAAATATCAAATCACGAATTAAGCTACGCCAGTTTTTCACACATTATTGCACTTCTCGCTGATTCCCAAATTAGTCCCTCATCTAGAAAGTGAAGAAAGTGTTAGCTAAATAGTATCGAGGATGATCTCGTAAATGCCTAGCAAATGCCTTGAAGGATTAACGAGACCAAATATCAAAAACCAAACGCAGACAAGTAAAATGACTAACGCTGAGCTAGTTTTTTTTTTAATTTATGAATTAATAAAGAAAACCTTCAAAATTAAGAAAGTAGATTGCTAGGCGAATAGGTTTAAAAGGTCATTTTTCCATGAAAACCATATCGACAGCCATACCATATTATGAATACCTCGCTAGCAGGAAGGCTAGTCAGTTAATTGACCGTGAAAAATTTATTTTTCAATAATGTGCTAACCAGTGAAAAGAGTCTCACATGCTCGCTATACCACCCAAGTTCTCATATATCTATCACACGCATTAATTATTACATAACCCATCAACGCTGTAAGTCTCTATCTAAAACCAGAGAAGGGAAGATAATTTTAGGCACATTTAATCCAGTGCTATACATGCCTCAAATTTCTTGAACGGCATTTTGCATACGCCGAATGAATCTCTGCGATATGACCTTCCAACTCAATCTCTAACTTAAAACAAATATCTTTGGAACAGACATCTATCCTAAACCTATCACCAATATAACATATTTAGTAGTTCTATAAAGATACACGTTGGAAAATTGGTAAAATGTGCCATACAACACTAAAGAAATAAAAGTCGCCGCTCATCATTTGACTTTCGACACTTATTTCTCCAATTTCATTCCCCGCTGGTCATCTTAAAAATGCCAGTCGCACACGAACCAACATAGTCGTCCAAAATAGACGAGAGTGACCTGAGCCATCCGGCAAGGAGCTCTTCTTCATTTTCAATACTTTAATGGAACGGAAAGGGCTAGGAAAACGGATCGGATTCCCACAGAAATACACGGAATAAAACGCGCGTATAAAAACTGGATGAAAATATGCTCACTTGGGACGCTCAAACTGAATTTTTTTTTCAACGACAAAATTGTGATCCCATGGCTAGAAAAAAAAAGAGACGGGGAAAAGAAGGCGAGGAGGCGTCGGCATCATACGACCTGAGTTATTCAAGAGGGGAGAAGAACTTGGAGAGTAATTTTGGCACAGATTTCGATCTTTCTGGCTCCTCCACTCCTTCCGCCACGGCTCTCATATCTTCTCAGGAACCCCGCATTCTCTCCCGCGAACAGGAGGAAGAATGACGCCTGAGCAAATGAGCAACGGAAGGATACACATTTCTCACTCATGATCATCATTAATGTAATTTTAGTCCGTCCCACACGGACTGGCTATTCTACCTTCATTGCGATATAGATGAGTGTTATAGCATCGAAGCTGGACCGGTGGAACAGTTCCATAATGATGAATAAATTAGTGTTCCACTTAAGTGACATTTAGTTTAACGACTAGTTACGATGCTCCAAATCATTTTCAAGACAAAACATGAAAATTACACAGAGCGCCAAAAGTAGTCGAGGTACAAAAGTATCCAGGAGGTTAACTGCCAAATATTTATTGATCATTTGTATATTAGTTAAGAGGGAAGATAAGTGGAGAGAAACATGAACCAACTTAAACGCTCTAAACTAAGGAGACTTTGGATATTAGTAACTTGTAACCATTCCGGAAATTTACTTGAGAGGGCAAAACATGAAAGTATAACTAATTAAATGAATACAAGTATTACCCTTTTGATTAACGAGGGAGTAACTTTAAGGACCATGTAACTTTAAGGAATTTCGGCGTGTGAACAATAAATGCGTACACTAAAAAAAGGAAGGAATACTAGAAGTTAGAGAATGAAACACCTTTTATTTTCCATTCACATTGTTCATAGCATTCGCGCGAAATCACATATCATCAGTTCCAAATAAAATAATATTTATCCAACTCCACGATTAAGGACGGCGAGATAATAGATGTAGATATCTTAAACTAATGAAAAAATTCCGCCGCAACATGAAATCAAAACCAGGCTCTTGATGAGAAAAACTTGAACTTTAACCACCACGTTAATCTGTCACCTCGTGTATTACAAATGTTAAGATACTGGACGAAGCGGCTGGAGACACCGGTGGTAGGGATGGCGATCCACGCTCAATGCCGTTTCCTCCAGAACCGTACTTTTAACGAATAAAGATATCCTTACTTAAATAATACGACCCGTACTATTCCTCAGATTCAAATAAAAACTGTGGAAAAGTAAAGGCTGAATTCTTTAATATAATTTGAAGGAGATATTTCCCTAGTCACAATGGAGACCATATTCGAATTTCACGTTATAATTTCAGCGGGAAGCATGGAGTAAATAAGGTAATATTAATGGTATAATTATATGCTCTCAAACGACTGAAATTCTCACTAATTAAGTAAAAATATCTCTATGATTCTTTAACTTGACATAGTTTTCTCCCGCGGTATTTTTGCAACTCCACAACGGCTTTTTTGTGATTCTGAAATAATTAATGCGGAGACTATATGATCTATTGGTAAAAATAGTGGAGAATACGTATAAACTGCGAACTGTCAATTGTTTGACGAGATTTAGGTATTATCAATTCCTCATTTTGAAAATAATATCCCTCTGAAATGAATTACTGTACAATTTTCACATGCAAAATGGTAAGTAATTTTTTAACAAATATCTCAGAAAGTAGCGTAGTAAGGGGCTAATATTTAGGCATCCTTGGAAGAGAGTGAGATTTGATTTCATAGATTACTATGTGAAATGATATTTCGCTCAAACTACCTTAAACATGAATGCTAAAGCCTGAATCAGTAGGGATGGGAAATGACTTAACGTTCAATCCCCCGACGTAATACGGTTGTTGAAGAGCTCTCCTAATTGTATCAAAGTGTTGAGGAGAGAAAAAGACTGAAATATAATGTAAAAACCAGTTAACACCGGGGTATAGACTTGGGCCGTCCACAAGAAAAGCCAACTCTCTGGCTACCACCTTAATCCGACCCTCCTTCACACGCGATGTCGGATGGAGCGATGGTCGAGCCCCGCGGCGGAGAACGCCCCGTGCTCATCCTTATTACGCCACAACAGCCGCCCCAGCAGCCGGTGCGCGTTGAAGGCAGAAGTGTCGCTCGCACGTATAATGCGACATGTTTACGGCCGGAGGCGTCAGCAGGAGAACACCGTAAAGAAAAAAATAAGAACAGCTCCGGACACTTGCGCGCACGTTCGTCTACACGTTGAGAGCGGCAAACTCACTCGCGAACGGAATCGTTGAAATCCCCGCATTTATCTCTCGAAATGCGTCCTAATTATTGCAAAGAATAATGGATGTATTTCCAGTGACTTTAACACTATTTCGCGCTTCAGATTTGCAGGAAAGTTAGGAGGATAGAAGTGGAGTGTGTGTGGAAGGGAGCCCTCTGCTGGCATTATCCTACTCTTATAGAAGGATGGCAAGGGAATCATATTTTAAATAAGGTCCCACCCAACACCCCAAGCATTGCTTTTGAAGCACTTTCATTGCGGAAACACGTTGAGTTTTGATAACCAATGAGAAATATCTCCTTCGTATCCGGGATATGAACCCGGGCCCGCAGCGCGGGAAGCAAATACCCTGCTGTCGGCGCAAAGTTATGTGCTCCCGAGTTTGCGTGCAAATAAAAAAGTAACAAAAAGACCTACAGAAAAACTATTTTTTCTCATTTAATTCTGCGTGAAATGATAGTAATCTTAAAATTTTGAAGCGCATTGGTGTAACGTAAAAAGTACCGGTTTAAGACGGTACGCGGACAAAGCTCCGATTTTGATACTTCGTAACTCAAACGCAAGATATGCAATGACGACCATATTTCTGTAAATTGTTGGTAAATATGTATGCTATGGACTATGTCAGTTTCAACAATGTACTTTTATCAGAAAAAACGTAATTAATATTTTTTTAATTTTCATTAAATTTTTTTAGTAAATAATTCGACCTATTTCCTTTTCGCGGGTTGGATGTCTATTTTTCTGGAGAAATGAAGAAAAATCTAGGTAATTTGCACCATTCATGATGAATAACTACGTTGGTAAGAGTAGGATTATTTAGAGAATGGAGGAATGGTGGAGATCACGGATTAACGTCCCAACCGACCAACATAGTTCTGTGCTCGTTCGATCCTCCTCAAAGACCCTCTGAAGAGATCAGATTCATGATCTGTAGTTGTCAGTCAAAATGAATGTCAAATCACCAAAATGAATGAAATTAGTGGTCATTTTTTCCCTAAGTAGTTTGAGCAAAATATCATTTCACCTAGTAAAGAATGAATATGGTCTCATTTTAAAGAAATATATCTCACACTTCCAAAGATACCACAATATCAGTCCCTTAACCCTTCTTTCCCCTACTTTCCGATATTTTTGACTAATAATACCAGCCCTTTTACATGGGAAATGATAGGTTACGCTCTCCGAAGAGAACTAAATTTTTTAAATAAGACATTTCTAACACCTACATTTCGTTAAAAATTTAACAGGGTGTAGTTTGTATTTTTTCTCGACTATTTTTTGAAAATTAATCATGTTGTCACCACAGTAATTTTTTCAGAATTGCAAAAAAAACCTTACGTTGTGAAGAAGTTTTAAGCGCATCGCGTGAAAAATAAGTAAAATAAAAGGCTTATGTGGATATTTTCAATTGATTTCCTCGATTTTCAACCAAATACAAGTATATTATTGAACTATTAACAATGTAGAATTTAATTCATGCTTCCTACTGTTGCTAAAATCAAAATGTATAACTATGGAGCGTAGTATTGTATGGTGCAGAAACGTGGACCCTCGGAAAGGACGAGAACATGCTGCAGGCATTTGAGATGTGGGTGTGGAGAAGGATGGAGAAGGCTAGGTGGACGGAAAGGAAGACTAACGAGGAAATGCCTGAGATGGTGCGCGAGGAAAGGAAGCTTTTGAATAAAATCCGGGATTGGCAGGGTAGATGGCTGAAGGATGTAATAAAAGGCGATGGGTTGCTGAAGAGTAAGATAGAGAGAAGGATGTTGGGCAAGAGGGGATGGGGAAGAAAGAGAATAAGTTTCATGGACGGAATGAAGAAGGGTAGATCGTATGCAGAGGCGAAAAAGGATATACTGGAGGGGGATGGCCCCCTGAATGTGAAGAGGACCGGGAGGAGATTCTCTGACATTCAACAAAACCTACCTTAACCGGCAGAATACATATATACACAAAGTCGAATATGGTCTTCATAATTACTAGGGAACTATCTAGCTGAAACTACCTTAAGATTTTTCACTCTTCTTCATTTCTTTTCTCTCTTCGCAGGGATTCTTCATTAATATTACGTTGATACATTTCCATTGACTTAGTTTCTTCCCTACTCTTAATGGGAATTCATTGTTGATTCCCTGATCCATTTGATATTCCCCGTGTGGCAAGGCAGCACTCTCACCAACGTGCTGATCCGATCCCTCCAACCTAAGATATACCCACACACGCATTCACGCGTACTTACGCGTGCGCTGACGGAGGGGAAGAGGAGCGGATTGAAATGAGACGGCAGAGAGGGAGGCAATGGGGGGGGGGGCTTTCTGAGACAAACTAAAGGAGAGGAGGGAACACGAAAAGCCTCCACTGCATCTCTTTTTTCTTTATGAAAATCTCACGGCGACCACTGGAGTGTGGAAGGGGATTCAGGGAGGAGGTTGAGAGGAGGAATGAGGGAGGAAGGGGGGCGGAAGGGGGGGGGGGATAAGCATGGCTGGCGGGCCATGGTGAGGGGGGAAGCAAGAGGGGGTGGGGGCCGTTGTGGTGGGGATGGCGGACTCCGTGGCGGGCCGCCCGACCAATCCGGTTTGAGCCTCGACTCCCTTGATGGCCACCTTAAATAATCTCGTGGAATAGTCGGACCGAGACAGGAGGAAAACAATTTAACCCGGTATCCTCTCGTCCAATGTCTCCCATTCCTCTTCTCCGCCCTTCCCCTCTCCTGCTCACCTTAGGGAAGAAACTTAAACCGCCCCCATAGCTCCTACCTCCCCCCCCACCACCCACTTCGCCTCCATCTTGATAGCGCATTGTTTGCCAGATGTAATCGGCAGCGTTTATAAGGATAAACGAGGGGAATCTTTCGGTAGATAGAGTAGAGGGGGGGGGGGTTAGCAGAGCAGGGACTCCTGCTTTTTGGAGGAGCGGGAACATAAGAGGATCTCTCATTCTCCCACATCTCCCACCTCACTACTCCTTAAACCAACCTGTCGTCCCTAAAGCCGGAATCACTCGGCACTTCTCGTCGGCTGCGTTTTTCCTTGCTTGCAAACAGACACTTACCATGAGACAATTTACTCTACATCAGACGATACATTGTCTTCCTCCGCAGGATCAAGCAATCTCTTAAAGTCACAACTATAATTATTATTAAGGTAATCAGCCTACTAATGAAGATTTTGAAGACAAGATATAAATGTTCTTCGGATTTTTATGGGTGCTGGGCCCTATCTACCAACGCAATTCCTTGCTTCATCTCAGCTTGCTCACCTTCATCTTGCTTCATCATCACTTTCTATGAGACAATTCACTCTACATCAGACGATAGTATGTCTTCCTGTGCAGGATCAAGCTATCTCTTAAAGCAACAACTATTATTATAATTAAGATAATCTGCCTACTAAGGAAGATTTAAAAGACAATATATAAAATTTCTTCGGATTTTAATGTGGGCTAGGCCCTATCTACTTACACAATTTCTTTCTTCATTTAAGCAGAGGTCCTATCATTCTTCAGTCTGTCCCTACGCGCTATTCTATTTCTTCTCCTTCTCCGCAAACCCAATATCCCCCCTTCTATCTAAGCTGTAACCAACCCTTCACCCCTCGTTACCTCCTCCAATTCATACTCTACCTTCAAATTTCCTCCAGAATTTTCCTCTCCTCAACCATCACACTAAGCACTCCCTTGTTTGTCTTTCTTGCCGTCCACCCCACCTTCTCCATCTATCTCCACACTCACGTCTAAAACGCTGATTGTCTTTCCTCTTATTCTTTTCCCAGAGGCCACTACGGTTTCCGCCGTTTTTCTCCCCATCATACTCTTGATTTCATTCCATTGCTGAACGCTTCCTTCCCTTGCGAGATTCTCATTCTAGTGTTCATCCAATTTTGCCAGATTTACTTCCTAAGCGTATAAGTGTAAGAAATTTTTCAGGCTTTACTTTGCGGAACCTAGCAATAATAAAATCGATAGCTTAGTACTGATTCACCCTAGAATTAATTTCCAACCGTTTTTTAGCAACTGATAGGGTATTTCAAGGTTCCATGAAAATAGCACTGATATAAAGAAAATAACAATTGCTTACAGAAACCATGGTTGGCCATAAATTCAACCAAAATACAAAGCTTTGGCTTCATCCTATTTTCAGCAGTATCGCGTATTTTGCTTGGTGAACAGTGTTTCGCCGCACATTCCAGAGACTTCATCACGCCGAAGTGGCCTTGGGGACATGTTTCTCCCCAAGCATTAAACAAGGTGAAATTTATCGAAATTAGAATGAAGTAAACGAACGCATCCTACAGAAACCAGAAGAATACTAAAGCTTCTAGTTTTATAATTAAGAATATAAAAAGCTCTTCTGAATAGTTTTGCATCAGTTAGTGCAAGAATATTATTCTGCATGTAACTACAAGAAGTATTACTTATGTGTTTAGTCCTCTTGCAGTAAAATATGTCAGTGGACACGTTTATCATGCTCAATGTCTGAACTCTTCCATGTACAGTCTGGAATTTACTACGTCATAGGAAAGGAATAGGGACACCCAATTGGACTGCGCTGATCAGGGCACACAGAAAAATCTAACTGCTTCTATCTTGGTAAAATGCTCTCTCTACAACGGAATCGCGCGGCAGATTCCAAGGTAGCACTCTTGGCGCGACTCAGTGGAAAAAAGGCGAGGGGAAAAGGTCCCATGTTGGTGTCGGTGTTGTGTCGTTCTCTTCACGCGCTTGAACCTGCCACTCATTAAAAAAACTCTCCCACCCCTGTCTCGTCAAATCTTCCTCAAACTATTTCCAGTTCCACTATGAGAATAGTTTTCTTTTTTTCTTTCTCTCTTCATAATGGGGATATCATGGCGACCATAAAGCGTGAAGTATTTAAGTTAATTTAGGATAATATGGTCGCGGTGTTTATTTTTCCGGTGATCCGTCCGCAGATGATAACATTTTCACGCGGCGAAAGTCCTTGAAGTGCAAAATGAAATCGCAAGTTTTCATTTAGAATAAGTTCCGTGGGAAATAAAAATCAAGGGATCGGGTTGGCGTGATATTTACCGAGTCTTGGCTTCCCATTCCAATTTGATTTTGGGTTAAAATTCTGGAAGTGGTGCAGAATTTTAAGTGGAGCCACGATTGCGACATGTATACTGAGTGGAGAGCACTTCAAATGTCGTACTACCTTGGTCGTGAGGAAGGTAATACCCTGAACCTCTAACCCTTTCGTTGATAGAGGGCTGATTCTTAAATTTCCCTCTATTCTAATGCTAGATTTCCATCCACCCTGCAACCATTCCCTAACCAATCCTTTAATTTTGGTCATTCCACCCAAATGGTATAAATGACAAATATCAAGGGCACCTATCGATAAATACAAACAACAACAAAAATAGAGTTCAGGGAAGTATTGCGACAACACTACAAAGCCTAAAATTGGGGAACGTTCTACAATACAAGAGAGATAACCAATCAACAATATTTTTTCCCTCATATATCCGACTTGTGGTCCATCTAATGCTGTCATTATCAAACTTTCTTTCTCGTACTCAAAATTTGAAAAATGGACAGCCAAATAGGACATTAAACGTGTCAAGTTCCAATTTTCTCTGTATTAAATCTCTCAAAGAAATCATAGGAGGTATTTATTTGGTACAACCCACTAAAAACCTCAACATTTATGTAAAACGGAGTGGGAATTTTCGTTTGCATGTGGGATGATTTTATGTAAGTAAACCAGGAGCAGAGCATTTGCAGGTAGCGTTCAACGGGATGGGGCTACACGCAACCTTTAAAGGGGCTACCTTTCTTGGAATTTCCGGCTTTGGGGAGCTTTTCTATAATGATTTTCCCCTACTGTTTCCCCGAGTTTCTTAGGGTATTAAAATTATATGACCCTGATTTTCCAGTTTTGTTGTCGTCACCATGAAGATAACGCCTTTCCGAAATCTGCTATTCCTCGCGCCTCGAGTGACTACGGAGCATAAATTTCTGTTACGCTCTAGGACAGCCCAGCTGGCAGGAGGAAAACCATTAGCTCGTTATCCAAGATGAAGGGGGACGGGGGAATTTCTGGAACGGTGGCGTATTTGAATTAAGACAAAAAAATGCCGAGGACGGAATAGGCGAGAGAGGGAAATAGGGGGGAGGAGGGGACCTCCGTTTGATTATTCATTAATTTTTTTCGGCCGGGCGAACTCAGGGAAATTCTACCTACCTTCCTCGCCGCGGCGCGAGGCTAGCGCGATTGGGGCGGAGCGATAAAAAGATTTTCGGGCAGTCGTTCAATGTTACCACCCACGAGAAAGAGAGGAGGCGGCTGCGAGAAATCTGCTGAGTAAACAAAGGAAGTCCCACCCATTCCTCCACGGAATCCCTCCCACTCCTCCCCTCGTTCCACGCGGTTTGGGATAAAGACATGGAAATTCGGGAGCGGCAAGGCAAGGAACGGGAGGGGAGCGAAGAGCGCAGCGCGTAAGGGAGTGCGAGAGAGGTTGGGGGACTGCTAATCACCCTCATTAAAGGAAGCTGAATTAATAATATATTTCACGTTTAAGCCCGGGTTCCCTCGCGGTTCCTTAAAACAACGGTGACACAAGGAGTGCTCCCCAGAAATCCAACCTTTAAGCCA
Organism: Ceriagrion tenellum; assembly: GCA_963169105.1. Classification (NCBI taxonomy): domain Eukaryota; kingdom Metazoa; phylum Arthropoda; class Insecta; order Odonata; family Coenagrionidae; genus Ceriagrion; species Ceriagrion tenellum. The sequence continues at coordinate 38,486,726 of OY720636.1, read as the reverse complement.
GGATTTTTTTCCTCTTCTTCTCCTCCTCCCCCCATTCTCCTTTCCTCCCTTTTTCGGCCAGTAATTGCCATTAATTGCCCCCCTCCTGTTTCACGGTATGCCCGGGACGTTTTCAGCGCGGCAAAGGCAGTGTAAATCACGTCTCACAAAGTGGGAATTACGCGAACAATCCTCCGAGTGGACTCGCCTCACGGTCCACGTCCGAAAATGCTAATACAATCACCTGTACCACATGTAATTAACAATAGTAGAGACGTTTTAATTTTGCGACACTAGATTATCTCATCAGGAACATGCCCCTGGCAAGCCAGCATGCATATCTAACTTTCTACGAACAGGATACTTTCGCACGAACTGACGGACAAACGTTAACTTGTACAATGGGTCTGCTAACAAAATGTCCGGCTATTGTCAGAGGTGTTGATTACCTGATAACCTCCGCAGTATATATAAAGAACGGAATCACAAGCTCCTGTTCTCAGTGGTTCTGATAAACCTTCCTTAGCACAGTACGTAAAGATACAAACCAAAAACGTACTCAAAATTACAACAGAATTCAGGAGGTAACTATGCTAGAAGCCGCACGTTCGAACCCTACGTTGGAACAGACATCATAATTTACTCGTGGCTGCTGGTTCACTAGAACGATAAAGTTTTATCATTTTGGGCACATAAACGCTATCTTTACTAACATATTTTACAAGCAGGCCGTAAAAATTTATTCAATGAGCTATTTTCTTACTATTATTTTTATAAGAGTATTTGTATATTGCAACTTAAAAAGAATGAGCCCACTTCTTCCAATAAAACAGTTAATTATTTCAAAATGGCAAGGGACTACTACTATAACAACACCATATAAAAATATCGTACTTTCGCATTGTGTTCCTGAGTTTCAAGGGGTAACAACCGCATTGGATAACAAACCATCTGTGCAGCAAAGTTACCATCCCAGCTTCTAGGTAACCACCCCGTCGGCATAATACTGCTTCTTAAAGCTTCAATACCGTACATCTACTCAAGAATCAGAGGAATGTTTAGCATCTTACAGTAAAAGAGGACCAACATCAAAAATTATAAGAATTTAGCTAGTTTGAAAGATGTTTTTCTAGTCATAACAGAGTACATAATAACATTTTGTTCGTAATTAAACAGCTGTAAGAAGCCTTAAGTATGTATTTTAACAGACATGACTCTAAAAATTTGTTTTAAATTACTATCCTTCTGGGTATTTCATTTAATATACTTGTATAAGTTATAACTTGACTTATGATGTCACGTAGCACGGTGAAAACCTCTTAAAAACAGTTGATTGCTAGCGGTTCTGCAATAAATTAAATTACACTAGATAGTGATTAATTTAATTTTAAACAAATGAGAAAGTATACAAACTGTACGCTTCAATTTCTAAAAAGATCAATGCCTTATGAATTCCATATTTTTAAATGTCTCCATGGAGTCCACAAACACGAAATTTTCCATTTTCCATGAAAAATTCCCTATTTTGTTTGTAAATATATAAAAAAAGAATTCAAGAGTGGGTGATATAATATTTTCGTTGGAGAAATGAGATCCATGTTTTTATACTGAGGTCAAGTTCATCTAAAAACATGTGAACCAATACCTCTAACTACCCTGATAACGATAAAAACACTTGACTTTCAGGGCAAAATCCTAGCTTACCATAAAAATATCCACAAACGATGGAACTCACCACAATGTCAAGAGATTACTGATACCTCAAATTTCAAGACGCATGACGAGATATAAACAGAGTACCATTGAGGATACTGAAACCTGAACCGAGAAAAACCAGCAACGCTGAAGAATCTATCAGTGCCGATGCACGTCAGCTGAACAAGGCTACTTCCATGGTGAATTCCGTGAGACCGGTATCGACACCTGTATGCACTGGAGTATTCTCATAAGCATAAGAGAAAAGGATAGGCATATATATTCATGGGATGGCGAGTTTCTCAGAATTGGATTAGAAAGGAAAGCCAACATGATTCCCTCTGAACACGCGGTTATTGAAAAATTCCTCGAAGGCGCCCAGGATGCCAAGGTTGCCAGCGGGGCAAAGAATGGGCTGGGTTTAGGACGTCTTCGAATCAACAGGAGCATTAAGGATTTCCGCGAACGTGGAGATGCCCCAAAACCATTCGTGCGGATTTAGACAATGGCTAGGACAAGCGGTACACCAACCCTTCCAGGGCCTACAATGGTCACAGCCGGACGAGAGTGCGAGTAACCGTATGGCTCGGAGATAATGTTCAATGGCTTTGCGAGAGAGCCAGGAAACGGTACTCTCCTAAGGCCTGAAAAAAAGACATTGAGAGACAAAGGGGGGAAAATTCCGGAATTGGGAAAAAGAACTGTTTTGAGTGTCAAGACGTATCCTCTCTTGGAGTCCAAAACCCTGCGCTGAGCAGAAAACAGCTTAATCGATCAGAAGTGTTGGGGCGCGGGTTTACACGCTTGGGAAGCCAAACGGAGTTTTTTGATTCAAGCGACCATATAAAAAAGAATGAGAGAGCACTAAATGATGATTGTGGCGTGTGATAATTCGAATAAAATGATCCATACGGGAATTCCAATAACGTGACAAATGCCAAATAAGAATAAAAATCAACGAGGAAAAAAACCTCTTGGAAAGTAAAAATCTTCACAGGGAAATTGTTGCTCTTTTAATACCCGTAGTCCAAACCTTAAGTCTGATCTCCAACAATTACATACCAGTCAATCGTATGAAGTCTTCATACGTAGGCAGTGTTGTCTCTCGCACAACAATCTTTGATCTTATTCAAATTAACTTGATCGATACTGCGTCTAAAACAAATAATTCATAAATTTTATAAACAAGAATTTTACCGAGTTTTCCCCAGTGGTTTAGCTGTAAAACCGATTTGTATTTTTTGGAGCATAATTTTAATAATGTTGTTGTTTTCTAATCATCATGTTTTTACTGAAGAATAAAAAAAGTCATGAGAATGATGCATGAACATTCTTGTCCCATTGGAGCAAGACGCCTAAGGCAATATACTTTTGTCTAGTTCTAATAAGTAAGCCAACTATATAAACATTCCGGCTTTAAGTTAGGAGAAACACTTCTGAATTTGTCACACCTAAAGTTTATTTCCTTAATACTGAATTGAGCTTGGAGTTTTGGGGCACATGGTGATTAAATACACGATGTTCGAAATGGAATATCCTACTGTTGTTTGTAAATGAGTGCTCAGTAAATTCTTAAAGGGAAGCAAAAATCAAGCATAAGTAGCAATCAAACCTCCGGAAGCGCAGACTCTGAGCTAGTAGGTACACGTGGAAGTGCATCTACAAACATCTTTTTATGTAAGCATCTGTCTGAGTAGGTACTACATTTCCATCTCGATAGGAAGACGATTTCCGATGAAGGAAAAACACACCGTGGACCATTAGAGATGGAGAATTTTCGGGTCGCCTTTATCGAGAACGCATAAATCAAAGAACGTAATGAGCAGGCCGACAGGCCAATTCATTCATAAGCTTAATTTCCTTTTTATTTTAATGGCACCGAGCAAAGAGCAAAAGCGTTCGACCCCTCTTCCCCATATCTCAACAGTTTTTCTTTTCGAGGATTCCTTTTTCGACTTGTTCACATACAGCACACAAACACACACACACTCCCACTTCTCTTAACTCTTCCTTTAATCTCTAAAGCTTGGCTATGAGAAGGAGGAGGAATAAAAAAAACACCCATTCATCCATGTAATCATTCCACAGTGTGATATAATTTAACGAGACGTTTGACTAAGTTATGCGAGAGGGAAATACCACCCCGAGGAGGCATAAAATGCTCCACATAAATTACCAACTTGTTCCTCTCCGGAGAGAGAGCCACCAACCGACGCATCTTTCCACTCCGCAACGTCTTATATTCCTCACACCCCTTAAGACTACCCCCTCTACCCCTTTTCCTCCTTCCTCACCCTCCACCCCGTTAGAATAATCTAAATGACGCCCTTATCATGGTAACCTTAGGAACGACGCGCGGGGGAAGCGGGACGAGACTCCTCGACGCGCAAAAAACCGAGACCATCTTTCTTGGAGATAAAACCACATCTCCTCTCCAGACTTATACGAAAGGTGGCGGGGAAGTGGAATCTTAGCGGGAGGGAAGAAGGTTTTCGGCTTTCCCATCGTTCCCGAGGAATGCGGTGCAGAAGGAGGTGATGAGAAAATCGGGGGTTAGAGAGAGAGGGAGATGATAAGAAGAGATTAGCACGAAGAGCAGCACAGAAGAGGAACAGATTTGGTTCGGGAAAAACAAAGCAGGAAGGAGCGACGCCCAATTCACACCACCACCGCACAGAACCAATCAATACAACCGGTATTGTAACCAATCGAAATGCATCCTCATTATTCCTAGAGTAACCATAATTACTTTTCGTTGCCCTCTATCGGATTCGCAGCGAACAAACAAATGCATTTAACAAAAAAAAAAACAGAATTCCACTGTCCCAGCGATGATTTGCAGCCTTAATAACATTTAATAAGCTAATTACACTACCGAATGTTTATCTTACAATGGTAAACCCGCGGGATTAGGAATCACATGTTACGCTGGTAAACACAAAAAAACGCCTTCATTCAATAATTTCCGCCAAATATGGCACGTACGATGGTGGAGACAACTACAGAGCATCACAGTAATCACCCAATGGTAGAGCGGTGAGGGTTAATTATACTCCAAAACACTCACTACACAGTATGCTACTCAGATTTTTGGGACTACTTGAGTTTTGTGACAATAGCAACGTATAAATATGATCGTAGTGAGTAGGAAACGTAAGAAAGGCATGAAGAAAAGCGGCAGAAATGAAACAGGAAAGCGAGAGTAAGAGAAAGAGTGGAGTGAGGGAAAGTGGGGTAAAATCTTTACTTACCCACCAAACCTAACATTTTCCCTTATCACGAGTAACCTCATGAGAGCTCGGATTGTGTCAACCAAACTAACTTGATTTTTCTTCCCGCGAGAGTAGGGACAGAACGGGAGGGATAACGGAATTCGAGAAAGGGAGAAGGGCAGAAAGCGAGAGGAAGTAAAAGGAGAGGAATGGGGAGGGGCAGTAGAGAAATCCCCAAGACCCATCCTCTTTGCCCTAGCGATCTTTGCGCGGCAAGAAGGCACCTCCCGAACGGCTAAACCCAAACACCTTACACAGACTTTGTACGCTCGGTCCTTCCTCCACCAACGGTCGGAATAAGAAGTTTTCCCTCCTATCCACAAAACCGCGCCGAGAAAGTCTTAAAACTCCCAAGCCACTATAAGGGCCGGCCCCCGAAATAGGGCGGAGAGGGTAAGGAGTTAACGGGAAAGGAGGGACACGGAGGGAAGGACGGCAAGAAACAAGAGAAGACTCGGCTCCGTAGAGAAGGGGGATAGGGATGAGAGCAAGGCGTTGGGGAGGCGACATTTCTGCAAATGTGTTTTGTTGAGGAGGGTGTAACGGGGCTGGATGTCGGGCCAAATGCCCGTCGCGTACCAACAAGAAGTCGACAAAACTTTTCCGGGCGAAAGGGAAAAATGGAAGGAAAAAAATTATCTTTAGAATAGAAGAAATGAAAAACTTATGGTTAAAAATATCAGTGAAGGTATCAATAAATGTAGTCGAGATTACTGTAGAGGCTACTGGGTCCCTGTGCCTGAAGTGTATTATTAAAAGATCTCTTTTATATTTGGGACCGAAATTATATAATCAAGTATCGAACAAAATAAAAAAGGTAATAAATTTTAGACATTCCCTTAGATTAGTTAAACAGTGGTTTATGTCTTGTAACAGTATCTAAATTGTGCTTCGTAGAGATTAATTGTTATTTTTCCTGCCAAAGTCAAAGTTGTTTGTCTGCAAAAAAAAGGAAGAAAGTCATGAAAAAAAATTTTTATACACGCTCATATATCTATTCGCATTATATATTTCATATTTTTGAAGCTTTACTCAGCAATGTATATTGAATAAAACTGACAGTACTCTGAAAACAGGCCCATTGCCTCGTAGGACACCTAATTCCGAATTTGTTGATGAAACTATCAATCTATTCGTTTCTGGAGGAAATAAATATTATAATTATAGTTGCGATAAGTCCAAGAGCTTAAGGATCTAAAATATTGCTCGAGTTTAAGAAATGTTTAGTCAATAAATTTTTACACATTTTGCGCGTTCGTATACAATATACCAACGTAAATCAAATACCGTAAGACATGATGAAGACTTTAGTTCATATTACATGATTTTAGCAGTCATACTGGCATTTAATTTTCCGGTTCAATTTTCTACAACACGAACGGGTGTTTCACCCTCATAAGATTAAACTCAATAGCTGAAGAGAGAATGCCACATTAACTGTCATCAAAAAATATTTTCTTCTTTACCCAAAGCAAAGACATCAATCACTTTTAAGTAGATGAACACCATCGAGAAATGAAAATGATAAAAATTTCACAGTAGACCATTCGATCTGGGAAACACGACGACAAATATTTGCGAGTGAAAGGAGAATTTCGTGCAAAGATTGCTTTGAGAAAAAAGTAAAAATTACGGATATAGATCGTCTGCCGATGACATAAGAAGTAATCCACTTTGATACGCCGGATCTGGAGGAAAGATTAGCGCAAATATTGCAAATCCATCACTTCAGATCCAGAAAATTATCTAGCGACGAAAAAAAACAGAAAAACTACATGAAAATGTTTCATTCCAGTTTCTGCAAGCTTCTCAATTAACTCAGATTTACCTCCAAATATTAAGAGATGCATCAACTCCGCACAGATGCGTAAGTAATTAATGCGGATGGATTGGATTGGTTATTTGGGGAGGCGACCGACAGCTAAGGTCATTTGCGCCACAGGGGACAGTAAGGGTGAGAAGAAAACCGGCGTTGGCATTAGCCCTCTCTTAACGAAAGGCGCCAAGGAGACAACGGTTTAACGTCTCACCCGACAAACGGAGTACAGCACTTGAAGTGCCGTCCACAACACACTCAAGTAGGGATCGGGTTCCCCTGAAAAACGTCCTCCTCTGCAGGTATTTGAACCCTGGCCGTCCGTATGGTTAGAGAATGTTAGTACTCTAGCCACCACACCATCCCGATTGCCACATAAATGCTAGTTTCAGGAGGAAGGAGGAGGCGATGTGGATGGAACAAGGAAGAAAAAAATAAAATAACCCTGATTAGTGCCTCCAAAACCTTCATCTTTCCCTCATCCAAAATAAAATAAACTCACCCTATGCCACTCACTCACCTACTCTAACTCTCAACCAAAATCCCTCCCCTTAAAACCCCCTACCAAGTCTTTTAATTAAATTATTCCCGGAGAGTTTAAATGGCTTTCCGTGGATGCAGAACAAATCTAAAGCAAGGCTCCTCACCCATCTCCCCCCTCTCTCGAGCTTTTCCACACAAGACCCGTTCTTCTCCACCCTTCGGTATATACCCTCTGCAAACCACGCTCTTCCCATCCTGAAAGGGTGTGCGAGGGTGGGGAAGGTTTTAGGGCCCTCCTTCAACCCCCGCCCTCTCGTCACCCTTTCTATGTATCCTCGCTCAACCAACCCCTCCCAACGCCCTCCACCATCGCTGCACGAGGCAAATCCGGGGAGTGAGAATGGGAGATGGGGAGGAATGTTAACCTTGCAAATGAGGAGGGATGGGAGCCAAGAGTATGGCGAGGAAGGAAAGTGGGGGTTGAATCGGAAAGGGTTGTAACACCCTAAAAGATGAACGAGAGCCTGCCGGGATTAGGTGGAAAGAGGAAGATACGGGGTAGGGAGGGAATGAGGCAAGAGAAGAGATACATTATTGGTATTTGGTTAACTTGCAGTATCTTTTTATCGACCTCATTCATTTAGAAACAATTATAAAAATATTATATACCAGATCTCAAGACACTATAACACATGTAACAAGAAAATAGACGTTGATAAACTTAGCAAGACAAACAGTGATATAATTAACCAAACACCTCCCACTACATAACATTGTGTATACATTTTTAGTTGTTCTTATGATCGTATTGTAATATATATTCCCTTTTTGTGATAATTTTTCTGAGGTGTGAATTTAGATGCTTAATTTTTTATAAAAGTTGATGTTTGTTTACGCATCGTTTTACTGATTGTAATCATGGAGTTAGCTGTATTTGTGCGGTTGTTGTAATGAAGTGATTGAGGATGGATACCTATTGATTTTTAATTCCAAGGTAATTTTTGTATTGAGGTTTCACATTGTAATTGATGTGTAGTTGATACTCTATTGATGGACGGCTGTTGTACTTTTATGTATTCGTTTGTGTAGCCCTGAAGATGGGGTCATTACACCTCGAAACGTTGGCAAGCATTGTATTTACATTGTTTCCTGTCCTACCCTTGATATTTTTATAATTATGTGGCTATCTTGCAGTAAACGTGATAAAGGAAGAGACTGATTTTGAATATAATAACGAAATTGTGAAATTGTGTGAAATTCGTAGAGGAAAAAATTATTCGCTTGGATTGGGAATCGAACCCAGATCCCACGGTTTTACATTTAAGGAGTCAGTTTATTTTCAGTGGACGGAGTTAAGTCACAGATGAGAAGTGGACCTTTTCAAATTTGCTGCCATAGGTATGGGAGCGATTACCAATTGAATACATTGATGTATTTTTCTGCGCCCGTTCATCAATAATTGTTTCCCCAAAGCATGATTCAGATCCCTTAACATTCAAAAGTTATTGGGGAGCTGACTCTAAATCTCTACTCAGTATTTTCAAATTATCAAAATCAAATAGGAACCACGGAACTAGCCGCGCTTGTTCCGTGGATGTATTAATTCCTAACGGAGTCACCCGCTACTGATCATACAATTGTGTGAAATTCACAGCGGAAAAATCATTCACCTAGACTAGGAATCGAACCCAGATCCCTCGATTTTGCGCCGAGTGCTAACACCAATTAAGCTATCCAGGCGTCCTCTTCCACTAGAAATCTCATGGGGGCTGTAAGGAGCAAATTGTCCTCAAAGGTACCGTGCATGTAATGCCAGAGGTACCCGTATGCGAGCGCAAGGCGCTACGCCGGGGTAAAGCCCAACTTTAGATCCAATGGTGTTTACTTTTTGAAATTTCGGTGAGAGTACTCGGTATGTAGGTTGGAGCACTCTGCGTGAAATCGAAGGAACAGGGTTCTATTCCCAGTCCAGGCGAATGATTTTTCCACAGTGAGTTTCACAAATTGTGTGATCACTAGTGGGTGACTCCGTTAAAGTTACTGCGCGGCTAGTTCCGTAGTTCTTTGAAAATGTAATAAAGTAATTTGTACTCCACGTGTAGTTTGCCCGAAAGTGCAGAGGCACGCATTGTTTCCACTTTTAACATAAAACGCACAGTGTATTCCCGCAGTCCGACATTTCTTTGACCGGAAGATTTTTAATAAGTTTTCTCAGTCTCAGTCCGCTCGTTGTTACCCACAGTGATATTTATATTACAAATCTATCAAACAAACCATTTGGAGATACTGATAAGAATACATATCTTAACGTGTAAAACAAATCAATTTCCGCCATGTTAACTTCAACCTAAAAACGTTTTATGCTTTTTGCCCTTCGAACTGTGCGAGTTTCAATACAGAATCTCAATGACCGAACCAATCTCCATCCCTGATACATATTATAGTTAATTAAATACACCTACTTTATATGTACATTTACATATTCTGACATACTTATTAATATATATATATATATATATATATATATATATATATATATATATATATATATATATACACAGCTACATGTGCAAATTCATCCAATATGTCACATCCCGCACCTGCTAGGGCCGGTTTTTGATGGATCACTCCCATATTGCTCACGATACGAGTTCTCAATTTCCTCACTAGATTTCTCCTACGCGAATAGAGCAGGCGATGGTGATTGAAGGTGGACGCAGAGGCGGGTAGAAATGTTTGACATTTTCTACCATAGTCAGAAGAAAGTAATGTGAACGGCACACAGTCATTTATATAAATATAGGAGAAACAAACATAACAATTTGGTGGTGCGCGGGCTAAATAAGGCAGGGTCGGAAAATGTAGGAGTAATGCCGCGTCTACACTGACCTTATTAATGGATACATTTAACTGCACCATTCCCTTAAGTGCACCGGGTATATGCCCCCTCAAAATTTAAGCAACGGGTGTACTTAAGTGGACTAGGAGATTTCGAATTAAGTGAACTTAGGTGATATCGATAGTGTTCATTCGAGGCAGTCCAGGTGGTCGAGGCCTCGTCATCGATAGGTCGAGGAGTCCCGATAGTCATTCGCATATAATTCGTCGTTAGATTATTTATATGAGAAGTTGAGTAATTGTGTATGAGTTATTCTTCTTATTCATTTGTATTTGCAGTCATTCGTATTTATAAATCGCTAAAATAAGCTCAAACACTCGAGCTATGCATAGTTAATTCCATGAACACGAGCTGGGGCAAAGATTGATTTAATATGTTAGTAGTCGCTTGCCTACATTTTAGCAGTGCTTTTAAGTAAATCTTAAGTGCACATGCAGTGTAGACGAGGCATGCGCCAAGAAGTAGAGGTGACGGAAATGTCGAGGGAGAGAAGCATGCAGCAGAACGTGCGGCTCACACGGTGCAAGAAAGCGAGAATGATGCAATGGGGAGAATGTAGAGGGTTGAAAACGAAAGGGAAAACTTTTATCCGACGGTGAGGACGTGGGGGATTAAAATTGAAATTCACACCCTGGCTCTGAATAAGGATACGCGAGCTTTTTTGAAAGGGAAAGCGGGATGGAACGAAGAGAGGAGAGAACGCGGGGGTTTGATGAATTGGAGAGGGTACACAAGGCGTGGGAGGGGGGGAAGAACGAAAGCGACTTCAAAGCCTTGGTTACATGAGCGCGGCATGCGAGGATGATTTCCTTAAAGGCGTCGATGGAACGCGAGAGAGATTCAGGGGAGGCGAAAGTTGATTGAAGTTGCCAACCACAAAGTAAGAGTTATTGCTTTTTCAGATTACTAGGAACGGAAATACAGTCCAGATTTTTAATGATACCGATTTAATACATAAACTCTTATGCCTCGTCTACACATCATGTGGACTTTAGAAGGGTTTCCTTAAAAGCAGCACTTAAAAGTAGGCGAGCGTCTACTAACAGGAGTTAAATCTTTCTTAGCCCCAGTTAGTGGTCATGGAAAGAACTTACGAACGCGCGTGTGTTTGAGTTTTTTGGTGATTTCTAAATACGTATAACAGCACAAACTAATAAATGAAAAGAATAACACGTACGCATTTACTCAACTCCCCATATAAATGATGTAAACACAAGGGTGATACGTATGACTCTCGATACTCCTCGACCTATCGATGACGAGGTCTCGACCTCCTCGACTGCGTCGATGGAGCACCATCGATATCAACCAAGTCCACTAAATTAGGGGCCGAAAGGTCACTTAACTGGACCCGTCACTTTAGTGAGGAGAGGGCCTTTACGCGGTGCACTTAAGGGAGAGATGCAATCAAACCTTCACTTAAATGGTCATGGCAGACTCGGAAGTGGGCCCGGATTTCCGATATCTGGATAAATAGTCTCTCAAAATGAAATCCGAAGTTAAAACATTCTCACATCGATGACGATCACGTCAGCTAACCGACAGCTTGGTGTGACGAACAGAGCTTCAACTCTCAGTCATCGTCAAGTTACGCGGAAAAGGCTCTGTCAGCAAGCAGAAAAGGCTGTTCAAAAATTATAAAACCGGGCCATACTACATCAGAATTACGTGAATCACGAAAGAAGATAGATTTAAACGAATTTATCAACTGGGCAGTACTGGAAAACAAGGCTTTATTACGCGTCAAATGCCAGTTTCATGCTTTTTGTCGGCAACACGTTCCTCATGGTTTATTTGTAAGATATTTAATCTCCGTAAAGAATAAGGAGCCTCTTTTAGTCAACCAAATTAAGCCCACAATCATGGGTAAAGCAATTTCAAGGCGGGAAGATTAAGTGTTACGAGCCAATGCAAGAGAGGGAAGCCAGAGTGGAGAAAAGAGGAATGAGAAAGGATTTTGGGTTATGAAGAAATCCACCATCTGGCGAAAGAACCGAAAGCTGAGGGAATAATGGATGTTGGAAAAGTAGAAATTGATAGATGGCTCGGCGGTGTCAGATTGTTTGCTAGCGGGACGAAGGATTGGGTGGAGGAGGACGCTCTTGTAAGGCACGGGGTAGTGACGTGGAAAAGTGTGGGAGATGGGATGGGAGGGAGGGAAGGGGAAAAGAGGAAGATGAGGGGGAAAGGCAATGTTGGGGAGTCGGGGGATAGGAAGGTAAGGTGTGGCGGGGTGGTGAAGTTCAGTCCATAAGATATCATCTGGATTTAGAAACACGCAAGCCCACCCGCGAACTTCAACAGGGGAAGGCCGAAATGGCCCGAAAAGTTTACTGCTCTCGACCGCAAAACACAGCCGAAGTGAGAGACGGAAGGAGGTTCCGCCACTTCCTCCCCGAAAAGAAGAAAACGAAAACACTTCGAAAAACCCTTTAGCCACTTATGATCTCATTCCCACCCCCTTTAAGCAGAACGATTTGGCCCAAATCGATGCTTATTAGGGTATCTGACTGGTGCGGTGGGTAGAGTAGGTACTGCAGAGAGCATCTTGAGGACCAGACTGTGAGACTCGTCCGAGTGGCAGCGATTTTTTGCAGGGGAATTACACTGTCTCAGTGCACTCTTTCTGAGTGCAGAAGTCACACTGAGAGGAGAGAAATATGAGCAAGTGGATTCCTACACCTATCTCGGAGAAATGTATTCGCCCTGCTAACAAATACATCATGTTATTTTTCGTTTTAAAATTCCTAGCAAATATGTCCCTTGGAGCAGAAAATTTTTTACAATCAATTAGTCACAGTGTTCAATATAGACATTGCACATAACTGTAAACAAGACAAAAAAGACAAAATATGCCATATCATTAATAATAAACTTATGTGTATGGAGCGCATCGAAAATAAATAGCTTTACAAAAAACTACAGAGTTGGGTGCATATCAATTGACAATATTTTCAGATATTTTTGCTTTAAACACCTTAACATTATTTATGGATTGTAAACTGTACGGCAAAGAGTTCCATAATTTACATTAAGAAATAAAAAAGGACTTTTCATACAAATTGGTTCGATATGATCAAATGGACAGAGTTTCCGTCTTCCGTGTAATGCGTTTTTCTGAATTAATATTAAAGTTGTTTGTTTGTACAAGTAAGATGGTAACTGTGTTTTTATCATTTTATGCATAAAGGTTGCTTTAGTTTCATTAGGTAAAAGGATATTTATTGTGGACATTTATAGTTAGCTTACTGCCAATTTAATATTTACTCAACTACAAGTTGCGAATTGTTCAATCAAGTTGCGAATACTGAAGAATAATCTACCAAATACAAAAGAGGCAAGAGGTCACAATACGAATGAGAGACGAAAGAGAAACGGAGGCCAAAACAAACATAGGAGCAAGACAAGGAAGCAACCCCTCACCAGCACGAAATACACTTGGGGGAGGCAATAAGAGAAGCACAACAATTTGGACAGCACAAATTTAAGTCTAACGGAGAAGAAATAAACAAGCTCCGCTTTCCAGAAGATATCCCAATCATAGCAGGAAATCGTGATAATCTTCCAAAATCACATTGCGCAATGGACCAAGTTATCTTAGAATACAGCAAGAAAATAAAGAAGATGAAGAAAAATCCTAGTATATGGAAGAGAAAAACTGAATGCGAAGTCACACTAAGAGGAGAGAAATTAGTGTAAGTGGATTCCTACTCCTACCTCGGAAGTAACATCACTTGGGACTGAAGAAGTGAAATAGACATCAAGCGAAGAATTACCCAAGCTAAGAAGGCGTTCATGGAAAAAGACCACTGCTGTACTCACAGAAGATAGGACTACAAACCATGAACAGTATGTGAAAATGTACGAATTGAAAAAGACACTTTATGGATGGGAAGAATAGATCAGAGGAGAATCAGACCAGAAATAACTATAAACATTTAAAACCTGGTATTGGAGGAGGAATCTGAAGACCAAATAAACGGATTAAATAAGAAATAAAGAAGTTTGCAGAAGAGATGAAACGGGCAGATCCCTACACTTAAGCTAGGAAAAGGAGAAACGTGGATAGGGCGAATCCTGAGGCACAATGGGTTTGTGAAGAACATAACTTGGGCAGAATAGAGGGAATAGCACCCAGAGGAAGACCCAGAAATAAGTTCATGGACCAAATATAGAGGAAATTGAGTGAGATAGTAAGAGATACCAGGAAGTTAGGGACCTAGCATTAGATGAGAAAGATTGGGGGGCTGCAGTTAACCAATCTTAGGATTGAACGACCAATGATGAACACTTTCATTCACGTCTACGTACATCCCAACCAGCTACTACAGAGGCGTGTGAGAGGGAATGTTAGGAGTGATAGGAAACGATAATGATAGGGATGGGGATTGGGATAATTATGAGGTAAAGAACCGAGTTTCTCATAGCTACTGCTAAAGCTATTTTTGGAAGAGACACAAATGGTGCGAAGATGGAAGGGATTTTTGTGTTCACCAGATCGGCAGCGTACTGCTCTTATTTAATCGCTAATATTTGGTCATAAGCAAATTTTTCCTATCCTAATCTGTACCAACACGATGACTTGATGAAAAAAGACGGTTTTCGGAGCTCAAAATCCGATAATCCACCTTTAAGTTATGATTTTTACACAAGCTGTTGTAAATTCGGTCAAGCCTCCGATAATTTCGAAACTATCGATGCGGTTGAGGTATGACTATTACTATTGTAAAAGTAATGACGTCAGCATTGCAAATAAATACATATAAATTAGTGAAATAGGCTGGTATTTTCAATAACTATTTTTATTTTGCGAAATGCTCTCAGTTTGCCCGTAGCTGTGATAACCTGGGTACAATGTTGAGGGCACTCATAAGCGCAATACTCTGTCCGTCGGTTAAGACAACAAAACAGCGGACCTCTGGATGAATTTCATTAAAAACTTAACCAATGCCGATTTCTCTCCATCCTTCCTTCTTTCTCCAATCCTTCTCTTGCGAGCTTACCCACCTGTGCTGCAGTGCGCAAATCACATCAGCTTTCGGTGGCCTCTTCAAATAACCAACCAATCGATACTAGATTCTCGCTTCGTATTCCAACCAATCGATTCTTGTTCCTCGCTTTGTATTCACAAACGTGAAAATTTTTATGGCGCCCCATTTCCCTAACCTGACATAACACATTCCGATCGAAGACAAACAGAAAAATAGCATAGTTCAGGCCGTTTATATCATTTAAATAAATTTAGGAGCGGGTGGATTTGTATTCTCGTGATTCCATTCTCTGATAGTATCAGAAACATTTGGCAAGCCATTGGAATTGACGAATGCTCAAAAATCGATTTCACTTTATATATTTCCGCAACTTGTGCTATAAAATTTCCGATGTTTGTTATAGAAAGTAAGAAAGAGTGAATTTGAATGATATTAGGGGATCTGGAGAGAATGGGCCTAGACTCGCTCGAGGCACCCAGAGTTACGGAGAATATTATGTGAATTTGGCCTAAGGGAACACACAAAGAAGGGCGTTTTCAATAAATTAACATATTATCAAGGGAATATTTTCACATATGAAACTCCATTAATCACAAAGATTTCAAATTTTGCCAGTAGGACTGAGCGAATTCCTCACCATTCAGTACGTGATGTTTAGTTTCAATTGCTGGACGGACAAAAATAACGTCATAAATTACATTTCAGGGAGATGAACACGGAGAAAATCAATCAGTCTCAATGAGAATCGAGAAAATCAATATTATTCGTTCATTAAGGCTCCTTCTATAAGCGCAGAAGTGTTTGGATTACGGCTCTCAGCGTTATGAAACTGATGGGAGGATTCTTTGCCAAAAGCACACGTCTAATGCAGAAGTCAAATTTCTACAACGAGATCGAAATAACTATCAACATAACGTTTTATTTTTTGAAGTTATCAGCAAGTGTCTCTTCTTTTTACCTCTCAGCATCATTACAAAGCGGTAAAATGCTATTATGTTTTTAGAAAGTATCGATCGTTTTTTTCTATTGATCACATCGTATAATATACCTACGTCGGATTATTAGTACCTATTTAGACTTCAAGCGTCACTCTTCAATAAGCAGTTATTTCATGTTGAGCTCTTTCAGTATAAAGGCACTTATTTTTCCTTCTGGTTAACAAAAAAAACGCGAAAGGCAGTGAATATAATCGAAAGCA
Organism: Ceriagrion tenellum; assembly: GCA_963169105.1. Lineage (NCBI taxonomy): Eukaryota > Metazoa > Arthropoda > Insecta > Odonata > Coenagrionidae > Ceriagrion > Ceriagrion tenellum. The sequence goes on along the minus strand of OY720636.1, from coordinate 38,470,393 downwards.
CGAAAAGTGTAGAACATTTTTCACAATGAATTCCTTAAAATTCGACGGCGTAAAATAAAGATCTTTTTTGTCAGGCGACTATTACGGACGTAAAAATATTAGCACTCAATAGACTTTACTGGAGCTTCAACGGCACAACTCTCTAGTTTTGTCGTCCAAACAATGGAGAAACCAATGCATTGTAAAACGAGGGGCATCCATTAGGCCGGGTACACAAGCTTAGGCATCGCACTCCGACGCAAATAATTGCGCACACGGTCAAATAGTTAGCGTACACAAAGAGTAAATGTACGCAATGGACAACGGTGCCTAGTGATAGATTGGTTTCAACGATATATGTACACTTGAGTTCCTAAAAGATACAAGAAACCCGATTACACTAAAATGAACGTATAAATACTATTATCATGGAGTAGTAAATACATGGATACTATGTAAATACATATAAAATGAAGTAGAGACCATATCAGAAATGAAATAGTACAAATTACATTCGTGATTTCAAATATTTTGATCTGAGCTTAACTCACGCCTACTCCTATCTGAAGACCAATAGCGCCATACTAAGCCAAAGTTCGTTCGTCCACCTGCAGAAGAAAATTATGCATACATCTTATTTGTCCACACCGCAGACCACATCCTGCAGACGCTGGCCGAGGAAACCTAAAACCCTTCCATTTTATGACAGATGGAACGAGCACGATTGACTCATGGCAATGAGAGAAAGAAAAAAAAATGATTGTATTTATTTTTATACGCCTCGAGTCACACGACAGGTATTAAATATGGATGCGCGGACGGGACTGGCGAGAGGAAAGCAAGCAAGAAAACATCTAAATATACATATTACCCGCGAGCCGCAGCGAGGACGTGTGGCAGTCGGTGTTAAGACACGAGCCATGAAAAGTGGAGGGCATAAGTAAAAGGAACAATGAGAGGAAAAAGATGGAAGTTACTTATTCATTAACTGAGAGTTTTGAACTGAAGATCTATTTTCTATGCAGTAGATAATGACGCGTGGAAATGGAGAAATTTTGCACCGATCACTTCCCAATTGTATGTTACTTATTATTCACCGAAGTCAACTATGGAATTGTGGTGTGGGATCCAAATAATAGCTTCCGTGCAACCATGAAACTTGCAAGATCTAAATGTTTCAATTTATTAATTACTAGCTGTGCCCGGCATGCGTTACAATGCCTCTTTCTCTAAGTAGGCTCACATGTAAAAGCAGGCAAATGTACACGTACAAAATAAATTAAAAACAATTATTTTTTGTGCATTTAATTGATTTTGAAAAAAAATTATTCGAGTGATTTGAAATAAAGAGTATTTAGGTCTTCTGCAAAAACAAATAAATTTTTCGGGATGCACAGGAGATTATGTCTCACTGATACGATTCTGATGCGCGTGAATGAGCAAATCGTAAACTATATGCTTCGTCAATTGCTTGTCGTTCCTCGCTTGTTTGAGAAGTTCGCGAGCCAAAACTCATTTGTTGAAAAGACTCGCACTCTACCTATTGTACAATGGATTTATAATATTCAGAAACCTTCGCGGGCGAGCGCACAACAACTCACCAAAGTTTCATCATAATCTGATGAATGGTATTGGTACGCATAGACGACGAACAAACAAGCATTCATTTTTATATATTAGATTTATTAATTTATTAATATTTTATTCACCTTCCAAATCATTCTTAGGCGTTTTCCTCCATAGCCCGTCTCAGAGGGTCAATCTGTTGAGTTACTCTATCCTAACAACTGAAGCGGGTTTTACTAAATATATTATTACTTAAGTATTAGTAAGTCTTTATTCTTTTTAACATAGTGGGCAGTTTTCCTTTAATCTTTTCCGCGGAATAAATCTTACTATGCATGATCCGAACTGTTTGAAAACAAGCATGTGCACGTTTGGAAGGAAAGTCGGCGAGATGGCTTAAAAACAGAGGAGGGTTGCTGGTGGATAGAGAGGTTCAGAGAGAGAGAAAGAGAGAGAGAAAGAGGGAGAGCCTTTTTTTTAGAAAAAAGATGCCCGTGATATTTAATCCATCGCCTACTACCGCCATCTTCCCCGTTACCGAAAGCAAAATAAACCCAACTTCCCTCCCGCGCCCCGTGCTTGTCCCGAAGGTGAAGAAGACCAGGTCCCCATTCGAGCCACCACTCCCAGTGGTCCCCTCGGCGCGAAAGAATTTACATCGAGCTTGTATCTAGAAAAGTCTTACCGCGAAGGAACACCACCAACCACCGCCGCCAACACCAATCCTTCGGGACTACTCAACCCTTTCCCTTCCCCCCTCTCCCGTGCGTTATAAATGGCTTTTTTCTTGGACAAGGACTCCCTCCTCCTTCCTCTCCTCTTCCTTCTCCTTCAACCTCTTCTCCTTTGCCTTCCCTCCCATTCCCCCGACTCGTTCCTTCGTACACCAAAGGCCCACACACTCCTTCCTCTTGCTCTCTCCCTGTCTGGTTTCCCCTCAATCCCCCCCCCCCCCCGCTGACTCCCCACTCCTTCCTTACCCCGGAGAGACCCCCCTCCAGCAAATTGGTCCGTCATCAAGGAAGCCGAACCCGTAATTTTAACTGCAAATACCAGGTGGCGTGGATTCAGCGATTGGGCCAACCTCCTCCCTCCCCTCTCCCCCTCACCGCCCCACCACCCCTCCTCTCTTTCCGCGATAGGGATTTGAATTTCAAAATCCGGCCGTGCGGGGCGCTTCCGACGATGAATTATGTGAGACGCGAGAGAAGAGGTCGGCGGAAGGTGAGGAGGACGGAGTGGAATGGAGTGGAGGAAGAGACGTGGAGGAGAGAGGGAGAAGAGGGAGGAGGCGGTTGGGATAGACGAAAGAAGGAAGGAGGAAGTGAAAAAGAGGAGATAAGAAAGGTGGGGAAGGCACACGCAGGAGGCGGCGCGGGGCACAAGGAGATGTGATGAGATGTGAGGTGAGGTGAGGGAGGGAGCGGATGGATGTATAAAAGCGTTCGCCCTTGAAAACTTTGACGGAGGAGGTCGGTCGGTCGCATAGATTGGGCCACAGGGATTTGGGAGGTGAAAACAAGAGTAAAGGACTGTTCTTTTAAGATTCCCCGCGTCAGTATTTAATAAAAACTGCGTTTCTTCTCCTTTGTCGGAGACGCCCTCGGGGTTAAGGTATTCACTCATATTTATTGAGTGCACACATAGCAAATGGATATGTCTGTACGCCGCGGAGCAATAACAAAGCTGCGCTTCATTTATTTCTGATTTGCATGCAATTTTTTAAATCAACAATCATCACAGCAGAATATCGAAACCACATCCGATCGTATAGTCAATGGTTTGAGAGGAAGGCGTAGACTGAGAAAGCCGAGGGCGAATGTGGTGGTATAATTTCTAAAGGGGTTCGGGTTGGTGTGGTGACTAGAGTACTGGCTAACCACGTGGACGGCCAGGGTTAAAATCCCTGCAGAGGAACATGTCTTTCAGAGGAATCTGATCCCTATTTTAGTGTCTTGTGGAGGGTACTACAAGTACAGTACTCCGTCTGTCGGATGAGACGTTAATCCATGGTTCCCTTAGCGCCTTTCGTTATGAGCAGGGTAATTCCGACGCCGGGTTTCTATCCACCCTTCCTCCCTTACCTGCCCCCTATGGCGAAAATGACCTTAGCCGTCGGTAGCCTCCCTAACACCCAATCCAATAGTTTCTAAAAGCGGAGAAATATGTGAAGTCTTAAGAATAGGAGAGCGAACATGAAGAAATGAACATCTACATACCACCCTGCAAGCCGCCGCATGGGCGTGAGGCTGGGGGTTTTAAGGCACCAGTCGAGTAACATTGTTACTGATATGGTTTTGGGAGGATACAGAAGAGTAGAAGAGGAAAGTACTATTGGAAGACCATAGAAAAAAGAAGAACAAGATGGACTGGATACACCCTGAGACGCAATGGGTTTGTCAAGAACATAACTGAAGGCAAATTAAAGGGCAAAGTCCCCAGAGGTAGACCCAGGAATAAGTTTATGGAACAAATAAAGAGGAAAGTACATAGAAAGAGATACAAGGAGGTATGGGAACTAGCATTAGATAGCGAAGGGCGGAGGGGTGCCTTCAACTAATCTAGGATCGAACAACCAATGAATGAATGAAGGTTTTGGGAGGTGTATTTTGGGTGTGTTGTGTGTTTGAAGTGGAGCTCATAGATTATTATGGTCACTTATTGTGCGTGGAAAGAAGGAATTTGTATACCTATGCAATCGGCCATGCACCTTTCTAATCTTGACGCTTCTGCCGGATTCAGAGATATTGTGTGGCGCCAAAATGACATTCACTGTATCCCTCTGAAAAACATTTGTTCTGAATTTCTGAAGAAAACTGGCCATAGCGTGAAGCATCTGAGTCTCTAGCGACTCTTAACCGATTGATAAAAGCGAAAACAGCGGATGAGATACGAAAGTGTTGGGCGCTTTGCAGGATTTAATTAAAAGACAGCCACTTTTCTAGGCCTAACAGCAATAAGCAAGCTATTTGTGTTTGTCCACTCTAAATGGGAGCGGTGAGATGGGCATGTATGTATACATAATATTAACAAGCTGCATTCAATGAAAACTGAATAATTCATGTGCAAACGCCTAATTACAAAACTGTCATTAGAAATTCATCAGTACTGGTAATTTCCCCAGAACAATGAGGCAATGACAAAAACAAATATTGCCTGAAAATAGTGATAAAAATGCATATAATCTACATCATTATTCGCATGATATCGACTAATAAGGCAAGCCGCATGATTATCTAAATTGCATTCTATCAAAAGATGCGGCATGGCTAATACTGTCACGTATCTCATATTTATAGAGAAAATACCTCGAAATGCTTTTCCGGCCTTCACGATCGTTTCACTGGTTTTCATCTAAGCGTTCGCCGGATAATCGCGAGGTTGCGCGTTTCAATCCCACTAGGATTGGTTTTCCTCATTGTCGTTTACGTAAGAAAATTGAAAAGAAAAAGGATTGAAAAGGAAAGTTATCCAGAAATACATGTCAAATGTTCATTAGAGCTAAGTTAGCCCACACCTAATAATGCCGCATGATATCGCTAGGATATACGTAGCATTGTCAGCTGGTTCGATTTCGCAACGCGAGGTTTCTATAATGTAAAATATTCCCACTCATTCGTAGCAATGTAACGCCCCCTTTCATCAGTAGATGGACGTCGGCATTGGTGTAAGTGATAAATGGTACTGTATAATCCCACTAGGCAGTTGAGGTAAAGATTCTCGGGATTGCAAAATTTATGGTCCAACGAAATTAAACATTGGCATCATGGAGGTTATTGGAATAAAACTAAAACAATAAGCATTTACTTTTAAATTTATCAAATACTTATGTCATTTCATACCATTTTTATTATCTACACTTTTTGCTTAAAAATATTTCAACATTTTCCTCAAGTGGAAATTATTTCTTGCTTCTCAATACATGAAAAGTACAGATAAGACCACTTTTTTTTTGACATATCAAATCTGCAATGCAGTTTTATGCAGAAAACGATTGTGTCCTCCTGAATGTTATTCGTTCTTGGCAGTACCTCAATTAAAATTTAACATTTCATTGTTTAAGAAGCCTTAAAAGAATATCCTCAAAGGTTATATTTGAAGAGTTAAGAGGCCTACGAAAAACTTACGAGGCTTTGGGTATGGAGCCCTCCTATGTGCGAGAAATGAGACGAGTAGGGAACTAAGGGATCACCTCGTTGGATAAAAATCTTTTGTGGCCGCTCGTTGTAGACACACGGAGGCAGCAAGGCAGGGGGGGGAGGATGAATGAGGGTGGGTTAGAGGGGAGGTGCAAGGCCACCCACTCGAGCAACAATTGACTGAGGGCAACAATTCCCTCGTTACCGATTGGCGACGGTGCGTTTGAGCGACTCCCGTACCAAAGGCGAGGGCCGCCGTCGACGACTATAAGTAACCCCGCGGTTCCACTCATCCGTACACCGCTCGAATTCAGAAGCCTCATCCCTTTCGACGTTCGATAAGTCTCACACCCGCACCATGAAGTCTTGGGGGGCGATTATGGCACGAGAGGAAGGGTCTAGGGGGAACAAGTGAAGCCCAATTCGTCGCGCTCCTATAAAAGTATCCGTCGACGGCGGCAGATTCCGTGCCAGCGAAAAGCGTTCGGGTCGAGAGAAGATGTAAAAGGGGGATGCTCCGCGGCAGTGGGTAGTTATTATAAGAGGCGATTGACAACTAAGATCATTTGCATTATGTGAAGGCTAGGTGGTTAGGATGCAAGTCATGCATCCATACATAACCATCGTGCCATTGCCATTTCAGGGCAGACAGCCAAAGAATTTCGTTGTTTGTCCTGGAACATTGGCAACATTTTAACAAATTCCTCCACATTTCCCCATCCACGCAAACCTCTTTTGCTTATTTTACGCTCATTCATAGCCATATTCACCCATAACTTACGCGGTCTACTTCAAACTCTTACAAAATTCACTCCACTATCCAACATCTACTTCGACATGCAACTCTCTTCCATTGTTTCGACATGACCGGACAGAAGAAGCACGCTACTATCATACACGTTCCTTATTGGACCATCTAACCCATATTCTTTCATCACCCACTCATTTTTAACCCTATCCATCCTATTTTTGGTGCAAATACCTCAAAGGTACCCCACTCCCACAGCATTCAGCCCACTTTTATGCTTATCCGAGGAAGGCATTAGAGTATTTGAATGGTATAGGATCGAGTATAAACGGATGATTGTGAGAGAAATGCGGTGATAGCATTAGCATGCTCATTTTAACGCATGGCTCAAAAAGGGATCCAATAACTTACATCCGATGGTCTGAGCACCTACATACACCTCTTGAAATGCTATCCCCACAGTAGACGAAGTAAGGATCATCCGGATTTCACTTTCTGAAAACGGACCGCATTCGAAACCAAACCCTAAGAATGGGAAGCCATCACTCAAACCGACACATCAATACCAGGTGAATGACCTTAATGTATGAAGGTTACATAAATTTTTAAGCTAAGGCCTCGACCAGCATGTTTCAAAACTTGGCTACTAAAAAAAGACATGATTTGTTTGGTTAAATGCTCACTCTGTCACTCACTCTAAATGCTCACTCAAATCTGTAAAACGGTAGACTTAAGATATAATAACTCTACGTTTGGTGGAATAATATCGATGACAGGAATCAGATTTAAATTCCCCACCAAACGGTTAATTTGGCATTTCAGATGTCAGTAGTTTGAGGATCTTGAGGACGAATTTGTAACTTTTTATTCGATCCCTCTTCACCATTTCCTTCCTTCGCTAACTGCGACAAGATGATCAGGATTCGTCCCCAGGAAGAAAACTACTGGGTATTCAATAATTACGGAGGAATCACCAATTATAGAGTACCCACTTGCATGAATCAGCATGGAGACAGATGCTAAATGTAAGGTAGCAGTTGAGTTGAAAAAGGAAGAATCGACAATTTCTTCATCGCTTCCTCGAGATAAGTGGCACGTTTGAAGCGAATGAGACAACAAAATACGCTTGTTCGAGGTACGGTACCCATTAAAAGCGGGGAAAAATAATTAACTCGTATCTTGTATTCGCACAGAGTAATGTTCATGGTATTACTGCAACAAATCTCCGCTTAAGGGAGATTGAAATTCATCCTTGAGAAACATTGTCTGTGACTATAACAAAAAAATCCTGACATGCATTTACCATGATATAACTTATCCAAAGCCTAACTTATTGAAACGGGACCGTGATGATCGAAAAAAAAATCTCTGTATATTACTTGAAATATATTTGCTGGGGAAGACTATACCCACGTGAAATATGATGAGGAACGCCCTTCTGGAAGATAGCCAAGGATAAACGCAGCCAACTCCAAAGACGCTCATCGGTGCAACAATGTACCAATGCACGGGCTATCTGATATCTCAAATATTTATCCACGAATATCTCATCGAGGACACGTTGCGTTCGGAAACTCGAAACACCGATGCACAAGTAGGAGCCTTGGCAACAGCGGCAGCAGCAGCTACAACAACAACACGACTTCCATAGCAAATTACCCAGACGATGGCTGAGCATGCGTCAAAACGCATCCAGTCAGGGAACACACATCGATCTGAACCCGTGATAGCGTGATACACGCCGCGCATGCCAACCGCTCGCGATTCTCAGATGGACTTTTATGAAATACGCACTTTAACCCTATCGGTTCGGTGGAATAATTATCTGGAGGAACTCAATTTTTCAATGTTCAACTTTGCGATGGTGTACCGTGCAAGAAACGGCGCGAAATGCTTCCTTCCTGAGGGTTGTTGACCCTTTGTAGTCTCTCCTTACCTCATCTTTAAAAAAATTGAGTATGGCTGGCAAATTTTTCTTTCCGCAGACTCTAAAATAGTACCGTCAACATGGCAATTGATTGAAAAAATAAGGATTACGGATTTACTTCATTATTTTTTTGAGAATATTTATGTGAAACTGGGCGGCGTTTCATTCGCAACCGATCCTGGTGAAAAGAGTTTCATCAAATCATTCGATTTTTAAACGTGAATTTGCGGGAGAGATTTCCAAAGATAAATATGCAATACCGGCGAAAAAATATATTTAATTACGAATTAAAAATATCTTTAGCATGAAAGATACGCCGCAGACACAAAAATTTCTATTCGACATCTTGTGAAAAATCCTATCTCGCGAACTGCATATGGCAAATTATTACTAACTGGGTGGCAATATTCGGCCATGGACCAGGAGGTAACGGCTCGCTGAGTATTTCTAATATTAAAAATTATAAGTAAAAAGAAGTAATTACACAGTAATTTACCTCGCCTCTTAACCTAAACCTCTTGAAAATGATATGTAAACGTAGATACCAGATGAGATTACGATGAACGAAATTACAGAGTTACTGCTTCTTTTCCATGGATGGATGGTTTCCATGAAGTTAGCTTGATGATGATTAATTTTATTTAATAGCCATTCAAGCTATTTCATTTAACTGAAAAAGAGGGAATTCAAAATAAGGTTTGCCTGATACACAACCCAATTAAAAAATACATAAAAAGTACAAAAGAGGACTCTAATATCTCGTTAGCGAAATTCGTAACTTCTCGTAGAATTATGGGAGATACTTCCACCTTTTCCAAACCGTACCGAGGGAATGGCGTGCTTCTGCATTATCTGCGACACTTGCGGCAGTATATCATGGTAGTTGTGCACACGATGGTCTGAAAGTGCGTGCAGCGGGCAATTTTTAAAGCATCCAAACGACACCAAGTCGATGTGATACCTTTTCGTCCGTCGCGCGCGCTCAACTTTAGACTATCATCCACGTGATACGACTGCAAAACCACTTTAGATACCGTGGACATTAATCGTATTTTATCCTTTCCCTTGCGTTACCTATCGTCCCACATTACGGGACGTGATTCCCTATCACATATCGCGGATAACCCTAGCGATATAAGATGGATTGCATGATTATCTTCCACCGGCTATGAGGCCTTTGTCCGCAGGAAAATAGCGCCTGACCAATCGATCATGGCGGACGCAAAAGATAGATCCTTGAGAGAGGAAGGGCGAGTGGTCACGGCTAAAGAGCCTGGGACAGTAAAAATACGAAGAGAATACGAAAAGAATAAATTACGCATTGTCGCTATTTGTGATATCAATAAAAATGCTATAGAACAATGAAGCATGGCAAAATAATCCAGAGAGCGAATGGCAATGGACGGATGAATAGAAGAAAGTTGTGAGGATTGACGTAAAACATTAAGATCATAAACGACTTCAGCGTCTCAGAGGAATTCCGCATGATCCCTCCAGAAGTTACTTAAAACCTTCCGAATAGATTAAAGCGTTCAGAACCACTTTGGTCACCATTTACTCCCAGACGAAATTGTAAGAGCAGGTGGGAAGGACGAACGCCCTATCACCAAGAATCAGAACAGAACAGCCACTGGTTAAATAAATGATTCCTACGATCTTCGAATATAATTTTCTCCGTTGAACATATTACTTCCCTGAGTAAAAGTGAAAGATATAAAGTAAATTAATTCCATTTCACCAAAGGCGACGGACACAACAAAGATAGGCCACAGTTATAAAGCGACGGTGGGAAAAGCAAAACGAAAGAAGTAGGAGAACCGAGAAAAAATTTAACAGATGGGCATTGGAGATAAGGCAGCCTTTCCAGAACGAAACGCAAGGATTGTCACGAGAGACGGATGAAAAACAATGACCGATATCAATGAAGACAAACTCCGCTGGAAAAATGGTTTAAGGTGCATTGATGAAATAAAGAAATGAAACGACTGGTATTGAAAGGCGATACACTTTACAATTACACATTGGTGGGTGAGACATCCCATTTTTTGTACTTAGTCCCATTCAATATTTGATGTAAATAACTGTGAATAACATGACAAACGAAACACTTAGCAGTTTAAATACAAAAAAGGATTAATAAAGCTTGTCGGCCAGCGAGATAAAAGCACGGGCTGTCCTCCTAGGTAGGTCAAAAAATTAAAATTAATAAAAATATCAGCGAATGCACTTTTAGATTCGATAACCGAAAAATTTTCAGACAAGAAGACAAGTTTTCGGAAATTAGCTAGAAGAAAGAACGCGAGAACCTTACACAACTTTTCTAGAGAGAGCTTAAATCACAGGGTTAAAACAATGGATAAATGGCAGGGGTGCAAGATTTGTACACGAAAATGATATTTTCACTCAATAAAGTCAAAATTGTTGTGAAGAAATTGTGTATCAACATTATAAGATATTAACTACGGTGAACTAATATACATTACCATACTTGCGAACTATAACACCGCAACTTAGGGATAAAAAGAAGCGTTCTATCTTGCACAAACCACAAAACTACAGCTAATGCATAATTTGAAATGCTGTCAGGTGCCGAGCCCTGTTCCTCTTATACTGATTTTTATTTTAACACCAACATCGACAGATAGATGAATGTAAAGAGAAAAAACCAGCAACCGGGAAATCGCCAAATCCAACATTTTCGAGTTTAAAAAGGAAGCCGTAGGCAATTGTTGAGTTAGGAATCGTTGCTGTTACGAATTGTTGAGTTAGCCCAGTAATCAATGAAATACGTTTAAAAACAATCCATCGTATAGTATCGTGCCTGGAAAAATATTTCACTACGCAATATCTGGCAGAATATTAACCCAAAATTATTGCGTATTCAACCCTGATCTTAAGCCACATATTACCGCAATTAACGTCCACCACTCCACTGGGACTTAAAGAGCTTGACAGCGTAATTATCAATTAAAACCGTGGAAAGGCGATTGAGTAAACGGAGTACTCACGTGACATTCCGTAAGGAGAGCAGAATGAAAAAGGTTGGATAGAGAGGGGTAGGAATCTTACATGTTAGAGAACATACGCCGAAATTTTACCGGGGAATTGGATGAAACCCACTAGAAGGCAAATGAATATATAGCTACCAAACGGAACTGATGAATCCTCCATTTTGGGTCAGAGATGACGAACAATAGAATATTAGAATAGAATTTGGAAAAAATGTAGAACAATATCCCAGTTTAGCAAACAGCGTCGCTTGAACAATGCTTCGCAAGACAATTGTTTAATATCAGTGAAAATCATCACTTACCGTAAGTACCTCACTGCTTTCTTCGCATTAGCATACCATGCCTTGACAGCCTAATTATTAATGAAAAAGCCGTATGGTAACCGAGCGAAGTAATCGCGTGCTCTTTTCGTGAAACGAACGAAATGAAAAAGGTTGGTTGGAGAAAAGGAGATAAAAAAATATTTTCAAGAATGCACGCAAAACTCTTCGAAGGAAACCTCAGTGGGATAGGTGGCTAGCTAAAAAGATATTTACTACACTTAAATAGAGAGTCTAGGTTTGCTGCGTCGGAGTATCCGAAATTAAAGAATAGTTTCTACATTCCGCAGCGCAATAGACCCGGGAAAATATATCGTAGCCTTATCTTCGTTACTGGCAATCGTTTATCTGATATAAGGCAGCATTTGACTCAGTTCTATATTTACCTAACCGCTTGATTATGTGATAGCTCGTAATTTTGGCATCCCTCGCAATTTTCTTCGAGCGTTCCATGATTACTCTTCCCGAGGAATTTCTCCCATTCGTTGCTTCTTCATTTGGTTTTTTCATGAAGCATTTACGTATCACACATCCTTATATCACAACGAAAATGGCTTATGCGCAATGGGCAATAATTTACACATATATATTTGGACTTTATTCACCAAGTCAGAAAGTCCAATTTGTACACTTGCAACCCAGGGTAGTAGTTACGGGGAAAGAGGTCAAGGGGATCGATCGCCCCCTTTTGCTTGATGATTTTTTGCTTGTATGTCATGGGTGACTGAGAATATGTGTTTTGGCTAATTTCTTTTAGGAATTAAACTCATTAGTTGCACGTGTATGAGTAATTGAAGTACTAGCATCCCACAAACTTCAATAGCGTTCGCCGTATTTGTGTGGTGAACTTGGCTACATCCCTGTTTCATTACAATTTGCTGCAAATTTTACATATACGATACATTAAATGCTGATCCCCGACGACGAAGAATTCGTACCTATGCACCTGATGTAACGTATTACATTATACAGCAGGACTATGTCCGTATTATCTTCTTCTACAAGACTCATAATCCATGGGATGTGTCGGCCTTTCTCCCTTTGTTCACCACAGTCTTCCCCATTGCATTCAATAATGACCATCTAGGTTCGACCGCTTTAGTTTCATCCAGGCGGAGTCCACTGCTATATTCGTTTGGGCCACCGATCGCGTGGAATTCTCATCAAATGATTTACAACCTTAAAGAACATTGAGTTAAAATCGTGGAGTTATACACAATCATCTTTGAATTTATTAAGTAACCAAGATCTTGACAGTCCAATAATTAATGAAAAACACCGAAAGATAATCGAGAGACAAAGTGATAGCGTGCCCTTTTGGGAGACAAACTCAACAAAAAATGCTGATGGGAGAGAAATGAACGAAAAACATATTTTAAAACTTGACACCGAACGTTTTCTTAGGAAGACGGGAGGAGCGTGATGGACTAAAAGGGGGCGAGAAGGGGGAATGAGGAGGGGGACGATGGGGGCAGGAGAGGCGGGCATAGAAGATGAGGGGCGGGGTGGGTGGTGGAGCAACACAACACGAGGGGGTAGAGAGTTGCAATCTTCTCCCCCTCAACCCCCCCTTCCCGGCCCGGCCCGACCCCTCTTGTGCCAGAGCGCGAAGGGAGAGCGAGCGACAACCGTGCCGTGAGGTTATCGAGATGGGATTGATTGAGCATCTGTCACCTGCATACATGCGAGAACACAGCGCCGGGGTCACTATACACATTTAACAAACGTCAACAAATGCCCCGCGAGATTAATTCATGACAAATTGCCTCGAAAATGAGCTCAAAAAGCATTCGGCAGGATGCAAAAAAGCACGAGGGGGTGTGTGTAAAAAGGATCGAGATGGGAACGGATAAAAAGAGGAGGAATCGGGAAAGAAACACGGAGCAAGGCGAAGGGGTTTGAAAAATAAAATAGTCCCACTCACACCTCTTTCCCCGCTAACGTTATATCAGAAAACGTGGTTCTGCCACCGTTTATTTTTTTTGTCAATTTATTCACTCTCTCCCTCTCTCTCTAGTCCTCGTGGAGTGGAATACAATAAACCGTTCACACCCAATTTTCCGCACGTAACCGAGAAAACGAGGCACTGCTGGCTCGTTGAGTGAATGTAGTAATTTCCAATACGCGAACGATTTCGAGAGATAGCGTGAAAATGGTGAACATTAAAAACCTATTTAAAGACGGCCAAGTCGTTGAAAAGGCGAGAATAAACTTAATCTGAAGTAATTGCTTTGATTATTTTAAATGAAATACTCACAATAAATTTGAATTGAATTGTTCCTTGAAAGCACCAAATCATTCCATTTGGCTTATGGGAAGGTTTCACCGCGATAAAACAGAGAAACGGCCTAAATAGCATCTTCAAACCAAAAACAATTCTTTTGTTGCCCTAGGGAACTGTTTCGACTCCTATAGTCATCAAGCCGTTCAATATAAAAGAACATAAACGTTAACAATAGTACCTCAGGACTGCAGTAGAACTTACACATCACGAAGGAACGCAAATCATTCTTTCTTTGAGAAATGTTTAATGCGACCGGTTTGGAGTTTTTAATGCAGGACTTGGTAAAGACGTTAAATATCATAACTGGTCGCAACAAGTATTTGGGAGTATAAAACTAAAAGCAGTTCTTCTTTCACCGAGAATATGCATGTTCGTAGGATAAGAAGGTAATAAAATGAGCAATCATGTTCCGAAATACAGAGTTAGTGCACAGCTCTGTGCGCAGAAGCTGGATAAGTCGGAGATACTTTAAACGCACTCTGCGGAGTAATATGCATAAATAATGACGGAAAGATATGCACCATGCATATATTTGGCTAAATAATTAACCTCTCAATTACCTACAAAGGGTTTAAATGTAAATGGGTGCATTAAATGTAAATACATGAAAAGCTATGCCACCCAAAGAACATAAACAGAAAAACAGTCGGTGGATTCTAATTCCCTTATCTTGAGAATATTTTGTGAGATCACATTCGGCCTCTTTGAAGTTACTTTAAAGCACTTATAATTCAAATGCTCCCTGCATTTCCTCTATCTCAAGAATAGGTTCCGAATTTGCTACTCAAAGCACGATAACTGAGAAAATATCGGTTGGTATATATTAATTCTCTCCTCTTGTGCCATAGAATCTATCGAAATGTAGATACTACGTAGTTTCAATAGCCTTAGCGAGGCACGAGCCAACTCATGAAAATTTCAGTGAAGGCGTAATCTAGTGAGTCAATGGCATAATGCTGGGAAAAGTAAATATCACATCACTTTTTTTTCGGTACACGATCTATGGCGAACTCTGTCGACTTGTATATAACAAATTAGAAAGTATGAAAACTCAAAAAGTCGTACACGCTTCCATCCTAATGAAATTGAAAATGCGCATTGAATCACGTGGCTTCCAACGGTACACAAATATTCAAAATAGCAAAAGCACAATTTCTGTCGCACCTTACCGTAGTTTTTGCCACTAAGGAAGAACTATCAGCAAAAACTTAACAGAAGAAACTACGAAATCGGATAGCATTACGACAGGTGAAGGGAAATCGAAATATGCGAAATTTAAGCAAAAATTACATTTAAACATGCTTTTTTGAGCCTTTGTCTCAGCCTGACACCTTGGTATTAGTAAGCAATAATCAAACACATATATGATGCATTTCTTTCGTTTAGAATAATATCTGTACATATGTAATAAAATTATTACGAAACATATACATCATGTGCTGAAAGGCTACGCACAAAATTAGTACCGATTTGCAAAAAATAATCGATATAAGGCATTCTTTGGCAAACTTTTATCTATAGATATCACCAAATATATAATGTATTACTTAACGTTTAGAACAAAATATGTAAATATGTAATCAAATTTTTACCAACTGTACATCATGTGCTGAAAGGCTACGCGCTAAATTAGCACTGCATTGCCAAAAAAATAATTTGAAAAATAAATTTGTTTTCAACTTTTATCAATAGATGTCACCAAAAGGACACGCATGCGAGATTTCACGCGAATCCGTGTTCGGAAAAATATGGCTCCCACCAACTTAATCGAACGGCAGATCCCTTCGATACTTTATCAAGGTCGAAAGCGCGAGCGAAATGAACGTAGTCTCCGACTCCGAAGAGGGGACTTCGCACGTGGCGATACAAATGAAGGGATTTAAGGATCAAGGTTGAATCGGGAGAGCAAGTAGATATAGAGGAGATGTTAAGTGCAACACGGACGGCTTCGGCCGGGCCCGGAGGGTAATAAGGGGACCAAGATGGGGCGGGGAAGAGTTGCTCAGGTATTCTCAACCACCCCGATATAGATTTTTTTTCACAGCCCCTCCCCGGCGTACCACGATCCACGTAAGGCCCACGTACAGTTGCGGCCGGGAGAGATGATATCATCTCTCTCGGGACGCTTTGCCCCGAGGTAGATGTGGATGTAGTAATGAAAAAAAAAGAGAGAGGAGGCCTTAAGATTTGTCTCGAGGACTTATCTCACCGATATTCGATACCCAACAGTTTCTTGCACCTCCTCTACATTGCCCGTGCCTCATTTATTCACCTTACCTCTTTATCCCTGGGTCTCCGTCGTCTACCTTCTCCTCCTCCCCCCATCGCCCCCCGCATACACACCACCGCCCCCAACTCCGCTTCCAACCCGTGTTCAATCGCGTTCATCTCCTCGCCACATCCTTTCCCCATCGAGTCGAAACCCATCTCGAGGAAAGCGCCCCCTGACGAAAACCAATTCCTCCGCTCGTTCTCTATGAGCCGCTCTTCTCCTCTCTTGATGTTCGCTCGCTCTCTCCTCCTTTTGGCGAAAAAAGGGGCCATTTGGGGGCTCGGGGTTAGCAGACATCTGCGCCACTCCCGGAATGGAAAAAATAATTTAGCAACACCTTATTTTTGAAACGAAATATGGGCAGGACTCGAGCGAGCTTGCAGCGCGATGAAAATTTTACTACCGTTCTACATGTATCGTAAATCTTTCGACTTGTTGCTCTGAAAGTGACATTATCCCTCCTTCTCTTGAGGCAATTCCAACTAAAAAATGTGCAAGGATAGGCCGATGTACTTACATCATTGGCCTTTACCGTAAATAAGAATTTCGAAAAAGCTAGCTCTCAATGGCTATTTCTATGAATTCATGACAATTTGAGGATGTTCAAACCAATCCTCTATCTGCAGTGATCGTCTACAATAGTATACGCTGAACTTTCTTATCGCCTCGTCTACTTTGCACGGGCACTTTAGACAGGTTTACTTAATAGCAGCACTTAAATGTAGACGAGCGTCTACACGCAGATATAAAATCTTCCGTAGCCCCAGCTATCGTACATGGAAAGAACTTTGCATCACGCAAGTGCTTGAGTATATTTTGATGAATCCTTTCAGGCGTAGTCTTGTGAAATTTCATTATTGAATAAATACTGACAATACCAACTATGTTCCAATCCACAGAGCTATTTATTGTTATAACTCGTTTCAACGCTTCTGTGTAATTTTCAGGTACCTTACTCGCTACTCTTTGGTACCAGAAGACGACGTAGAAGCGTTGAAACGAGTTGCATCATAAAACTCTGTGGATTTAAGCATAGTTGGAGTTGTCATTATTTATTCTATACTTTGATGATTTATCAACAAGCAAAACAGTAAAAAACTAATCAATAAGAAGAATAATACAACACAAGAACTCAACTCTTCTTATAAATTTTGTAAACAAAAGTATGGATGGTATGACTATCGAAACTCATCGACCCCTATCGATAGGGGTCCCCATGTCCACTTAAGTGATTAGAGGGCGTCCACATAGTGGGGAACGGGTTGGTGTGGTGGTTAGAGTACTCGCCTACCACAAGGGCGGCCAGGGTTCAAATACCTGCAGTGGCGGATGTTTTTCAGAGGAAACCGATCCCTACTTGAGTGTCTCGTGGAGGGCACTTCAAGTGGAGTACTACGTCGGATGAGACATAAAGTCGTTTCCTAGGCGCCTTTCGTTAAGAGTAGGCTAATGCCGACGCCGGGTTTCTATCCACCCTTACCTATTCTTCTATGACGCAAATGTCCTTAGCCGTCAATCGCCTCCCCAAAAATCCAATCCAATCTACATGAGTCACTTAAGTGACCGGTGCATTTAAGTGCTCACTTACGAAGTAAGAGTAAAAAGATCAGGAACCAGTAAAGTCAACTATCAAAATGTAGCATGCAATTTCGGTCAAGTACCTGGGAGCTCTCACATGGATCACATTTTCATCATTAGCCCTACCCTTGGCACCGTCAAAAAAATTGACCAAAATTTAGAGATAACTGGAGTCGGCGACTCCTCTAAAAATTTGAGCAGGATTTATGAGAAAATTTACAAAAAATACTTCCAAAGGTATACTGCTAATAGAATCATTCTAGCATGACAATATATAAAATATGATAAACCAATCAATTGACAAAGGTATTTTATTTCAAAGTTTAAACGACATCAACAGATGTAATATCTAAAGATTTTTTTATAAAAGGCGTTACAATTAAGTATTGCATCAAAAGTTTCCTAACTTACGTTTTTAGCAACAGATAAAGGTCAGAAGCGAAAACACCTCAGCAAAAACTCACCTGGAATAGAGAGAAATCAAGTGTTACAATCGTTTCATCAAATATTACAACGGAAAAATACCATGAGTCAATTATAATTAAAATAAACAGCCATGGTATATAATAAGCATATATTCTTTCAAGACAACTCATATTTGATAAAAAAGGGTTTTTAATTGGCATGCAAATCCTTTTTACAAAAGAAAGTAATGATAATTGGTAAAAATAACTTTTACACTCCAATGGTTAGTTCAAAAATCTATTTATTGTACAATCCAGAATTCGATGTCTGGCATCATCATCAGGTACTCACTCATTATCACTTTTATTTCATAAATAAATGTAAAAAGTAATGACACAAAAAGTAAGAAAAAATCAAACTTGACAAATCACAAAATGATAACCTTCCTCTGGATGTTTATAATATTTTCATACGGCTATCCTATTCGGATTTCTTAAAAAAAACGGAGTATGATGGCAAAGTTCAAGAAACACTCGATAAAATCTGACGCATATGTTAATTTCACTCTTTCGTTACAATGTTTTCGTTATAATGTCGCAGTGGATGTTAAGGAGCGAAAAATGAACCATACTGGAAAAATAATAACGCTCTAAGCCCGTCACGAGGGGCTGGCACACATCATCTAGTTTCTGAGCACCAGCGGCAGTCGTCTGATCCAATATCCACCAAGCCACACACAAGGGTTCGCCGCTTCGGCAACATCCATAACTGAGCCAAAGTGAGGCACGAAGGCGTTTCCAATGATGGATGGAGGAGCGATATGGGAATGGAAAAGAATAAGGAGATGAAGGAAAGGGTGCTATGAGATGGCGGAGAGAGAGAAGGCCAAGGGTTATTTCCTTAATGTCATAAACAAATGGCCAATATATGAGAGCCCCCAAAATGGTATTCGACGTCTGCCTTCAACGCCGTCACAATGGGCCGTAAGAGAGAACACGTTTCACGCACAGCGATAGATCCGCACAGAAAGCACTAAAATGGGTTCTAACAAATGGAGGTGAATTGCAAATGACATAGCATCCTACATAAGAAATAAAAGAAAATCTAGCATTACCACGAATCTATTGTGCAGAATAATATTACACTCTGAAAATTTAACCAGTAATAATTACAATAGCTTGATGAACTTCAACATTAAAATTTCAACAAATCATCCAAATATATCATCCAAACTATTGCAAGCTAATCACTAAATAATAATTTTATTCAATCAAAATATCACACACATGTAGGCTTAAGGACCAGTCTTGTGGGGACATGTTCAAAATTTTGTTTGTCCTCAATTGACAAGAATTTTCTCGGGTCAAAATATGCCTGATGAATGGAGGTGCTCAGGAAGTTAAGTTTCACTCGCAAAATGCCCTAAAAATTGCATCTAGAAATTCTAAGCCGACACGAAATTCGCACCTAACTGCGATTACATTAAGAGTATAAAGAACCGTACAAAATGCGTTAACCCATCAAGAATATCAGTTTCTGTACGAGAGAGATGGTTTTAACGTCTTTTTACGCTACTGCCAGGTGCGCAACGTAATTGATGCGCTTGTGAGAGGAAATATAATTACCACAAGTATATTTAACCTATTAATCCTATGCAAAAACCACAAGGCAAACTAAAAAGGTTAAAAGGCTGAAAGAAGATAGGATGTGTGCTTGATACGCACAATTTAATTCTGCAAGTCAATTCAAACATCACTTCAGTTCTGATGATCCGTTTGAATGAGAAAATTGTTTTGAAAATCCAAAATTGGGCTAAAAAGGCGAAAAGGTACGTCAATGTTCCTTCAAAAATTAAACGGTCTTTCAATATTTCAGGTAAATTTGTCTCATGAACTACATGCATTATGAAATTCTACGCAATCAACTTTATTAAAGTCAGAGATAATTTAGAGTTAGCGTGAATCTAAAGATTATAGTCCAAAAATTCAATAATGATATCAATAAAAATGGATCTTATCATAGATCGCAAGAAAATCCATGTAGCAATTACAACGTTTATTTCAAGCCATACAAATTAAATGCTGTTCCTTCTACGTCCATCTGCTAGTAGAGTTCGAGGCAGTTTGAGCAAGATATCATTTCACTTAAAAATCAATGAAATCAGTCTCATTGTAATGAAAAAGATCTCATCCATTCAAAAATACCAGAGTATCAGTCCCTTACCATGCTTTTTTCTGAGATATTTCCCAAAAAATACCAGCAATATTCCATGAGAAATGGAACGTGTATGCACTCCAGAGAGACATTATTTACTAATCGAGGAATGCCTAGCACCTAAATGTCGTCTAAAAACTAACAACGGTTTGTCACGGCAGTAATTTTTTCAAAATCACAAAATACCTTCCATAGTGAAGGAGTTTATAACGTACTGCACGAAAATAATGAGTCTAGTTAAAGACTCTTATTACATATTTTTATTTAATTTATTAGGAATTCGGTCGTGTAGATGTGTTATATTATACCATTAATAATGAAATATTTATTTCATCCTTCATAGAGCTCCTGAAATTAAAACTTATTATCCGAGTACGGTCGCCATTATGACTAGGGAACTATCTCGCCCAAACTACCTTCAGTACACAAGAAAGCAAGGTTAAGTGGGAAACCACAGGGAAAATTCAAGCAAGGGGTGGGTTGATTAAAGATTCTTTTTTTCTTTGCGACGAGATACGAATCAGCGAGCACTAGTCAACTGACTCATCAGCATAACCACTCCCTTTTGCTCATCCCACGCTTGACTTCCGATTAAAAATGTTAAGTCAACGAGAAGACAAAAGAGATAGAGGTTAATGCTACGGCAAATAAGAAGAGAAAGAGAGTGGGATATCGCCAGAAATTTCAAGAGAGAGAGGGGAAAATTGAAATGCAGGGCTAAAGGACACACGAAATGGAATTTCAGGGTGGCTCGTTGCTCATGTATAATATATTGCGACGGGATGGGACGGGAAGCCCAAGGGACCTTCCTCACTCCCAGTACAACACATGCCAGCAACGCCCATCGGTGGAGCACCCACAAGTCCCGAAAGAGTCTCCCGAAAAAAAACATACACCACCTTTGGTGGGCCGGCCGCGGCCGCGCCTCTTACATCCCCATCCACCGGGCACCACCCCGACTCCTCAAACGTGGCCTCAACCCGACCAGAGCCTCAAAAAACCCTCTCTCCTTCCCCTTCCCAGCATTCCCCACTCACCGCCACCAATCATCCTATCCTCGTTTTCTTTTGTCTACACACACAAGCACGCGTGCAAACAAACAGATGCACCTTCTGAAGCACTGGCTGGTCTCTCACTCCCGCGCCCACTCGTAGACGACTCGGGCGGGGGGGGGAAGAGGGAAAGAGGGAAAAGAGGAGGCGGGGGAGGGAAGGGTGGGTGGTGAAAGGGGGAGAAGGAATTGGGAGGGGAGGAGGAGATGGTGGGGGGAGAGATTAAGGAAGGGTTGCCTGGGGATGGGATGGGATTCGGGGGGGTGAGGGGAGGAGGAGGCGGGAGACTGGGTGGGGGGGGAACGTGAGCGATTCTCCGATGTTACCGGACATATGGCGAAGTGAAGAGGGTGGAGATGGGGGAGGATGATCGGCGAGAATATAAGATGGGCAAGGGGAGGGAGAGGGCTGGCGTAGGAAGGGAATGTAAATTACGTAATTGTCTTTGTTTATGGAGAGAGAGAGAGAGAGGAGAGAGGGTTAGGGGGAGGGGGAGTAGGGTCGGAGGGGTGGGGGAGGACGTGGGTGGAAGGAAGGGCTGAGGGGAGGGGGGAAATACAGGATCGGGAGTCAGGGAAGGAGAGAGGAAAGGAAAAAATTAGAGAGAGACAGACCATTCCGATGCCGAAGGACACGCGAGTATCGCATCGTGGATTGAAGACTTTTTTTCCTCATCTCCACTCCAAACTCTTCCTTCAATCGATATCCATCAAAAGCAGCACTAAGGATCAAATGTATGCAGATGATGCCGGACGGGAAGGTTTAAAATGCTATTTTTTCGCGTACGATCGGGAAGAGAATAGCTACCATAATTTCACCCATGAATGATAATGGTGTCGATATATAGCCTTGCGTTTCAACACTCATTTTTTATCATTTTCAGTTCTTGAATGGGATGCTTACAATTATAATGCAATAAGTCTCCAAAATATTTTAACAGCTTTCGCATATTAACATAGTCGTAACTGACAGAAACGTAAAACTATAACAGTTTTACCTACTGCTAGCATTACGAAAAATATTTCCCCTTGATGTGTGACTTCAGCGTTCATACTGTGTCAGTAAATTAAGAGATACATGCTGTATTGCATGTGTGGAATCTCATCGCACATACGTTACTTTGCAGCATAAAACTATAGCATATGAGGCTACAACTGTGCGTTTAACTGTTGTAATCTGGATAGGAATCAGTAAGGTGGCATGCACATGTACATAGATGAAGGAAATCGTCGAACTATAATGCAAGATCAATTCAAATACGAGCCATTGGTCGCGGTTCAATCATCCTTCCAAACGAGATGAAACAAAGGGCGCGTCGAACCCGTATTCATGAACATGCAATTGCTATTTACAACTAATAATTAATATAAAAGTGCGTAGCTCTTAATGAGAGAAAATATTTGTCTATCACGTATATGTGAGTGAGCATTAAGAAAAGAAGAGAAAGGGAAGTTTTTCGCTCACATAAAGCGGAAGGACAACAGTGGACGTACTATGCGAATTTGTAATCGTGCTTAGATATATGCGTGAGAAAGGCAACCAATGGGCCCATAGGATAAACAAAGGCATGATGGGGAAAGGCAAGGATGAGGATATCCGAAGGAATAATACAGGATGAAACTGAATTCTGAAGGCTGGTACAAAGTATCAAGGGTTTCCGGGAGAAGGAAACGAAGAAAGGACATAACACGTGAACGGATGAGAAAAAAAGAGAACAAATCGGAAGGCCAAAAGATGAATGGAGGGAGAGAAAAGAAGCGGACACGCTGATTATCACCAAATTATTCTGATGTCTGATCAAAAGAATTGTCGCCGAATTTTCCATGGATTCGAAGGAAAAAACTCACGAATTTATTGGATTCCAGGATCGCTGAAAACGATAGGCCAGTCACCTTAAGATTCTTCCGAAGAAAGAAACTACAACGGTAAAAAATGAGAGATCTTCATAGAGAAAACGATGCAGTAAATAACTATTGATTTCAAATTAAATATACATTACACAATACACTGAGAGAATGTGAGCTCCTCCTGTGACTTACTACGCGAAAATGGCTCAAGGTAATTTCATGAAATTTTGCTTCGACCACATGAAATAAATAGGCGTGCGGGAAAGAAACCATATTCCGAAGGAAAAGGAAGATAAATGTACTTTCCAACACCTGAATTGGTATAATATTTTGAGACTGTTTTTAGTGCGCCACTTAATAGAGGGAACATAATATTCAAGTAGCGTATTATTTTTTGTTTACCTCTCACATTCCAGACAGATTTCTTCACCATAACAGTGAGGATTTTATTCCATATAGGCTTTAAAGACTAGGGCAGCAGTGGAGAAACTATGAAGAGCGATCATCATACACTTATCAAATAAAATGAAATAAATAAGAATATACGCATACCGTAAAGCTGCGATTCTTCGCAAACAAACCTCATCGTTAGTACGAACACAATGCATTCATTTAGGAGAAAAATTAGGCTTACGGTAAGTATTAACTACACAAAGCGATAATAAAAATAACTGTGATATTATTTGCAATCTAAAAACTTAACCACCGTTGAAAACCTGAATCAATGAGTATAAAGGGGACGCCTGGGATTACTACCTAAATATGCATTTCTTAAGTACATAGGAAGAGATACCAGTAGGTAAGGGAACTAGCATAATATTGGGAAGAGTGGAGGGCTGCAGTCAACCAATCTTAGGATTGAATGACCATTGAATGAAAGAATGAATGCATTTCTTATTAACCATGAGACGATACTTCCTGCTATGGATGCACAACACCCTAAGTGCAGAGACTGAAAGCCACAGTGAAATAAGTTGAAGACAGGGAAAGATGACCGGGTACAAGGCAAGAGAAAAAGGTATGAATGGGAAATAGGACCGTAAAACCTATCCGGTCGACCAAACTTGCCTTAACAGGGATTACCTTCCACTTTCATTATAATAATTTCCTCCGTATTTGCCTTGAAAGATATTTCTATTTGCAAGACAACGATCCATCAGGGAGTGAAAGAAGGGAAATAAGAAGTGCACGATGGAATATGTGGGCGTAGGCTTCGTCCCGATGCCTCCCTCCCCTCGCGTGGTGGGAAACTCACAAGTCGTGAGGAACCTTGGGGGTAAAACTTCACGGAGGTCGGGGGTTGAGACGACGAACGTGGGTGGAGCAAATAAGGATGGAAAAAAAGACACACGAGGGGAAGATCGGTGGAGGGAAAACAAAAACGAGAAAAAGCAAGACCTACACACGGTGATTAACAAAATTAATGCATATTAATTCCACATTGAAGGGGGGAGATGAAGCATATAACAACCGCCCGAACGGGGTTTATCTTTCTCCAAAATTAATTTCGTTGTATGCACCCAATTTGCCTTGCGGTTAATACACCTACTCGTCCCTTCTCAAAAGTGGCGGGTCCAAGTCCCGCCCTGAAAACGGAATTATTAGAGGTGCTAGAGCTTATGCGGGCCGTAACAAGGGTCCCAAAAACAAAGTTGTTTTTAATTCTCTTATTTCAATTATAATTGAAACAATCTGAAAATCAATTTGAGACTGGTTGACTCAGTCCATTTCGTTCGGTTCTGCATTTTAATCGAATACATGTGACACATACTTTAATAATAAATACGAATTTAAATTCGAAAAATGTCATGTACAAATGTATACGCAACGTATCGCTAACTCGGAACAGTTATGAACGGGTTTTCTTTATCAGGAGTGAGGCAGTAGAGATTTCATCAAGGTTATTTTTTCAATTCGCAATCAATATTTCATCAACTCCAGAGAGACATTACTTAAAAAATGAGGCATTTCCAACACCTAGATGTCATAAAAAGTTAACAGTGAGTAGTTGACATTTTTCTCAACCATTTTTGAAAATGAACAATATTGTCACCGAAGTATTTTTTTCAGAATAACAAAAAAACTTCCGTTTTGAAGGATTTTTAAGCGTACAGCGTGAAGAAATGAGCCAAGGTAAAGATTAATTTATACATTTTATTTAATTTATTAGAACTTTAGTCGAGCAGAAATATGATATTTCACCACTTATAATGCAGTATTTATTACATGCTTCCTAGTATACGTATATAGTAAAACATATAGTTCGAATACGGTCTCCATTATGACTAGGGAACTATCTCGTTCAAACTTCCTTAAATGGACATCTTAGAAATATCGCGTTCAAGTTAAAGTATAATCAGTGGATACACGCGAGCACATTTCAGATGCGTACTGCGTGGCAAAAAATTTTTTCAGTGATGCATCACCGTTTATTTTACCTGGAAACTGAGTTACATTTACTGGCAAACCACATAAAATGTGGATATATTATTGAAAACAAGATTCCCAGCCTCCAGCATGCCACATATTTCCTCACGATCGCTTCTGAAACCCATCTCAACACTTAAATAAAGATTTAACGACGCTCAATAACTCCCAGCCCGTCTCAATCCTCTTGTTTCCCGTCACAAACAACTAAGCTTTCCAGTCATCATTTCCTACAGTGGAGATCTACCCAAAGCTCTTTCCTCCATTCATTACCTCGGAAGTATTTAACCATTTCACGAACTCAAATCATTTGGAATCTGCTGATTCAGCCTGTTGTATCCTTAGGCATATTTTATTGCACTCGGGAGTCATTTCAAATTTTCAGAACGACGGCGGTGGAGAAAGCTTAATCCCGAAAACAAGTCAAATCACCATCCGAAATATTCCTCGATGCTCCTTTGTTCCATGAATTGAGCCATGTCTCGAAAAATAAAAACAAATAAAAATATAATGAACAGCAACACTTCTGGCATTCCCTACCCCTCTCTCTCTCTCTCCTCCCATCCCTACTAACATCATCACAATCTTCATAATCCTCGCCAACGACGTCAGGACAACTTAATCCAGAGGCAAAAGGGTAGTAAGACATTTTAAGTGGGAATTCTGGAACGATGCTGATAAGGCGGGAGGATTACGAATGTTCCAACACGGAGGGAAACTACAAAACTCTCTTTTTCCCTTCCCACACCAACAACAACCTTTTCCCCCTAGCCCTATCGTCCCTTTTACCTTTTACCGCGGTCCTTTCAGCGTTTGCTTAAAACCTTTACCTGCCCAACCCACGCTTAATGCGGTACCTACAGACATGGAATCCACGAGGCAAGGCCGAGTGCACAGAAAGAAAAGGATTAAGGGGACATCCTTTGACATGAGGTGGGTCCCCAAAACCTCCTCCCTCTGTCTCAGCTCCGCAAACCACTCCTCTGAGCAACGTTTTCATGCAGCCGCTTTTGGGTCGTTTAACCGCTGCGTTGTGTGAGCGTTACACACATACCCCGTTTGCGTGGCGGCGGCGGCATCGGATGAAAACAGAAGACGATGGGAAACCGTGACGCGCTGCTCATCATTTCTGTTCATTGAGGCTTGGTAAGGTGGGTGACAGAAGGGGCCTCCTGGATTAGGTTAGCAAGAGGCGGAGTAGGAGGTCAGAGGAGGTAATGAAGGGCGAAGAGTTGCTTAAGACTGTGTTAGAAAGAAGGATGCTGGGTATACGGGGAAGTAGTAGAAAGAGAATAAGGTGTACGAACAGAATGAAGACGGGTAAAACGTATGCTGAGATGAAGAAATAAATTGTCGTTGGATAGAACCCTGCACTTTTAAAATCCAGAGGAATTTGATTAGTTGATTTATTGCCATTTAAACCTACCTATCAGGTAAGTTTCCTCATAAAATAAAAATTGCAGATATAATATGGATTTTTGCGAAGAGTTTTGCCAATGGGCCGCAGTGCCTAAGTTCAACTTAAGTCAACAATTGGAAGACGACCAACAATTACTCGGTAAAAACCACGTGACCAACAAATGATGGGCAGAAAGCGTTCTGACACAGGTCCGGTAACGGAAGTTGCGTCAAAAGTTGAAAGATGGGCACCTCCGACGGAAGCGAAGCCTGCGTTGAAGAATACGTTACTGATTGGCTACTCAGTGTACAGCAAAGCAAAAAATGCCGCGTAAAAACGTACCTTCAACTAGTAGCCCTGTAAAATTGTCCTCTGTTTACAGGTTTTCACCCATTTTTCACCGTTGGTCTACACAGTTTACTATTCCACCTGGCCCCAAGAGCTCCACCTCCAAATAAAGACTCTCGACACGCAATCACTCGCTCTTTCAACCTATACATCTCCCGAAAACCGTATTTCTTCAACCCTTCACTTAATCTCCCTTCCAAAGAGTTCCTTATCTTTTCCTTACCACTCAACTGGCTTGCAATGCTGTTTACACATTACGTCATCTACCATTATCGATCAACGGGTATCTAAAATTCATGCGAATGTTCAAGAGTTATGAAATCGATGGCGTGCAGCGAGGAACTCATTTTTCAAAGGATTAAACGGCTGGATCTTCATAATTGATAAATTCTGCAACACTTAGCGGGATTAACTTAGGGCCGGTGAAAGAGTGTACATAGTAGAAATGTCCTAGATAGTGGCATCAAAAACCATCGTTGAAATTGGATTAGCACTCAATCGGTCAAGAAGACGATAAAATAAAAATTGCCGCGCCCGGTTTGAAACAAAAAATCACGGTAAAAACCGAAAGGAAAAAAAGGTAAATGCGTAAACTTGTGGAAGTCCATTATAAAATAAATAAAGACAATACCAACTATGTTTAAATCTACTGAGTTCTTTATTGGTACTAGTTTCAACGCCACTGCGTCCTTACTGAAGATTACGCAGTTGTGTTGAAAGTAGTTGTACCAAAAAAGAATTCTGCGGATTTAAACATAGTACATATTGTCATTATTTATACAAAAGGTGCTCATGAAAACTGTAAAATTGCAAAAAAAATTACTCTCCATTACTATAAATATTAAATTCTTCCTCAATATATCATGCGATTTGGATCATATCGACATCCAGCGTTCAGTAGATCAAAAAAATATATTTCAAAAGTTGATGGACTACGATCAGATAGAATACATCTGTGTCCAAATTGCCCACAGATATGCATCTAAACGTTCATATTTCTCATTTCTCACGCAACACTCAAAGAGCAACACAAACAAGGATATCAATTTTTTTAATGCGTTCACTCACTACCTACGCTATTCCTTCTTACTCCTTCATTAATCCGATCTCATTCCTCTTTGATTTCAAACTGCGTTAACCCCGATCTCTGATTCATCACCATCCTCTTTCAAATCGAAGGAGATGAATCGTCGTGGGCACCGATACTTCATCAACCTCCTCCTCATTCGTGCTCCCTTCTTTCCCGACCGAGCCTCCTCCATGTTTCTCTCTTTCCCCGCCGTATCATCTCTCTCCCACCTCAGCCTCACATCATCCTCCCACGCACCCGCCAGCTCGCTCGCCCCTTTTAAAGTTCCGACTCACAACACACACATACACAGACAAGCGTGCACACACACACAGATATTCTCCCGTCCGGAACTCAAACGCCCGTGGGGCTAATGGGTCAAATCCTTCCTTTCTCTCTCTCTCCCTCAAACCTTACCTCTCCACCTCTCTTCCCTTCATCTCCTTTCGCCCTCCCTCTCTTCGGGCAGAGCGGGTTTTGGGATGAACCGAGAGAGAGGGAGGCAGAGAGGGCCCCCACTCGCCAGATTGCGGTAGTTCTTAAAGAAGATTAGGGGAGTGGGAGGGGGAATGGGGAGGGGGGGGCAGAGAGTGAGGCAAAGGGAGAATGAGAGAAGGAATTGAATAGGAGGGGCGAGCCGCGGAGGAGGAGGAAGAGGTAGGCGAAGTTGCCGAAGGGGTAGTAGAACAAGGCGGGATATTTGTTGCAGGAGCAGTAGTTAGAGGAAGACGGGCGAAACTAACCACTTGCTTGTTTCTTGTCTTTGGGCGCGCTGGCGGTCCATTGGGCGCCCCCCTACCCCTCTCCATCCCCCCAATCCCCTCCGTGCAATTCTCCTCCCCCGCTTCCCCTTAAAATTCCCATCCCCCCAACCGATTCGCAGCTCAGGCAGAAACATCCTAATTACTAATCTCGGATGATGAAATACTCCCACACGCGCGCGGAGAACATATCAAACGAATGCTGCCACACTTCGCGACGGCGTGCCGAACCAATGACCGGACAGGGGAAGCGTGACGGTAGTGCGGTATCCAATTACGCCGCTTCTCGATGAACGCAATCGCAACTGGATATAATTGAGGGGCATCAATTGACTTGTAGGATTAATTCAAAATAATAACGATTGTCAAGGAAATTACAAAGATATCACGCTGGTTCAACAGTTACATTTCTTCATTCGTACAGCAAAGACTACCACAAGACTTCTCATCTTCAAATTCAAATCTTCGTCTTCTTCTTTTCGAAACATCGAACGGAGTGAATGACGAATTTTACCGGGATTAGAGTGTAAGTAAATCTTTTACTACACCAAGGTTTCAAGAATCCACAGAGCATGGTCCGTCACCACTTCTTGTAAGAATGGAATCTGTATTTCAATCTAAATTATAGTTCGCGATAGCTTCTCTGGCAGTGCCATATCCTGTGAATCTTCTCACTAGTAAACAATTCAAAACTCCTATCTGGGTTTCACATTTAAAGTGGCACAATAATGTACAACTCACTTCCTCTTGGACTATGTTGCACATTCACAAGGCAATTATTATACACTAAATTCCATTATTCTTAGAAAAAATCAAGAGTAATGAGAAATTACTGGAGATCAGAGTCATTTGTAAAGCCGTAATCAAAATAAAAATAGAAAATTGCATAGGGTGTCGATAGCAGCACTAAATACAGCATAATTTGTAAATAAATATTAGACTACAGACTCTAACACAAAGAATGATATGGGTGATAATAGTAATGGAATATAAGGCATAAAGAGACCATGCAGTTTGTGATCTGCAATGAATGAAAAAATTCCTAATTAACTTTAATAATGAACCCAGCGATATGCATCATTTTATTTCTAAAACAAGTAAAACGGAACCTGAAATTGGATAGCAGCGATATTGTACGATAAAACTCACTTTGAATCAAAGTTGTAGAAGTCCAAACAAACGACATTAAATCCATTCAGGCAAGCACAGAAAAGAGGACAAAAAAATAAATGCGGCCAAAAACACCGATCATTAATGAATACAGTTTAAAAAGTTCCCAAGGACTGCTGAGAAACAAGAAACACCAAACAAATGAGTTTCGGAACAGGTGTTTCCGCGATTTTAAAGGTAGATGCAGACGTTGGAATCCCTTACTTTTTGATAGACAAATGGGCGACTGTCAAAGAGGAATAAATTTCCTCATGAAAAGGAAACGCCTAGTGCAGGATTCCATAAAGGGACAGAGAGTGTCAGGACGTCCACTGAGATTCCAGATGGGTTAAGAGTCGTAATTTTTCGCCGCCCCCTGAGCATCGCATCAAGAATTAAAATCCCTTAGCCTTTCAGATGAGCTGACTGTATTCCATTTCTCTCCCTCTGATCTCTCCGTTTCGGTACACAAGGGTACATCATTTCTACCAGCTGGTGCAATAATGATGCCAAATCTTATTCAGAAACGATTTTTATTCGTTATTACATTCCCAAGGAACTCCGTGTAATAAAAATAAAGCATATGCTCTTTCTTTCAGGAAAATATGCAGATTAGTGTTTAAAATATAAATGTGTCCAAGAAAATTATACTTTGATAAACATAAGATTGCAACTCTTACCAGTATTATAATAGCATATGATGATTACATCGTGACAAGAAGTTTTTACGTCAATAAGGGACTATGAAGAAAGGGTAAATTTCTCTGCAATAGAGACTGTCAAGACAAAGAAATCGCGTCGAAAATTTAAAAATTGAACACGAAAGTAATTGCTCAACAACGTTCCAACGACCAGCACGACATAGAGCCCCTCTCATAAAATGAAAGCTTAGTGTTTGTCGAAGAAAGTGCTTGATTTTTTCAATCAAAACAAGCTTCGACTTGTTTTCTCACCAAGGCAAATAAATACCACGAAAGTAATTTGGAATCAAATTATTGAAGTCATCCCCGCATTTTAACGAAAGAACATGACATCAAATACTTAAGAAGAAATTATATTGTCCTTAAAGATCGATCGCTTTCCAATTCCGGGGGAAAACACTCTTGTTCATTTTTCTTGGAAATGAACGTGCAATCATTTCCGTTCAGCGCAAATTACACGTCTGAATGCAGTCAATCCACTCCACGGCAGCTACTACATCCACTCTCAACAGGGGATCATCACGTTGAGGGACAAGTCTGTCCCAAAGCAGGAATTTAACCGGAAGGAGAAGCGCATGAAAAACAGAATAAAAATTAGGAGTGATATCAAGAGCAATTCCTGGCGTTCGAGCCAAATTCAAACAGCCCCAGAGGATCGCTCGTTCTCATCAGGCAGCGTAATTAAACGGCAACACAAAACCCACATAATTACAAAGGGAACGAAAACGACTACAGAGACGACGGCAAACAATTGAAAATGATGCGCTTTAGGAAGAAGAGCCGCGGGAGATACGGCTGCGGACTAGATACATGAGAAGGAGTAGCGCTCGCCATCATGTGGGAGCCAAACGGACACACTCGTATAGCGACCAAAGATACATCGATTATCATGACGCCCTACCCAGTGCAATCATAACTTGGATTAACCATACCACTGCCAAACATCGGGGAAACCGAAGCATGGAATGGCTCAAACGGAGCGTAAATCAAACCGTTTAACCGAGCCAACATTGCGGACCCCCAGAGTGTTTGCCAAAAGGAACGCCGTTGAGCGAGCATATGGGGGCAGAATACGGGGAAAATGAATAGGCAAGAGAAGACAGAGACAAGCTACTTTGCGAAGGAAGACGACTTCTAAGGCTGCGAGATATGGTTCAATGTCTATCGAATATCCGACATGACAACATTGATACTTCACCGAAACTGTTGCAATGAAGGTCGATAACTACCGACAAAATTCAGGGTAATTTTCGGCATCGCATTGAGATGGTTATTTTCGACCCGTCACGATGTACGATTATTCCGAGCAACTCAATGCGAAGACAATTTCCCTCGCCTCAAAATGGGCGGTAATTATATTCAGTTCTATTGGAGGGTAATTTTTTAACTCCTCAATACGGACGACAGATTTTGACACCAGGTCATCATCACCGTCGCGTCTCCTCGACAGGTACATAATTATCTTGATGATAATAACCATTTCTACAATGTACGAATGCATCCAATATTTCTCAATGTGCCCGATTATTATGGACACATCAATAGCTCACCGCTGACTCTACTAAAAAGACGACGGCGAGTAATTTCACATAAGCACTTACAAAGGAGTTTTCTACCAAATGTAGATAGATAGAGTGATAATTTATTTTGCACTGGGACATTGTCCCTCAAGTACAAGAAAAACACCAAAAAAATGTTTATCAAGGTCCCGCCATAACAACAATAGAATATTTATTTTTTGAGCATGAAAACAATATTTTTAAAAGAAAAAACATACAAGCTGACTTATAAAATTTAAGTGATACATGTATGTACACGGAGAGGAGAAAGGAAAACTTAATTGCCTAAGAACATATTAAAATTACGGTTTTTAAATTGGTTAGGAGACTACAGTTTCTTTAATTCTTCAGGTAGGGAGTTCCACAGTTTTGCATCAGCAACTTGGAATGACCTTTCAAAGGTTGCGGTGCGGTGTCCTGGGTAGTACAGATATTGAGATGAGGATCTTGCGACTACTGTGGGAGTAGACGGTAAGAATGGGAAGAGGTTTAGGAGGTATACATGTTGCTTTTTTTGGAAGAGATAGTAAAGGAAATTGAAGATGAAATAGACGAAAAAAATTAGAAATGATGAAGTGGACAGAAGAGTGGAATAGGAAAGGACCATATGGAACACCATAGAGAAAAAAGAACCAGATGAATTGAACACACCCTGACACAGTGGATTTGTGAGGAACATAATTGAAGGTAAAATAGAGGGAAATGTCCCCAGAGGAAGACCCAGGAATACGTTCATAGATCAAATAAAGAGGAAAGTACATAGGAAGAGATACCAGGAGGTAAGGGAACTAGCATTAGATAGGGAAGATTGGAGGGCTGTAGTCAACTAATCTTAGGATTGAACGACCAATGAGTACAGGAATGTACGCAGGGATTCGTGCCCATTTTCCCAGTTTAGATGTAATCAACCACCAAACACTGAATTCCTAAAGGAGCATGGGAAATGGGCATTTTTTCCACTCGTAACATAATAAATCTCCACAAAATAAGTATTCAACAAAAATTTCCCCCATCACTCAAAGGAGGAGACAGCAAGCTTCAGTCTTACGTTCGAGTGGCAGAAACATCTTTTAAGGTTTTTGAGATATAACGAAGCATACTCGCATCACACAATCATGAAACGGACAGCTTGCCTAAGGTATCCTTGTGCACCGACTAATGTACACTGAGCAGAGCACACGATCTTCGCGATCTCCTCTGAAGTCAGCGAAAGATGGTGATGTGGGAGGAGGAGGAGGAGGACGATGAAGAGGAGTGGTGAGTGGGTGAGTGGTAGGGTGAGGCCGCGTGGTTGCAGCGATGCTTCATCGGGGAAGGAGTGACCTGGGCGTTGAGGGATTTCAATGCGTGGGACTGAGGATATTTAAGTCCCCCGCGGCAGTTTTAAAGAAGGGTGGAGTCGTCGAATAATGACTGACTGAAGAGAAAGAGACGGCGAGAGAGAGAAAGAGAGAGAGGGAGAAAGAAAGGAAGAAATTCTCTCTCCTCCCACTCCTCATCCTCCTCATATAAAACGAGACCCCAGACCCCTAAGACCTCCTCCTCCTCCTTCCTAAAGACCCGCCCTCTCTCGGGAAAAATGAAGAACTAAAATACTTCAATCCTTACCCCCCCTCACAACCATCATCCACTGCGCAAACCTCCCAACGCCTTTCCTCTCCGCCCTCCCCCCTCCTCTCCTGCCATCCGCCCCTCATTGTTTTCCATGGGAAGGGCAACAAGGCACACACCACGCACAAGCACTAGCGAAGAATACTCACATTCACACACACACACACGCTCAGAAGTCACAAAAACCTATCAACCCAGCCGCCCACCTTAATTTTCCGGTCCTGGTCACAGGCCAACAAGGAGGCGGTGGGGGAGGAGTTTTCGGATGTGGAGGAGTGAAGAGTGGAGGGGGAGATGAGAATGGCGGGAATTGGAGGGGGGCGGCGGCGGTTAAGGAATAAGGTCCCCCCTCCCAGGTCCTCTCCAAAACCAACCACCCCAAATATAATCTAACCCCATCCATCCGTCAGACCACATGCATACATACATTCAGCAGAGGTGACTCGTCCGTGAGCAACCTCAGCCCTCGATTAGGGGGCCATGAGAAAAAGAAGCCCAACTGAAAAAATCTCCGTCGGCTCCTTCCACGCAACAGTTTACTCTGACGAATTGGTAAAACTGCTACCGTGCAAAAATTACAAGTCAACAAATAATAATTCAGGATATTATATTTTAACAGATATGATTTTCAGTAAAATTTCCAACTCGTGGCAGTAATAAATCTTCGCCCAGCATTATCTGAAGACACCGGCAGGAATTCTAGCGAAACAGTTGTCGCAAGCGAACCAATAAACGCGGGAGAAAGCCTGAAGAATGAAGGGATTCATGAATAAAAAAGAAAATATGAAAGAATGGTTAGGACCACATGAGCGGAGATAACCTCTCACAAATTATTAGCAATCACGGCGCAGAGGATTAGATGCATGATAACTTCTCATCGAACTGCAAAAACATAGTAACTGAGCAAATTCTACGACACTACCGCGGCGAGAAATCTATACTGGATGATTTGACGGTTGGGAAGAATTGCGGAGAACGATAAGGACGGCATAAGGACTTCTAGTTTTATCCAAAATTTCTATCCTCTTACTTCCGTATCCGCAGTTCCTCAAAAATCTCCCCATCAATCACCATTTTTAACATGGCTTTCCTCTCTATACGTCCCCTATTAATCTCTTCCGTCTTCTCCAAACCTTCGCCTTTAACTTTCTTTACTCTCTCACCAAATTCAATACGTCCTAGCAACTCAGCTGACCCTCTCCATCCTTCTCCGAACTCACACTTCAAATGCCTTCAATAGTCCATAAAACGGTCTATAAATCAGTGTTCAAGGCACTGCAGTCATTTCAAGTACCCATGTTCAGAGCGTGAGAATGTATTTTACTATATATTGAAGTTAATTACACATTGAAACTCCAGGATGGGTCGAACCAGTCCACTCTCGTATTGCCTCCGCCCGTCCAACTTCGTGCATCCCCTCCTGCTGTTTCAAGCCCGGTCAAAACCCGCCTCTTGGATCCGTCCCGCCGAAATCCCGGCCCTGTTACGAAAAAGGACCCCGCCCCTCACGCACCGGGCCTTCACCTTGCCGCCACGGAGTTCCTTCTCCCCTTAGCAGGACTTAGTCAAAGCGAAACGTGCCGCCAGGAGAAGGATAGACAGAGGAAGTGAAATGTAAAACAGAGAACGCTTCCTGGGGTTCTAATTTTCGTTCACATTAAAATACGTAATTAATACTTCAATTACATATATTCTTTCTTGACCCTGCCGGTTTCATACGGTGTGGTAAGGTGTAATTAATTAGGTGCCGGCATTTTATGCAAAAACCTGAAGCCATACTATGGCTGCTAATTCTGAATGAAATGGCGTGAACGCTATTTGCCAGCAAAAAGCTTTCGTTACACTTTTGTTTCGAAAAATTGCATGTCATTCTTCGAAACAAAAGCGTGACGAAAGCTATTTCTGGGATATGTCGTTCATGCTATTTCATTCAGAATAGCAGCCTACGAGTCAAGAGCACGGTGGTGGGACGTGCAAATGAACTGAATCAAGAAGGTTTGCCAGTCTCCGATTAAAAACCGCATATTAACATAAAAAAGGCCGAATTAATGTAAATATTCTAACAGTGGAATAAGACAGGCTACTATACTTGACTTTGAGAAAGGAAGTGTACCGTATAAAAGAGATAAATTGATGTGGAGACAGACATCTGAATACGGCAGGATAGAATCACTATATTAAAATCTTTCCTAGCCGGTCATTATCAGCGGCATTTCTGACTGGAAATAGTTCATTGCAGCACACCTTTCCTCTGTTCCGTTGTTGACTCCACCAAGGAAGTTTGCTTCTTTGACTTTTTAATTTATTTGGCCTTTGGTCTTAATCCCGGGGATTTCCCTTCCATTTTGCACTCTGTGCATTCGGTGTGCGTCAGACATCCTATTCATCTGATTCTTTTATAACGGTGTTTCATAAGGATCATTCCCTCGCCTGCTCCTTCCAGTTACTTTCTCACTATTTTATCCAGCAGATACTTACAGCAACAGTGTTCGAAGCCTTCCATTCGCGTCTCGTATTTTTCCAATGATCACAATCTCGGACCAGTATTCTGGCTACTTAAGCTCTGTTCCATAAGAATAATTTCAGCTATCTAACTCATTGAATATAAATAATAAGAACAGGCAAAAAACGAATAAATTAAACTGCACAGCTAGGTCCCATTTACTCGATTCACACTTAATTCATAAGATAAATATTTGCCCTCGTGAAACGACATCTCTTTTATAGCATCACCAGTGAATATGTGCAAAAACTAATGCTTATCAGTCCAAGAGGTATTGAATGCTTTTCTCGGGAGGAGATTAGAAATTTTCAGGGCCCTAAACGCTTACAAATCGTTTTCTGCTTCTCTCTCTCCCTGGAACGGAAGAAGAGTGCGTAGCTACGCCGAACGAAGCATATGGAGAGGCTGCGAGAAGAAAGGCGGTAGGAGGGACAAGGACAGGCGGGGCACTTCTTTTCGAAGAAGCATTGTCCAAACATTTTCGGAAGTGGTCCAGGCAGGGACTTAAGATTCCCCTCCCACTCTCCCCCCCCCCCCCCACACGCACACATCGCCGATTCCTTTGCTCGCATTGACGCAGCCTCCAATACGGTCACGTTTCCGCACGCTTGAAAAAAAACCTAAAAAACCTCCCTTTTTGAAATAAAAAAAAGAAAATCCACCTACAGAATGATGAGATGATGGTAGGGGGGGTGGTAATAGGCGGAGGGAGTGGACCAGAGGGATGTAAAAAAACCAGCCCAGCCTCTTTCTCCTCAAGCTTTCTTCCCTTTGTTCGCCTTCCTCGTCCCTCCCTTCTTCTTCAACCCATCCCTTTCCAAACCAATCTTCTTTCCGGAGCTCCATTTCTCCTTCTCTTCCCACTCCACACGCTCGCTCCGGCCGTCCGAGACCACTCATCGCTTCTGCCCCGCGTTCCCTCGACCTGACGACCGCCCTCTCGACGGTGTCTCCCCGGACCATTCCTCCAGTTCAGTCTTCCCCTCATGTAGTCCCATAATATCCATCCTTAAAACATTTCACTCCTGTTGGCAACACAGAATTCTACGCGTTTTCAAGTTTTCCAGCGCCTATTTCCACTTTGTAAAGACTCACATTTGAAGTATCATAATTACAAGTAAAAAGGTGTTTATTGTTATTGCATCAGATCATTTTTACATGCACAATATTTACCAATTAATATATACGTCACAATAGACCCCGCAATAGGAAATAATTTCTCTTCAGGGTCAGTCAAAAAATGAAATTTATACATATTTAATTATTATATATAAGCGTTTATTTAGTTTAGTCTTTAACATAGGTTTATAAGTTCTATTTTCTTTCGGGATGGCTAATAGTCTGACATTCACCCGAGGCATGGGGGAAACCGGAAAAACCCCAGGCAGACCGCTAAAACTGCATTCTAATTACCTAAGCATCTGAACTATACATGTATATAAATAAATGAATATCTATGAATAATTCACCTAAGATAAAAGACTGCATCATCATTAGCCACTGACTGACAAGTACTTGGGACCCTGGTCATGAAAATTAAACCAAAACATTAATAAAATAAAACGAAAAACTGCATGCATCGTTAAAATCTACTACGAGCGAACATATAGTGTTTCACAAATTTTAGAGGGATTAAGGCGGGAGCCCCTGGAGACCCGGAGGCTAAACGCTAGGCTTAGTTTGCTAGAGAAATTCAGAACTGATGTGTTTCACAGCGACACAGAGAATATTATCACGACGCCTCAATACATCTCTAGGTCTGAAGGAAGCGATAAAATAAGAGAGACACGATGTCCAACTGATAGGTACAAAAACTCGTTCTTTCCGCGCACAATAAGTAATCACAGCAAAAGCTGAGCTCCACTAAATACACTCCCATAATGCACGTCACCATTTCTCTTCCCAAAACCTTATCCCTTACATCTTCACACGGCTGGTGTCCTAATGCTTGCCACACGCCCATGTAGCGGCTCGCAGGGTAGTATTTAGATGTATATTAGATATTCAATCCTCAGATAGTTTGACTGCTGCACTCCGTTCAACCCTGATCTATGCTTACTCGTTCACGTCTACGTATACTATGTTTCATAACCCGTTTTAGCAAGCGTACGTATTTGTGCCTCAGTCATTCTCGTGGGGATAACGTTACAATTTTCCTTACTATCATGTTCCTTACGAATTTAAACGAAATGAACGAAATGAATGAACGAAACGAAAAGTTGGCTGTCTTTCTAATAGTGCAATTATAGTTTTCTAAGCTTCTATTCCTCCGTTCACATTCTCGCAACCGATGATATATCTCGGTTTGCACCTAACGATCACCTTCATAACCAAGTTTCTAAAATCCCTATTCTATTCTGTTCCAGCTTACCAAATATCCATTCTTCATGGTCTATACAGCGTCACATATAACTAAAATGTATTCGCGTACTGCCATATTATTGGAATGACAATTTTCTTTTAACACAACAGTTCTTTTTCACGCTTGAATCAAGAACTTAGAGCGAGAGATATTTTCGATGACGGTATATAG
The DNA here is from genome assembly GCA_963169105.1 of Ceriagrion tenellum. Taxonomy (NCBI): domain Eukaryota; kingdom Metazoa; phylum Arthropoda; class Insecta; order Odonata; family Coenagrionidae; genus Ceriagrion; species Ceriagrion tenellum. The sequence goes on along the minus strand of OY720636.1, from coordinate 38,430,991 downwards.
GATTAATACGAGCTCCATACAATGGACAGTAAATTTGAAGTATTAAGCTTTAAATGCAGATAGTGGAGGTGGCATTACTTATAATCACCAAAATTCTCCACTAAAATATGACAAATTGGAAAATTCTTCTAATGTGAAGCGATTTTGCCCTGTAGATTTTTGTTGGCATTTGACCTTCGATCCTCTTCTGTTTGCCATCTCCGTCCCTCCTGATATGCAGTTTTCGTCTGCTGCATTTGACAATGAAAAAGTAGGCTTCTCCTCTTGTTTAATTTCTACGACACGTTAGCGCGTGAGGTTCTTTTTCGAGACGTAATTAAGATGAGGCTTCAGAAGATTATATTATCGTTCACTCGCCACTTTATAATTATCATGAATAGATTATATGCATTTCGACATACCATCAACACATTTGCTTAGTTGAAAGATCTTTTAAAAATTATTACCCAGCCCTAAATAATATACTACGAAATCTAACCAATTTTGTCCTGGTTATCAGAGTTCGCATCTCACTCCATGAGTTTAAGGCTAAATATATTTGGCAATGTTACTGTTTTTATCTCCTCAAAATTGGAAGACGGTTGGTCCTTTACTTCTCTGCGTTACCTCAGCATTCTCCTTGTATCTCAAGGCCAGCCATCCTTCGATCTTCCGCTAAGTGTAGTCGACCCCTTCATTCCCTTCTCATTGTTTCATCATCTTCCAATTCATGCTCTGTCCACAGTCTACATTCCCCGTTTCAAATTCTCAGCTCCCACCCGCCCTTCCAATCTGCTTCTCTATGGTCCTTTCTTTTTAAGGACATTTTGTGCCACTCAAAGGATTCCCCCTTTTAAAGATTCCACGTTCACTCGTATATTCCATGTAATCGACCATTTCCTCTCCACCCAACTACTTCTCCCGCTAAGCCTTGAACTCTTCCCTCTTGAAGACGTTCTTACATACTCTCATTGCGATCGCATCACATGCATGGGGATTGGGACTCAAAAAACGAGGGGAAATTCCGTTTACTTTAATTCCTCGGTACTTCCATGCATGGATCGAAATCTCGAGTGGAATCACAAGGATGAAAGAGTTGAAGCTACGTCAAGCTGTGACGAGACGAACTCGGGTTTGTTTACTCCTTGTCTACCATGGAGAGGTCTGAAGTAAAGTGTCGAATCATGAGGCAAGCAGTTAAGAGTTAATCCTTGGTATGCGAATACCTCGGCAGTTCTTCCACGGTCTTAAGAGTCCATGATCATAGATAGTGCAAACCACGGCGACATGACTAATCAGCTTGATAAACCGCCGTAATTATTCCGTCGTATAAAGATTAGTTACTATTTTTATTCCTTACTTTGATCTTTAATGCATTCAGAAGTCTGGTAGGAATACTCCCAAGTTACAAATAAATCAAAAGAAACAAAAAGTCGAGTAGCTTAGCAAATAAATAAAATTTTATCAAGGGGAGGTTTTGAAGTCAATACTAAGACAGCAAATGCTTCCTATTCAACTGAAGTAAAAAAACAGGATTAATTTCTCTTCAAACCACCTTTCAAGCAAGATAAAAAAATAATTTTTTTAAGCAACAAAAAATTAGTACTCGGCTTCTCATTTTTCCTTTGAATTTTTTTATGCTCGCTAACTCAAAGAAGTCATAGACTGGATGAATGTGTTCCGATGATTTTTCGTCCCGAAGCGTCAGATGCAACGACAAAGGAGAGAACAAAATGAAGAGGTGAAATTCGCACTTAAAAACGTAACATTTTGAAACGGAACTATAAAATTATATTTTTTTGTCACCTTGGAAAATAGATACCAAAGAAATAGACCATAATGAACACTGGTTGCCCAAATAATGTGTTTCAGCACGTCATGCGATGACTTAATGATTAAGACTGCCGATATTAAATTTATATACAGTCGTGCGAATCTCAAATTTGATGCAGCGATGAGAAATGTTTGAAATATCACGTCTTTACAAATATATCTTTTTGTACGAGTAACTAATGCGTTCGTTGCGTTTCAAAAGCTTCGCTTTTTTTCATAGTTATTAGTTTCAGGGAACAGAAGGATCACTAATAAACAGAGGATAAAATTTATAAACAAAAGATGGAAAAACATTCTTTATTATTTTATTTTTCTTAACTGTCATGCTTTGGTTATTTATTGAGCGAAATATGAAGACTATGATAGACACACATTTCCTGTTCACCATATGCTAACTATGTACAGCAGTTTCAGTTTCCCTGCGGAAGAACTTGGAACTGCAGGGAAACTACAACTACTTGATAACTTTGAAAGAAAAAGCTCTTTTATTTAACTCTTTGATCTTTGTTCCCAATGGATCAGCTTTATTACAAACATATTGACCACAGAGAAAATAGTTTTTGCATAACAACAGAAGGCAGAATATATCACTGCAGAAAAAACGGAGAGAGTAATTGCAGAAAAATGCATAACACCCTCCGCTGCGAGCGGTGTTGGATAGAGATGTTGCCATATCGTTTTCATACGAGTAAAACCCAATGAAAACAACCAGCAAGACAAAACGGCTAAAAAAGGCAGATCCACGGACTTCATGCAATATATATTCTATGCTAAAAATATAAAAAAATAACATAAGGAAAACATGGATGAAGATAAAATTGCGTTCGGATCACCACTGCAACGCATTAAAAACTCATCTCCACTTTCCGCCGACACGTGTTAATCCTCCTCGTGGAGCGCATTGATCGAATGAGAGCGATTCGGAAGCTTGAGTACCTTTCTGGACGTCAGTCACTTTCATGATCTATCGGCGCAGGGAGAGGAAGCATGCAAAAAAATAAACTATCGTGCATGCGACGGCGATTGACTGGTGGGGAGGGTTACAAATCATGCGTTGATGAGTCGCCTCCGACGTTTTAACGCACGCTTTCATGAAAAAAATAATGATTAACCTTTGTGCCGGCGGAGATAGTGGCGGTGGGACGGGGGCAATACGGCAGGCAGAGCGACCCTAGGCGCAAAACAAAGCGTTGACAAATTCAAAATCCCGATACCACATAGGGTTATTCTTTCCCACTCTCTCGAACCCCCCGAGATAACGTTCGGCTACGGCGGGAGGGCGAACTTGCGCGGGTCGACAACTTAATATCGTTTTTGTCATTGTGACAAGCGTCACGAGAGGGTCCGACCCTATGGCGTAATGTATGTGTATATATATGGTTGACTCCCTCATTCGGGGGTTTTCAACTGAAAAGGAAGGCCTCTAACCGCCCTCCTCACACACACAGTCCCTTTCCCCTTTCTCCCCACTTTCGTTCCGGCGCTGACACACACTCCCGAAGCCCCATCATCGCCATTCATCATTAAAATTTGTCGAGATAAAAATCTACCCTCCTCTGTCCCTTGTGCCATTGGAATTTCGGCACCCTTGGCCCCGAGGGGGAATAGGATGGCAGTCGGAGTAAGAGAGATGCACGCGTTTAGTCCAGCGTTGGATGGGAGAAAGAGAACCGAGGCCCCTTGGGGGCGCGGGACCACCACGCATTATAACATTCTGGATCCGGAGAATAGGGACAGGGAGCGACTCCAAGACGAACCCTAACGAACCACACTCGTTAAGAGTAATCAATTCGAAGTTCTCACACCGAGTATTCTTGCGTAATCCGATAATACTTCATTCTTAACCCCCTATGGACGAGCGAGTCAAATTTGTCATGTTTCAAAATCATTGAAATATCTGCTTTCTAAGAGACTTTTCCATTTAGTTGCCGCGCTAGACAGAATTGTAACGCTGCGCATTAAATGTGTGGAAAGTTGCGTCCCTTTCGGCAGTTTTTCAAACAATTTGCATCGATGAATGTGCGACGCTATTCACTGACGATGGCGTGCCTGGTGGAGCTCTGAAATAAATATTTTCAGCTGTCATGTAAAGATTTTATTGGGAAAGTTTAATAAAGGTAAGTTATGAAGGTAATGTTAAATAATACCTTGTGTAAATATAAGCACGTAAAGTATTATTATAAATTAAATATATACAATACATGCGTCACATTTCAAAATAAATGCTATTATTAATTAAATTTCAATTTAAAAAATGCGTATATAGCACTATTAAAAAACTACCATGGTAGCAGTACTTTTTCATGCTGATGTTTCAATATTCCGTCGATAGAGGGTTAATCATTCACTGCTCCCTACCACCAAGCAATAGCAATTAAAGGCATTATTACTTCACTCGTTAGAAGGAGCCTTTTAAAAATTAAGGTAGTTGGAGCGAAATATCATTTTACCTAGAAATCAATGAATTTGGTCTCATTTTAAAGAAAAATATTTCACTCTTCCACTGACATAAAAAATTCAACCCCTTACCATATTACTTTCCGAGATATTTTCCAAAAAATACCAGCCCTTTTACATGGGAAATGGTACGTGTATACACTCCAGAGTGAAATTATATTAAAAATGAGGCATTTCCTACACTTAGATCTCGTCAAAAAAATCAAGTGTGTAGTTTGTGTGTTTTCTCAACTTTTTTTGGAGATTAATCATATTGTCACCGCAGTAAAATCTTCGGGATCACAATAAACCTTCCGTTTTGATGGAATTTGAAAAAAATGAGTCAAGTTTAAGACCTATTTAGATATTTTCATTTGAATACTTACAGTTTCTGTCATGTAAAACTATTTTATTACACCATTAATAATGCAATGTTTAATTCTTGTGTCACACAGTCGGTGAAATTAAAACGTATACATTGAATATGGTCTCTTTTGTGATTCGGGAACTATCTTTCTCGCACAACCTTATGCAACCTCTTCAATCATAAGCACACAATGATTTTTCGTTGAAAAATATCAACTTATCACACCTACAGATTTCATTTCATTTTTACGTTGCAGCCCTGTAAAACTACTGATAAATTTAGTGACCGGAAAAACATTTTAAATCACTCGCTGCATGGATTCAAAGCAAGAGTGGTAGGTAGCACGTGCGTCCTTTAAATATACAGCATCAAAACCTGGGAATTTGGATATCTGCAACGCCCATTGAACGCACACCAATAGGAAAAAGAAACGGGTAAGGGCATACGCATCATTCAGACTTTACTCCACGCGAATACCTCCAACTGAATTGGCTGCTTATGCATTCCATTCACAAACCGAAAAAAATGAAGCAAATGAAATAAAAAAATCCACTGTCTGTCTGACGGATGGGCTTCCGTCATGAGGAATCCATTGAATTAGAAACCCCGCTAGAAACTACAAGCTCGAGTCGAACAAAAGGCGGTGGGGAATCTACGCCGGGTACGCTCGCAATATGACTGCCTCGTAGAAGGAGAGGTTTAGTCGGATGAGAACAATGGAGCGGAGCGGTAACATGCCTAAATCTAAAATAGGACGCGGCGCTCTCTATTAAGCACGCGAAGAGAGGCGACCTCATTTCAAACCTAGGCTTTCCACCCTTTACTCCGCTTTGACCAAATTGATTAATTAACGCCTACGCAAGATTCGTCGTATAATCAAATCCTAAGGAAGAGAAGCAGTAGTTGACGATCTCCTTCTGGCGAACGAACGCCCTTCCGTCCCCGTTGTGTTGCTCAGCGTGGCTTGAAGTCGGTTGAAGACGGAAAAGTGGTGCGCTCTCACAGCTCTCAAGCTCCTGTGCGGGACGGTTGGAGAGGAATAAAGACGGGGATGAATCGAATGAGGGTTAGTTTGGCAATGGAAGGGAAAGGGAGCGTTAGATGATGGTAGAATGGCGTTCTACAAAACTAGGGGAGGCACACAGTTGGCAAAGGCGTGGGGGGGGGAGGAAAAGGAGGCACCCCCCTTCCCCATTTCCCCCATCACCTTCAGCCATTTCCCCATTTCAGTTCTCGCATCGGTGGACACACCTCCAGCCACCTCCCCCCCCTTTAACTCGGTTTCCGGTTTCTATCAAAATCTTTCCCTACCCTCCCCCTCTACCCTTCAGATTCCCTCTAAAACCTTAAACTCCTCCCCACGTGTATCCCTCCGTTTCCCTCCCTGACTCCCGCACACTCTATCCCCTCCCCAAACCTAACTCTTAGTAGGTAGGGGAGGAACTGAACGAAGGCTGAATGAAAAACATAACACATAGAAGGATTCAGGGAAATGAGGAGACTGGGAAATTTCATAGGCCACCATCGTATGACATTCAGGTTGTGTGGTCGACATCAGTAGGCACCTTGTTCTCCTTCCCCTTCGATGGCGTTACTGACCAAATCGGGCCATGGCCTCCTCAATTCTCTTCCTCCATTCCTCTCAATCCCCTGCCACTCTTCTCCAATCCCTCATCGAATGCAATACATGTGCATTCCCTGCTGACGTTATCTTCCCACCGAGCTCTGAGTTTTCCCACCGGTCTCTTCCCCCCCATTTGTCCAGTGTACACACTCTTAACTGCCCTATCCTCTGGCATCCGCAGGACATGACCTGTCCATTACTGTCTCATTAGTTTGCAGTAGGTGGAAATGCTGGCTTCTTTAAATAGGCTAAATATTACGTTGTTATGGCGGCTTTTCAATGCTCCTTCTGTATTCACAGGGCCATATATTCTCCACAGTACTTTTCTCTGAAATCTGCCCAACAACTACGCAGATTTGACTGCCACTGTCCAACGGTTTTCCTGTGCATATCAGTAGGCCTCAGCATGAATAATTGGTTGGCTGTAGTTCTCCACTCCAATGTCCTCTGAGATAACCATTGATTCCCACTGCAATTCTTCATTTCAGCATTGCTTATCATTTTTTTGGTGTACGAGGAAGGGTATGGTATGATGGTTTAGGAAATGAAACTTCTGAATGAGATTAGGGAGAGGCAAAGTTAGTTTTTGGAAGGGGTGACGAGGGGCGAAGGGATGCTTAAGGATTCGATAACGGGGAGAATGTTGAGCAAACTGGGAAGGAAAAGAAAGAGAATAAGTTTTAAGGACGGAATGAAGAAGGGCAGGACGCATGATGAAATGAAGAAAGAAATCATATCGAAGGGTATGGCCACACGCATGTAAAATTCTTGAGGATTTTTACCATCTACTATAGCAATCTGTCTTAATAAGTACATGCAGATTACCAAACATTCTCCTTCCATTACTAATTATCAGTCATCCAGAAGGCCTAATTGCATCAATACGGAATAAAAATTAAGTCAATACTGAATCAAAATTAAATCAATATGAAATAATAATTCATTAAATTACCATCGAGTCAATAATGTGAAAGTTATACACGCGTCACTTCAGGAAAAACCTTCATATTTCAAAACAATAACTTGGCAAAGTTTCAGCAACAGATAAAAATTGTCCACCAATGACGGCATCCTGAAGAATGAAGTCACTAATGTAGAGTTCAGCCTCAGAACTCAACAGTTCCACCTCGAGATAAACGCTACGTCGCTTTGGACTTTAATTCCACAAAAACATATAGGTCATAGGATTGAAAAGAACTCTTGGTAGATTATATTGGATTGAATTGGAAATTCTGAAAAATATAACTCTTTGAATTACGTGCCTGATTAAAGCAATAAAAACTCTTCATTGCCAAGAGTTAAATGTAACATAACCAATATAAGAACAAAAGCCTTTCCATCTTTAATGATCAACATTCTAAAAACGAGGATTCGTGCCCGTACCAGCTGTAATCATGGATGCACTAGATGCGAGATGAATAGCACGCCTAATTATTAGATATGTGTCCATTCTCGAGCCATAAATTAGTTTTGTACGACAACTCAGCTAATAATATAGGGGATAGCCTAGCAGAAGGCACACCTTCACTCCATTTTACTCGGTCGATTTCTTAAAAAATATTAACTTAATAACAGGCAGCAGCATTATGAGGGAGAACTTGCTCCATCTCGCAGAGAATAGATGAGCAGGTTGCATCTAGATGAAAGGAAAAGAGTAAGGCCCCAAATTCTGAGGTGAGAGACGCGATGGGAAATGATGTGGTGTGTTTTGGGAGAAGTGTGAACCTCAATACCCTTATCTCAGGCCATCATCTCTTGCGCTGGTGCCACCCCCTCATGTATCTCAGACCTCTCCGTCCACAGCTCACATCATTTATCCAGCTACCCTATCTCTTAACAACCCAGTTCTCGGCTCCGCTGCTGCTCTTCTGAGGGGAGCCTCAATAAGCCATCCCCATGGTACCAATCCCTTCCTTCATTCCTTGCAGTCAACCGACTACGACCAACCTTCCGTCCCCAAAAACCCCCTTTGCGTCAAACCCGTAGCCCTCCTCACCCCCACAATTCTCCTCCACCCTCGGAAGAAGACTGCCCTAAGCTTGCGTCCTCTTCCTCCGCAAAATGTTGAACATCCCTTGCGAGCGAAGCCTCTCCGTCTCTCGTCACTCAACCGCTCAGCCCCGACAACGCATCCAGCCAGTCCTCAACCCCGAAAAGAGGGAACCCCTTCGTATATACATCCCCTTATGTCACCATGCTCCGGCTTTCTCCTCCACGAACTCCTACCTCACAGTTTCTCACCTTCTTTTATTCAATTCCTAGAACAAATATTTATCAAAAGTCGTTCTTAATTACTGCCTCCAAATTTGGTAATTTTGCGAGAGGTGACGTTTTGAGTGCGGGGAGTGTACAAATGTACAATGGCCGGGAGCGCTTCGGAATACGAAAAATAATTGAACCTTAATTTTAACTCCGTGTCTGACTTGGGGAGGAAAACATTTCTACGTCGCAACGTCTGCAAGAACTGCTTTTGCGCGAATTCATCGACGGTATTGCGAACAAGTTAGAGTTAGAATGCAAGATTCGTATCCACCTTATTTTGTGTAGGTGGTTGGAGGGAGATAGTTCCGTAGTCATAATGGCGACCATACTCGAATTATATGTTTTAATTTCAGCAGCTCCAGGAAGCATGAATTAAATATTTCGTCATTAATATACTCACGTATGAGCGAAAGTCTAAGCAATTAAATAAAAACATGTATATGGGTCCATTACTTGACTCAATTTTTTCACGCGGTACGTTTATAACTCCTTCACAACGGAAGGTATTTTGCGTTTATGCAAAAAATATAGATGTGACAATATGATTTAATTTAAAAAATAGACGAAAAATCAAAAACTCTACAATGTTAATTTTATGATGATATCTAGGTGTTAGCATTCCTAATTTTTAAAATAAGGTCTCTCAGGAGTGCATACACGTACCAATTCCTATGTTGAAGTACTGGAATTTTTAGTCAAAAATCTCGGAAAGTAGTCCGGTAAGAGGCTGGTATTTTGGGTTATTTGGAAGAGTTTGATATTTTTCTTTAAAATGAGAGCAAATTCTTACATTTCTAGATAAAATGATATTTCGCTCCAACTACCTTAAACCATTAACTACACAGCAAAGGGTGAGGAACATCCAGAGTAAGATTGTAAGAATTACTTCAACAAAATAAATTGATTAAAATTATTCCATTGAGTATATAACACTCTTAAAAGACTGTTAAGAAATCAGGGAGGAACCACAATGGTAATCCTTCTTATAGCCAAATTGATTAACCAACTTTTAAAATATAAAAAAATATTATAAATAGCCTTGAAACTGGGCTTCATAAAGCTACTTTATTGGTGTATAATTTTGAGTAGCATTCGCTCCAATATAAAATTAAACACATTTTACTCAAAATTGAAACGCCCACCACGTTATGGCATATCTTCATATCAAAATTACTCCTGCCCAATATCCACAGACCTTTCACAAGCTAAGCTTTCATGACATTCTTACTGAGGGGTAGAGTATTTTGTAACGCTTGTAAGATTGTATTGTTTAGAACGCGACTAAACCTCACATATAATTCCTGACAAAGCGACACTTGAATAGCTACGAACCAAATGAAAAATTAAAGGAGCACAAACTACTTTTACTAGAGAGCAATATCATTTGCAGAGGAAAATTGTATTTTCCCCTAATTTCGGAAAGTACAGAAAAACTCAAATAATCACAAAGCTCAAGAGGTCACGCGAAGAAAACTCGTCTACAACCGCCGATGGGAAAAGGCTGATGTAAATTTTAAAAATATTGCATCAAAGGGAACGTATGATTTCGTCTGAATACGAGATTCGCAGAAGCAATTATTACTCCTTCAAATTCTTCACTGCCTCTTTTGAGCACTACAAAAGCGCACTCATACGTAATCTAGTAATTCACCATTCCTTTGAATATTTGATGACATTTTGCACTCGACAAAAAAACTTCAGCAGACGAAGTAAAGCTTTTAGCAGGGGGGTCAAACCTCAAGTAGTCATAACGTTTTTGGGAGAATCAAAGGCTTACCCGCGGAATAAGTCACTGGGAGTCAAGAGTGAGTACAAATTAACGCTTAAGATTAGCGAAAAGAGAAAAGTTTAACTCGAGCTTTTAATTAAAGAGGACGTTTGTCGGAGTCTCGAATTAAAATTCGAAAAGTTCCATCTGCTTACACCAGGGAGAGAGAGAGGACGAAACGATGGAAGCTAAATTACTAGGCTTGGTTGATCCTTGAGAGCTTTCATTCAAAGCATTTACTTACAAGACCATATTTAGGCCCAAAAATCATCTCCAGTTTCCTCCGTCTCTCTGTTTCCGTCATACTGGTACACCCTATTCCAGACCTAGGATAGAATAAGCCTTCTAATGTGTCCAATCCAGGAGCGCACCAACGGGAAGGGGGAGAGGCTGACGGGCTTTAGCTCCCTACAAGTGTTTAAAAGCCTATCCACTTGATAATCGTTTAATCGATAAATTAGAAACTGCGTATTTCTAAGAACATTTTTGTTCTTTTCCATCGTCATAATTACTACGTTCGCCTCCCAACTGAGATAGTTACACGTTCTATATATCATTAGGGGGATAGGGTTGGTATGGTGGCTAGAGTACAGACTAACCATACTTCCGGGCCCGGGTTCAAATCCCTGCAGAGGAGGATGTTTTTCAGAGGAAACCTGATCCCTACCTGAGTGTCTTGTGGAGGGCTCTTCAGGTACAGTACTCCGTCTGTCGGATGAGACGTTAAACCGTGGTCCCCTTGGCGCCTTTCGTTTAGAGCAGGCTAATGCAGACGCCGGGTTTCTATCCACCTTCAACCCTTACCTATCCCCTATGGCGCAAATGACCTTAGCTGTCGGTCGCCACCCCAAAACCCAATCCAAAAGATATATAATTAGTGACAATTCTTAAATTCAGGCCTCTCCAAGCAAAACTCATGGGTGAATTGGGTCCTCCCCGGCCCCCAAAAGCAAAAATTCTGGGTGCAGTGAGCCCTCCACCATGGTATAGAATGTCTCTCAAATTTTTTCAGATATATATCGTTGAATATCTTATCTCTCAGGCAAACTTTCAATAAATAACTATGAAATACACAGTTCAATCATTTACAGCCTTTTTGTCTAATAGTTCCAATAGTCCAATTTTCGGAACAATACAGAACATTCCACTCGTAGACTTCACGAATTCACACGTAGACTTAAGGTTTTCTTTTGATGATGTTTACATCACCATTGTTTGACGCTAAGCCCCTCTTCATCCGGTCGAATGTAAATTTAACCAAGCCTATTCAATTAGCATCCGAGCATTGACCGGGGATCCTCTGAAAAACCTGCACCACAGCCGGGATTCAAACACGCTTACACTGGATGAGAAGCCGTCACTCGATCAACCTTCAACCACCCCCATCCACCAAAGCTTTCAACCAGATGATATTTTAGGTCCCAGATTCGTCACCGGTATCTCCCCGTATAACTTGGTCTAGGCCCCAAGAACTGAGCATGTCCTCCCACAGCTTTATAATTGCAAGGCGCGCACGAAAACGTTAGCGTTCAAGTATTTATCAAGTTATACACGGCCAATCCCCTGAAACCCCGAGCAAAAAAATCTGTTGAGACAACCCTTTGACAAACTATGCCGCGTAACGCCAAGGCAAGCGACCGCAGCTTCCTCACACTCCTGCCGCCTCGGCATAGACCGGAACGTAGGTGCCTACGTGCTCCGTATAAACGGGAGAGAAGGTTCCGAAGGGCTAAAAGTTGACTTCGATTCGTTGCTGCTGCTTGCTCCAAAGGGTTCGCTTTTTGTGCCATCTCTTGCTTCCCCCTTGAGAGCCCACAAGTTCAAACTCGAAGGAAGGAAGGACTTAACTCGGTAATGGAACATGCGGACGGAATATATAAAGGCCTCACCGTGGTCGGAATCAAACCGCAAGGCATTATTCTCGACTTAGCGGGAGGACGATTCTCGAGTGGATTTCTTAATCGCTGTCTCCATACGTACGTACATGAGGCATACATTTAAAAGACCGAGTAAATACATATAGGTATATACGTATCTCTAAGGTTCACGGGGCACAAAAAAACTAGCAGGAGATGGGAAGGAAAGGTCCATAAATGAAAGCGGAAAATTAGCATTAAGTTCGTTTTCAAAGGCGATTTTTCCCGACTTTACTTCATGATGAAAATGGTGGATCTGTGCATAGGAGGTCACGGTATATTAAAGACAGCCTAAATGGTATTACACTAAAACGGAATTAAGACTTACAATTGGCGAGAAGATATTTTTGACAGCTTGATTTGATATCACGTATGTTATATTTATTTTATGAAATTTTCAATAAAAAATAAAACAATGCCCAAATCAATAAATAAACATTGCAAACCGTATTGAATCTAAAAATAACACCAAAGTTTTCCATTTAAACAAGACAAATAACACTCTCCGAAAGATAAAAGTTTACATAAGTTTATCCTTCCTTGGATAGGCATAAGGCTCATTTGCGGATTCAGTAGGTACGTATTTCTATAGGCTATTTATTCTCAAAGCAAAATGCAAAAAATAACAAAACCATTTCCTTGTTACCTCCCTACGCTTCGGCTGATTCAACGGCTGGTTCTCATGCGCAGATCGGGAATTGGAAAGATGTGCCTAGATCAATAAACCACTGTTTTCACAATAAAGGAATCATGCCGTTACGATCTCGTGAGCTAACGGAACGTTCGCAACGACACGAGGGACTGAAAATGCCGTTCCTAACAGACGAGGCAAGTGCACACTCGCATATGGGATCAAATGCGTAGCTCGGAATTTCCCACCTTAGCGCACCGAATCCTTGTCGTTCTTCCTCCTCCAAGCGGCCATAACCGTTCCATTGCAAACGTACCCAACGAAAATGAAACGGCCAACAAAAATGGCCAAATATAAAGAGGGTTTTGCCAAATTTAACCTTACGAGTGATATCAGAAAACTGCCCGAAGATTCAAGATTTCTTTCGGAGACAAAAGCGGCGTTCAGTAATTTCAAATATTTATAGCTGGTCAACAGATTCACCAATATTAAAATTAATCGATATCCTACTTGGCCTCAGACAGAATTATGACAGAGCTTCCAATGATAGGTCCAATTAAAATACCAGAAAGTGCGAAGGCAATAAAGGCTTGAATTAGCCATTAATTTTAGCTAAAAGCACATAATTCGTTTATAAGTATACGTATATATGTGCAATATAGAAAATCATGGTTTTCGTGCACATTCTCCTGCTTTCTAGGGTGCTCACCGTGTAGGCAATTGTTGTAAAAAAAATAGAATATAGTTTTTTTGGTAAAAGGGTAAATATTTTTCGTTGTCGATGAGTAGTCAAGGAGTCAGTTTCCGTATATTATTTAAACATTGAAATTATACTTAACTATCACAGGGAAATTTAAATGCCTCTTGCAGTCACACACCATGTACGAAAACTACAGGTATATTGAATGCTTATCAAAAGAACCAAAAAAGTTAAGAGTGGCATAATTTGCTTAAAAATACGTAGCAATTCAGAAAACTGTAATCAGTTCAAATTTTGCTATCGCGTCAATTTCAAATTGGAGATTTTTGACAGCTTTATTACGATGAAGGCTTTACGTAGCAAAAATACCCTTCGTCCTAATATTTATTTTTGGAATTTTTGGTTCCAAAATTCCGAATGGGGTATATTTTCCAACGCTATAATGTAAACCTCACGACATATAACTTATATCGGATATTAAATGGAGCATTTATAAAGGTGAAATAAATTAACATACCCTTCCGTCCGCACTTTGCCTAAAGAAGATATAACAATGAGTTGGAAGGAACCCGATACAGTTTGCAGAGCGGAGAAAATAGATGTTCCGCACTCATGGTAGCAATCTGAACGTCTACGTAGGAAAGGGACCACGGGGTGCCTAAAACTCTGGACACTCCGCTCCTTTTTTCACAACGTAGAGTGGAATGTGGTGCAGGGGAGATAGGGTGTTAACGACGCCGGCGAAACTGTGCGAAAGTAATAAACTACTTCTCTATGCTCGCAGACGTGCACATTTTTTCATTCTCTCCCCTTCCTTCCCCGGGAAGAGGAACTCATTCATGACTGATGAGGAGGAAATTTCTAAGGAGTAAGAAAGATATCCGAGAGAGTACACCTGAGGAGGACGTATTCACATAGTCTGCCGTCTTCGTGCTCAAGCATTTCCGTGCAATCCATCGTATTACCCTCACGCGCCAACGGATTCCCCCAGAGACTTGAGAGCACTGCGGGCACCACCTATCTCCGCGGATTCCCCACTGTTATACACCAGATGACTTTTCTGAAAAGGACAGCGAGAAAAAACACAGCACGGGAGCTTGGAGCAAGACGATATGTCTGTAAACCCTCCTAAGGGGATCCCGTCTTCACATATTACGGGCACTTTCTCAAAAAAGGGACGCTCTCAACAAACATGCTTGCGGAAAAACAAGTCTTAGGGGAGTATATAACTGTATTTTGTCAGAGCTCGCACTTGAGTATGATTATCTAAGGCTTGTGCAAGATTAATCAGTTCGAGCATATGCTTTGGAATAGGTAATGAGATGGTATCATTTCCAGCAGGACTTCAATTCCACCGTTGAAAAGACAAGTAGACAGACTGAATTTTAAAAAAACAAGAACCGGATGCAAGGAAAAAAAAATGTTGGCGGAAATTCTGCAGTGCCAGTTCCAGAAGGTAACAGTGGTTTGTCAGCAACTTCAAAAGAGAGGTAGTACAACTCAATTCAGGCAAAAAATCTATTTAGACAAGCATCAGGAAAAAGAAGGAAGAAATTCAATTGGTGCATTACAAGAAACTTATGTGCAACATCTCTAGATCGATACAATAGCTATTTATTTAAGTAGAAGGAGAATCAATCATTAAAAAATTATATACCATTGCCTTTAAAACATTTTGAGAGGGACACCAGGCAAAAGTTCAATTGTACAGCAAAGAATATAGAAGAAGCCATTGTTGAATGTTAAAGGCATAAGTGTACCCACGTTGAAGGTAACAACTGAAGGGATAAGACAGAAAAAATCAATAAACCATTGTGAATAAAATCATAGTACAGGGAACAGGTGAGAATATATGAAACGACATAGGAAGCCTCATGAGAAATTTTCGCAAGTATTTTGCGGTTACTGGAAAACACACAAATTTTCCTTTAATTATACAATAATTTGGCATTCAATTCGGTTTTCCGTAAATACCTGGAATTAGAGAACATTTCATCATATTTTAAATCCCATTTTACAATGGGCACGTAATTACACAATTGTATGCATGTACGAGCGTGCAGTCCCAATTCGTGTAATTCGATGAATCATAAGAACGCACGTGCTAATCCTTGAAAACAAGATGGCAAAGTAGCCCCTGCTCTATTTAAGTAATTATGGTGTATTCGATCGAGAAAAAAAAGCAGTTTCATGTACTGCAATTTTGTGCCTCGTGAAAAACGGGCTCAACACGAATTAATCTCTTGCATTACGGGATGTATAACGTTGTTCTCATCCATCCCGAAAGCAAAGAGCGAGTATTTCACGAGATCACCCATCGAATGTTCATATGCTTACGCATTGTTTTCCCTAATTACTTCCCTTAATAAAAATACCTCACGAGCACAAATGATAGCAATCCCATCTGCAGCATTAGTTTGTCACTAAAATTGTTTCTAGTCCATTAACTTTGCCATCGTGCACACTTTGCAATCATCCACAAGTTTCCCAAAATTTTTAATTCTGGAGACCTCAAATAATTAGATTTTAAAAAAATTAACACCACAATTGACATGGAAGTTTGCAATAATTACTGAATTCGACCAGAAACTTTTTATATTTTCCATCATCGACATAGATACTCAGCCACAAAAGAATGTTTTGCCAAAAATACATCACAAACGAACTAACTCCCGTCGACTTTGACATAGGCCGGGAAAGATACTGGAGCAAAAAATACATGAGGTATGAAAAAATGGAAGGCATGCAAAAAAAAAGATTAAATCACGAACTGTTAAAGACGCCGATGGTGGCCCTTTAAGGTGGTTGGAGCTCTTATCGTGAGTCATTGAGTTCACGTTTCAACAAATTTTCCAGTATGGTGAAAGAAAATTCTTGGACCACGCTTCACTAGAGTACAGCTATTCATGAGTTGTAAATAACCATACATGTTTTGATGTAAATGATGCAAGAATTATATTTTTTCAACATGATCTCAATGAAAGAATTGCTCTGATCTGGGTTTACGGCGCGAAATTCGACATTTAGGCGAAAATTGTATATTATACGAATTGTTCAATGGGTATGATAGAATAATATTTATTCAGATCCATATAAAGGAAGAAGTATAAAGGACATCCAGCGGAGAATATCCCAAGCTAAGAGGGCGTTCATGGGAAAAACACTACTGCTGTGTTCAAAGAATTTTATGACTATAAACCAGAAAACAGTACGTGAAATCATTCGTGAGGAGCATGGCACTCTATGGATTGAAAGTATTGACCATTGAAAAAGCTGGCCAAAAAAGACTAGAAGTCTTCGAAACCTAGTGCTGTAGGAGGATGCTGAGGTTAACATGGACGGACAAAATAAGAAATTATGACGTGTACAGCAGAGTAGAAGAGGAATGAACCATATGGAAAACCATACAGAAAAATAGATCAAGATGGATTGGACACACCCTGAGACACAATGGGTTTGTGAAGAACATAAATACTGGCAAAATAAGAGGCAAAAGTCCCCAGAGGAAGACCTAGGAATAAGTTCATGGAGCAAACAAAGAGGAAAGTACATAGGAAGAGATACCAGGAGGTAAGGAAACTAGCATTAGATAGGGAAGGTTAGAGAGCTGCTGTCAACCAATCTTAGGATTGAACGACCAAAGATGATAAAGCGTTAGTTTTTGCGTTTAGGAGTAAATTTGTACATGTATCATCGAGTTATTTCGAAATATATGTCACATGCCATGAGGCTCCGTGCCAAAATAGTATTAAATTGCCAATAAACAATATCGGCTAAGTTCAGTTTTCTTCGAATGTATCTACTCATATTACTAATAATTACACGTAAGCAAAGTTTCACGCAAATCTGTACGTAAACAAAAAACGCTCCAACTGCCTTAAGGTGAGCACCACGCAACGCACTGAGTCACTTGCGCAGCTCTATTCCGGCACGGAGTGGCCCCATGGAGATGGATAATGGGAGGACACGACTTTTTAAAGGGCAGACCGAGAGAGATAACGGATATGACGTCAACGGATTTAACTAATGAAAGCCATTTTTCATAAGCCTTAACTATCACGTGCAGTTCCCTCCACGCGAGAACCCCTCAAACGCACACAGAAGCTCGCTTTTTTTTTAAACCACGACTCTCGCTGTCCCAAAGGGAAACGCTAGATGGCTCCACAATAGATGGATGGGGTGAAATATACAGGACATGAAGTCGCAAGGGATTTAATTAGTGGACTCTATTTACGACGCGGTCGAGTGGATCGTGTGAACGGAATGCATAACCCCGTGTGACACGCTGAACGCGAACGACGGCGAATGAATAACAATATCGAAACGTCAGATGGAGTTAAGGGGACTCACCAGATAGAACCAAATTAAAAGTAAAAATATTATCCGCACCAGCGAAGTGCCGCTCGCAATTACCTGTAACGCGATGATAAATGATGGCAAACGATGCATCTGCCACAATTACCTCTGTCGAGTGAGGCGGCAGCTCTACTACGACCGCACTGCGAAAGGCTAAGCAAATACATCAAAGGATGTCAACATCATATTATGACAACATTAGAGTAGAATCACGGAGGTGGAGAGAGATAATGGTGGTGGCAGTGAAACAAATAAAAATTCATACGAACCAGAGGAGCAGAATGATCTATTTACTAAAATTAAATTTACCGACATAGTTGGAAAAGGTTTTGCTGAAAAATACCGGGTAGACCATGACGAAAAACTGGAAATTATACTCCAGGTAGGACGATCGCATGCATTTGGAAATCGGCAACAATTAGTTGCAAAGACTGTGCCCCACATACTCCGTAATACTCGCAAAATAGCACATAAGCTAGACGTACCAACGTGAACAAAAAGCGAGTAATACTAGAACAATGATGATCACCACATGCACTGAGCAATGATAACAATTAAAAATAACGATCAAATCCCCTTATTACTCCATAAGAGTCAGAAAAATGCAAAAATACATTCCGTCTATTTCCTTTCCTGTTACTGACGACAAGGACCTGGCGCGTATTAGGCAAACCATTCAGATTTCCCATCGTGATCTTGTTGGCCAGGGGTAGAAGGAAACAAAAATTATCCGGGCAACCGCTCGGGCAAACGGTGACTTTTTAATCACGCAATTCAAGCTGAAATAAAAGCGAAGCACATTGAACGCGCGAGCATGCAGAGACTGCATACGGGCAATTTCCCGCTAGGGTGCCATTACCGATGCGATACGAACGGAAATAAAAAAAGGGGAAGGAAAGGGTTTTAACCACGGCCCCCAGCTCTCTCTCTCACCCTTCACCCCTATCCGCGAATTCCACTTCCACAAGCATCCTCGTAACCTGCTCCCCCTAACATTTGCTTTCCCACGCGTCCATCGATGGCTTAAGTTGAGCCTGGCCTATCCCAGATCGTGCAGAACACAAGAAGGAGGGCATCATCCATTCTCCCTCAAGCGAATAACAAGTAAAAATACATCTAAAAACTATCCTGAAACGTCTGTCACCGTGAGTGAGAGTAACTGGGGACGTGAGGATACCTACAATCACGAGAGGAAGGAATAACCAAGAATTCACCTATGTCATCTCTCCCCACATCTTGATTTACTCCAATTTCATGGCCGGTATCCCAAAGCACCTGGCCACATGCCTCTATTGATGCCCGTAGGGTAGTGAGTGCATATAGATGTACGAAAGAGAAAATAATTCAAAGAGGGGGATGAAGAATGATTAGATTTATTCAGAGTATCTTAGTGCTTCGCTATATCAGTTCTGCTCATAAATGATGAGCGGCAAGAAATCTTTGCCCATATCTCTAAGTTCGAATAAACTGTCAGTTTTGAAGATGTCGTTTGGGGTAAAATTGATATCCCCTGAGTTATCTTGAAGCTCCTGTAGTAAACATTTTTCAAGTAATCTTGGGCTAGCACGTAACTTCTGAGCCTGTAGAGGATCTAGACCTAGTCCCTTCATCAAGTACGATAATCTCTCGGTCCGTTCGTCACTATTTCGTCACTAAGGCTCCATCCTGGGGCCACTGCTTTTTCTGATTTACATCAATGATCTACCCAACTCCTTGAATGGTGAGGTTTTCATGTATGCAGATGATACAAATCATCTGGTAAAACAGGCAGGAAATGTGGTTTTACCAGCTCAGGATGCGGTTACAAATATGGAGAGTTGGTGTTTCCAAAATAAGGTTCTAATAAATAAGAGTAAATCATCCTACATGCTGTTTCATCCTCCACAGAAGAAAATTGACTGTAGTCCGTACATAAAGTTTACAGACAGTAGTTTAAGACGTACCACAGGCACTAAATTCCTTGGCTTATACTTAAATGGATGCCTCAGTTGGGATAGTCACATTGATCATCTTGCCTCTTCAATTTCCTCAGGGTGTTATTTGATTAGAAGGATGTTAACAATAACAAATACTGACACAGCCATTAGTCTTTATTATGCTCACATATATAGCAGGTTAAAATATGGCATTGTGGCATGGGGAAATTCACCTAAAGCTGAAAGAATTTTCAAACTACAGAAGTGGGCTATTAGAATCATTTGTAAGGCAAGACAAAGAGAGAGTTGTAGATGCCTATTCCAAAGACTGAAGATTATGCCGTTATCTTGTATATACATGTACGAATCTATATTACTTGTAAAAACTTATGAATGTAAACTTAATGTGAAGGCTAATAGTAATGTTCATAACCATGATACACGAAATAAATGCAACTATGTGACTAGTACTCACAATCTGACTATGTTTAGCCAAGGGCCGACATATTTATATATATTTATATATATTTATATAATTATTTAATAATTTGCCAGTTGTAATAAAAAATGAGCGAAGACTGACATGTTTTAAAATCAAATTGAAAAAATATTTCATTGAGAATTGTTTTTACAATGTAAGAGAATTCTTGTCGAATGATTCATAATATTGCTACATATTGTTGAACGTTTTTAATGTACTACCATTTTATTGTATTATATCTTTTATTATTTATTTGACGGGGCCTATATATGTAACAACATATCAACGGGACCAATAAAAATATCTATCTATCTATCTATCTATCTATTTGATTAATGGGTGAATCGATTTCTTCAATCAAATACCAAAAATATCACACAAGTATTTATTAACACAACAATAGATCTCGAGTAATGGACTTGAAATGAGTGCGCTTTGTTGGCTTGGCAAAGTGTTGTATGGCGCTAGTTAGGCGAGATGAGAATCGAAAAAAGAATTAGATTTATGACAGAGGAGTGAATGGTGCGAGAGGGAGGGGCAAATCCAAAAATTCATGAGTGAATGTGGAGGAAGACAGAAGGAATATTAGGAGACTGGGACAGGAGGGAGTGTGCGAAAAAATGTACGAGGCTCACTTAACCAAAATAGTTAATAGCAAAGATAGGGCAGCATAGAGGATATTATCAAAGCGGAAATTATTATGAGAACAACCGGTTTCGGCAGTTATGCCATAATCAGGTACACTGCTTCGCTATATCTGCTCCGTCCATAAATGGTGAGCGGCTGAAGGTCTTTGCCCGTATCTTTAAATCTGAAAACCAGTCAGTTCTGGGGATGTATTTTGTGGTTAAAATGTCATCGTGCGCGTTATCCAGCAGTTCCTGAAGTAAACATTTTTCAAGTAATTTTGACCTAGCACGTAACTTCTGAGTCCCTAGAAGAACCTTAATTATGGATGGATTATTATAGCAGGTTTGTATGAATAGATCTGAGTGGTTTGTGATTGCATATGATGTGTTTTCTTTCGTAAGAGGTGTACTTGTATTTTAACTTTTTTATACTTGGGACAGTTGAGGCCATGAGGTACTCTATTTCCCTGCCCCAGGATATATTACAGAGCTTATATTGATAATTTAATGATAGATTCATAGACCTACTGCACCATCCACTGTCCCTTACCTCAATGGATAAGCATAAATAGGTTCATACCAAGACGGTGGAAACAGGGGTAACAACGTTCCACTCTTATTTAACCACTACTTAAACAACTTTCCAGTCTTTATAATAAATTTTCTTAGGAAACGCTGCTAAATTTGTTTTTCATCGTCATGTGATAGATACAGCATACCTTTCTCGACATAATATCAGACATCCCGGGACGGTCAGAAAATAGGTATTTTTACGGTTTTTTTAATAGGTAAGGAATTTTTAGTGTGCCCCACACCCCAAAATAACGATGATATTACGCGGTGACTTTCAAGTCTTTCCTTAGGGGAACACAGCTGAATCTGTTTTTCATTATCATAAGATGGGTACAGCATACCAACCTCGGCACAATATCAGACATCTCGTGACGGTCGAAAAATAGTAAAGGAATTTTTACGGTGTCCTACCCCAAAAAAATGGCGATATTACTCGGATAGGAAAATATTCAAAAAGACAAAAAATAATAAACGCACTTCCTTCATATGCATGCATGCATATGAAGGACGTGGTGGGGTGGACGGGGTTGGGAGAGAGAGACAGGGTTTTTCCACCGAATTACACCCCCGTTCTCCCATGCTAACGACCCCCTCATGAACTTACAACGGCCCGAGCCCTCCCGAATTCCGTAGCCCATGCACAAAACAGTACCACACCCCCCATTCCCTTCCCTCCCCCTCCCCCCCCCGGGTTCCACTTCATTCTTCCACCCACAACTCCCACTCCACATCTCCACGCACACAAATACACACGCAAAACGGCATTTTCATTCGCCGAATAGGGGACCACCTCCCCCGAGTTTGTCGAAACTGCCGAAACCCAACGATAACGGCGGAGGGAAAAAGCTAAAACCGTCGGGCGACAACGCCAGTCCTCCTGGAGGGAAAAAGAGAAGAACAGTGAAAAGCGACGCTATGCGGTGGGGAGAGTCCACTCTCTATTACCTCCCCCTAGCCGCCACGGCCGTCCACTTCCACCGGAATAGCTAGCGGCGGCAGCAGCAGGCGATGGTCGACCGAACACCCTACTCCCACCGGGAACACTTTCTACTCTCAGTAATCCCCCCCCCCCCAAACACACGCAAACAGAAGCACACCTTGGTGATCCGCCCATTACCGAGTGAATACGCGGACCATTCCGGAGACCTTCCTATTTCTCGCGTCGGAGTAAAAGGGTAAAACGGTAAAGATGGGTAGAAGGGTTATGCATGCTTAAGTGAAGTAACTCCTACTGGATATACCCATCAATAAAATGTAAAAATTAATCCATGGAATTTTCTCACAAGAAAGATAAAGAGCACAATAATTTTCCTATTTTGGCATTGGCTCGTGACCGGTTATGATAATTCAAACCCATATAAAAAGCTGGTATGCTCGTCCCACTTAGAGAATAATGTAAAATTTAGAAACCATTCTGGGAACACGGATGTGTGTATGATTGAAATATATAATGGAATATGACTTAATATATGTGAAATTGTAATTCATTTAAAAATAAAAACAAAATAGCCCTCGTTATGCCTTATTAATCACGTAATTATGATACTTTTTAACAAATTGTTCCCTGGTAAAATACAGTCACCAGAGTAAGGCGATGGAAAACAAGATTCAAAATTGGCTATGAGAAATCTGTCTTGAGATACTTTTGACCAGACTAAAGATGATGATCATATATTCCGAACACGAAAATGCAGGTGGATTTTAAGATCACCTCTTCAAAAATACATGAAATTTCAATAGGTAGATCAGACCAGCAATCGGGATAAAATTCGTTACGGACGTGAAGAAAGGATACAAATATTAACAGGTAAACATACGGGTAATAATTCATTAACTAATTTGGAGAAATTTGGATGAATCAATTGGCGATGATAATATTCTACATAGAAATGGTGATAAGGTTAAAATTATAAAAAGTTTAATCATATGCACGATTGTTAAGGAGATCTCTAAGCAAGCCTCCTCCAATAGGAACCAGAGCAATTTACAGAATAGATTTAACTGTCAGGCTAACGATTATAAATAAATTGGCGGCTTGAAAGAAAAGGGGAACCAAATACAGAACATATAATGTATTTACCTCAATCTCCCCTGGTATTCGCTTCGATAATTCGGTCGCGACTCAAGTTCTACCAACAATATCTGCTAAATGAGTACAGGTTCGTAATTAGGAAACTAGATATAGCTAATGCTGTGGATGTGAGATATGAAAAAGGAGCAGAGATGCACAAAGTATTACATGCATCCCTAGAAGAGGCGCCCATAGCTGAAAAATAATAACATTCGCTTCTCCAACTCGGCAGCATTAAAATTTTTTCATGCAAACACAACCCAACAAAGGACGGGATTTAACTTGTTATGCATACGATCCCCGAACGCCTCGGAACGCCTTTCCATGAGAGACGGAGGGATGGAAAAAAAGAGGAGGTCGCTCTGGTTTAGATGGCCGATTAGCGGAGGGAGAGCAGAAAACGCGGTGGATGCAGGGGTTGGGGGTGCCGTGGTGCGTAGGTCGTTCGATGGCAGGGCATGTGTGCGCGCGCGGTAGGTTTCGGGAAGGGAAGATGAGGCGTGCTCGGGCACCGACAATCATCCCACTCTCTCACATCACTACTCTTCCTGACCGACACGCATTAGGGCGCCAGAAAAAGAATCAGGATAAGCGGGCGAGTCCGAAATGAGGGACGGACTGGTGTGAAGGGCAGAGGGGGCCACTCGGACAAGGGCTACCAACTGTAAGAGATTTTGGCTTCTAGCTCTGGGTATACAAATCCCGTAGAATCTGAATAGCCAGCCTTTATTCATTTAACTTTTACGAACCTTCAGCTATGTACTATAAACGTAACAAAGTATTGATTCAGTAGGTAATTAAATCAATAGTATATCTTTATACATACTATTATGTTCATAAGGGATTGAGTTGGGAGCAGCTAACGAGTCGGACGCTACGCGCTAGATCTTGGCTGCTTGAGAAATCCAGCACAGGTGTGTTTCGGCGCGACACAGAGAATATTATCATGACGCCTCACTACATCTATAGGTCCAACTAAGCGATAAAATGAGAGATGTACATTGTCGAGGAGATAGGTACAAAAATTCTTTCTTTCCACGCACAATAAGCGATCGCATTAAGAACTGACCTCCACTAAATACACTCCCATAATACACGTGACCATTTCACCTCCCAAAACCTTATCCCTCACAACACGGGTGGTGTCCCAATACTCCCAACCACACGCCCATGCGGCGGCTCGTACGGCAGTAAGTAGACGTAGAAATATCATAAAATCTCATTAATTAGTTATGCATCATTTTTTTCTATATTTCTGATAAAAGAATACGAAAATGAACTCTGAAATATATGTATCTAAGGTTCCTTTCTTCTTTTGAGCAATTGCTTGCAAAGAACTGAGCCTCTACGAATATCTTCTAGTGATAGAATTTTTAACGTATAAATGTTGCCGTCCTTTGGAGCGAGGGGTTTCTGGTTAAGGAGCGTCCTTAACTGCGTAAAAGTTTAATGAATATTAATTAATAATTAATGAAATGAAATGAAATTAATTAATTAATTATTAATTATTAATGAAAAATTAGGCCTCTTCAGATTCTCCGGGATTGGATCAAAATCACAAAGAAACAAAATATTTCGACATGAAAGCTTTGAGATTTGCTCGATGAAAACGAATCAAAATTGAAATCATTTATTAACTACTCATGTTCCGAGAGAGTCCTGTACGACCGTGTCTGCGTAGGTGAAGTATTTGACCCTCTATGGACGAGCGAGTCAAATTTGTTACGTTTCAAAATCATGGAAATATCTGCTTTCGAAGAGAATTTTCCATTTAGTTGTTGCGCCAGACAGAATTGTAACGCTTCGGATTAAATGTGTGGAAATTTGCGTCTCTTTCGGCGGTTTGTCAAGCAATTTGAATAGATGAATGTGTGACGCTATTCACTGACGATGGCGTGACTGGTGAAGCTCTGAAATAAATAGATTCTGCTGTCATATGAATAAAAAATTGAGAAAGTTTAAAAAAGTACGTTATGAAGGTAATGCGGAAGTATATCTTGTGTAAATATTATTATGTAAAGTATTATTTTAAATGAAATACATACAATGCAAATACGTCACATTCCAAAATAAATGTTATCAGCAAAAAAAATTGCATTTTTTTAAATGCTTAAATATCACTTTTAAAGAAATGATATAGTAGCTGTATGTTTTTCATGCAGATGATTCATAATTCCGTCCATTGAGGGTTAAACCTCGTGGTTTCGCACCAGACACTGGTTCGGATAAAGAATTGATCGGAAACCCTCTGCCCAGAGAAGCATCGCTCCACCCGGCGTCTCCGGGTCCAAATGCACCAGTTGGCAACTCTTACTTGGACTGAGGAGAGTGGAAGACGAAGGATGTGGAGGATAAAGGCCCAGAAGTATAATCTACTCTCTTTTCCTTTCCCTTCAAAAACGTTTTCCCTTTCTCATTTCTCCGCTTGCGTCCGGCACGCTCACCACTGCACCACCAATCCCTTCCCTATGGCCATGCTTTCTTCCTTTTCCGTCTGGAACTCTTCTGAAAACCTTTCTCAACGTCGCCTTCATCCTTTTATTCTGCCCATTACAAGTCCTGCTCATTCCGATGGATCCTTTCTCTCCACTCCTCTCCCCTGCAATGATTGCAACTTCTAATTTGGACTCCCGAGGAGAAGGAATGCATTTGTGCTCCACGCGTACACTCATTATGGGATTTCCCGAGGAACCATGTGTTCATTGCAGGTATTGAATCAAAGTCCATAAGAATATCGAAATTTGAGGGCCTAATAAAAAAATATCGTCAAAAATGCCCCCAGCGATGTAGAGCTGAGGGGACTCCTATGCTTGGCATTAAAAAATAATATGTTTAACAAATGTTTAGCGCACCACGGAGACCCATCACGAACGTGAGAACGTAAAAAAGTGTATTTTTATTTCATTCTCTTTCCTGGCAATATGCCGAACAAATTTTATTTTTGGAATATAGGACTTAAATAGATATCATATACTCTGAATGCGTTGTATTGTTTAACCTTTTTTCGGTTTTCGAGAAAATATTTAACCTGAGACTAAATAGCCGGGATTAAATCTTTTGGCACTTCTCCTTTAACTTTCATCTCACGAAAAGCAACTCTCCAGTCGAAGTACAAATTAAGCACGAGGTTTTGCCTGTACTCCACAATGTGTTTATAGAATGCCCATAGATGTGAGTGAAATATAAGCCAATTCATACTATGGCTCCCAATTTTGCGCATTCTACGTATTTTCGAGGCGTTTTATATAATGCGCGCATTCCGAAATTGCCGACTACATGCACAAAATCGGCGCCACGTAAATGATTAGCCGGGATTTTTACACGCCTCGTAAGATTGATTGCCGCAGGGTTAAAGGGGATTATATGAGGTTGCTGATCTCCAAAAGTTGAAAAAGGGAGCGTATTAAAAGAAGGGAATTTTCTTCGCAAGCCCATAATATTTTCAATCAAAGGCATCGTTTTACCACGAAAAAGCACGCCCAGCCGTAACGAGAAAATTGAGATTTAATGACCCACGGGGGGAGTCACTTACGAGACCAGAATACTCCTCTCCATCTTC
This sequence comes from Ceriagrion tenellum, assembly GCA_963169105.1. Classification (NCBI taxonomy): domain Eukaryota; kingdom Metazoa; phylum Arthropoda; class Insecta; order Odonata; family Coenagrionidae; genus Ceriagrion; species Ceriagrion tenellum. Next base: position 38,403,890 of record OY720636.1, on the reverse strand, counting down.
GCTCTCAAATTTGGCGGCTGGATCCCCAACGATAGCTCACGTCAGCAAATGGGTAATCCACGGAAAAGGGCGTTTTGCCACCATCGAACGGGTAAAATAGTTGAAAACGAGACACATTCCATAATTTTCTATGCTAAGCAAACCCATTACGTTACCACTCTATTCTAATTCATCATCCATTTCCTAGTTACCACCTCTTTTTCTGCAAGATTATGGAACGAGCACTGTTACGCCAGAGGATCTTCAATGACCACAGAAATCGCCCGTTTTTCTATCACGCCAATGCGGCGAGGTATCCGACTGATTTACCGGTAGCGTACCGGAATAAAAAATCACGCGCAAGGAGCTAGCCATATAATATCCAAAGAACTCGATCTTTTTTCTTAAAGTTTGAATTAAAATATACATATTCAGGTACATACTACATCAGGTTTACGCCAGGTGTTAGCAATCTACAGATGAAATACGAGTGGAGTGATAACAAAACATTTCGGAGAAATTGATCGAAAAAGCTGTTCAACTTCTTCAAATACTCTCCTCCCGGCACGTCGTTTCCCCCGGGGATATTCAATGGGAAGCAATGCTTCAAAGAACTACATGGTAAAAGGCTTATTATAACTACAGTAGCCAGATTAGTAACGTGTCGGTACGTAAATCTAAAGACCATGGGTTGGATTGCCACCTCGGATAAGGATTTTACGCACATCTGATAAAAATTGTAATAATTGCACCCTGGGAACGACATTTAGAAAAATAGGAGTCGACATTTGGATTCATGCGAGAATACGTCGAATCGCCGCAGCGAAATACATTTTGTTCATTCATTCGAGTATTTTACCAGCTGATATTGAACATCTAATCTATCATTAACTAATACTTTATCCGGTGCGGAATGATATTTCTTCATATAATCTACATTGCAAATACCTACATCGCGTCAAAATGTATATTTCATTAACCCGGTAAAGAAAATCGCTGAAAAGTATATCTATCTCTACGAAGCAATGAGAGCACAAAATACAATTAATGCCTCCGATTGCATACAAAATTCTAGAATCACTTAATTCACCACAGTTACTAAGCAAATATCATTCACCATACACCCATGAGTTCTCGAGAGAGAGAGAGTTACTCTGCATGTTTTTTTTTAAGGAGATTATTTTCCCTCGATAACTAATTTTGTCTACTTCAAAGACGACGCGATATAACCACTAGCAGTCCTCCAAAAAACCGAAGTCTACCAACCCTCCTACGACGATATTTCCTGAGCCCACGTGGCAGGAACCGTGGCAAGTTATGACGCCGACCACAGTGCTCACCAATAAGAACATCCCAGCCCGTCCAAATTTTATCCACACATTCCCAATGTGTCCAATCGCTTCCACGTTATTCCCCTCCCCACACATCCTCCTTTTGTCTCCCGTTTTTATCTCTTCCATCTCTCCCGTTCATTCCGTCTCGCACACCCTATGTGCTATGGCGTCGTCTCCAATCTTTTTCCACCACCTCCCACCTTTTATGCTCTCTCTTGGTCCCCTCCCAACACATGGGTTCACACCCGGTGATCTCCACCATGCCATCCACACTTCCTGCTATAGCATTTCCCCACCTCACTCTCGCCTCTTCCTACCTCCATACCTCCCTATCTTGCTCTTCCCAGATCGAAACCGTGCAATATTCGCCCTCCTATCCCACCTTTTTCCTCTCCTCTTCTTCCCGTCCCACCAGACTCAATATCACCTCTCCACCTTCCTTCCACACACCCCACGCAAGGCAGTGCACCCACGCCCCCCCCCCTCCCAGATCCCCCCTCCTGTTGCGGATGAGGCTTGGGGAAAGGGGCAGAAGACTCGGAGAGAAGGTTCCGTCAGAATGAGATTGCCACACGGAGCCTTTTGGGAAACGGATCGAGTTTTTTTGAAGTGGTATGGCGGCAAGTGTGGGGAGGAAGTGCGTGAAAATTGGGGCGAGGGGAAGGAGAGGGCGCGGAGCAATATGGAGAAGTAGGTATGGGGAGAAGCGGATGTAAAAAGAGGCAGACTGAAAAAAATGTACATATGTGCATATTTCCATACATTTTCCATGCATCCATTTCCACTCAGGAGTACCTACATACCCATTTCCGAATATGCATGAGAGTCCGCATTTTGTATCCTCTGGATTGAATTTTTCTATTCAACTGACTCTCCATACATTTTTTAGATCAAACTAAAAACCGACCAGGTGTACTCCCACTTTTCAGACATTTACTTTCCAGCGATTCTTGATCAGCGATAATGTTATTCATTTATTCGCTTATTGATGTCTTTGCTGTCTTTTCCGCGTCAGAAGATGGAATTTATTTTTTTTCATATAATTTGTTGAGTGATTACGTTGTTTATTTAATGTGTCTGCTGCTCATTTTCTCATCAGAAAGAAGCAATTCAGCCATTTCATTATGAAACCACCCAAATATGTAATACGCAATTTTCCCATGAGTATTACTTCATAATTTCCTTAACAACTTTTTGGTTCTTCGTTGAGTGAGTAGTGTATATTTCTTTTTCTTACTGTTGTTGCTCTATATTGTTTAAACAGACCTTAGTTCTATAGAAGTGAAACCTCCTAGAATAGTAAATAAATAACTATTATTCCATCATTGATTAATCATCACTAAAGAACTGCTTCAATAAAATAACTAAGATGTCTGCAGTAGTTTTCTTCGTCATCTATTTATTTATTACTCTTTTGGATGTAACAAAGTCATTTTCAAGTACATGCTGTCTACACAGATATCGTCCGTCGCTGAATTTGACGTTGCTATGCGTAGTACTCTAATAAAGTGAAAAGAGGAAAGTTATTCAAGTTTCCTTAATTAACTCTCTCTTGAAGCCATCAATTCCATAATTCATTCTACGTCTCACTGACAAGCTGCGAACGTAATGGCATCCCGTTCATAACCAGCCCATCTAACTCGTCGTCACATACAGAGGCTACTGTGGTTGACGTGACAATTGTAGAAATATGAGTAGGCGAGAGCAGAACACTGTTTTATCGAAGGTTTGGTCGATACTATTTCGTAGTGAAGTAATGATTTTTTCAGGTTATTTTAATCCTAATATCCGTCTAGTAGCGCTTCCATTTTACTGGATTATAAAAAGATGACAACTTGACAAAAATGAAGACGATTTCCTTTGAATTTCATAATTATTAATGTTCTTTGAAAGTCAACAGTATTTTACAGGTTGATTGTTTGCAGTTGAGTTGTCAAAAAGATTTCAAGAATGATTAAGACGGGGTTCGGGCCATTCGTCCGTAGAGAAACGAAGGATTGTCAATAATCATGCTTTATACTTGAATCTGAGAAATGGATTTATATGAGATTGAATAGAAATATTGTCGTGTCCCGACTTATTCCTTCCACAAAGTTCGCCCAAATTCATTTCCTTTCGACACTCCCACTACAATGACTTGAATGACAATAAGAGATAAATGTTCAATTGGCTCGAGGCAAAGGTATGCACGAAAGATCTCTACTCTATTACAATGTTTCACCCTTCAGAACAGGATAAAGACGAGAAAATAAAGTTTTTACATTGAGTCCTTCGTTAGTAAAATAGACGACCACAGCAAAAGTGAAATCCTAAAATGCGTGAACACATCTCTCTTCCTTTTTCTTCCTAGATCCTTTTCGCTAGCCGAGCAAAGTTTCTATTGCATCTACATTTATTCTACAACATCTATTCGTTGCTGGTGACCCAACAACCTTTGCCAACCACACTTGTGGAGGACTCGTATATGCGTATGCATATGCAAGCACGCAGGCGAGGCGATCGTGTGCCCGATGTTCTGGAAGGATGTGTTCCAGGAGCCCTGGCACGGACCAACGTTGTGCGCGAGTTGGTCAGGGGACGACGAATACATAAATACACAGTCCTACACAAATACATATGTGTGCTTACACACTACACGTACGTACGTACCTATGCGACGGGATCTTGTACAAGTTTTTTGGGGAATGGGTTTCGAGCGATATGGTACCGGCGGGGAGTAACATGGCAGTGGATGCTGAGCAGAGAGAGAGAGGAGGAGTAACAGGGAGGGGCCTGGGACGGGAGAGCGGTAGTAGCAAGCAGTAGAAATAAGCACCGCTAAGGCAGGAAGTCCGCGCGTGATGGGAAATGTGGATGTAGGGGGACATACGTGCGGGGGAATGGAGGGAGGGGAGAGTTTTAAGGAGATAGAACCGTGGAAAGCGGAGGGGGAGGAAAATGGGAATGGTTACAGCACGGTTAGGGCGGAACAGAGTGAGGGAGGAAGGGAAGGCGGGTAATTCTAGCAGAGCGCACACCAAAGGTCCGAGAGGAGGGGGGCGGGAGGGGAGTAGGGGTGGCTGAGGGGCATCTGGACTAATGGTTGCCATAACAATTTCGCACCTCTGGCTCGCCCACCTCCCGCAACATCTCCCACTCCTGCCCACCGACTCCCCCCTCTCCCGTCCCCCCAACACAGTCCGACTCACACGCGGCACATCAACGGCTACCGACCCCCACTCCATCCCACTACAAAATGACGCTGGAACAAGAAGGAGAGAGGGCAAAGTGAGCTCGTGGTAGGGCGAGAGAGAGAGAGAGGGAGGCTGAGAGAGTATGGCAGGGGGGAATGGGACGGCCCTATAATTTCGGGAGGGCCTACCCCTTCCATTTGTTCCTGCCCCGTTCCTGCCTTTTTTCCCTCCTCGTTCTTCTCCTCTCTAGCTTCCCGACTCTCACTCACACTACACCTAACAATCACCTCCACGCCGCGCCGGTCCAGAATCTCCCTCCCATCCACCACCCCCACAGCCTCATTTGTTCTCTTTGGATCCGGGATAATGCGAGGCGATACTCCCTAAGCACCACCCCGCCCCCCCACAAAGATCAAGAGCCACTCGCTTATCTCTCCTCTCCCGGTGCACGCTATATCGCGCAGCTATGCAGTCTGGTTCGTGATCTCTCTCCCCAGGATCCTCTGATAGTGCGATGGCGCCCGTTGCAAGTTTTGTTGTGTGAGTGCGAGTCTCGGGAAATTATGCAAAGCGAATGTTCGGGCGGTGATATTGCCGGAAGCAACGAGAGACAGAGGGAGAGAGAATAAGAGGACCTGGCAATTCTTGCCTGAGCAGCGTCTGCCATATCCCATTCTCATTTACCTCTTTGGCTTTAAGCCTACCGAATGTTTACACCTAGAAGACATTAAACGCTCAAGTACATGACATTGTGCTGGAACACATTTAATTTCTTAGACGTCCGAAGTTCAGTTGGAGAAAGGAGAAAAGGTAAATCATCATATAATAATCCAATACTGTCGTGTGATTTTGTCTGATTTATTTAGTACATGCTACAATAGGGTAACTTGTGTTGCGAGAAGCATACTATAGTTACACATACTGATACTTTCTATGAGTAAAAGATGTAGTACAATTTTCGAAGTGAAGATCAGGTTGGTGTGGTAGCTAGAGTACTGGCTAAACATACGGACGGCCAGGGTTCAAATCCCTGCAGAAGAGGATGTTCTTCAGGGGAAACCCGATCCCTACTTGAGTGTCTTGTGGAGGGCGCTTCAAGTACAGTACTCCGTCTGTCAGATGAGACGCTAAACCATGGTCCCCTTGGCGCCTATCGTTAAGAGCAGGCCAATGCCGACGCCGGGTTTCTATCCACCCTTCCTCCCTTACCTATCCCCTACGGCGCAAATGACCTCTGCTGTCGGTCGCCTCCCCAAATATCCAATCCAATTTTCTTCAGTTCAGCTATTTTTTCTTCTATGCACTAAAAACCCTAAAACAAACGCAATTTCGTATTTTCGTCCGAACATGCATACCACAAAATGAGAAATTCTTTTTTAATGTCTGAACAGAATGATAAAATTCGCATTTGTACGAAAGGTACCCAAAAACACCCTTTCTGATAAATTTTAACGCGTTTAAAATACTGTACAAGCCTTTGGATCTCGCAGCCGCGGCAAAATTCAGAAATACTGATGTATATACATATATCGAACAGATAAATCCAATTATTTGAGCAGTACATATGAATGAGACAAATATTACGCTTTCAATAGAATTAAAGTGACTTTCAGTATTGATTCTCGTAGCTGAGCGAAAAAAAGTATTAGGGAGGCAGAGATAAGGTAAATACATTATTTTCCAACCAGGCATTTTTGCGGTACGTACAATATCACATATATAATACGTATATTTCCTTGATTAATCGCATTGCAATGAAATGATAATCACAGTGGTCATAATTAATAGTCAGAAATTAAACCCTGGGAGCCGCGGGGCTCTCAGTTCAATTTCATAGGGGATCATAGTTCAACATTTAAATATTGAATAAATTCGTAGGTCGAGTCCCCAGTCTGACCACCATCATTTTCAAAGAGTATGAAAAAAGATTATGTTATTATGATTTGACAGATGTATTCAAAATGATGATATAATTTAAAAATGGGAGTAACCTTCATATTCATCCATACTACTTCTAAAAAAACACTCGCTTAAAACGAAAAAATAATAGGAGGCATTTGATAGAATATTGCGCGTTAGCAAAGAAGATGTAATGGGGAACATAAATTAATCGAATGATTATGAAGTAAACAAATATTTCAGCTTCATTCTGGATATTATTATAAAAATTCAGACTTAAATTTCTCTTCCTTAAATAAAATGGCTGTCTTGATAGCACACTGACTACAATGAAGGTGACTTGCAGCAAACATACTGAATGGGTATGTAATCAACCAGGAAGTATGTTGAGATGCAGGAGTAAGAACTTCACCAAATATCAATGCCGAATGCAAGCTTAATACATCCTTGGTGAGGTTGGATCGGTCCTCCTCCAGAGAATCATCAAGGAAATAATCTTCACGGCACGGCAACAAGAATTCTCATTGCACACGACGCTAAAAATGATTCCTTCACCGTAAAGTCACGGAAATTAAAGAGTGTGTGGGCAAGGCCAGCGGCGGAAGATTGACTAATAATAATTCCGACGGTTTATATCTCAAGCGAACTTAACAACAGTCGCAACTGCTCGAGAATACCCAGCAAGGTGTACATCAGGCAAGGACTCGAGATTGTTTCTCAAGAGAGAGAGAAATCAATTTCCAGAGGCAGCAATTCCGCAACGAAAGCTTTTAAAAAGGGAGGAACGAGGAGAAATCCTGCAAAATTCGAACGTGAACACGGTGAGCACTCACTGGCAGCAGAAATGGGAAAAGGACGTGTAGGTATACATCTCGGCCGCGAAAATACATATTCGAGCCCCTCGGAACGCGTAAAAAATGCTTACGGCCTGGGGAAGAAATCAGTTTCCATGCGTGTCGCCCTGCATTTCGTACCCGCCCCTTCCGTGGTCGTCCGTCCATCCAGACTCCTTACATAAGGCCTCACCGTCGATCGCCAACCAACCATGAGGCACACGGAAATAAAAATATTTGCTTGAGAGCTCGTACCTCGGGGAAATTCAGCAACGGCAATAATCAAGGCAGAAAACTATTAACCCGCAACTATAAGTAATTAGATCAAATGCGACTCAAATTGCGTTTAGAAGGGAAACTTGATATTTTAGATTACACGGCAAAAGTCTAATAAATATATCCATCTGCCTAACTCAATCCTGAGAGTGTAAATCTGGAATATTTTTCTAACTGATCTGGGAATTTTCTAACTGATTAGGGAACATTCCTAATTTTCCAGCGCCAACAAAACTGATATTCAGGACTTTTAATAGTTTACCAGTACATCTAACAGTTAACAAATTCATGGGATTAGCACATATGACCACACCAAAAAAATCTGATTGGTAAAAAATAATCAGGATTTCCAAGTGTAAACCTACCGTCACCTAGGACAGGAAAACAGAAAGATCACTGTAAGCAGTACACATATTTTTCAGTACGTAACAGCTTAAAAAATAAGGGCGTAAACCTAATTGTGAAAGGAAAATAAAAAATTACAAAACATATTTACGTAGGCAAAATTCAGTTTGGTAAAAGAAAAGTGTCCTTTCGATTGTGGGATGAAAAAAGAAATTAAGCCTTCAAGAACAGGTGTTGATTGAAAAAGTCTAAGGTATTTCATCTCAATTAACTTGGTGAAAGATTAATTCATCCTTTAACATCACACCTCAATAAAAAGTACCAATTCAAGGCTGAAGTTGCGGCACTGTTACTTGATGAAGGCAGAAAATCTTTCCCTTTTCTACTTTTCAAAATGAGCTTATGGTTGTGAATTTTACATCTTCATCACATCTCAAAATTTAGAGAGGAAAGGAAAATCTCCAGAACTCGCAATTAGTCGGAGAGATAGTATGAAAACTGGTATGGTGGAGGTGATCCCGTACCCATCTTCAGCCCGAGATGGTCTCCTACCGGGTTCGCTCGCTAGATGCAATAGGAAAAGCCATACTAGCAGCCTATTACGGAAGATAGAACAACCATCGAGTCGCCTACCCGCAACGTGAGCTCGAAAAAGCCCTTCAGAGAAGAGCAACAGTTCCATCCCCTCGATAAAAGCAGCCCACTCGAGCTACTGCGAAAGGGCAACCAGGACCGACCACGCGCCGTCGAAACGCATCCCTGGGGATATGAAAGCGAGGGCAGATAGAGGCCGAGGATGGGGTGGCGGTCGAATTCACCGGAGCACGCGTGAAAAGCAAAAAGGGAGGAAAATGAAGAGGCAGAAGGGAAGGACGAGATGGCAAAGCGAAAACCCGGAAAGGCGACCTTAAGGAAGTTGCCGAAATGTGGACCACCCTACCTTCCACTTCAACTCTCCGGAGTGATTGAGTGAAGAGAGATTCCACGTCCGCATTATCATCGTTAGTGCCAACGTTACCAATCGACTTGCTCTCACTCACCCTACACATTGAACTAACGCGTTCATTACTTTTGACCTGCCGCCATTAAGATTCGTTTCGAAAGAGTGAAAATCTAACAGCTAATATAGGATGAAAAACATATTCCCTCATTTAAATGACATTTTGCGGCTGTAAGAGAGTTTTTGAAAGCATATGACACACTTCGATGCTGATTCATCAAACGACAAGTTCACACGTTTCAATTTTGCTTAAATTGTTTCAAAATCGTGCAATATATATATTATCTGTTTCTTCGCAACGCCAGCGCTTACTTAGCTGTCAGTGTAGGGACTAAAAATTACGCTGGAATGAACCAGAATTCGCACATCTTATCCACTTACGCACGTACGTTACAAAGGCTCACGCGGATGTAGCATGAAGGAATTATAATGAAGGGGTTCTTGCATAATAAGCATACTAAATTTTAACTTCACTGCAGTTAGTTTTGCTTAGAAAAAGATTTGAAAGTTAGAATTCAAATTAAATTTAGTACAAGACTTTGTATCTTTTTGAGAATCAATTATCGCGTCCATTTCAATTTATTTCCATGGGTGACTTCATCGGGCAATAATGATACATATGTGAGAAACCCGTTGATGCCGCATATGTGAAGAAACCGTTTATATGTTAAATTAATCTGAGAAAACATACGGTTTATTTTATTGTCGATCGTGGCTTTTCATGAAGTCGAGCCTGGAAACAATAGGAGGGGGTGGTCAAAGCACGTGGAAAGGCAGGGAAGGCGGAAAATGAAGATATAGAAAGGGAGGACCGGAGTGAGAGAGAAAAGGTGACCGAAAATCCGGAAAGGCAGCCTTAAGAAGTTGCCGATGGGTGGGCCACCCTATACCCTACCTGAGCCTCTTCCACTTCAATGCTCTGGAGGGATGGAGGCAATGGTGAAGGGAGAATCTAGAGCCGCTTGGTCGACCGTGTGGATCCCTCTGGCGACGTCTCCTCAACCTTTCTTTCCCTCCAACCCTCTCTCTCCCTCCCCAACCTCCATCCCTTCCTATTATATCCCCTGACATCATTTTTTCCTCTCAAAATCCCTGCCGTCCCTCCTGCGATAAAATTCACCGACGCCGCTGCCCCGCTGGCTGGCGGCCGGAGCGCCTGATGCCGCTGCGGAATTTGAGATGACGGTGCGGGCAGACCTAATCGAGGGCACCGCGCTCGTTTCACTGTAAGGAGTAGGGCGCATCACTTTTTTGAAGGAAAGAGATGGCGGCGGCATGGGGCCGGGGACGAACGATTGACGGGGCGATGCGTCATCGGCCTCGGGACCGACGTTTAGACAAATGAGCGTCGACGTTCGGTTTCATACATGAATACGTCGTATCGCCGCGGCGGAATACATTATAGGACCCTAATATTTTATCCACTGCGGCGATGATATTCCCCCATAAAATCTTCATCACAAATATCTTCATCGCGTCGATACATGTACTTTATTAACCAGGCAAAGAAAAGAATTCTCGAATGATCACTACAAAGCAATGAGGGCGCTAAAAAATCATTAATGCCTTCGAGAGCATACAAATTACTAGGTTAGGATCAGAGTGAATGTATTTATATAGGAGAAAATCACTTAAATCAAAGTAAATATCATTTATTTGACACGCACGCGTTGGCGAGAGGGAGAGGTACCGCAGACTATATTTTCTGTTGAATATTTTCCCTTAAAAATCTAAAATTTTCTTGGCAGGTGGCAAACGGTAAAGGGGGCTCCCGATAAACAGATGCTCTTAAAAGTATAGTTATGAGATACAAATTCCAGAAGGAGATTCGACCGTATTTTGCTTCGAAAGAGACGTTTTAAGCTCAACACCAGATCCCAACATAACATCTTGTGAAACCATTCCGAATAAATGCCTCCAGGACAATGTTCCATCGAATATTATTTCCTGAAGTTTCTTCAGTCTTACATTCTGAATTACAACAGAGAAAGATTGACCATTGCTTCGAGGTCAGTCATCAAACCGTTTATAGTCTCATTAATATTTAACACAATTAATGAAAGCCAGCTTCTAAGAGGTCACAACACCCTTAATAATTCTAATAAAATAAGTTACCTAAAATCATTATAAAAAATCTTAGAAGCGAATTATATTTAACATACGTACTAATCAAATGCGAAGGGAAGAATATGCCCAGTTGTTCATTCGGTTACCTACACGAAAACTGGGATTAAAAGCGAATAATGGGCATCAGAGCGATGTCGATTCCATCACTATAGTTTCATATACGCACTATATCATATTATAGTGTTTGGATGTTCAAATTCGAAAAATTACAACTACTAGCTCCACTGACGCTTAAAAACATGACACGTAGCGGTGAAGTTCAAATCATAACTAATAAAACATACGGATAAAAAGATTTATTCATTACTGTCCTCCATCGCCGGAGTAATGAGAGCTTCATGCAAGTTGCATACCAGGCTAAAGCATCTACATCATCTAAATGGATTAGGCGAAATAAAGAGCCAACAATGGAAACGATTGCTTGCGGAACATACCTAAGGCAACGTATGAAAGAGATAAAGCTACATGAGGTGACTACTAGTGTAGCAGAAGAGCGTTCAACAAAACCCATCACTGAAAATAAAGTTAAGGAGGTAACGTTTCCTGTAGATAATATAAGCACTACAGATAATTACAACAGAATAAATAATGAAAACGATAAACATTTCGCAAAATTTCACGTACCTCATAATAGACGACCAGTTTTATCGAACAGTGGACATCATCAGGTGTGACATGAACTTTTATTTTTTTAATATGATAATGTATCGCTTAATGTTAAAGTTAGTTCTAGATTTATAAAGATAATTGCCAGGACGAGATGTGACCGTATTTTGGTTTGAACGAAAACTCACAACTCTGTAGGATATTCTTAACTCCACGAAGGGTAAGAATATCCTATATAGATATTAGTACGATCAAGGAAAGATAAAGTTTGTGGCCCACCACGCATCCCAATTTAGTTGAGCGCGGTAGTTTTATGATGATATCTAGGAAGAGATGCAAAGAAAATCTCACAGAATATCCTACAGAGATAGAGTAATTATCGTAATGATTATTAGTAAGAAAAAATATGCTTCTGACTTTTGGCTTCAACAACACTGGCGTGCACATACAGCGTCCTGAGGGCTCTTAAACCCTCGAGCTTAAAGCAAGATGGAAAGAGTGTCTAAAACATTTTGGAAGGACATTTCTCGGAACACCTAGCCATCAAGGAATGCTCCTCTCCCCCCAAGGGTTTTCTCAACTCCACCTCCCGACGGACCCTATCCCTCGTCTCCTGACTTCGTAAACCACCCAAGCAGCTGCTCAACCCCGGAGCGGCAAGATTGAGAAAGAGAAGCAGAACTGGACAGACGCCCGCCTAACGAGCTATCCTCATCAAATTATTTCTCCCCTGTTTTTGATACAAACGCACAAACCTAAGGATAGTTAGTGATGGGCTTTAGGCCCCTCTTAGGGCGGGCTCGGAGAAGATATATTAATGGGGAAGAGAGAGAGAAAAAAATAACGGCGGTCGGATCTCCTTTGATTAGCATTTTTTGGGAAAAGGAGACCTAGATCACCCCGTCTCCTCAACCTCCTGGCGAAATAAAACAAAAAGTCATTAGCGTCCTTCGTGATCTTTTCCCCAAAAACCGCAAGGCTGGACGCAAAAGTGAAAGAGCGAAAGCCGAGATGTTGGAAAATTCGACTCGGCTTGAGTTGATCTGCTTTAGAATTCAAAGGGTTTAACATTATTTTCGAAAACAAAATTAGGCATTTATATATATTCCTCGAGGGAACCTTTAGTTCGACCAGGGCGATAAATTATCCGTTAAACCTCAAAAGCAAAGCTAAGCTGCATTCTTCTTCAAATAACTCTCCAGAGGCCACGCTCTCTTGTTTCAGAGGAGACAAGCGACCAATGGAAGCAAATTGCAGAATATTCTACAGCAAATTAAGACATAGCTCCGTAATACACGAAATATCAAGAATATTTTAAAATAAGTGTTGAAGTTAGAACGAGACTATTAGTATGATCAAGGAAAGATAAGGTTTACAGCCCACCGCACATCCGTGTTTCGCGGAGCGAGGATGTTTCATGATGATATACAGGGAGAGTAACAAATAAAAGAGTAAGGCTGTGCATATACCTCTAATAAACCCCTACAGGGCGCCATGAGGGCAAAAGGAGCTTAATTCAGCTTCAGAAAGAGAACTAAAATCTGGTTTCAAACCAAAATTGAGTATAAGGTAACTCGACATCAGTATATTTTCGTTATTAACTCATGGATTAGACGTTTTCTTGAACAAGAATCACTAAACAAAATTTCTCTCACACGATCAACTGCATGATGGCGGTGAAAGTATAAGCTTGGAAAGAAAATGCCACAATCGAAAAGCTAAATATTTAATACGGAATGCTGTACGGAACAGGGGGCCGTGGGGGAAAATAAGCTTAATTCAGCTTCAGAAAGAAAACTCCCTTCTGGTTTCAAGCCTTGAGTAACTCGAAATATGTATATTTTTGTTACTAACTCATGGATAAGACGTTTTATTACAAAATCGCAAGACAAAATTGGTTTCTCTTACTCGATAAAGTACATAATGGTCGCGAAAGTAATCATTTTAACCGTTTTTAGTCTCCCTAATATTTTACCCAATTATTTAAAAGTAGCTTCCAAAAGGTCACAAAACCCTTAATAATTCTACTCAAATAATTTACCTAAAATCATTAAACCAAGTTTTATTCACGAATTACATACAACATGCTTATTAAATACAAATTCGAAGGGGAGACTATGCCCAGTCATTGATCCGGTTACTTACACGAAAACTGGGATGAAAATATGTATATAGTCTTGGGAAAATATGTATACAAAACTAGGAAAGAAAATGTCGCAATGCAATCGAAAAGCTAAATATTTATTACGGAATACTGTACGTAACACTAGAAGAGAGCCGTACTTTCTCCAGCGGAGGCGGATTGATGTCACATCAGTCTGCTTCCTGAAAATCGAAGGGGACAGTGAGCAGGAATTTTAGGAGGGGTAAGGAAGAAGTTACTGGCAATGAGCCAAGTGATGGAGCCGGAAAAAAATCACGCATTCCGAGGAAACACAAAGAGTAGATAAGAACAGCATAGCACATAAAGGATTCCAGACACGTGCTGAGTGAAGAACACTCCTTGAGCATAGACGCACACAATCTCATTCGTTCCCTCTAACCGAACAGCGACCATTTTTCTGAGGCCACGGTTTTCCACAGTGGGGAGCTCTGCCCGCGATTTACATTTCGGCATTAACATAAATGCCCTGCAAATCACTGGCGGCGAGTGGCAGTATTTGGAGGTCGGGTTCGGGGGAGGGGACGCTGTTAAACCCTCTGTATATAGGTGTGGGAGGCAGGAAGGGGGAGTTGGGGTGGGGTGGGAGGAGGGTGGACAGGGAGAAGGCCAGGAGAGTTTGAGGAATGGACAACGGGAGGGAGAAAGAGAGAAAGTGCCCCTGCCGAAACCGAGGCTGAGGTAGAAAGAGAGAAAAAAACTCTTGAGAATAAGAAATGAGCGGAGCAAGAAAAATAGATACATCCAAAATTGGAGACCTCGTTTCGGAACAAAATATTAATATAAGGTCCACCACGTTGATTTAATGAATAAAAAATGATTCGGGAAATAACAAGTCTGTTAAATGGCCGAGTTAAACGATTACCTCCCAAGCATAAATAAAACACACAAAATATTAATTAACCCCTTTACTTCCGTGATATCGAACCATCCAGAAGTCATTCCGCCGACTTGCATGATTTTTTACTCACGTTAGAAGGAATAATTAAACAACCAACCCAAAGGACAGGCATTCCTAACCCTGGGAAGCATGTAAAAATCGAGCAGTCGATCGCACTAATGCATAGGCTTTGGCATAAAGGGTTCGTTCTGATTTTTCATATAAGTGGTCCCCAATTTGGGCTAACTCTCTAAGACACTGCTAGAGCATTATCATATACATTCGGCTATCATTGAGAATAGTAAACAAGGCTCTCGGTCATCTTTCAATGGTGCTACATTTACATCGCTGAGAACTGAAATGTTACCAAACACTGAGAGATGGTAACTACTTAAATATACAAGAGAAAAACGTATTAAGGCGAACATTATAAACTGAAATGTTTGTTGATTTACTAAACAGCAGTCATCATAAGTAAAGGCTTCATTTTACTGAACATAAATCGATATGACCACTCGGAAAAGGGAAAACAGCGTTTTACTTACAAATTTTTCAGGCAATTGCTGAGAAGAAATCAGTGATTAAGTTGTTAACTCACCTGAAAAGAGGAGGTAGAAACATAAGAAAACTGCATTTAAGACACACACAATTACATAAAAATACATGAATAACAATTGAAAATTAGTTTTAAAAGCACTTTATATGATCACAAGCACGCCGCTTTAGTCATATGCTAAATCTCAATATCAGACGGGAAAAGAGAGGAGGTAAATAATTCTAAAGAAAAAAGAATTCAAAGTAAGGACATTTTTCGTAACATTTTGCGTATTAAATATTAATGTTCCCTAAATATTCTAATGAGCATGGAATTCCGAAAGCATTGAGTCATGGGATAGCATAAATAACGTTGAATCAATTATTAATGACCAAGGTGGATTGTGCAATCAGTGCAAAATCGATTATTGAAACGATCCTGCCGCGAACCACAACCGAGGCTCATATTTCACAATCAGAATAGAATGAGAATATTACTAAAATGTACGCAAACAATGAAAAAAAATCCCGGCAATCCAGAAAAATCTAGCTTCTAGGTGACCAGTGGATTGTTGGAGCGCGATCACGACCATATAAGAAAAGGACTAGAAACACTTCCGACTGCGCATCGCGGTGACTCAAGCCGCACCAGATACCACCACCAAAGATGCAAATAGCGAACATGCTTCCCCGGTCAGGTTTGAATTGGGAGGGTATACAGATCCTATCTCAAGCTCAACCTATTCCTTTGCTTAATGTAATGCGTGGAGGTTGGTTTATATGGAGAGCGATCCGCGGAAGAAAAAAAGGAACATGAATGAAGAACGATTTACCAATGACAAACCGAAGACTCAATTCACAACACAATCTCATTCCAAACCCACCACACTGGAGCATGAAGACAGAGATTAAGAAACACCTGTGCATGCAAGTAGGTGTGTTAAATCGCTCCCTGAAAAAAATGGAAATATTCTTTGAATACCTTCAACTATGGAATTCATTTTAGAGTTTATTAAGCAAGGAGTTGCATATTTTATTAAAAAAACTATTTTTATACGTACTATTCTACCCTGATGTTAGTTATAAAAGATTATAAAGTAAAGGGATAGATATTGGGAGAACAGAGATACCATCGGTTATGCTTTTAAGAGCAGATATTCTACCGGCAGGACAGCCTTCCATAATGGAGTACCAAGGAGGAAATTTGCTCGTTTTTTTACATTTAATTCCAAATGGGCGAAGCATTACTTCAGAAGTAAAAATAGTGATTTGTGAATAAAATATCAATTCATCTCAAACCTCTCCGTTGGTTATGACCTGCACCCATGTCAGACACAATATCGACGATCCTGAGAGACGAGTTGACTTCTCATGCCCGATGTTAAGCCCTTTCTGAAGCCTTTAGGTTAGTAACTGGATTCCTTTTAAGGCCTAGTGTTCACGATTACGACGACAAAACTTCCTAAATCGAAACTGATGATCAATTGCACTGCAAAAAAACATCGCTTTTGTCAAGGTTAACTCTCGAGTTTCTAATTTAAACATTTGTCCATTCCGCCGATATGAAAACGGTTTGGCATGTAGTACATTTGGAAGGTCATCATAAGTCGTTTAAAGATAAGATTGGTTGGATGTAGCTATCCAATTTCCACGACCAAATACTCTGCTTCCATAGGTATTACTAGTAGGTACTCTCTATGTCATACTCTGATGAAGCTGTATGAAGCATTTGTGCTATTCATCATCCACCTCCAGCACCAAGCTTTGAGAGCCGCAATCATTTTCTGTTCCAGCTTTCTATTGGTCCATGTCTATGAGCCGTATCATACTGATTCCTTACCAGTAATCCCATTTTCTCTGAATTAAGCTGAAACATTTATATCATGAATGATTTCTTGGTTTGAGCTATTCATCGCTTGATACCCGTTATGGCACGATATGAGCTAGGAACAGATATGAGGATGAAAGTATTGATCGAAGCCGCAGATGAAATTAACTGCGTCACAAGTATAAATTCCATAATACGTACTAATGGATGCACAAGGGTAAAAAAACTACTCCAAAGACCGTGAGCAGTTATTCATCGCCAAAGGAATTACTCAACAACAAACTGGCAGCGGATGAAAAATATGAAATTCGTACGCAGCAATAATTTCACACCGAAATCAACACGAACATTAGGAAATTTATGTATTTATTCCATTGCAGGGGAATGCCAAAAAACGATAAAACGGTAACCAACACCTCTCGGCGGCCGGAAGGGCATCAGCATCACCCGATCGTCAAAAAGCGCATTTCCAGCTCCCGTTTCCACAAGCGGGGGATACATTTTTTTCTGGGCCCTAGATATGATCGTCCGTCAGCCCGCGGGTTGACAAATAGCTTCGAGCAAACATCACTGTCAAGAAAACGTCACAGCGTCTGCGCGTGAAACGCGAGCGACCAAAAAAAAAGAGCAAAGCGTAAAAAAATACAATGAAAACAACTCCATGAAACGAAAACACGACCGGTACCAACGATTGATTTACAGGTTACAGGAAATACAGACCACGAAAAATCGACTGCGCCACGGCTTTGAACACAATGTCCCACGTCGCCGAAATGAATGAGCGGCTGCATGAAAATTCTTCAACCCCCCCCGTGGATTTTCCCGGGAATATGAAAACGACCATAAATTCTTGCACTATTCTATCAATCTCTGGGCTGAATTCCATGAATTCATCATAAGTATTTATGATAGGCCCGCAGTCAGCACTGCCCACCATTACTGCGACCACGGACGAATCAAGTTTTCCTTGACGTATACATTATTAAACTCCGTATCCTTTTCTCAACACCAGATCGCATTTCACCTCCTCGTATCTTTTTGCTACTACCAAAACCATCCAAGGATAAACTTCAATTTTCTCCACGTAGAATTATGGACCTCAATATCTACGATTGATACCGCCAATTGTATTCATGATACTCATTGGCAGCATTATTTATAAGCTGTTATTATTACTCTTTTAATTTCTTCACGGGGTGCTAATTATTGTAATTTTTTACATGTCCAATATTTTGAAAAATTTTTCATACTAGTATGGTTGTAATTGACAGTTCTGGTATATTCCAATCGTTTTCTTACTAGGATGGCTTAATTTCAACCAAGGGTACTTGATACGTATTGGTACAGCAAGCTCTCCGTATAAATAAAAATAGATACTGAAATGCATACAATACTTACAAACAAGAAGAAATCAGTTTTCAAGTAGAATAACGATTAGCATTATGACTGTATACTAGTGCATACTGATGAAGAAACATTCCTCGCCACACACTCCAGAGGTGGCTCATTGCCCTCTTATCATGTCGTTACTCCTCAACCCGTCCTGCAATAATTTTCCGTTCTTCTAACTTTTGCCACCACCTTCCTATCCATATTTTACACTTTTTCTTGATCGTCGCTCATACTTGTGAGGGTTCTCCATTAGAATCCACAAAATCAAAAATCTTTGCGAGTATTTACGGAGGAAAATTACGTTTTTCGAGAGGGTTGTAATGCACTGCGTAACATGTTTGTTGGAATGTCTGAAATATTTCGTTGGATTGGAAATCATCTGCCTCCCGGAAAGGAAATCCTTACCATGGCGTTAAATTCATACTCAATTTTGAGTTAATATAAAAAAAACGTGTCTAGAAAGACTGCGGAATCTCTTCTTCATAAAATTAAAAACAACCTTATTATAACCAAGGCTCGGAAAGCATCAACGTTTTTGTGGTTATTAGGCTTTATATGAGTGGACAAATCTTCCAAGAAATTTCATCATTTTCAACTAGTTGATATTTTCGGCTACCGGCCGAAATGATTGAAAAAAGGGTGCAATAAGAAATTAACAGATCAAAGTCGTAAGCGATCAAATATCGGTCTAAGCAATGATTTCATAACTTACCCATAAATAGTATAATGCAACAACACTTCATTCTAGACCAAGTACACGCTTATTACTGTTACCCCGGTAATTATACATCCAGTTTCATAGCAAATTCGAATAAATGAACGATCAATTCATTATGTCAAAATCAAGGAGTATTCTCAAGAGTTTTAAAGGAGCTCTCATTCTCAAGGCGTCTTCCAGATTTTCAAATGCTACAAAGACTGTCAGTAACTCTGATTCTAGCACTATTCAATCTCTCTCAAGACGGAATCTCGTGAATTATTTTATTTTTTCCCCCAACCTTGTCCAGCACTCCCAGCAGTCCTTTATCCCTCTGGCTCTCAACTCCAAACCCTCTCTCTCAGTCCTTTCCCCTTCTCAGCCCTTCCCCTTCCCGCCTCCCCAATCCACCCACATGCAGAGCGTGAATAATAGCGGTGTCATTACGGTTTGCCCACCTTTGGCGATTTTATTTATTTACTCGATCCTTGGGGAGATGTGTTATCTTCCGCGACAAGGAAAACTACTGCTGCTCAGGGCATATATATGCATTTTTTTCCGTTCCCCCGCTGGAAAGAGAGCGAGAACACTCATTAGTTCGGGGCACGAATATCGCTAAATCCAATTAATTCTTCGGGAAAGTTGGATGGAAGGAGACAGATACATACTAATGCAATCGGCCGGAAGAGCGAAAGGTAATTGGTGGATGCGGTGGAGAAGGCTGCGAAATCGGATGGGAGAGAGGAAGGACGGTTAATTTGGGAGGCGACCACGAAAAAAGAGGCTCTTCTTCGGGAATGAACATGTGATAACCTGCAATTCAGAATTGGCCTCCTCCGATGCTAAAAAAACTGAACTTAAAAATAAGTCATTGTAAGTATATGATATCCAAATGCACTTAAAATGAGGGTATTTTACAAGTTCAAATAATACGCATTCCCGTGTCAAAATTATTGGAAATGAATTAAATTCCCAAAGGCTCACTGGTCAACAAGACGTAACAGCATTGTATATAATACGTGGCGCACATTGAGGCCTAATTCTATGGTGACCCTAAGCACGATCATATAATAACTTAACACTTTGTGTGTTATCGGTGTAATGGCAAGTCCTCCGATATTATCTGAAAAGGACAATGGACGTACTTGGACGTCCATGGAATATTATTATTGAACGGTAGCTGGAGGTAATGGTACGGATGTAGTCTTCCTGGTAGTCATACATATGGCCACAAAGTGCCAAAATAAATTTTAATATAAAATAAAAGTTCACTGACCTAGATTTAATAGTCTTCATTCACAATCCAGGTAAGTGAGTAAAATCCTCACTTTCTGAGAGGACCTGCAATTTAAAGCCCAGCAAGCAAAGTGTTAAGAGGGGATTTAATAAAATTATAAAAGGTAAAATCCATCCCTCTTCAATGCACTACGAAAGACGGAAGCATATAGGTGTCAGTAGGAATGTTTAGAGCATGACTCGATGGCCAAAGACGACGGGTTAGCAAGAAGAATTTCACTTTATGTACCCATGTAAAAATACTCTTACCAATTTATACTTTGCATAAAAAATTGAGAGATATTTATCTATCTAAATGAGCTATGAACCTTGAATAAAATTGAAGATTAGAACAATCAGCATGATCAAATCTTATTCCCTGACAAAAAAAGGGTCAAGCATGAAATGAAATATCCTGCTGTAGTTATCATATCAGCCACAGGGCCTCATGATTTAAAGTTCGACAGCCAAATTAGGAATTTATTTGATAAACAAACAAAAGGAAAAAGGAGATAAGATAAGGCAGGCAGAACAACAGGAAGAAAATTCTCACGAGAAATATTTGGCACAGCTAATATATATCTGATAGGACTACAAACCAGGAAACAGGAAGTGAAAACATTGGTGCGGAGCGTAGCACTCGATGAATCGTAAGTACTGACCATTGGAAAAACTGACCAGAACAGACTAGAAGACTTCGAAACCTGGTGCCGGAGGATGATGATGAGGATAAAGTGGACGGACAAAATAAGAAATGAACATGTGCATAACCTGCAATTCAGAATTGGCCTCCTCCGATGCTAAAAAAAACCGAACTTAAAAATAAGGCATTGTAAGTATATGATATCCAAATGCACTTAAAATGAGGGTATTCTACAAGTTCAAATAATACGCATTCCCGTGTCAAAATTATTGGAAATTAATTAAATTCCCAAAGGCTCACTGGTCAACAAGACGTAACAGACGGTAAGTGTACAGAAGGGGAGAGGACTATATGAAACACCATAGAGAAAAGGAGAACAAGAGGGATTGGATACACCATGAGACACAATGGGTTGGTGAGGAACATAGTTTAAGGTAAAATAGAGGGAAAAGTTCCAAGAGGAAGACCCCCGAATAAGTTTTTGGACCAAACAAAGAGAAAAGTGCATAGGAAGAGATACCAGGAGGTACGGGAACTAGCATTGGATAGAGAAGGATGGAGGGCTACAGTCAACCAATTTTTGGATTTAACGGCCAATGAACGAATAACTACAACAACAACGGAAAACAATATAGAGTCTAGGTCGTTTTTGATAAGCAAAAGCGTGAAACCAAACAATTCGAAGGGGCTTTTCTTTATGGTTGCAACAGAATGGCTTCATCTCATGTTACCAAAAACCACCCGGTCTCTTTCCAAATTTTCTCTCCCGAAAAACCTAGGGAGCGAGCAGAGAAGAAAGTTGAAATAAAAGAGTGGTGGGGTTAACAAATGGAAAAATATCCAACCCCCTATTCTCTCCTTTGAAGATGTCTCCAGACAAAAAAAACTCCCTTTAGAAACCGTCGTTACGTAACAGGACCAGTGTTTTCCCCACACTCACCCCATCTAAACTCCACACCACACCCCGCAAAGGCGCCTTAAAATTGGAAGGACCCTAACCCCCACGTACAATTCTAACATATTCCCCCCTCTACCACCACCCCGTGAAGCCCAGTTGGATCCCACCCTGGCCCCTAGCCGAAAAATAACCCTCCTAAACCACTTCCTCAGCTGACCTCCTACCTCAACGGCAACCTAAAACCTCTTCTGTCCCTTGTTCCCCCACACTCCTATTCTTTTCCTGGAAAAAATGTAACCGATGGACACTGCCATTTCACAGAAAGACTTTGTGCGCGAAATGAGAACTCACCCCTTTCTCATCCTCCCCCCCTTCATTTGGTCAACTCCCCGGCGCACCCTACACCGCCGAAAGCTTCACTTTCGTCCTCCCTCCGAACACTACACTGCACACCGGTGTCGCCTCCCTACACCGAATCTACTCTCACAGAGGCACCTTCCCCCGCTGACATCCTCCTCCCCCCGAAAAGGCTCTCGCCATAACTCCCCCTTGCTCTTTCTGTCCCCAGTCACCCCCTGCGCTGCAGTACCTACCATTTTCCCTCAAAAAATATTCGTTCCAACCCTTTTTATGCTATTACATAGCCCGGAGGCATGTGCGCAGGGGGAAATCACAATGGAAATGGGCACACAAGCGCTAGTTTGCGCCCCACGGCATAAAGGCCGGTTTTACGATCGACGTCAACGCGCATTTCCAAATTCAACCGCGAGTCCAGAGGAGATCGGTTTGGCGTGGTACCTTGAATCCCACCCCAATGGCAATGGACGAGAGGTAACCATCCAAAGGATCCGGGTTTAAATCAGGTGAATGAAATATCACAGGTGAGTCCCTATGCTTGGTTTAGGTCCATTTGGAGAGCACTACATGAGTATAACTCCGCGGTACGGAAATGGGACGTCACTACGAATCTCTTTACGCCTTTTGTAGGCGTCTCTGCGCCTCCGAAGTTGATATGATTCTGAGGTCGAGTTTCTCTCCACCTGAGAGAATCCTTTCCTGACCAAACTACCGACCTACCAACCATTATTGAGGCAGGGAAGTCAGCTGCCGGTCTTCCGCTCAAATTCTCAACCGACCTGCATTCTCAGGACACTAGTGCTTACTGAGGAGCTCACGATGAAAGGATAATATACCGAATTTTTCTCCTCAAAAGCACTCAAATAGGGATTAATACTTACTTACTTACTCTTACTTCTGTGGCCACAAAAATCCAGCATGGTTTTTGGCCAACGATTCGCCTCCACTCTTGTACATCTTTGGCAGTCTCATCCCTGCTCCCACTCTTCTCAGGTTCTTTCCCGCCTGGGTCACCCCATTGGAGTCTGGGTTTTCCCAAAGGCCTTATCCCGTCAGGTTTAACATTCCAGACTTGTTTAACCATAATATTATGGTTTCTTCTTAATGCGTGGCCCAGCCATCTTAAACGCTTGCTTTTTATAATGGCTAATTTATCAGAATTGGTATTACTTTTTCTCAGTTCTTTGTTTTTTCTCATCTTCCAACCCTCTCCTTCACAAATTGGTCGAAAAATCTTCCTTAGAACTTTATTTTCGAAAGATATGACTTTTCTTTCTGAGAAATTTGTCAGGGACCATACTTCAGATCTGTAGAGTATTAAGGGCTGTAATAGAATCTCATAGTTCCTTGTTTTAATTTTTTTGCTTAGTAATCTGCTACTTAGTACTTTGTTTAGGCTCCAATAACATCTATCAGCCGCTTTTTGTCTATATTGGATTTCTATCTCTTCTCTGTTACTAGGGATTAAAACGCCTCAGAAAAATGTCCGCCACCGCCAAAATCGAGCCAGGGACCACGAGATGAAAATCCAGAACTGTAGTAACCTCGAAAACCATTATCCATTGGCCAATGGTATAACTAGAAAGTCGTGAACACTAATAACGTTGTTGAGTCTTAAGTTGACGTCATTCGTAAACCGGCCTTAACCTTAGTCCTCGTCCCTTCGCTCCCCCTCCGCTGTACTTACTATTGCTTAAAAGAGTCCCCAAACCCTTTTAATGCCATTATGGCGCCCGGGGGTGAGAGTGGGGCGAGGGGAAACACAATGAAAATGGGTGGATGAGCGTTAGTTTGTGCCCCACGGCGTAACTGGGAGCGAGGGAAGATTGTGTCGGGGAATAGGCGAAGGGGTGAGCGAGAGAAAGGACCGAACACTCGTGGTCTTCCCATCCCCACACATCGCAAAAGCCGACAGAAACGCGTCTCTCTGACAGAACGCAGGTTAAATTTAAAGACAAAATCTCTGAAGTTACCATGAGGATAATCCATTTTCTAAGTTCAAAATATCTTTTAACCCGGACGTGCTGATGATACTGGGAACATAAACACCAGACCCTGGATAGTGAAGTAAGATATCGAAATATCATCAACAAATTCTTCAATGAAACTTTGCTTTGAGTAATTTCTTCAAGTATTGGTTTCCGAAACTTCACGCAGCATAGAGAATATATGTAGTATGAATTAAAATATTGTACATCTCAAAAGAAGGGAAGTCGACATTGTAATTACGCAAACTTTGTTTCATTCACTTTATTGATACTTACTGAGGAAGTAATAATGTTTGCCTCATTTCAACGAGTATTGCAAGTTTGGAGCACGTGCTGGTGCGGTAATCGTACGTCTCCAGTGCACGTCTTAATAATCTTTTGAGTGGAAAAAAATCGAAAAAAGTTTTCGCTGGGAAACTCACTCTGAAGACATTAATGGAAATATATTTTCCATTTTTGCCTCAGCTAATTCATGTTATGACTTCTATTATGAGCACAGTAGCCGAAATTTAGGCGAAAATTGATATTTAAGCTTGAATTTTCGGAACTCCCTCTCGGCTAGACTCATAAATTGTCGTGAGCAACCATTGTAGTAAAGTGAAATATATAAATTTGCGCTGAAAGAAAATTTGTATATATACAATCCAATAACTACGAAATGTATCTAATGTGCCATAATGCAACGGGTTAAAATAGCCTTTATCAGCCGAAAGAAACCTAAAAGGTTGATGCAATTTTTTAACTTTGGTCTACAGATAGCTCTGATATCAACACTAACGCAAAGTTCTACGCAAATCCGAGCATAGGCAAAACATCGCTGCAGCCACGCTTGCGGTGGCTAGAACGGCACTATGTAGATGTGGCACCAAGCCGACGGGGACGCGCCATTCTCTCGGACACGGGATGCGCCAAGTATAACGCAGTAACGAGGAGTGTTGGTGGTGGTATCAAAGGAAACACAACGGCCTCTCTCTCGCCCCCTTCCTTCATTTGATCCGCGCGCGGCTGTTTTAATGCTCGCATCCACTCCAGACTCGAATGCAAATGAGAAAACTTGGTGCCGGGGTGTCCTCATCCTCCTGCCTGCCTGCCGCGATGCCAGACGCCGCGAGGGCTCGAGACGAAAGGGGAAAAGGGGATATCCATCGGTCGGTTGTTCAGCACGTGTGAACGCCAACACTCCGAGAGGAAAAGTCGAGGAGAACGAGTTTACGACTCCCAACGGCGACCGAAATATTCCTACTAATGCTGTGGCAGCGCACGGACCGATGCTACCATAGGTGTACCTACATTAAAAGAACTCTCGACTTTATAATTGTGCTAAATAACTTACCACTGCTAATACCACCTCATCTCTCCTGAAAAGCCACGACCCTTTTTATTTTCAGCTCGAATTAATATCTCTCTGTATCCATTAATTAAAAATTATTACATTAGTTAAAAGTACGAGTCCATCAATTTCATTCATTCCGTATCTGTCGCACTGCTCCCTCATCCTTATTCTGCACAAAACTATTGCTCTCGGTCGGTATGTCTCAGTTTATTTCATTGTTGAATGACATTTGGTTTCTTATTGGTTGAATTTTGTCACTTGATTTATAGTTCATTCTTTATTTGTATTTTTATACTGTTTTTGTTTGTCCAATGTGAGTAGCGTTGTGCAATTTTGGAATATAAAAATAAATAAATTAGTATGTAAAAGTAAAAAAAAAAAAAAAGTAAAAAAAAAAAAGTAGTATGCTAACTCGTGCACTGCATGTCAGCATGTATGTCAACCGCGTACTCACTTGAGTTCCTCATTTGGACAAACTCCTTTCTGGCGCTCGCCTAGTAGCCCGGGGGTGCGCGCCAGTTACGAATTAGAGCTGGTTCGAATTTGATTCGTCTGGTGCGGAATCACCTCGGACCACGTACCCGTGAGGCGACTCTACAAGATGTAGATTAACTTGCTTCGTTTCGCTTCAACACCGAGGATTGCAGCCACCTTTTCCCTCACACTACGCCGATCATAAAATTCGTTGCAAATTAATGCGGTTTTTATCTGTCATCATTTGTATCCTTCGACCTATTCAAATCA
Source organism: Ceriagrion tenellum (assembly GCA_963169105.1). Classification (NCBI taxonomy): domain Eukaryota; kingdom Metazoa; phylum Arthropoda; class Insecta; order Odonata; family Coenagrionidae; genus Ceriagrion; species Ceriagrion tenellum. Next base: position 38,377,588 of record OY720636.1, on the reverse strand, counting down.
CTAAATTAATCAAGAAAACAATAGTATTTCAATATTGTTCATCCATATAAATGGTGGTGACACCCTTTAAAACGCAGCTATGATTCTCAAGAGAATAAAATGGCTGTCGAAGGAGACGGCTTCCGGCTTGACTTTATACAAGACTTCCAATCGCAAAACGATCGAAAGATTCTGTCTTCACTTTCCGAGTTCCATTCCACCTCCGCCACCTATTTACTCTTTGCTGTATTGTTATGGATTGGCAGTGTTAATTAAATTACATTATTTTGATCTTTGTTGATTATTTTGCCCATGAATCTTTGTGAATTTGATTAACAATGTCTTTAATTTAGGCACTAGATAATTTGGCTACATATTGCCATAGATTTTCTTACAAAATATCATAATAAACACCTGAAGATGTTACACAGTAGGGAAACCTGGGTCGGGAAATGAATAATTTTTGTGTAATAGCAGTTTTTTTCATCTCGCTTTAATTAAATGTCGCCAGTTGATGGTAATCGATAATAGTTGATGATAAAATCGAAATGAGTATGATTAAATACTATTTCAATCTTTAAGTACCTTTTCAAATTTCTAAAGCATTTACACAAAGTTAAGTCTGAAATTTTTGTAACATCTGTAAAATTATATTTTTACTTTCGCTAGTCGAATGTCTCATCTTAATGACCTAGTATTATTCTTAAAAAGTTTTGAGTTTATGCAAATTGAATGTAAAGGAGGGTGGCTCATTTTATCTCTGCAATAAATCGCGCAAAAAGCTACGTCACGGGTAAGGGGTCAGTTCATGCCTACACAAAAGGTAGTAAAACGGTATTCACAGCTGAGGGATCCCAATTTATTTGAATACAGCACCACCACCAATTTGCCACTATAATTGAAGCCCTAAAACCCCTTAATCTAAAGGGAAACGCGATTTCTTTTCAAATATATTTCGCCGTGGATGCAAAAATGTTCGTGAATTCAAACCTTATCGTCCACGAAAACTATTTGACGAATACATCCCCAAAAAATAGGCACTAACAATAAACCTCTATTTGCTGAGGTAAGTCTGAACAATAAGATGATTCCAGCGACTTTACATTACACCGATCTTGATTCCGACTACAGAGCAGAAACATGTCGGAAGTAAATTCTATCTAACGTTTTCGAATCGGCTTTAAAACCAATAGAGCTTTAAGAAGCGTATTCAATAGTTTTTATGAATGAAAAGCACTTCTACAGCCTAGATAATCCGGAAAAAGAACAGAGAGACGAAAACTTGACTGAAACTTGCGATCGAATGTTTCAAACTTGGGGATTTTCCAGAAGATACAACGCCTTAATCAAAGGTTATACGTATATATACTTTTTTTAGTTTTTCTAATATATCCAGCACCTACTGTAAGTAATGGACGAGGGCAGAAAGGAAACCATTTAGGCATTCAGAGCATGTCCGGGATTACCCTTCAAGGTTAGCACGAGAAAAAAAATGTCCTGTCCGATTAATTCATCCCATAAGATAAAGAAGAAGAGGAACAGGCCAAACAAAGAAAACGAACACCTATAATGACCTTCTCCTGTTCTCGTTGAAGTCTTTTTTAAAACGGTGCAGGGGAAGAAGCGAGCACGGCCGGAATGAGGTGGCGGGAAGAGTATGAAAAAAAATCGGAAACAAAACAATCCTTGCATTTGCATAGCACTCAGATAAGAATCGAAAATACCTTTGAAAAAAATAAAAGAGGGAAGGAATTATGCCTCTCTGCTCTCCCTCGGCGCGGATATTAAGGAAGAGAGCGGAGGGAAAAAAAGGAATCTCATTTCGAGCAGATTTGTATTGCTACTCCCTCGGCATCAGTTTTTTTGTTATTCTTCTTTCTCAAGATTGCTGGTTTCCGGCAATTCCCATCATCAGATCCCTTCTTCGGAGTGAGTACGGACTTATCTCCGACGCAAAAACCCCCCTCTCTCTCTACCGCACCATGCGAAGGGACAGACGGACTCAGCATACATCAATCTCCCAGTGAATTGAAAGCAGCAGCATCGCGAGGAGATACAAAGAAGCTAACAGGCTCTGAATCCACAAGTAACCTTCGAACTAATTCCCAAGAGTAGAGCCAGCAAGAAAAGAAGTATCCAAAAGGAACGAGTATGGACTACACAGGGCTCAATCAGCGGAAGTAGCAAACATTTAATTTCAAAAAGATTTTCCCAAAGATTAATCCTACGATCCCTCATCAAGATCAGTTATAAGCCAGAGAGATAAGGGCAAGAGCAACGTCATTAAAGGTAGGATGCCTTGTAATAGTCTGTTGAAAACAACCGTTTCGCTCAAAAATGGTAGAATCCTCTTAAAAATGAATAATGCCATCGCGGTATACTAGCAACGAGCTGAAGAACTAGGGATTGTTAGCAAAAATTCTACATGGGCTAGGAGCCTGAAAAAAAGGAGTTTCCGCATAGCCCGCGAGTCAGCGTGGCGACTGCGAAGGCGTCTGACCCCAGCGGGGAGGCCATTACAGTGATGTGCTATGTTAAAAAGACTTCTGAGGAAGCTACGGAAATCACCTCAATTATCTTCCATTGAAAACATGGTCGCATAAGCTAAACATTAATCCTAGCAATCAAGAAAACTCTCTCTGGCAGCAGGGGAGGCACATTCGAGCTAACAACGGGAGACAAGTTGTCTCACAGGAGGCAAACAAGAGTTAAAATAGAACTAAGGTATCTCAGGATGAACTTGAAGCAGGTATCAATAAAAAAACACTTGCAGGCAATGTCCACCACACTACTGAAGATGGAACATCTTTTGAGATGGAGGTGAGATGCCTTCCTGCCGGTCCTGAAATTATCATCTGCGCACAATGGATGGCCCTCGGTGCTTCTTAGATTCAGAGTTCATATATCCTTCCATCCTATTATTATTATTATTGGAGATACATACATATTTACCCAGAAATTCTAATATTTATCAAAATTTCGAAAATTGAATCACCGACTTTGTTTTTATTTTCATCAGCTCAGAACCCTTGCACCAATCCGTAAGCTTTCAAATAAACTCGCTCACGTGATCCTCGCACTATTGGACATCGCGGTAGACTAATTTTAGGTTGGCGGTAACACGAGACGTTATACCCAAATTTAGCGGTCATTTTATTAGCATGCTTTTTTATAATTCCATTTATTTTACTCTTCAATAATTCCTTTCTAAAATGAAAATCAATTCGTCAGGTATCACATACTCTCCTTGTTATGGAGAAAAGTTTGGCGAACGTAATTTTGTTGCATCGCCAGCGGCCAGTAGGTAGTATCCGCCATCAGAGTACATTTATAACACATTTCTCGTCAAAATGAACAGATTTTGATAAGAACAGTAAGGTTTAAAGGGTGTAAGCACGATTGGGTGGAATTTGTGACTAAGGATACGAAAATAAAGATAATGTAAAAGAGAATAAGTGAAAGTCGGGTGTGTTTATACTCAGAAGTACGTCAGTTGACCACAGAGGCGGTATATACCTTAGGTCTTTCAAATTCTATCCCAGTTCAAAATGTTTCCACTATAATGAAGCTGTAAAGAAACGACTAGTTATTTTTCCATTGATATGTGAAATGATCTAGGTCCATAAAATGAAATGATACCGCAACATCGAATATAAATCGCTCTGATTACTCATAATGGGGCTCCAGAAAACTTAGCTGGAAACCAGGGTTGAAGCCCCAGAGTCGAAATTCGCCATGAAAAAATCATTTGACTTGACCAGGATTCGGACCCGGATCTCCCAATGGACGGTCAGGTGTGTTGTTACAATGTTTTCATTTTATAACAATATCATATTACATTGCATTCATTAGCATACAGAGCAAACAAAGATCCACTCCAATGACACATACATTTATAATACATTTTTGTCTGAAGTATTTTTTTAGACACATACATGTATATATTTTACATATTTTAGTTTTTATCTCTTTTTTACATAATTAATATTAAAAGACATTTAGCAGCCATGCTCTTTCATGCTCTTAGGTGGGTAACTATTTATTTACTATTTTAATTTTATCGATTAAAGCAGATCTTATATTTTTGCCAATTACACGACCAAGCCATCTTATTATCTTATTAACAGAAGATGGCTTGGTGGTGTAACTGGCTAACACACCTTACTGGCAACTGGGAGATCCGGGTTCGAATCCCGGTCAAGTCAGATGATTTTTTTTCATGGCGAATTTCAACCCTGGTTTACATGCACTCGTGCGAGTGACTTCGTACTACATCATTTGTTTAAGCAATAATTGGAAATTAGCAGGAAACATTGAGCATTAAAATGTTTCAAAATTTATGCGTGAAAAACATGTGGGATAAATATCGAGAAGATCCTAAAAAACTCTAAAAAAATATGGATGCAAATTTTTGGGAAGCATTGATTGGACGGGACGAAATTTCCAGTCAATAATAAAAAATTCAAAAATGCATTTACATTAAAAATTAAGAATTAATAAACTTAATTACAATTAATATACAAAAATATTGCAAACAACAAACTAATATCACTCACTTTAGTCAGTCTCACTTGGTGGTATTCCATCATTAAAAAATAAAGATGACAACTTTTACTAAAACCACTAGATTTATTAAAAAACGACCCAGGTTTCGACGTGCATTCACATCATCTTCAGGTCAATGTGGATGTCGATGTGAAAGCACATCGAAACCTGGGTCGTTTTTCAATAAATCTAGAGGTTTTAGTAAAAGTTGTCATCTTTATTTTTTAACAAACTAATAGCAAATAGCTAATCAAATGCTTAATTGCATACAATATTATCACGTCAAATCAAATGCATGTTCACCGTTTATTACGATGCAGCAGTAGTTGAAAAAAAAATACCGGCAGCGTAAAAGCCAATCACTCATACATAAAATGGTACAATATTCATGGATGACGGACGCATATTTAAAAGAACTGTAAACACATGCATAGATTATTCAATGTAAATAGAACCCACAAATTTAAACTGCCATCGAGCATATTTATAAAGCAGGAAAAATTTCTCTCCAAATTCGATTCGAAAATGATATATTTTATTTTTCCAAGTTTGGAGTATTAGTCAGACATGTAAATGAGTTCCAAATTAAGCTCATTTAAACATTTACTTTTTGCTTCAGCTAGTTTAGCGTAATCTATCACAATATGTCTGGTTGTGCCTTAAAAATCATACAAGGTGGCACATTGGAGTAGCTGCACACGAAAGGCAGCTGACGAAGGTGAGAAAACGAGCATACAATATCACGTCTACTCAGCCAAGGTCATGGTGTATGGTTTTGCTCCACTACAAGCCTTAAATTTCACCGTTTTTCATGTGGCAAAATTCATTTATTTTTCATTTTATTTTTGATAACTTTTCCTGTATTTTTTTAGTAGTTAATAAAAATGAATATTAGTCTGGTTCACCATGCGCTTAAACCGGAAATAAATACGGAATTCTGTAAATATTTCAAAGGAGAGTTTCATAAATATTCCAATCGGATGAAAAACACCACAATAAAATCATCAAATTAAATAAGAGCCGATGCACGACCGGAAATACTGGATTATTTAAAAAAAAGCGAAAAGGCATCCGCTCGGCGATAATTAATTAATTTTGCAGTAAATTCAGTATTCAAATAAATGCAATGGAATTAGCAGGTGAAAACTTCTACTCGTAACTCGAATTATATATGTTCCTACTAACTGAAAAACGTCCTCACATAAAAAGGCATTCTTTTAAGCACAAAAAGTCCTGAACAAACTACCAACTTTACGTTGATTTTTAAGCTGGTAAGCATCATTCACTCGGTAAATAGCCAAAAGAAAAAAAGTGCAATGGAACACATGTTCGGATGTTTTTAATTTCGCACAATTGAGAGTTTCATCAGAAGTTGCCGATCATATAACATCAACTGCTTTGATTTTCTATTTAGCTGCTATTATCTGGTTTTCATTCCTTAGGATATACTTTAAAAGGAAAGGATTGATGACACCAGTTGGTTTAGTATACGAATATACTGAAAAATAATTACTTGAGGCGAATGCCATCCCAAGCAATAACGGAATGACAAGTAATTTCACTCAATAGTAAATTCATTCACTACAAACTTCAGATAATGCTGCACATTTTCCAAAATTACCAGTCCAGCTATATAAGCAAAATTAAGTTTCACCATAGCTTCGTAAGAGTGACTACAGGTACACACGCTTCTCCAATAAAAATCCCGATCTATTATACTGAGAAGCTTTATGCGGCGTTAATGGAATCTTGCATTTGAAATAGGAGCAGGATATTCGCATTTGTGCGACCAGCTACTTTTAATATAGCTCTCTCGAACACCAGCGCTAATGGGCGTATCACTTAGCATTTCGAGCATGAAATGGCAGTGGGAAAAAAACGCCTGTTCAATCCTCTCAGGGTTTAATAGAGGCCACACGGCTGCAATATCCTCACCTAGCATGAGGTGGCTTATTTATCGATGATCGAAAGAAAAAAATGTGTTGCAAAACAGGGTTTATCAGCAATTCTCCATCACTCACCTTTAGTTTGCACTGCGAACGATTCTTTGCTTTGGCCTGCTTCAAGTACAAGTACGCTCTTACGGTCAGAGAAATAAATTAGCAATCTGCTGTATGGTTACTTGGCTCGGAGGCTAAATGAGATACATTTTTCTTGCGAAACAAAAATAAAATCTTCCGTACTTCGGCTTCCGTTGAAATAGTAAGCTGGCGACCGAAGCAAAATTTTGAGAGCTACAGGAAGCAGGCACCATAAATAATGGTAACGGATTTGAAAAAGGAGAAGATATTCTATAGAGTCCCAACACTTTTGAAATGGATATTCTAAAAACTATATACACAAATTAATGGGGAGAGGTTTACGCAGAAATGAGTCATTGGCTGCGCACCCAAAAGTCCCGGGGTCGAATCTCAGCAGTGGTGGGAAGTTTACGGCATAACATCCATTCCCCATGGGCTGCTACCAGCTCGATAGTCAGGCAAAAACTAGGGAATCGGGTTAGTGTGCTAGCAAGATATGTGGTTTATCATCCAATATCCTCCACCCATCACCATTTTAAGTAATTTTTAAAAAAATTCATTAATGGAATAACAAGTCCTAATAAACATATTTACTCCCCCGTGACGTTTTTTTCCTTTGTTGATTTCTAACTGGGAATGGATTGTTGTTTATTCTAAGAATATTTGAATTACAAATCTTTATGTTATTACAACTGCTTTACTTTTTTATTTCATTTATTAAATTGCTATCTCTATTATGTAATATTAATATTAATCTTATAATGTTGACTTTTTTACTTATTGTTATTAACTTTTTCTGTATTTTTGTTCCTTTCCTACAATTTTTGTTTATTCATATATTTGATAATATCTACATTATTTACTTAAATCATACAATATTGTTTATAATATAACTATCGTTATTTATTCCGGAGTTCTCTCCTTTAACTCTGTATTTTTGTTCTGAATAGGCACTGCTCCAGGGCAATGAAACTAGTTCATTCTTCCCAATAGTCTGAGTTCGGATTCCGACAGAGTCGGGGCTTTTCCGGTGAAACCCCATTCTAACTCGAAGCTCTGTGGAGAGAATTTACATGATCTTTTAAAGAGTATGCAAACACCGAATATCTCTCCTTCCATCCTACAAACCTCAGTTATTATCTATTCCCTTACCAACTTATCCAACCAAGCAACCTTCATACACTTAATGGTTGAAGGCGTAAATTTGTGGAATGTTACCGCAAACATGACGAAAAAGAAAAATCTCTTAGAATATTCCATGAGAAAAAAACCTTTGAAAATGATTGCAAGGCGATTGAAACCTAAGTCGGGAATAAAAGTTTTAAGAGTGTAATATACTAAGAAATTTTTCTTTTTCGTCATGTCTGCAACCAACCTTCCCTTACCAACTTACCACTTACCCATGAAATGCGTATATAACCTCAATTGTCCCTCGCCCCCCAAAAATAGCCAGTCAATTCACAAAATATTTCAAAATGATAAAAAAGCACTAGACCGTTACGGAACGTAATGATAACAATTATAAAAACAACCGAAAAATAAAGGCGAAGTCGCAGATCATATACATTCCACACATGTAACGGCATTCCCACTCCAAGATGGCTTCCTCATAAGTGAACATGTATTTATCATAACCGCTCTAAGATCTTATCCGGAGATATATGGAGCAGAAATCTGAACATTAATTTTGCGCCGCGCCGAGCCACTGCGATAACAGCGCAGACACCATGACGATATATAACTATGCCGCACGTACTCTTCTCGATTATCTCGCAAAATGTGATTATTTATTAGAGGCAGCGCTATTCAAACATTTCTGCAGAAGAATTCATTATCATTTACCCTGGGATTTACATTTGATGCTCTCGAGCACATAATTTATCTTCGTCGATAATTTATAGAAAGACAATCTGAAGTCAGAGAGTTGATGCAAATACTGTCTCAGAGTAAAAGAATAAGATGATAAATTCAAATCAAATGAACAATTTCACTAAGAAGTGATTGATGATGTCTAAATTCAACTTAAATAACGTTCATAATTCTAATAAAGGAATTTAGTAACCATAGCGAAGACATATACTAAATGGTACCACGATATATATTATGCTATCCACTCAAACAACAAGATAAGTAGAAAACTTTACACACACACACACACACACAATCGATTAAGCAAATTACCTGTGTTTAAGATTTACAAACTTTTTGAGTAACAGCAGAATTGCTGAATACGAACATGCATTACATACAAAAAGTTACATTCATATAATAATGACTCGCCAAGATACTTTAAAGGTAATTATGTCCGGGTTTTGATATATCTCACCTTCCGTAGCAGAGTATAAATAAAAATGATGCAACAAAATTTATTTTAAATGATAACTAGCCAAATTTTATAAGTTATTATCAATGTCAAATTTTCTCAAAGATGATAATTATGGAGGAACTTAACCCCATTTAATCTATTAGTATTTTTTCTACACAGGACTTCAGAATATTCAATATTATTATATAATTTATAATTTTATTCCTTAAAATGCGCGTCAAATATACCATTATAAGTGTGACTTTGTGACATTGAGGGGACGATAGAAAAATTGCTGATCTATTAAAACTCAAAAATGTTGCTTTATGTAAAACCATTTTGCGCTGTAAATTGTATTCTACGATAAATAGGGAAACAATTTAAATTGGAGAAAAAAACGTGTAAAATCGAAGAATGACACAAAATCAAGACAACTTACGAAGAATTTATGCGATGAAAAGAATTAATGAATGAGCGAAAATGCAATTGAATCCAAACTTAATTTAAAAGACACAAATTCTTCCATGTGCTCAAAAACGTTCTAGTTTTTCATGCGATATATATACATGTATCTGTAGAAAAAATGGAACACGAAAGACGTGGAAACAAAAAGTGACTCTTGTGGCAATCTCGCTACAAAAGGATGATGATCAAAGGGAGAAATCATCAAAGTAAGGGCATGTCTCATCGCAAAGCCAAAAAATTATAAACTCTGGGACAGAAATTAAAACATAAAGAGAAAAATACAAGGCATGAAGCACGACAACACGGCATGAGTATTAGGGAATGAACAAAAGAGATTTAAAAACGAAAGCGTACCACAGAATAACCAAAATGCCAGTTTTCAATGACGTGTGTAGCTGTAATAATATTACAAAGAAAGCAGATATTGCATAGAGATGAAGAGAAAAAACACAATAACTCTAGGAGAGGACACGATAAGCTGCACTGATACCTGTCAATTATTCTGTAGCGACGCACGACCCTTGTTATATATATCCGAATATGAAAAGAATTGTGAAACAATATAACACTCTATGGGTGAAAATAACAATGAACACTCAAAGATATTACGTGAAGAATGAAGGTTGAATGTAAAACAATAATCGGTTTAGTTAACATTGCCATAAATCAAAGCCAAGTTCAAAGGAAAAACCTCTGATCATATATACCAAAAGATCTCGTTTTTCGCGGCCAGTCTATTCCTTCGTTGAGAAAGCAAGGTATGTATGAGGGATATAATATATTAAAAAGGCACTGAGGCTGATAGGATGAGTTTAAAATGAAGTACCTACAATTGACATGCAGTACTTCATTTGGGTGTGATACTGTACATTATTTGCGAGAAGAGTTTTCATTACGTTAAATTTTAAAAGCCATGTGCGCATAACTACACTCACAGGTTATAGTACTTGTGTATCGGCACGCAGTATTAAGGTTTGTCCGTTGAAAAAAAATATCAGCAAGGCTACGACTCGTAACGACGAACCACCCGGGTCTCCAGATTCGGACACAACTCGCATCCACACCCCGTCTCATTTCGAATCCGACGCGGTTTGCGATCTCAAAACCGATTCCCTCTCATAAACTTCTCATCTTTACACCGCGCAACCCTTTTCTTTTCACATCGATAAACGGAACGGATTGTATTGCGGTGAGGGACGAGCAAGGGTGGGTCTTCTTTGCACGTGTGGGAGGAGGCGACCGGGGTGAGATGTGGCCCGGGAAAGGGGACTATATTTTGGCGGTGTATCTATGAGACAGAAAAGAAAGAAGAGGGAGTAAGAAAACGGGGAGGGTGGACGGGGGGGGGGGGAGAGGATGACCGGAGGGGATGGGGTTGGAGCGAAGGTTATTGAGCTGGCTTCCCACCCCGAGTGAGCAGGTTCGAGCCACGGTATTGGCAGAGATTTATCAATTGTGTCCCAAACCCACTTCTACATCTACTTACTACCCTGCGAGCCGTAGCAGAGGCGCGTGATACGACACAAGCCTAGTAATGGGAGGGAATAGGGAGAACGTGGGGGGGGGGGGGGAGAAGACCCAGAGGGAATGGCATTGTAACGAAGCGTCTTGGGCTGGGGTAACGCTGTTATTTTTTATGACTACTAACGCTGAAAGGGCAGAATGAATTTTTGAACCTATTACCTCGGTAATGTATCTCTTTAATTTTGCCGTTTCTATCAGTTCTAGAGATAAAACACGATGTCAAAATATTATCATTCTTCCACTGAGACTCGCCGGATCTGAGATTTTTATGTATTACATGGCTTGCGTGTAACTTTAGAATCTCTAAAGGGCTAACAGCCTAGTCAGTTCCATTAAGTGTGTAACATATTGTTCGAGGAAAATTTTCTTAACGAGGTAAATAAAGTACAAAGGAAATATCTACGATTTTCTTTGTACTTTATTTACTTCGCGAGTTAAATCTTTCTCCACAGGAATTCAGTCGCTCACGTCGTACTCGAGAATTGGTCCAACCAACCAAGGTCGCTTCATAAACCGTAGTTTCTTCCTTGGAGCGCCGCATATATTTCGCACGTGTTTCCTACACGCTAGATTAAAAGTCTCGGTAACTTGGCTTGTGTTTATTTATTCTGGGCTGAATGGGGAGAGTATGAAGCTGGGGCTCTTCCATTAGCTCACTTGGGTACTATGCGTAGAGCGCTTTGAATGCAGAATAAATAGTATGGCCGAAACTCACATATTCTTCTCTATTTTCCCATATCTTCACGGTGAGTGTCCACGCTATATAAACGACCTCAGTTGTGTGTCTGCTACCAAACAACCGGACGACCAAAAATTTATAATAATAAGCACATACCAAGTGAATACGTACAATTCCAATTACGTAGGTTTCTAATATTCTAAATGAAAATGACGCTTGTGACAATAACCGGGCCTTGACGAAGAGAACATTCAAAATAGAGAGGGAATAAAAAAAGGGCCACCAAATTCCGAGCGGATGGCAGGACTTCGGGAGACTATAGAGCCTCAAAAGCTGCAGTGTCTAACTGGTAGGTAGGTTGGTAACTTTTTCTTTCCACGGACGATAATATGCTTTAATAAACCAATAAAAATAGAACGGGACACTGACACATTCCGGTAACATAAAATTCACCTTCGTCCTTTCTCTCTTACCATTTTCTTTTCCCAACTCCCTCCCATGTTTTGATGTTCCAACACACCCAGCAGGACTTCGCGGCTTGCAGTATAGTATTTAGTTTTTGGTGCAACTGAGTGAGACCGTTACCTAGCCACCGCAATACCGAGGCTGGCAAATTAGAACAAGGAAATTACGAGAACTTCGAATAAAAACGTAGCGAATCCACCAAATGATACCTGTTATTGCCACTACTAGATTATCTACACTATAGCATTATCGGGAAATAACAAAGGAGGTGGTTCCCTAAAGTTGTTTCAGTGTAGCAAAGCTGGTTGGAACAAAAATGTACCAACTCTTGGGATCTGAAAATTTTTCAAACGATATGACACTAACTCCGGCATAATTCGATGTAGAATCGGTTATATTCTTCACAAAAAGAGGTTACCGCATCAGAGTCTAGAATTTACTTCACGAACCGACCCGGGTTTCGGCATTCTATACCGTTTTTGAGGCAGCAATGCAATTTCAATCGCCTAGAATGTGGAATAATTAGCCGAAACTTGGGTCAGTAGGTGGAATAAATAATAATAATAATAATGTCGTCTTTATTTAATTGAGCGATATTAGGCCAATACAGTCCTCTCTTCCATATAACTCATTTCACAAACACCCATGTCCTGGGCAGATAATTTTCTACCCAGGCGGGACTCGAACCCGCGACCCTCGGGTTAGCAGGCGGGGACTTTACCCCGCCGCCACCGGGGCCGAGAGAGGAATCGATAAATAAATCTCATTCAATATGAAAAAATGTCAAAAGATGTTCTTATAATTTTGCATTTTAATTCCGCGACGTCTCGGCCGTAACTCATGACTCAAATTAAGAACCGGGGCTTGTAAAATGACACTGGGTAAAGTAGGGAGAGAAAACAGTGGAGACGGAGACGTGGGACACGAGATGGAGGAGCTCGCTGAAGAAACTCTGTAGTAGGCAAAGCCTACTACTACATTACGCCCCCCAGCTGCCCTTTCCCCTTCCCAGCAAAGCAGCTGTCGTATTGGCAGAAAACCCCGCTCGTTGCTCCGCTACCCCTGCCTTCCGCTGCTCCATTATAAAGCATCCTCCACCTCTTTCTCTCTCTCTCCTGCGCCCCTCCTGAATAAGTCTTCCCATCCCCAAAAGCCTCCGGACTACGACGAAAAACCAGGACCGTTCGGCACTCCTCTCGAGCTCATAACTCACTCATTCCATTTATATAGGTGGATGGAGACAGGAAGAGGGCTGTGAGGGGGGAGTTTGGTTGGGGGGAGGAGAGGGTGGAATTGGGGGGGGGGGAGTTGGGCAGAGTGAGTGAGTGAAAAACTGAGTGGGAGGAAGAATGGTAGTCGAAACCTCCACTCCCTCCCAACCCCCTCCTCCCCCCAAAACCCAGGGACAAATCCACCCTTCAGCGTCTCTCTTTCGGCTCGCTTTACCCTCACAGTGAGTCAGTCCCGTCCCAGATATCCCATTCCCCCACGGCCGTGGAATTTACAATCCAAATCACCCACATTCGCAACGAAAACAAGACCTAACCGAAAGTGGAAAAAAATTCGCCAAACGAATCTATTCCCTTAAAAAAACACCCAATTTCGAGGAAGATACTTCAGAAAATATCAGCGGATTTTTACGAAATAGGCAACCAATGAAAAATTAGAAGACTGTGAAAGAAGAGTAGCTTTTTTTCCAAAGGAGTAAAAATGATCAACCAGTGTTATTTCTGATGCTCCTTAAATACACCTGATTTGGAGGAATACAAGGTATAAGCAGTTTTTCATCAACCAGATTTCCAATGAGAAAACAAAAGATGCCCACGAATTTTTAAGAATATCATTCCATTTTTTCATGTGGAGTTAAAATAAAAATTTTTGTTTGTTTTTTGTAGGATATATATATTTCAAGGAAAGGAATGAGATGCCGGATAAAATCTACTAAGAGGTTTGGATAGTTTGTTTCATTATTGCATCATAACATGCTATGTATTTGTTTGAAATATCAGTAAGAGAATTTCAGGAACGTGGGGGGAATAAAACAAAAAAAATATCTTTCTATCCACGGAGATTCATGTTTTTTAACACAAGCTACTATTTGCAATTTCACTGGCCTTTTGTAGTATTTCGCCTAATAAAGCTAGCATACACATATAGAGCATGCTACCATCCTGAGAGTTGTGTGCTTAAATTAAACTTTTTAGCGTAAATAAAAAAGAATATCTTACTTAAACGTTTCACTTAGTCGAAACTTAGGATTATCCTTCATTTTAATAATCATTTTAACATGAGTTCTTAGTTTTGTTATCTTTCCATCGCGGTGTAAGGATTTACCTAACATGAGCTGAACACTTACCTACGCGTTTTGCACAATCAATTAACAATCACTCACATATGTTTTTAACTTTAGTTACTGACTTCGTGCATTCTGTGCCACAGTAAAACTGGAAAGGGAAATTTTTTTGTCACACATTAACAGGTTATCCAACATCACTTTCTAAAGTGTGAAATTATTTGCACTGGTACTAGAATATAGCCTGCAAAGACGCCTTAAGTTAAGCTAAATTTCATTTGCAGATTTTAGAAATTAAAACTGCGAGGTGAAATAAGCTTCTTGGAAAAGAACTTAACTCAGAAATGGTGGCAATATTAATATTTTTCAACGTTAAAGGAACTGCACACTTCAGTTTGTATTCCTCCATTATTCATATTTATATTATTATTTAGTCCTCTTTAGGGTCTCTTCGACCATATTCACTCATCTTATTCACGGTCTGTTCCTTTCCCTCAAACTAATTTCAATAAACGACAAATAATATATTATTACACATGGATTAACCCAGCGTAATTATTTCCGATCACGTACGCGCGATTATTGTAGCTTACAAATATTACGGTACCTATCGTCTTTGCGCCTACATGAAGAGAAGTAAATATTTTCATTTACGGCTGAGAAGCCAAAGATCAGCGAAGATGGACGACAACTGCCGACGCCGATGTTTCGGTTGACAGACGATCGTAATCCGAAATCGTGAACGTGAATCCAATTCAAGTTTAACGTCTCGAGTTGACGCCAACCATAAACCAGGCTTAAGTGGCGATTGAGCTCGTGCGCGCCTCGAGTGTGTGCGTGCCGAGAAAAGAACGGCCGTGCCACCACCGCCACCACCACTCGCATGCGTATGAAGAGGGGCACGTGCGGCCCTTCGCACGCCTTCCTCCCGCTCATCATGCGTTCCCAAGCACAGACGCGCGCGCTGCTATTCACAACGCAGCCGAGGGAGAGAGGGGAGAGAGGAGGTTGGCTCGGCCTCATGTTTGAGGCCGGCTTCCAAGGAACTAAGGACTAAAGGTCTCTGCGCGATACTGCAATGCATACAATGGGTCATGCGATATAGATGAGATATTGTATTGTATACATCAACGGAACAAGATTCCATGCGATATGCGATTCAGCATCATGACAATAATAAACAATTTTCCTACCATATCATATCATATCATATCATAACAATAAACCAAGTCTTTGGCAGCTAAAATAAGTTTGCATTCGACTTTGTTTTTGGGTAAATGAAAAATAAATTTAAAAATGTTTTTTTTCTTCAATTTTGTAAAATAGATAATATCTAATTTTTTATTTTTGCATTTTTTAGGATATTAATTGTTTGATTCTTGAATCTGGCATATTTCATCTAAATTTGATGATTAGTTGTAATTTATATAATTCATACTTGTAATGTGTATTGTCTTTGTAGAGTGTATTGTGCACTCATGTCATGATGGTAGATTCCCACAGGAAGACCTTGAAGCTACCAAAAGCCCATTGTTTTTTTTAATTCATGTTTGTATTCCTAAAATTGGGCAATAAAACATCTATCTATATCTATCTAATGCTATACGCGATCAATTTTGCGAAAGAAGACAGAAACGTCTTTCCACACTAATTCATAAAACACCGACTAGTTTCGGTGGCGGCGGGGTAAAGTCCTTGCCTGCCTAACTCAGGGTCGCGGGTTAAAATCCTGCAAGAGAGATTTTTCTCCTCGCAAGGCATTGCCTTTTTTGCCTGTTAAAATTAATAATGTAAAATGCCCTTGAGGCTGTATTCAGGTTGCTTTAAAATAAATAAAAATTCATATTAACTTCGGTTTTAGGGATAGTCATAAGAGAAAATCCATTATTAGTACAGATTATGAAGATTTACCATTAAAATGATGATTGGTGCTTATATAGTATTTCTGTGATATACTACCCCTTAGTTAGGAACATAAATATATATTATACCCTAACAGTTAACTCTAACATTCTTCCTGGGATATTGTGGTACACTGACTCATATAGGTAATAAGCCGGAGATATAGCATTCCATTAATGATTGCCAAAGCAATGCAAAATGTAGAAACAAATTTATGCGATTTATTCATTTTATGTGTAATTTAATTAATATAATATTTAATGCGATTTATAATGATAATGATATAAATTAATGCGATTATATTTATTTATCTAACTGATCTACCGCCCAAAGGTCGGTTGTATTTTAAGTCAGAGACAATACGCCAGATTTTTACTTCTACCTCTAGTATTCCTTTCTTAACATATCGTTCTAATCAGTAAATCACGTCTTAGGCAAAGAAAAATTCGTATTTATAAGCGGTAATTACATCTGAATATTACTTAGCACTACCGGTAGGTACGAGGGAAGTGGCGGAGAGGAAAAAAGGGAAGATATGGAGGACGGTAGAGTTCCGCAGTAGTGTTAAAACGAACTGTGTTGGAGTGGGAAGGCAGAAGGCTTTTGTAGAGACGCCGGGAAGGGAAGGATGAGGACAGCGGGTTCTGCGGGAAGGAGGAGGAACGGCACCCAGGGGAACTGGAGGGGGAGGGGAGGAGCGGGAAGGAAGGGGGTGGAGGGAAAAAGCCCGGGTGGCGGGTGGGTACCCCTTGGCAAAAACCCCCGCGGAGATGACAAGCGGCACGCAACTCCGAAATCGGATTTCGGGAGGCATCACGGAAGAAGAGACGAGGTGGGAGGGGGGACGGGCGGCGGGGGGAAGAGGGTTGCGGAGGCAATAAAATGTGGAACAACAGCGGGACGGGAGCAGAGCGGGCCGGCCAGGAGGGCTGTGTTCCTCCTCTGAGTGGAAGGAGAAGAAATAATGATACGAGGAGAGGGAATTAAAGAGCGTGGGGAAGTAAGGGAGGGAGATAAGGAAAATTTTATGGCGAAAAAAAGGATTGGAAGAAATATGAATACGAAAGGGGAAACTAATGCAATCGTAAAAGTAACCTCCTTGGCCTAAAAGATTTGTCTATGCACGCCGCGAACGTCTTCCCACTGTTCCTGAACCCAATCTTCCTGGAACATGATGGATGCACTCCAAGCACAGGATTCAAACTTATGGCCCGAGGAATCAAAATTTGAAACAGTATATCCGAGTGACCATTCAAAGTCCACGAGAATAGGGAAAATCATTAAATAAATAATACAATAAAAAGAGATTTTTCAGCAATTTGTCACTATCTAAAACATCAAAAAATTAATAAGGAGTACAGTTGAAATGAAAAGTCTACAATCATACATCAGGATTCTCACAATACAAGAAGTAACTGGTTTATGATCATATATATGGATTTTGGCTCGATATTGTTCCACTGTATAAAGGCTAAAAATATCTTTGAAATGTGATGAAATCACGACACAGTACACGGAAATGAAACTGGAATTACATGCATATTCACAAATAAAATTCACCTACCTATAATTTCAAGGAAAATTACGAAAGCATTTTAGTTAGTACTTTTTGCTGACTATTTTCTTAGCCACCCATTTTCTTCTGCCACTCAAAAATATCTGAGTGAGAGAAGTTTAAACCATGACCACTATGATAACCTCTTCCAGACAACAATAAATATAAAGAAATACTGAATTAACATTAGGCGATATATAAGAATGAAACCACTGCATAACGACAAACATTTTCCTAAATTTCACGGAAGTTCTAGACTCAAAAAACAGGAATGAAGAATTTAATTCAATTTCACTGGAATTGACATCTCCTAGAGTTTAAAATGAAGATAACATATTTCGATACATCTGTGCATAGTCACAGGAATAGGTGTACAACTCTTTCATATAGCATATTTGCGAGCCAATTGCTCCTTTTAGAACATGCAAAATAAATCATAACAATGCGTTCAATTTCTAAGGCCTCCGAGCGTTTGTGAGAATTCATCATTTTCAAGTATACCTACCAGATTTCTTCTGGGAGACTCAGTGCATAGAGAGCGGACGAGGCCACCAGAATGTGAATGCTTTATCATATACGCGTAGTTAATAAATACCAAATAAATCCCATCCTCATCAATCACAATAATCGTTTCGACTTGCTTTGATACCTAATTTCCTGTGACAGAAAAAAAAGCCAAAATTATGGAATGCACGTTTCCTTCGCAGGTGAAATTACCCGAAAATTTTCGTTTCAACAACAGAGCAGAAAAAAATTGTCATTAGTACTAACACATTAATGGAAAATCCGTAGAGTCAATTAGAAAATAAAGCCTAATGACAACTATCATGCGAATATATCTGGGAAAGTTCACGTCGGCCCTCTCATGACGGGCGTCCTCTTAACAATGATCGGCCGTCAGTATTTAGGAAATTGGCTTTTAATGGGTTTAAATGGTGGTCGAGGTAATGATGGTGCACGGAGCGAAGGTTCTATATGTGCGGGCACTTCATACGTGCCCAAAATGTGGTCGAAACACTCCGATTGCAGTACGCAATTACGGCGGCCCGGGTCCAGGAATGGTAAAATCCCGAGGGAGCAATAAGTCCTCGGATATGAGTCGACTCACGGATGCCATAAGGATTGCTAAACCGCACGCCAATCACGCGGGTCCATCGTTCGCGAAATTCCATCCAAATTTCCTCCAGCACTGCCGAGTCTCACGAACGAGCGCAATCAATCCTTGGTTGAGAGTTTGTCCCCACCACCTTGTCACTTTGTCCCCGTCGAAGGAATGGTTTCATAAGAATAACCCTGCCAGTTAAAGCTGGATTTAGTCCTGAGTTAACCGGCCAGTAACGCAGGAATAATAACAATATCTACGGGTGGAATTGATGGTAGCATTAACAAAATGATTGAATGTATCATGTAAAAGGGATTTCAAAACTTAACATTTGGATGTGAAAACTTTACTACGTAATGAATTTACTACCTATGAGCGTTCATTGATGAAAAATGACTTTGCAATCCCCGCCAATTTATTCTATGATACTTTACATTACTTATAGTAACTCTTTAACACCATCAACAGGAACGTTGTAAACAATATGTAAAGTAATTGTTTTCGAAATTAATTTAGCTATAAGTGTTCACCCTGTTTTAAAAATTGGGAAGTGTGATTAGACCAAGAAACGCCCAATTTTGCCTACCTTAATGTTGGTGCGTATTTTGTTACAAAATATACATAATTTACATTAAATTGGCGAGTCTAATTAAAAAGAGCGAAAGCAAATCAAATTACAATAGATCCTGGCGATTCCGTAAATGATGAAAGATATGTGTGAAGACACGTGAGCACAACTAATAAGTCGAATTTTGAACTTCCTTTGGGGTAATGTTTCCAAAAATTCCATGATGAACACTATTTCCTTAATAATGCTTTCTTAAAGTTAATTCACGATAGGGCAATCTCCCGTTAAAAATCCTTGGTCTGAATAGAGAACTTCCAAGTGACCTCACTGTAGCTCAGCATTCCATTAAACTATATCCGTAATTTTTTGGACAAACAAAAATTTCGTAATGAGTAAATATGGCCAAAAATGCAAACAATTTATCAGTTTTCATGAGGAAAAGAATCAACTCATTTGGGCGACGATTTCCCCAGTAAATATCAATGTTGATTACAACTGAAGGAAACGAATGTATTTGTGGAGAGAAACTTGAGACTTCTACCTGAGAGAATGAGAATGGAGAAAAAAATGACCAAATTGATGAAATATGGAAATTTAATGTATGCATGAGAATAGCGAGTCGAAGTGAGAGAGAGACAGGAAATACGAACGTGTGAGATTTGGAACTAAAAAAAAACATGGCCAGCGGACGAATTAGAAAGAAACTCAGGACTCAAAATTAGAAAGAAACCCTGGAAGAGTGATTATGAGGGAGTGGCGATACGACGTCCGAGATTTGGAAGTTGAGTTTCGCCCGATTCAAAAACCGTCGACCGGCCGACCACCTACCCGTGGACGAATGGTCAGGTTGCGTGTCCAAGTAGGCGGTTGGAAGGACGAGAGAAAAAAAGAACGCAGGCATAAAAGACGAAATATACGCAGTCCACGGGAGAAGCGTTCGCATCATTTGGCAGCGGAGACACGAGAACGGGTGGGATAGCCACAAATGATAATGGATTGGTTCGCCTTCGGGCTTCCCAAATCACTGCACAAATCAGTGTGGGCCTCCCAACTACCATATTCCCCCCTTCGCACGAGACTGCTGCTATCGTCCTCCAGCGGCGTCATCCGAATTGTCTGGGACTGTTTTAATGGGTGACACCGAGAGTAATGGGAACACACGTTCCCTCACCGTGGGATGGAAGCATTAAGGGTAGGGCCACGGTTGCAGGAGTCGATAGGGAAATTCTTGCAGGGATAAGATTCTTCTCGACCACCCGAGAACAATTTCCCCGCAAATGAAAAAAACAAGAGTTAAAAAAATAAACTAATTAGATCTCGATTTTCCCGCTACAACTTCCAGTTGCAAAACATATTTTAATCACACGACGGTGATCACCAAATCATAAATAATTCGTCCAATCGTGGAGGGACAAAGAAAAAAGTAGATTTAAAAATGATGGAAATGGTTAAAAATACACTTCCACTTTGAGACGAGAGCATTGTGCAACCCCTGGAGACCTGCAGATTTGCGAAATTCGTTTATCTCATTCGCTCACCCACTGAACTCACGTGAAAATATCTTACTGACGATCCATCCTAAACAGGTGATAAAAGGATTGATTTGGAAAATTTCTTCTGTGGAAGATAACCTTCAATCAAGAACATGTATAAGAGACAGTTACACATCGTTGTACGACTATGAAAACCTAAGTCACAACATTATGGAAATATACATACGGAGTACGTACAAGTACAGGAGATAGTCAGGTTATTGCTACCATTCTACTATAATTCTCTAATACTTCCACAGCTGAGGAGATAGGTATATTTTCCTTGCACTTCTGCTAAGCTTATAGACAAAGACGATTGCGGTGTAAATTGTTCATTCAAATATAACCCTTCATCAATTATTAAACTCCATATTGAATCCTCTATTACCATAGCTACAGAGGTATCTTCTTCATGTAATCGTTGCCAGTTAATAAGTATTGAATCATAAAAATGCTACAGTACTTTAAAATATTTCAGAATTAAAATTTTACGACGGAATCAGAGGCATAGAAATGCTACCATTAATAGAATGATGGAAAAAATCCGAGATGCAAAAAAATACCATGCAGTAAAATTAAACTGAGACCGAGGCCTGCTGAGAAGGTAAATATGAATGTTAAAAATAACGTTAAAGATTTCTTAGTGAAAATAATTACTTTAGGAACAGAAATGAACTAAGAAATAGCCATAAAAGAATTGAAATCCGTATAGAATATTGTTCCTTAAGGTGCTCATCTTTGACGCTGAATTGATATCGAATATTCCTTCATTCCATTACGACATTGCAGTGCAATATTGGTCAAAGCGAGGAAT
This sequence comes from Ceriagrion tenellum, assembly GCA_963169105.1. NCBI lineage: Eukaryota > Metazoa > Arthropoda > Insecta > Odonata > Coenagrionidae > Ceriagrion > Ceriagrion tenellum. Next base: position 38,355,839 of record OY720636.1, on the reverse strand, counting down.
GTGGAGGCAAATTCAATTTCACTCAGGCAAGGAAGCTAAATATCCGATAAGATACGAGAGACCATTTCCGTGGCATTATTCCATTCAGTAGGCAGGAGAGATTTATTAAATCTTTCTTGACTTGTACGCAGGTTAAGGATTGCAGTCAGAGCAAACTGCATTCAGATATAAAGCTTAATTTTACGCCACCGGGACAAGATAAAAACCTCAGAACCAATCAGCATAATATTGATCTGAAACGTTGACGAGAATTTTATCTCTCGACACACGTTCGAATCCTCAAACATAGACACAGCCCACAACGGGACTCTGGGAGGAAGGAAGCACATTCAGTATATTCTTCACACCGTCTGGAGTTTTATACGGAAAAATAACCATTAAACACACACCCCGCTTGAAAGCAGATCTACGCAGTCGAAGACCTCCAGAGCCATGCTCGAGAGAGAGGCACGAAATCATTCGGAGATGGAAGACAACAAGCGTGGGACGAAAGCGCTTACAAGGAAACCGATACCGGACACCACAAAAGATACACATGGGACGGGATAAGGCGTCATCAGCACCTCTCGCCCGCATTTAAGAACATACCCGACGAAGCGATAAATTAAATCCGAGGAAAAGATCCAATTGGCACATAACAATTTACTCCTTCCCATTCGAGAGAGGGTGGGTGGGAGACGATGGTTTGGCTAGCCTCGTGGGCATGCCAGAGATCCCAATCGGACACATCTTCCCCCCCCCCTCGCCCCCCTTCCAGCCTTTGCCCCCTCGCCTCTTACGGCCCAACCCACAATCTCCCTCTCTCCCCACCTATATCAAACCCATCCCATCCCATCCTCGATTCCTCCTCATCGTTACCAACCAGCCCTCTTGATAGTCCGTCCCTCCCTCCCCAACAAAACTCCTCTCCCGGCCTGGCAGCAGTGGAGCCAACATTCCCGCCCGCTTACCAAATATCTCCCGCCCCCATCTCTCGCTGCTCACTTTTGGGAAATAATTGAATTGAACTCGTCGTCTCCCTCCCGCCCCCCCTCTTAATGCCCGCTCTCAGCCAACACACACCCAAAACACAACGCCATCTCCTCCTCAACGCCCGCGAGATTCCTCTGCCCCGCGGATCCGGTTACACGGGCAAAGTTCCCTAACCGCCAGGGAATAAAGGAAAGGACACACATCCCCCATCCTATCCTCTCAGTACATCCACCCACTCATTCGATTGATCCTCTACAAAATGTATGGTCTTGTCCTCAGACAGTCCTTCCAATTATAATTATTATTTCTCCGATCAACAAGATGCCTAATATAACATATTAACTTAGTTTTAATTTTTATTAGTCACTCATTTTTATTTTCACATAATTAATTTATTGAGTTTTAACCTTGAAGTTATGCATAAATACGCTTTTATTATTATTATTTCTCTCCTTTTTATTCCTCCGTCGTGCTGGGTTATTCACAGGTACGGATAATATACCAAGTAGGCACTCCCAGAAAAAAAATCATTGTTGTTTTACCAAAATATATGAATTGCCATACTATATGGTATGTTGCTATAACGACAACCTTCTTAACTTGTATACATACGTTGTGAGGTTATTTTAGTTTTTCCATACTTTTTCGAAGTTGTTTTGGTATTACTCCAGTGGCTGATACTACTACAGGTACAATCTCAATCTTGTTCATTTTCCATATCCTTATTACCTCAGCTACTGGTTTCGTTATTATTATTACTATTACAATTGTTTCATGCGTATTTCATGCATGGTCTTTTGCTGGTGTTACATTAGCTTAATCTGTCTGTAGGTTTTCGCAGGTTTTTCACGCTCCCATTCATGCGTGGGTGTTTTCCTGCAGTGGGTTTTTTCGACAAGGATATCACCTCCTTAATTCTTTTCGTTTCTCCACAAATGTATACATCTTTCTTCACGCTCATATCATGAACTTTTCTGAAAAGGGGTTAGATGGAAGAAGGGACTGCCATAGTCTCCATCTTGCCCCCAATAAAGACGCATTATTTATAACTTCTTTACATTTCTTCCAATACCAAATGCATTTACACTCTAATGGCCGAAATTCACGATAAACAAAATCAATAGCCTCAACTGGAATTCAACGTATGATCATATTTATTTGCGCAGATGGCAGTCTCCGTTAAAATGCCGAGTTGTACTCTTTCATTTGGGATCACTCGACTTTTTAGCGCCACAAATGCTACAGGTTTTAGGCAATTTCATTCACTTAAGAGCGAGACTTAAACATACCGGTTCTAGAGTACTATGAGCCTAGTAAGTAACTATTGTTAGTATAATTCATGAAATTATCTGAATTTCGCACACTGGGGCATTTTTTCTGAAGACTCCGTTAAATTTCGAGTCTGCGCATAAAATCTTCTACAGCGGCCGCATTTCTTACCCATTACTCCGATATAAAAACTGCTCAAAATGTAGTCTCTTCCGGTATATAAAATAAATTCGAAATATTAGTTGATTTGACCCAATCAATGATATGAAAAAACGTAAAACCACTTCTCTCTCGTCCCCTCTTGAGACCACGTTTCACAGATACTTTAGTCTTGACAAAATTTCACCTGACGCTTTTGTCGTATTCGGGTGCCCTGCATGAATCTGAGACAAAAATCAGGCGGAAAATGGCAAGGACCGGAGAGTGAAGTAGGATAGGGTGATAAAGATAAGCCAGGGGCCGGCTAAAGGACGATTTTCACAGGGAACCACGGTTCAACAACCTTAACAACGGACGGAGCACCGTACCAAAAGAGCACTCCTCATACCATCCTCACAGGAGTAGGATGGTCATTAAAACATATCCACCACCAGCATATTCCAACGGTTAATACCCGGGCCCTAGGCGCCTAGGCGAACGTTGAAACACCGCCTAGGGCCCTAGGCCTAGGTGTTTCAACGTTCTGGGATTTGTTTAGCGGCTGCTTAAGTTCGCAACCCAGACTGATGGGTGTGACACTGCTCGAACTCAAAATCTGTCGGTCCGATTGTATAATCGGTGGTGAGGTGTTTTCACGGTATGAAAACTAGTCAATACGCTCTATAATCGATATTGATCACGCTAACCAATCATAAGCCCGATGTCATCCGGAAAAATTGAAATCATATCCAACATCACGTTCACGAAAATCCATGTTATCTTGCGGTGTACTCAAACCAGACATTGCAACACTACGAGGCCTGCGAGAGCTACATCTCCTGACTGAATGCATCTAAGACCGGGAGGTTCGCGACTCTCTTTATACCGATGACGACAGCTTATATGGGTACATTTGGATGACATTGATTTAACCAACAAAGTAATAATGTTCTTTAGCCGTGTTTAACTATTTCTGGATAACGCTAACAGTAAGTCGACGCAGCCTTTTCGTTAACTTGTTGCTAACAGAGAGTTCGGATTTCGCATATTACATCAGGCTGTTTGTTCATTAACGTGAGTAAAAGAAGGTTTTAACTTCTGTTTTTATACCGAGCAAATACTTACCTAGGAATTAAAAAGCCGGACCTGAGAGTGACGGATATATTGCAAGTTACTATGTTAAACATATTGTGGTAAGCATAATTAACTTAAGTATTTCCATTAAAAATTAGATTTTTTACGTTATTATTTATTGCGTGATTCAAACGCCCTTAACTGTTGACGCACGTGAATAGCCAAAGCTGCTTCTACTAACACTAAAAATTGAGCAGGGACGTTTGCTAGAGAACCGTTGTTTCTAATTCGACCGCCATTCCTCGCTCCGTCCTGTTTTCTCCAAACACATTTCCCCATTTTCTCCCTTCATCATCCTCTCCTTTAACATGCTCTTCTTCTTCCCTCCTTCCTCTTATCCTCCCATTCTCCTTCCCACGCGATACGGGTCGTCTCCCCACTCTTCCCGGCCGATGGTGTGTGGATAAAGGCCATTAGCGGATGGCTGGTTTGGCTCGGCGGCGTTGCCACAGTCTTTCCTCTGAACCATTTACCCTTCTTCACGTGGACCAGTTCAAGCCACCCGGACGCGCAGAGCGACAGCGGGCGAATGGCACCGCAGAAATTCCGTTTGAGACACCACAAGAGTGTGATTATGGAACTATAGAGTTCTTTCCTCTTACTCTCTGGTACGAGACAAGGCCTTTGTTTAAATCTCGGATGAGGCCTAAATTGGCCGTGCGAATTACCTACCAATCCTACTTGATACAACGAGGTAAGCAATTAAGGAGCAGCAATCTAACCCGCACTTCATGGATTAAACTTCGGACCCCTTTGCGTTTTGTGGACGTTTAGAGTAGACTAATATAAACTATGGTTGCCTATCCTTTCCTCTTTCTTTTTCGAAATGCCAGATGGCCTTCGAACCCCGAAAAATTAAAATTCAGTGCAGCCTCGATTATCTGAGGAAATCAGGACTGAACTCACATTCAATGGTAAAAATATCGACTAATACGCAAAGTTAGTTTCAAGATATAAATAAATCATCTCTCCATATTTATGACTCGTTTAGAGGTATTTTAAGGGTTTATAGCTTGATTTGAATCCACGATTATATGATGTTCAAATCACTTGTCGAATTCTGATGTCCGAATGCATGAACTGAAATGGCTAGGCCCACACATAACATAAGGATATGTCCCTACAGAAATCGGGAGTTGAATAATATAAACTCAGGGGATATTGAGAAGGAAGTTGGGGAGCAAGTGGCATCAGCAAATAGGAATGCGGGCTGCCCGAATACCACTATCAGGCAGACACAGACAAAGGGTAGAATTTACAAGGAGGTAGTTGGACCAATTTTAACATATGTCAGAGAGACAAGACCAAATACCTCCAAAACTAAAAGAATATTAGAAATAACGGTGAATTCTGCGGACGAATAGCAGAGACTGTGGGGAGGAATATATGAACGAGTGGGTAGAATACAGACTTCACAGAATGAACCTAGAATGGAGTAAAATAAGAAAAATTAATGAGCAGAGGATTGTGAAAGTCGCGAAAGATAAAGATCCAAAGGGAAAAAGAGGTGTGGGGCGACCAAAGAAAAGAGAGACTGACGACTTGGATGAGTGGGGATTGTGGTACTGAAGGAAACAGGTATGAGCCTTAGAGGAAAGGAAGAATCATCATTGGTCGGTCAATCCTATTATTGGCTGACAGCAGCCCTACACCCTTCTGGTCTAATGCCTTCCGGTCTAGTTCCCTTACCTCCTAGAATCTCTTCCTATGTACTTTCCTTTTTATTTGGTCCTTGAATAATCTCTGGGTTTTCCTCCGGGGACATTTCCCTCTATTTTACCTTCAATTACGTTCATTATAAATCCCTTGTGTCTCGGGGTGTGTCAAATCCACCTTGTTCTTCTTTTCTGTATGGCGTTATATATGGTCCTTTCCTATTCTAATCTTCAGTACACTTCATCATTTCTTGTTTTGTCCGTCCATTTTATCTTCAGCATCCTCCTCCAGCACCAGGTATCGAAGGATTCTAGTCTTTTCTGGTCAGTTTTTCCAATGGTCCATGCTTCCGATCCGTAGAATGCTACGCACCACACAAATGTTTTCACATACTGTTTCCTGGATTGTAGTCCTATCTTCTTTGAGTACAGCAGTTGTCTTTTTCCAAAGAACGCGTTCTTAGCTTGGGCTATTATTCTCCGCTTGATGTCCATTGTACTCCTTCCGTTCCATGTGATGGTGCTACCGAGACAGGTGAAGGAATCCACTTGCTCTAATTTCTCTCCTCTCAGAGTGACTTCTCTATTCAGCTTCTCTCTTCCGCATACTAGGATTTAGATCTTCGTCTTACTTATTTTCATGCTGTAGATACGAAAAAGAGGAAGAATAATTTAGAATCTGTAGTATAATGTAATTTTTAAGCGGAGATTTTCGAGCATGTGACGTTACTTCTACAACATTGTCGATGCTGAGTCCTTCCTGACGGATTCCACAGGCCTTCCATCTGCGCAGACATTTCCACGCGATCCTCGATTCGAAATAGCGTCAGACACATGTATGTCACGAGGAGAAGAATTCCCCATATATCCCTGCCTAACCACCTAACCTTAATGGCACAAATGACCTTAGTTTTTGGTCTCTCCCCTAATAACCAACCAGTCGACGAGAGGATGGGAGATGAGAGGAGAAAGGAAGAATAGCGGGGAAGTCAATTGCAGGGGGAGGGTAGAGAGGAGGAGAGGAATCTGAGGGTGTAATGGGGGATTGCGAGCACGTTTTTTGAAGTCTTAAAACTGCGGTCACGCCGTTTTCGTGAGAATTGAATTCAGCAAACCCCCACCCCTCCCACCTCTCCGCCTGATCGGACGTTTTTACTTTTTCTCCCCCTTTCCGAAAGAATAAAATTCCCTCGTGATTAACGAGTATCACCGGGGATGATTTATATCCTCGCGCTGCTTCTCTCAAGTCGTGAGGAAATGAAATATATATTTTACGCTTTTGCAAGAGGATTCTTAACGACCTTCCGAATGAGTTTTATCACAAAAATGAAAGCAATTGAATAAGGGACGTGTTTCGAAAATATTTAAGGCCCTTTGGGACCCGATAATCTTCCCTCTGGCGGACGTGAATGAACGCTTTCCCAGAATTCTCCTCTGAGAAATTCTGATTGAATGAGAAACGCCGGGAACATTTACTGGAATGGAAATCCAGCGGTGGAACCGATCATGGAGGAGATAGGAGGAAATGGCTCCTATGGAGAGCCACCAGCAAATAATCATATTTAAAGGAGGCACATTCACACGCGAAATCGCCGAGTGGGTACGATAACACTCACACGGGCATAAGAGATATGGAGGAAAGGGATTGAGGTCACACAAAACATGAGGGCCAGCACACCGGAGTCGTGAATTGAGGACGGATATATGTTAGTGCTCCAACGTATGCCTAATCCCTTGATTAATATTATGGGCAGATCATGTTCGAATTAACATAGGTACCTCGTATTTGAATATGCCTTTCTTTTTGATTAAGAGAACATCGAATCGATATGGAGAACACGGACGTAGCACTGGATGATGGATAATCAAATTCTTTCTTAATGTCCGGATACATAGGTTTGTGGAATCTCACAATCAATTGTTCATTCAATTTTCTTCCTTATCCGTCTTTATCTTCGCCATTCATACCCTACGCCTCTTATTACCTTCATGCACTACTTCTACCTTCTGGTTTCCCGTAGACTCTCTTCTCCTCTCACCAACGTGCCTATTGCTCATTTGTTTGTGTTTATCTCCGAAAAATAGGCATTAGACACCTAAAAACTCCTAGTTCGCTCATCAAGAAACATTAATTCACTCGTATAGAGAGAAAAGTGTGATAATTGCAAAAGACGATTTTCTGCAAACATCTGGAAATGACTCTACTTGCATATATGAAAATTATATCAATACGTAAGGGAAGGGACAACTGCTGGATCGATTTTTTCTAAGGTAAGTTATCAGGGTGTTTAATGCTAGCCAGATACAAGTCCCCTGGGTGCACACATAGCCAAGGGAAGATGTTAAGGTCCAAGGTGGGTCGAGCCTCCCATCGGCTCACGAAATTTAGTGGAGCCGCCTTACTATGACAAGGCGACGACGGCGGCTATGGATTTGTAGGGAGCACAGTTGGTTCAGGAGGTAGTCTACTACATAGCGCCCCCATCACCCAACGCCCATTAGACCCCCGTCGATCCACACGTGATGCAACATCACCCACCCAAGGTTTAATCCTCTCCATACCATTCCACCACAACAACAACAACCACGATCTCAGACCAATTCAGCAAATCCTTTCCTTCCTCTTTCGAGTTGTGTTTCTTCACTCTTCATTTTTCTCACTGGCGGCTCGTAGGCCGAGAGAAGGATGGACTTTAGGCGCGTGGGTGAGGAGTAACTGCCGAGGATGGTTGAGCAAACGAGGACAGATAGCGCGAGGGGAGGAGAGAGAGAGGAAGAGAGTGAGAGAGAGAGGAGAGCGGGGGTGAGATAGAGAGGAAGCAGTGGATAACAGCACCACGCATCCAGCCCACGGAGTGGTACAGATTGTGATTGAATTGCCCCACTCGACGTCCGCGCGGCCCTAAATGGTTTGGGGACCATCATGAGCCGGAGTGCTGGTGCTGGTGGTTATCTCAGTGATTCCCCAATTTTCGACGTGAGCGGGGATTGGATTCGGCCCCGACGACTAACAGGGTTAACGATGGCACTGCCATTGCGGCCAGAAGGGGAAAGTGAATGTAGCTTCTCCTACCAGGGATTAGATCTGTGCTGGTTCCCTTGGATTCTATACGGCATTCGACATGCCACGTTTCTCGGGCGTGGAGTACCTCGGTGACATCTCTGATTCGTCGCCGGGTTTTGTGTTGCGAGGGGAACCGTTGGCGCGTGATCTTTTCAAGAGTAAAATATTGCTTGTTCAGCGATGGATTGAGCTTTACCCATAAAAATTCACACACGGTTTGCACCTTCACAGATTCAACATATACCTACCCAAAATCAAGGTGTATAACATAAATTTTCTCACTCCATCCACGGTTATCAAGCTGCTATCAAAGAACTAGGACAATTATAAATCAAATAGACCAGTTTGTCCTATCTCAAGTCATTGACCGAACCGCAAGCTCCAAATTATAACTTCAATAGTCACCCGCAAGGGGAGAATAAAACCTTTCTGAAGACGGATAATAGTTAACACGTTGTTTCCTCAGTACTTACCGGCAATTAAAATTTTCTTATGAATTTTGAGAGAGGGAGTATATGCTTATGTTTTCCATTAGTTCCTTCCCTCATTTCCTATTCCACAAATAACTAAAAAACTTTAATAATTTTCCGTCAATTTTAACTTTCCATAAATTCCAGTCACTTCCACTTTTTTTTCCATCATTAAATATTAATATCATGAATAGCATCCAAGAGAAAGCTATCCAACTGACAAGTGAGGTTTAGGCAGTTTGCAAGTTGAACGACCAACAAAGATTGTGTTTTTCAAAGAAATGTTGACTGATAAATGAGTCAAAAGGTATCTACCCCTAACCCTATCACTACGAAATATTGTTCTTTAGTCGTGGGCGATAAAAAAAACGTTCCATCAGAATCACCAATGTTTGTCCATCGGTGATCACACTGATGAGGGAACAGAGTGACGACGTTTTCGATTGAAAGGCTAAAAAAAAGTATGAAATATGCGAAAACATCTTCTTGAATATCTAAAACTGATTTTTATCGCAGGAGACGCTTTGCGGATTTCGCCCGCTTTCAAATAAAAACCCAACCTCATCGTATTCTAGGATAGAAATGAACATGTAACCTAGGGTCGAGAAAAAATAACTCCAACGAAACGAAACTGGGTGGAGACAAGATATTAATCATGGAATTAGCATTTGTTATATTAATATCCACGTGTCCACAAAAAGGAAAAGTGTCGCTTCAATATATTACAGCAACTGTGGCCGCATTGTTTTTCGGTCTCTCATTCCTCCATTACACACCTTTCACCGGACGAAAAACCGCATGAAGAAAGCAATTCCCTCGTGAATTAGGAAAAAAATAAGCTAAAACCTTTTGAAGCTTCTCACTGCCCATAAAATATAAAGCTGAAAGTTTTTCATTTCCATTCTGACGATGATGCAGCGAATTCATTACAAAATAAATCAATTATAAAAAAGTCAGGTCAGATTAGAAAATAAAATTGAAGCAGCGTGCATAACTTGTCAGCAATATAGTGGACATTTGTAAGCGTCAGCTACTGGAAGGGAAATTAACAAAAAAGCCATTCGTCACAAGCGATAATAGAATTTTTTCCACCTTGTGCACTTTGTTTGTAGAGTCATAATATAAGATTTTTGTAAAAAGTTCACTCGCCGCTGTTCGGTCACGTCTGACCAGATGTTTACCATGAGTAAAATTTCAAACGGATTCACAACCAGAACATATTTTTTGGCACAAGATTAATTTCAGAGAGAGAAGGTTTAAGTATCAATTTAAAGTAATTCTTTAATCTTACTGTGGGTATATATCAAATGAAGGCCAAAGGAAAAGAAAGATTCGAGGGAAAATGTAATGAAGCACACTAAACAGCAATTTATCGAATGTGTTTTTGAAATTTCAGAACACTCCTTTGAACAATGAAGTACTTGAAGAACTATACAAATAGACCAAACAAGATCAGTCAAATATTTTCCATTCACTAGCATAAACTACGAAATTTTTTCCAATGAACGATCGTTGCGACCACAACAATTTGCGAGACGATGTATGAGATTTCCGATAAAGTCCTCTTCGAGTTATTCATAACATCACTTACCAAGGAAAAGAACCAAGTTATATCCTTAGGTCAAACAACAGATCACACCCACCTGAAAAAAGAACATAAACACTATTAATCCAAAATTCACAAGTAGCACCTAAATGTAGTGAGAAATCACAAATCAATTCGTTATAATGAACTCGTTACTACGCTTTTTCACAATAGGGACAGCTTTAAATGGAGAGAGAATTAAATTATATCGAACGACCATACATATCCAAAAGTTTCAACCAATGCAATTAGAGAGATAATCCAAGCATTGGTTTAATTGGTGAGCGGTTTGATGACAGCACGGAAACTTACAATTACTTGAAGAATCCATGCACTTAAATAGCCTCAATTATGTTAATTTTACAATTTTGGCTTTGTAAAATATACTTTAGCAAGGATGAAATCATCTACCGCATCACCATAAGCGATGGTTATGTATTTCCAAGGTATAAAATTATCCTTAGTCATTTTGCATTTAGTAGAAAAAAACACAAGTACCCGTTCCGTCACCAATCTCTTCAGCTGGTTTATGTTTCCAATTAAATGATATGTTATCAATTATCCTTAGTCATTTTGCATTTAGTAGAAAAAAAACTGAAGTACCCATTCCGTCACCAATCTCTTCAGCTGGTTTATGTTTCAAATCTGATATGTTAATTTCTACTCCCAAAGATAGATGCACCTAAAGGAGAATAGTATATTTTTTGGAAAGGGAGCTTTTACTTGACAAGGTAGACATTATGCGAAAAAAGTAAGGAAACGAGCAAAATAGTGATAGATTAAGAGCAATGTGATGCACTCGATTACCTGAGAAAATTATTGATTGATCTTGCTTCAGAGAAATTGCTATGTAGAACGACTTTTACTATTTCAACGAAGTAAGAACTAGAAAGCATATTCTTTAATGATTGTGATAAATATTTAAAGTTATACGGACCTTTTAAAGTAGTTACTCCACAAACTCTTCCTTGTGAAGACTTAAAAGTTAGTCTAATTTCCAAGATCTTAATTCCAAAAGCATGAAATTTCAGGTTGAATTCTGGGAGCTTCTTTCGTAATGGCTCAAAGTACCAGACACCCCATCATGTCCTACACCCATACCTACCATTAGGAACGGCTGAACTCCCAGCCAACTCACATCATCACTGAGTTTCAAACAGTCCAGCGGTTCCCCGACTCTCCATCTCAAACAGAGAAAAACAATGAGACGTCCCGACACGGACGGGGCAGAGCCGGTAACGACGAACAGACGACCAAGCTGAAGAAATAGTTTCCGAACAAAAAGCGAAATAATAAAGGGACCGAAATTAAAAAGGTGGGAGCAGACGGGGGATTTTCGTAGGGGCGGGGGCGGAGAATAATGGGAGTGCTAGAGAGGAAGTTAGTTGGTTAGTTACCTGAACGGCCAAAAAAAAGACGACAAAACTAAAAAAAACGGTGGCACAGTTAGGGGATGAAAGGAAGGGGAGGAGTCCCGGGTGAGATGAGCAGCGGAGGAGGAGGAAGAGGAGGTGAAAAGTCCGTCCAATGAAGACGGCCATTAAATTTCGTCGGACGGAATTGTGGTGTGGGTGAGGTAGGCGGACGGGTGGAACATTTGGCGGATGGCAACGGTTGCTACACCCGTCGCGTCCTCCCTTAAGCCGAAAAACCCACCCCCACGATACACCGACGGCGCACTATACACATCAAGTTACTCCACACTCCCTTACTCCGGCTTCTTCCACCATTCTTTCGTCCCCGTCGCCCCGTTCCCTGAGGGTAAGGCGTTGGCAAGGCTCCCTCCCCCCTTAAATCCTACCGCAATGCCCCTCGCGATCAACGCATCCAGCCACCCACTCGCACAGAATACAGGCCCGTCCCGGGACGAACCTCCTGGGAACGAACCACTAAGCCTACGACCACTCTCGCCACCTTTTATTTTTTTCGTACCTTTACCTCTCCCCCCGATCGTGACTAACTTCCACTTGCGAGCGCCACCCCATCTGTCATCGGCATCAGATTAGGTTCTGAAGGCGTCGGATTTTGTCTGGCAGGCCCCGAGAGCGACACTGGCCATGTCGCAACCGATATCGATGCAATAAGTCGGCGGCGACAAACCTGCCGCCGTGGCTCGGACAAAAAAAACGACGGTGAGGTCACCTCATTAATCGATAATCATTAAACTTCATTCAAAGCCTACTTGTAAAGAGATACCATAGATATTGCACAGATCATTATTGATTCCTATTAGTCCGCTCTTCGGTTAAAAATTACTCTTGTAATTTCAAGAGGATAACCTACAAAACATGCTTACATACACCGGTAACTCTGAAGTGATTTCACCAATTAGCGTGAGAATGGAGATTACTGGGTGGCTCGAAAGTGCTATTCGTCATGACCAGCAATTTGACGAACATCGCCACTCATTACTGTTACTACCAATTAGGTATTTCATAAAAACTGAGGCTCTGAACAAAAGAATAGGAAATTTGACTGTAACCACAATGATAGTACAGTGGATATAAGATAGCAACTCAGCCGGCCTTAGTTGTAGCCGGTGAATCAAGTTCCATCGTTATCAGACCACGTACTCATGAAATATTTCCCACATTTACAGTATATTCATCATTCAGGTGAATACTTATATACAAATAAAAACTATTAAAAGAATTATAAAGTTTATTTGATCCCAAAATATCGTTTATGCATAAAATAAATCACAAAATAAAGTATTAGTATCAATGAAATTAGTATTGTAAATAATAACGCAGAGTATTGTCTCGTTCACTCCTAACAATGCCCAAGAAACCATAATGCATCATGAAAAATCCAATTATGTTTAAAATTATTACTAAACAATAAATTTGTCGCAATATATGCACCTTCGATGAAGAAATAATTTTCTTGGAGTCGATAAAATTGTGAAGAGAATAAAAATATTTTAGCTAATATTTTCATAACGATGAGCTCGGCCTTGGATGGGATGAGAACTCATCGGAATGGACCTTCTACGAAATTCTCATTACAGAAACAAACTACCCTTAGGCGAATGCTTAGATGAATATAGATATGAGTAGGGGATAAGGATTACTTTCAATAGTAGCTCTTGAAATGTGGTTTTAGCAATTAAATACAGAGGCAAGAAAATTCTAGACGGTAATTCATTTTTATCGCTCTTGATTCAATTAAGTTACAATAAGTATACAATAGCATTTTATATACGTGCTCCACATTACTGTACACATTTTCATGAGACGGAAAGAAAAATGTAACTTCGACACAGGTGCACTCCATGCTTAGGCGAGAGACATTATGTGATCCCATCTAAACTGCAGTGCCAGAATTGAGGACGTAAAAAGTGGCGAGCGCATGTTAAAAAGAGTGATGAAAGGAAAAATACTGAATTAGGTTAGCGTTTACAGATAATAATAGGAATTTTGAAGGACATTGGAGGTATGGATTGGATATTAGGAGACTCAAAGCCTGACAAATACACTGCTAGAGAATAAAATACCTAAAGATGAGACCGAAATGTGACAAGTAAAGTTGAAGCTGTCCATAATCCTACCTTGGTTGAATAGAATAATATGATCATGATAACAGTGCTAACATGTCACAAAAATGGCCAACAGACTTTGAACCAAGCTGTAAGTGTTACTTGGCAATAAAATCGCTACAAATTTGCAAACTCTTTATAAATACCAAAATAACAACTCCTGGAGAATAAAACCGAATGAATAGCGAAATCTCTCCGATCGACGGATGGAAATAAACTCTGTCCCCCTGGGTCACGGCAGAAAAAAAATCGTTCGCTTCCCTTACGCTGCCGCAAAGTCCTCCCGACACAAGTTTGGCACGAGGCACCCACCTCCCTTCCAGCCCGAAAGTATCGAGTTGGACGCCGTCTGAGCACACTGTCAAAAGGGCAGGTGAAGAGGAAAACTTGGACGGGTCGAATGGGGTGGGAGGGAGGAGCCGGGGGAGGGGGCGACGAGAGAGACGGGCCCAGGGGCCCCGCGTGCCCCGAAATGCGTGTGGTCCCCGAAAGATTGCGGATATACTACGGGGCGAGCGAAGCAGCAAAATGTGGAAGACTAGAGCGCAACCGGAGTGGAAAGCCTCGGATTCACTGACATCGCAGCCACCCCCAGAGAAAAACGCTTTGAAGCAGCCGTGGAGTGAAAGGGAGGAAGGGGGATGAAGGGCTATATGAATCACGCAAACATGAACAGAATTTTTGAACCGTGCGATTGCCATTGTCACTTCTAGTTTTAGAGCCGTTAAAATGGAAATGATGGTTGCCGAAAAGGCAAGAGCGGATTTTAACATACAAGACCTGCTTGAAGCCCATATTCATCGACGATCACCCATCTCCAGGAATTTGCAGAGTAGCGCTCAATATTGGATGGAGTCTGCTCTCAACGAAATTCATTCTTTTTCACTCCTCTCACTATGAACATTACGAATCACTTACGGAGTCTTGCCAGGGAGTTCCTTACGTCCAAATTAAAACTACTAAGATTGTTTTTTAATACTGTGAATATGATTAAATGTGGATTCTACAAGTGACATTTCACGGGAAGTAAATATAGAAACTCGTTCGCGTATCTCCGCAATAGAATCACTCAGTAATAACTTAAGAAGTACTTAAAAATTGAAAAGAGTCCTCAATATCCTAGAATACCTTTATAATATTAACAGGCCTTAAATCCTTCAAAATTAAACACGGTATTTAGAAAATCTAGGTAGCATGATAGTAAAAATACAAGCCCAGGAAGTCAAAGATCCGAGCCCTATTTCCGGACATTCGTACTTTTTTCGTGGCATTTTCCACTCAGCATTGATAAAAGTGTTGAGACTAGGACTGAAGAAATCAGAAGTCGCCATTTGTTTAAATAATGAAAAAAAAACGAGAGAGACAATTTGCTAAGTGAAAAATAAATATCCACCATAGTTATTGATATGTGATTGATGTGAGTGATCATAGTGATTGATAATAGAAATATTGCAAAAAAATTGGCACATGATCAAAATTAAATAACAAATAATCCATAAACAGCAATCACGCACAGCAAAAACGAAAAAGTTGACTGCAGAGAATAAGAATGAATACTATGGGTTGAGCGAATGACTGATAATTAAAAAAATGGACCACGAGTTCAATATTGATAACCACCTAGGTTTCGCTAGTTACAGCATCATCGACGACTTCCGCGGAAGTTAGTTTTGCCCAGCATAAAACTACTCGGGAATTTTTTTTAACAACGTGAAGATGACTTAATGATGATGCTATAACAAGCAGAGCCTAGGTGGTAATCAATATTGTACGCGTGGAATTCGCGTGGTGCCTCGGTTCCTCTAAGTATCACCTGAATCTTCGAATTTTGTTGATAGAATGTTTAAGCTGTGTAAACCAGGTCGCTCTGTGAGGGACACTTCTATTCGACGTCGGATTGCAATTACATCCGACTTTCTCCACTAGGCGTGGAGTTAAGCGTTGATACCTCTATGAATTTTTATGGATTCATTTAAACATACAGCAAAAAATGCAGGGGTGACTTATTTCTTTTAATCAATCAGTAACAGCTTGCGAGTCAACATTGCACGTCTATATTTGTGTGCTTAAATTAGCAAGTTGTATACAGAGGCGCGAGAGGAGGAAGCAGAAGAATAATCTGTATTCCAGGGCGGCCCAGACGGATGACTGAGAGACTCGGCGATAACGAGTGGATGAGAAGACGCGCCGAAAACTCCGGACAGGCACCCGGAGGAGAGAAAAAGAATGGCACAAAAGGAAGGAACGTTTCCAAAGCGGCACGGCCGCATACATACAAGGGAATTCAAAACGCGAAAGCGAACGTGCGCGCATACACACAGGGGGGGAGGTGAGGTAAGGGACGGGGGGCTGTGGGGTAGAAGCTTCTTTCGCCACTGCGGGGGTGAAGGACAAGGTTATGCGGGGGCCCCTAAGACCCAAAAGATGGGAGTGATGATGCAAATTGGGGATAAAAAGACAGGTGGGCGGACTTGGGGCACGGATGATTTGCGAGCGTCAATGCGGGAGGAGGAGGAGAGGAGAATGAGCGAAGCGAGGGAGTATGGAGAAAGAAAGAGAGGAGACAAGGAGAGGAAAGAAGTGAATGAGATAGAGAGGGCGATAGAGAAGAGTCGGGGGAGGAGGGAGGTGGAAGGGGATGGGGAGGCAGGTGCTATTGTTGGAGGTTAGGGAGGCAGAGGGAGGTGAAGAGCTGGAGGAGGAGACAGTAGCCATAGCAATTTGGAATCTAAAACCCAACTTTATCTCTCACGACGGTCAAGAGTGAATTTATTCCCTTCACTTGTTGGAAGTGGATCCTACGAGGCAAGCAGCTTTTTTCCTACGCGTTATGAATGCATGCACGATCTGAAATCACTGCCGATTGCGATAGAGAGTATTTTATGAGTCACTAATGTTGGTCTCCAGCACGAGGATATATAGGGCCTATAGATAAACCTGCGTGGGAATGCCACCAAGAGTTAAACTACAATTTTAGTGATTTTGGTGATTACTAAGTTCAATTGAAAAAAAAGGTAGAAGATCATGTCATTCTTCTAAAACAATCCTATAATAAAAGACGGTATTTCCTCGCAATTTGTCAGAATATGCCGACATTTTTAGTAACTTATTCTCCCGTCTCTCTGAAAATTTCAACAAGATTATCAGAAAATAATTTTAAAATATCGAAGCATGTGCAAGGATCAGCGAAGGAACCAATGCCATGCCATGACTCGAACAAACAAATGGTGACCTACCAGGCGTTACTGTTTCAAAATCACAATCATTATGAGCAGTTAAGTGAAGGAATCTAGACTAATACAACCAGAAAAAAATTCCAAGGAATTTCGCACGGGATTGAGGAAGTCAATTTCACCTACCTCCCAAATCAACACGAGCGAAAGTGCATTGAAAGCTTAGCAGCCCAATGTGTAATAAATCACCCTTATTGAACTCGAGAATGCAGAGAAAGCCCTCATAATAATTCTATGTTGCATCACGTACTCAAATCTCACTCTCAATCTGTATCAAAATATCTCACAAACCTAAGCGGGTATTGATCATTGTTAGATGATTGAAGTTCTACATTGAGCCTTACATTGAGCATCGCGGTGCCTCGCGGGTAAACATCACGATGCAAGTTAAAGTTTCAAGGTGAGAGAAAATTCAACAATCCAAAAACACGTACGCATGTATACAGCATTTACACATGCCATAATAAATACATGTAAGCCGTGAGTTTAAGAGATGATAATTTGTAACGATGGATTTTTTAAAATGCATAACGGCCAGTAGCCAATTTATAAAAAACACTGATGACAGCTCATTTTGCGGTTACCAGCCCTATCTAGCAAACATGCATTTTCATATGCACCCAAAATTTTATAGGTCATAAAATATTCTTCTAATTCGTCCAACCTAATTTCTATCAAGCGGAAATTAACTGACACGTATCATTTCCCGATTGACTGATTTATATGACCTTAATTAGTGTAAAAAGTCGCGGTATTCGAAATTAGGTTCGTTTGAATCAAATATTCATAGAATATTGAAATATTCATTTCACGAATAATTACCCCCGAATAATTATATCATTAGATCCTGCACAGCGATGCCATGACAAACAAAGTTAGGGAACGAGTCCATCATCAAAAAATCCACACCTAAACTGAATTTTTGTTTTCAACGATTCAAAATTTAAAATACTTAAAATAAATACTTTAATAACCATCACACAACAGGCATAGATTAGAATTGATTCGAGATTATATGAGATTTAAAAGTATATTTAAACCGTCAATCACATTGAACTCATTCTATGAACCAAATAACAGTAATAAATACACCATTGACTTATTACTTACTGATAAACGTAACATTTTACTGCATCGGAAATTATAAAATATCGGACACAATTGTATACACGGATTTAATTATCAAATATAAAGTACAGAGTCAGTTAAAAACTTAGGTGTGACCTTAACTCAAGACTAGTCCCGGTGGAGGCCCATGCAGGAAATTCGCGGACAGGCCGATCGTTAAGGGGAATTATTCAAATACTACTACGAAAATGCCAAGAGAAAGTTAAGCAGCGATGTTATTTTTCCCTCATGACACCGCACTTGGAGAACGGTGCTAACATATAGAACCCTTACGAAGTAGGACTAGTTTCAGATATAGATTGATTAGAGCGGAGAGCAGCAAGATTTGTTAAAATTACAATGATAAACTTAGCAGTGTCACTTAACTGAAAGAAGGAACTAGGGTAGAAACCTCTCTATGATAGATAGGAAAAATTTAGATAAAATCTTTTTCTAAATTTTAATGTACACTTATTTTTCCAGGGGTCCAGCATACTTTACTAGAGCCAAACTAGTATGGTTGAAATGATCATAGGCATGAGATTCAGGAGAATACTGCAGAACCTGTTTAAAATGCCATTTTCTACACGCACAATAAGGGCCCATAATAGTTACAATACATCAGTTCTATGTAGCTATGACCCTCAATAGGTAGAGTGCACTTCTGCTCATTTCCCTTATTATCACTATAAATAGCTCACATAGTATGAAATTTCCGGCATGATTTAGCTTTATACATGACTTTGTATATAGTAGTAAAATTTATTAATCGAATTCATAATACAAACCAGTCGTTCTTTCTTAAATAGAGCACCTCATGATGGCATGCAGGCCTACGTAGCACTCTTCTATTTCATGGTCTGACCGCGCATTGTTATCCTGACTGCTTTTTGGTCTGCGCCCAGCTGCCAGGGGAAGGTGCGAGGTACTGATTTGAATAGGTACGAGAGCTGCATGCCTAGTTTGGAATCACCCCATGCCACACTCCCTAAAGGTGGCTTCCACAGTACTTCGTAGAAGTTTATTTTATTTCGACGGCGATCTTAAGGAAAGAAAGCACCGATATAGTTGTTTTTTTCAATCGGACAGCAATTTTCAAAGTTTATAGATGTATTTATGACTTTAATAACTTAGACACCCTGACAGTTTAGACAAATCACGGAAAATTACCAAAAGCCAATTTTAAAACAGAGACGAATGTTCAGAGTGGTAAAAAAATACCCAAATCGCACGACTGAAACTAGCATAATTGATGACACTTCACTCATAATTGATTCCAAAGCACAGCGGCTTCATGAATTACCGAGTGATGAGTTGTAATGCAGACTCAACTAATAATGTATTCCACATGCGTTCATCGAAGAGGAAAAAAGAAATAAAAATTGAGAACTCGAGGAATGCCTGGAAAATTTATGTAAACAATACAAAGAAATTAAATAGCCATCCAGAATTTAAATAGCAGGCATTTTGAGAATGAAACCATTCTGATTAATTGATGAAAAACCTTGAACTATCAAAAAAGTAAATAAATGGTTCCGTACAAATGAATTTGACGCGGTAATGATAATAATGAAAACATGATGAGACGAGACACCGGTCGACGAGGGCAAAAAGACTAATAGCGGAACTTGGGAGAGGGCCAAAAACGTAAGGAAACGGAATAATGGTACCAATAGTTTCCCCGTTCGGAGTTTCTATTATTAAGGTAGTTTGAGCGTAATATCATTTTACATAGAAATCAATGAATTGGATCTCATTGTAAAGAAAAATATATCACCCTTCCGTTGGCACCAAAAATTCAACCCCTCACTATATTACTTTCCGAGATATTTGCTAGAAAATACCAGACCTTTTACATGGGAAATGGTACGTGTATGCACTCCATAGAGACCTTATTTAACAAACGAGGCATTTCCTACACTTAGATCTCGTCAAAAATTAAGTGTGTAGTTTGTGTGTTTTCTCAACTATTTTTGAAAATCAACCATACTGTCACCGCAGTAAATTCTTCGGGATCACAATATACCTTCCGTTTTGATGGAGTTTCAAACGTACCGCGAGAAAAAATGAGTCACGTTAAAGACTTATTTAGAGATATTTTCATTTAGTTACTTACCATTTCTGTCGTGTAAAACTATATTATGTCACCATTAATAATGCAATGTTTAATCCGTTCGTCTCCCAGTTGGTGAAATTAAAACGTATAATTCAATTATTTGATTATTATTTAATTATCATTAAATTATTTTCTATTATGATTAGAGAACTATCTCACTCGTCCTACCTTAAGCGGATTGATCGCGAGAAAACTAAAATGCCAGGAGGGACATGCAGCACAAAACCGCGTTCAGTGATGAGCGAGAGGAAAAAAAATCAATGCACCGAAAGCGAAGTGGATACATCGGAATGTCCGCTGAGGAATTCTACAAAATCCGAGAGCGGGGTGATGGTTTATATCCCTTCCCAATTCCATCCCTCCTATGCATTCGCGGTATTCCGACGCGGGGGAGAGGGAGAAAAAGAAGAATGAGAGTAACGACGGAGAAAGACAAGAAAGGATAAAAATATAACATAACTGGATGAGTTGACAAGTAGAGGTAATGGGAGGGAAGGCACTCCTGACAGGGCATGAAGGAGCAGGATGTGGGAAACCAAAAGGTATAGTGGTCGTGGAGGGGGAGGGAGGTGGGATCCGAGAGCCAAATGCCATCCCTGCAACGCACACTCCTACCTCTCCCTTCTCTTGTCTGTCTATCTGAGGTTTCCACAGACCAAAACTCTTGCGCGGTATTCCCCCTTTCCCTCCTCCCCGCCCGAAACTCAGTCAGTCGGGACAGTTTGTCGTCGGCACCAAGCAAGGGATGGGAAGTTCGAGCAGAGAAATGAAGGCGGGCTCTCCACAATGACACTATTAGGCAGAGCCAAGGAAAAGGTGTCAGGGCGGAAAAAGAAGAGGTATGAGGAAGCGTGGGTTGGAGGCGAACTTGTGGAATGGGGAGGGGGAAGAGAGAGTGGTGGAATGGGAGACGAGCGCCGCCGAGGAGAAATATAAAAGACGAGACCCAGGGTATTCAAGACCCTCGGAGGTCGGGGCTTTTTAGACGCCGTTGACAAGCAATTTCTCATCCTTCAAGGAGTGTGTTCCCTCTATAACTTACGAACCTCCCCCCTCCCCACACTCCCTCTCCCGCCCAACAAACAACCTCCCACCTCCAGCCCACTGCTAAGTCCGCTCTCCCCGTCCAAGCCAGCCGCGCCCCCCCACCTCCATTCCCCCGCGTCTACCTAAACACATCCCCGCCTTATTCTATTTTCCAAAGCGGCCGTGCTTCCGTAAGCAATGTGCTTCCTTCCCATGACTCTCCCTCCCCATAAGTGTCCTTTCATTCGGCTCGCTTTATCCCTTTACCCGCACCGGGATCCGTGACCCCGGGGCCTACGTCCCACCACTCCTGCCCAGAAAAAAAAAGTAGGTTTCGAGAAGGATTCAGGGGTTCCTCCCAAAAATCCTTTCTTGTTGCACATCGTGGCGCAAAGCAGCAGGCACACCTTGGGGACTCCGTGGTGTTGTGCATGGGGGGAGTCAAGGCAGACCCAGTTTCCCTTTGAGGATTCCCGCACAGCAGTCTCCTGGCAATACGACTTTCTTGCTGCTCTCTCGCGCTTGTACCCTTGCGCCCTGTCGGGGGGGAACCACCATCCCTGGCCGGGACCATCAATCCTAGGGTGGGGTTGCGCAAGCGTGGGGAAAAAACCATCCCTTTCGAACTGAGCACATAGTGAACAAAAGGAAAGAAGGTGGTTGTACGATTTCTGTGAGGGTGTTGGGTGCAGGCCTCCTGCGAGGACAATTTGCCAAATTGGGGGCTAATATTTATATGTCTATCCCTGCGTCCTGCCCTTTCTCTATTTTTTTGTCCCCTCCTCAAACCTCAAACTTTGCACCCTCCACTCTATCTAACGCCACCGTATTCTTAATACGCGAAACGCTACACCCTCTCATTCGACCTCCCCCGAAAACTTCACCTGACCGTAAATTTTTCGATCTTCTCCAGCGAGGGAGAAGAAACCTATTGGGAAATAACCTATCAATGGAGCGTACCCACTCACATCCAACCATTTGGAAATCCGGTTTATTCTCTCTCTCCAGTAATATTACCCGGTCTGTTTTCGGGAAATAAAAATCCACATCCGTTCTCCCGTCTAACATCCTCCCACCTCCGCAATCTGGCCCGCCAACAATTGGTTTTATAAACACACACACAGCCTCACGGGCACGAGAATGCATGCCAAACTCCATATCCCCGCCGCCCCCTCCCCACCTTCTTGGCCTTTTTCAAAAGACCTAACCCACCTAACAGAAGGAATTCGCAAAGGATAACACTGAACAGGAGGGAGAGAGAAAGCTATGATGTTCGGAGGCTAATTTTCTTCCTCCCCTCCGTCCTTCTTTCTCGAGTTATTATGCCCTGCCCTCCTCTTTTCCCCCCACCCCCCCATTCTTAGCCCCCCTCAGGTGACTGAAATACCACACAATGCCGACCGGGCCGCAACTGTCGCACTGGGATAAGGGGGGGGGGGGGAGATTGGAAGGAGGGCGGGCAGGAGTCAAACCGAAAAGATTCCGAACATTCCGAGTCTATTTCCTTTGATAACTCGAGGTTCGCCGACCATCTCTCACGGTCGGATCAAAGCGGCGGGCAAATCGTGTGACTGCATCAATTTACAAAAACATTCCCATTACTCGGGTAAATACCCTAAGCACCGTCCGCGGTTCATTATTTACATTCAGTCGGCATCCTCAAAAAGCCGACAAGCTGTAAAAATGACTTTTATCGGTCGTTAACTGCTTTTAAACTTTTAGAGGGTCGCGATCAAGAATAATTTTAGCTGCTTGAATACATCCGAGCTTGGTGAGGAATATTATTTCTACGTATTAGTATTCTGAGGTTACGGTTCCCTAGAACAAACGTTAAATATTTCAGACTAAATATTTTAGCTATGAGCCGAAATGTATGCCAGAGTAGCAGCTTTAATCAATATTTGAAAAAGGGCAGGAGACATTGTAAATAAGCAGTTTGTTGACGACGGCAAAACTCATAACCCGAATCAGTAGATAATGTATTATTGTCATCAGTGCAAGAAATAAACTATTATCTACAGCACATGAAAAATCACTGCCATTGAGTTAAATACGTATATACTTTACGAACTTGAATGACTCGTTATCAGGGCCTTGTCTGGTCACAAAGGAAGTCCACAATTTAAAGTCAAGGGTGAAACTCACTAAAAGTTCACAGAGATGCCTACTTAGACATCTCTGTGAACTCTATGATTTATGATGTGAACTTTGTGATTAGGCATGTGTATTTACACATGCATACAAATGCAATGAACCTCATATTCTGTCCAGATTCGATGGGCCGACATGCTACAGAAATTAAGCCATTCTGCAAAGTATAGCACCTTCCATTTAAAGAATATACTAACTCAAGGAGTGAAAAAATTTGCAGAAAAGTAGAATAAGTATTCTTCGAATTTAAGAAAATATAAAAACAAAAACTTTTCATGAAAGCTCGGACAAAAGATTTACGATTTTACTAAAAACAAGTCATTTGAACGGATTTATGCAACCACGAAAAAGATCATAGGCATACACATGTCACCACTTAGCATGTGAACATTGAATTTGAACGTTCCATTCACACATGTCCTCCGGATACTCTCGAATCGAAACATAATACACGATCGTATGGATTTCCAACTTCCCAGACACAGAAGAGGAGACGATGGGATAACATCATACTCGGGCATCCGAGGAGAGACTCAGCACTCAATCCGCTATTCTCTTCTGCGACTTATATCCCACCCAATTCCACGAGCATCGGCATCCTTCATCCATTCTGGCTTTTGTGGTTGAGTAGAATGAAAGGAAGGGATATAAGGATAAAAGAATATTTTAAAAGGCGGAAGGAGAGGATGAGGACTTCGATCTCCAGCTGTCCAAATGGAAGAAAGGGGTGAGATTATTGTTGGACCTCGCCCCTTTAACAGAATGGATTTAGGAAGGAAAAAAAATCTTTCATCGCGCTCCCAAAAAGAGACGAAGAGCCGTTACCGATAACATGAAAGGGTGCGCGCTTACTCCTTTTGGATGTCTCCTTCTTCTCTTCTCACGTCTTTAAAAAAAAGAGGCGAGAGGTAGGCGTGAGATTCGGATAGAAAGCATGCGAAGAGAGAGAGAGAGAGAGAGAGAGAGAGAGAGAGAGAGAGGGAGGGAGGGAAGAAAAATAAGCCCGCTGAACCATATATTCCATTCCTTTTCATTCGGACTGCACGCCCACCCAGTCTCTTAATCCATCAATCAAATCCATCCTCTTCTTTCACCGGCGCCAAAAACTCCACAAGGGGAATGTTGCCGCGCCGCGCTGCACAAAAGAAAACCAAGAAACCACCGGGCTGAGAGGTGACACGGTGGCGTGGTGCCTGTGCATCTATCACGTGACTCCCGCCTCTCTATCACGACCTTATTGCAGACCTCGGAAAAGAATTCAGGCGCACGGAAGTACGAATGCACTATAGTAAGAACGACCACCAGAGCAAGATAGATAGACAGACAGCAAATCCCTACGAGGGAATACTACCACGTCGTACTCAAAAGAAAAAGAGAACAAACAGCCACACGTACAACGCAAAGCAGAAGAAGGTGACGTGGTGTGGTTTCTCGGGATCCATCACGTGTTAACCAACTCCACACGATGCTACCGAGTCATGAAGAGTAATACTTTCACTGCATAATGACTATTACGACTTCATACTAATGTTTGTCGATAATAGGACTTACTTTGATATCTGCTAACCAGCAATATTAGCACATCCATCATGTCTAGTTTAATTCCGTTAGGGGATTGGGTTGGTGTGGTGGCTAGAGTATTGGCTAACCATACGGGCGGGCAGGGTTCAAATCATTGCAGATGAGGATGTTTTTCAGAGGATTCTCGATCCCTACTTGAGTGCCTTGTGGAGGGCTCTCCAAGTACAGTACTCCGTCTGTCGGATGAGATGTAGAACCGTGATCCCCTTGGTTCCTTACGTTAAGAGCAGACTAATGCCGACGTCGGGTTTCTATCCACCCTTCCTCCCATACCTGTCCCCTATGGCGCAAATGACCTTAGCTGTTGGTCGCCTCCCCAAAAAATCCAAATCCAATTATTTCCGTAATTTGCACATCTCAATGAATACATGCACTTAAATAGCCCATAAAAGGTCAGAGAAAGTTCCTCAAGCTTTTATGGTGCAAAGTGTGGAGCATGTTTTAAACGAAAATTCACCCTACATCACACACCCTTGATATAGTCAGCATGTAACTATGTACAATAGACGCACACACCTTAAGGTGTAAACGTTTGGCCGGAATAATGGTACCTATTGAATAATAAAATTAGTGTGCTAAACGAGGGAAAAATAACATTCTTTTAGCGGACCATATGATCAATAATAATTACTATGGATATTGACTGCAGTATACTCACTCTTACTAAGGAGTCTTATACACTAGTGATCAAGGTTACCCTAATATTTATTTTTACACCTCACCATGAATGGATGACTTCTCAGAATGATTAGGTTCATGGTATCAGTACCTGAACGTGATCATTGCTATTCATCATGTTTCATAGCTAATATCTCCCTTCGTTTATGGTAAACGGGAACCAATAATTGAGCTCCGGGCTTTTATTTTGTTTATATTTAGCGGTCAGGGGAACGATTTTACGTTCGACCTAGAACCGGGATGAATATTACATGCAAGACGCGGACATACCACGACCCACACAACCTAAAAGTGGCTTGAGCGAATGCATACTTACGCGGTCGGCGAAAGAGGGGATTTGACAGAAGGAACCGAAGAAAATTGCCTCAGAAAAAAATACTCAAAAAGATCACACGAACAGTTCCCATGGCTCCACCCACGGGTGGATTTTTTTTCATCTCTTGAACTCCCGCG
Organism: Ceriagrion tenellum; assembly: GCA_963169105.1. Taxonomy (NCBI): domain Eukaryota; kingdom Metazoa; phylum Arthropoda; class Insecta; order Odonata; family Coenagrionidae; genus Ceriagrion; species Ceriagrion tenellum. The sequence goes on along the minus strand of OY720636.1, from coordinate 38,329,669 downwards.
CCACGGGGGATTTTCTTATCCGAGAGAGTGTCGAAACCGAAATAGGATGAGAGTAAAAGAGAAATCGCAAGACAGAAAAACGCAAAAGGGATTATGTGACAGATAGGAGTTGGAAGAAATACAGAGGGTTGGTAGGCCCGACGTAGAGAAAAAAGAGAACGAGAAGCATGCTAACCCATCTGGGAAACGAATGAAGGAGGCCGAGCCGATAAGAAAAGGGAAGAAAAATAATGGCCATAAGGAAGAGGAGGGCAGATAAAGAAGACGGTGAAGGAGATGGAATTAGCGATGCCCTTGGTTCGCGATCTTTGAAAGAAAAATTACCACCGCTCTCGGAGCTGCTCCACATTGTATGAGGGACGAGAACAAAGCGGGGCAGAAGGAAATGCGACCCGCAACCGTGAAGGCATGTACACGTTCGTGACTGCACACGCGATCGGCAACGTGAGAGAGAGAATGAGGGGATAGCGGTGACCAAAGCCCGGATGACTTATCGACGCTTTCCAGATTACAAAAAAACATGCTTGTCCAGTGGAGAAAAAAAGGTAAACTGCTAAACTATAATCCTTCACGGAATCCTTCCTCTGCCGCATAAGTAGAGTACCCGCGGAAACACTGACGCTACTCCGGAACGAAATGGACGTGTGACCAGTGTTAACTCAAGAGGATTGCGAGCAAGATCTTTCATTGGGTTAAGTATTGCGCTTCAAGTGAAAAATTGAGGACAAGGTGGGATGATCGAATTGGTGAAGAGACTACAACACTGACATTCCATAGAGAGGGTTCTGGGTAGTTTCCAGGCAGTGGCAGTGATATCTTTTATCGGTACACGGATTGCCTCCTTTAGTGTTATGCCAAGTGCATAATCAGGGGTAGAACTTGGCCCATCAGAGGGATCTTACAACCGTTGACCGAATTGATACCAGTGACGTTAACAGTTCATGAGGTCCAGACCCTCCCGAATTTATTGTCTCAAAGTGGCCTCAAGGAGAAATTCATGTTTACTTTTTTTAGGCCGAGAATTTTAATTTTGCTTGTTATTCAGTTTGAATGACGTTTTAAATACATCTGCTGGTATATTTTTACAATTTTCACAACTCCCTCCCCTGTTTTCAATCAACATGGACCACCCCGTAAACTATATCCTTTGGTACGTCACCACAACATGGCACCTTTTGCAAAGAGTAGGCTGATGATGGCGCTAGGTTTCCGTACACCTCGTAATAGTGCTCAAAATATTTTCCACAGACATTCGTCCTCTTCCTCTTGATGTCGAGAATGAATTCGGCAGTTGCTCACCTCTCCATATAACTAACGAACAGACGGCAAGGTAGCCCAGTGGGTACAATGCCAGGCTTCCGAAAGGAGGTCTCAGGTTCATATTCGGATGTGGCCAACAGTGGACGATTACCTTAACCCAACCTGCATAATTTTTTCGGGAACCAGTTGTTCCCTGAAACCACAGTACGTACGGGTGAAAACCCCTCCCCCCCATCCCACTTACCAGATGAGTGAATTTCACACGCTGTAGATCTTTGAGCTAGGTAAACTCTCTGTCTCCATTGATTTGACCGATTTTCGGATTGAGAAAATCGACGGCTTTTTAAAAACTGCGAAACTGCTTAATTTTTACAGCACTGGAAGTGAGTGGAATCTTCTGCGTGGAAAATTATTTAACAAAATGTTAAAACCACAGAACAGGCTCAGCAATTCTATGTAGGTCCCAATGGTTGCCTCGCAAGCGGCTAAAGCTTCACGGGCCACTAAATCATAACAAAAGGCGAATATTCACAATTACTAGTAGGCCTCTAACAGAAATCATGACATAGAAAAAAAAAACAGTAACCTTAGTGCAAAATCCTCCTCAGGGTTAATAGTAGAAATGTTCCAGAGAGGATGGGACCTCAATATAAAATCACACAACCTCAAAGGTGCTCTTTGGCGATTACCAGTAATAGTCCCACACAATGCTGGCGTATAATATTACACATAATTCAATTCATACTTAAATGTACGTAAAAAAGCAAGAGATACTTCGGTTATAGACAGAAATACAAAACCAAGTAATTGCAAAGAGATTCCGGAGAAGTACGCTCACACGAAATAACGTCGATGTTATTTAACGGTGAGATCAAAAAGGGCTAAATAATGACAAGGGTCACTGAGAATGGGCGAATAATAAGCTTAGCGAAGTGAAAAAAAGCTAGCAATAAATCACAAATACCGGTAGCATTAGCAGTGGATGTGATCTATCGGAGGAATCTGTAAAAGCGATATCTAGATCAACATTCATAGCATACTACGCTGCCTATCGAAAGAGCGTTTACTGCCGATATCTCTATCAACATTCTGAACATCCCAAGAACATAAACGGCCACCAGAAACTACCTATATTTCCACATAAAACTACAAAGATAGAAAAGTGGCGGGGGAGAAATAAAAACCTTTATAGCAATGCATAAAAAGCCGCCTGACCTTTTATTTCCATGTCACACTGACGCGAAGGAAACAAGATAAAACCCTTAAAAGGTTATCGAACGGAGATTTGACTTTTCCAACGATACCAACACACGCTCATTCATACATGTCCCAAGAGGGGTTTGAGAAACAAAAGGAAACGAAACCTGGGGACATAACTTCGAACATTCGATCCGTTCGAAGATTCTTCTACGAGCTTCTCATAAGCTAACTTCGGCACTTTCACCGTCGATGTGTGTTCACCCAAGTTAGACTGAGAAAGGAATATCCGAAACAGCACTTCAAACCAAAAACATTCCACGATAACAGCAGACAAAACAGAACTTCAGAGGGACCATGGATCGGAGTCATCCATATCACAGATATATAGGTTTATTATTGGATATATTTTGATATAGATTGATCCACATCTACAAAATACAGTGCGAGCCGTCGCATGGGCATGTGGCAGGGGGTTTAGGTCACCAGCCTTGTAAAGATGTAAGTTTTTATGAGATGAAATGGTGACATGTATTATAGGAGTGTATTTAATGGAGCTCAGTTTTTATTGTGGCCACTTATTGTGCGCGGAAAGAACGAGTTTTTGTACCTATCTGTTCGGCTGTGTATCTCTCTTATTTTGTCGCATCTGTCAGACCTAGGTAGAGATGTAGTGAGGAGTTATGATAATATTCTCTATGTGGCTCTGAAAAATATTAGTTCTGAGTTTTTCAAGCAAGAAAACCTAAGCCCAGCGTATAGCCTCCGAGTCTCTAGGGGCTCCCACCTTTATTCCTCTAAAAGTTGTGAGGCACTATATTTACACTAGAAGCAGGTTTTAACGAAACGCGCTGCTTTCCTTTGTATTTAATCAATTTTTTTAATTAAATCTTTATGAATAGAGTCCCAAATAATCGCGGCGTATTTGAGGGGTGGTCTAACTAGAGCGAAGTAGCATCTCTCTTTGACTTTTTCATCCGAGGAACTTCCTATTATAAGTTTAACAAAACCTAGTTTTTTTACTGCTGTGCCACATATGTTTTTTATGTATAATTCCCACGATATATCAGAAGTTAAAGTAATTCCAAGATAATTAATGAGTCAGTTTTAAAGCTACATTTTGATTAAGATGAGCTACTGTCAATATCATACCCCAGGAGGCGACAAAACCCTAGTTATTTTCATCAATAAATAGTGACTAATGCATTTACGACTGTCCTGAACCAGACATAATTTACTAGCTTACATTTAGAATTAGAGGCCTCCGTTAAAAAGGAGATTATGGAAGAATGTAGACATTATCCAAGTCATCGACGAAAATGATATGCGCTAAGAATTTACGAGTGATTTGGTCAGACTTCATCAGCCTCTAATTTCTAAAATTACCCTTGGTCCCTGTCATCAGCTCCCTCCTACTACTAAACGCTTCTTATGCTAGCGCAATTCTCCTATCTTTGCTACTACTTCCATTGACTTCATACGAATATACAACCCAAATAATTGAACTAGTTGACGTGCTCCAGTTGGCGTCCTATTTTGGCGGCGACCAGCCTCAAAATCTTCGTTCTGGAGATTCTCATTAGGTGGCTTAGTTTTCTAACGATTAATATTTTTCTATATATTCCATACGTAATACACCACCTTCGAAATTGCTTCCACAAAATTACGCTCCGAGCGTGTGCGATGAATGCTCTCCACTCTCTGTCTTAAAAAGACGATTTATTTCCCCACATCGACCTCCTCCATTCCACTCCTCCGCTCCCGAATTTTCCACCTCATTTGGATTCCCATCGGAGAGACCCGCCGCAACCAGCCTGAACTCTTCCGACTCAATCCCGAGGCTTTAGAGGAGTCCAGAGGCGGGCGACTTCTTCGCCGACGCTCTCTTTCCGCTACGGCAGGAAAATAGAATGTCCGTCTTCTAACGTAAGACATGCGAGCCCGATGAACGCGGAACCTTTTCAAATCTCGAGGTCAGAGGACAGACATCCCCCTCGTCAAATGAGGGGAGTAAAAAAAAACGAATCTCGAGGCAAGTGGGAGGGGAAGAGGTCTTCTTAATCACGTGGCTTTCGGAAGCGAATTGAATGCTGACGGGTAAAAAAAAAATAAATAAATAAACGAGAGAACAGCTTTTTAATTGGAGGCGGTTTGCTTTGGGTTTGAAGAGGGACAAAAATGATCGTACTCAATCTGTCTTCTTAGTAAGACTCCAATTTGTATACTATATTGCTCTGAGCAACCTTTGGTTGCCCCCGACACATCAGTCCGTTATCTTGAGTCGATAGCGATTTATCTAAGAGGGAGTTTGAAGCAAGCACTTATAAAAGAGAAATAGAAAGTAAAAAATGAAAGTACAATCCATTTGCCGATTATAAAATGTAAATCGACGGTCCTTCACAAAACATGAGAAACTAAGCAACAATTTTAAGGAACTATTAACTTGATGAGCACTGTATTGAGAACACGTACTCATAAATGGTCCTGAAAAAACGCTGAATCAACATGAACTTGCATAATTTATTTTGAGGCAAAGCCAACAAGGGGATATGAGGGTTAAATTATCAACTTAAAAAATACTTGATGGCCGTAATACACAGGAAAATGACGAAGAAATTAACATCGCCTAGGTCTTTATTGAAAAGAATATTGACGGAATTCAATCGGTAGGTATCAAAAGAACTGTAAAAATATCCGAATTTTAGCGTTTTTAGGCTACTTTTCCAAAAACAGCAGCAAGAACATCCGTGCAGGTGAAAAAATTAATTTGCTAAGAGGAAACGGGGGCAGCTGGAAATAATATATTAGCTTGAATGAAACCGATAGCTCTCGATTCACTACTGAACGAACAAGGGGGATTTATAACTCGTGAGGAGAGATAAGTTCTAGGAATAGATTTTTTACTATCTAATGTTATCTAATAAGGAAATAATTGTCTCCTCTTCATGTATATTAAATTTCCAGAAGTACCATGCCTCTATTACCGACATCATTACAAAATGTTGTTAGATTAGCGTGTAAGTGACCTCTTCACATACAAAAAATAAATGAATATTGACTTGAAACGCTGATCGACCTGATAGGTGATAATAATAAGCCACTTCGCTTCACAAATGTTTCCTGCGCATTCTGTTCCCCAGCCATTTTTCTCGTCGTGGGTGAATGAGATAAAAAAAAGAAAACGATATCACAGATAAGGTTCATTTTTATGCCCCTCCAACTCCGTCAGGACTTTAATTCCGAACGATGGGTTTCGGCGGTTTTTACACGCCAACTTCTCGAGTGATAAATATTTTTATTCGAAACCACCACCGAAGTGGGAGTGGACTGATAGGAAAAAGAGTAAAAGGTGGCTCTAAAGTAAGTGGGGGAGGGAGAAAACCCCGAGAAAAATGCGTAAAAGAGGGAAACATTTCCCAGTGACTCGGAAGTAAAAAAATGAACCACTTTAGAGTTGATTGAGTGATTATGTGAGACCCTTGTAATAATGTCCCAGGGAAAAAGGGTTGAATATCTCAACGATATTAGAAATTTCTGGTAAACAAAAAAAATAAACCAATCGGAAGATTTATGTGCTTTACTCAAGGCCTCTACATTTTATTTTCTTTTAGGCATTTCCGTTATCGACGCTTTAAATATTTATAGAGTGTGACTTTCGTATACGTTAAATTTTCAGGTTCCTTTGAGGTCAAAAGCAGATTTTCAAGGCTAAGAGGTTTACCAAGCGACGCATGCTATTTTGATGAAATTTCTCCGTTAATTACCGGGCGTGAAACTTTCCAGAATAAGGATTTACCTTTTGATAATACCACCATTTATAATAAAATAAAATATCTATCAGAGTCCAACTCTTATTTCGCATAAATTCAAACGCTGAAATCTCATTTTTGCATAGTTTTAGCAAAATACTATGAAATAGGAATGTGATTAAAACAAAAGCCCTTAAATATGCTGCTATTCACAATTGGGTACGGCAAAATTTGCCAGATTTCTAATGTTCAAGAGTATTACAAAGCTCATATTATGATCAACGATTCCATGTTGAGTTAAAAATTGAATAGATGAGTGCTTTACTACAAGTTTAGTCAACTCAACAAATAAAATACAAAAATGAAAACTTGAAGCTAAAACGAATGAGCCGAATGAAAAAAGTCATCACCAGCGTCTTTCGATGCATGTGTGTTCATCTCTCTGGGGCAAGAGGTACTAGCGATAAAAACTGGAAATTAAACGCATCAAAGCACAATGCGGGAAATATAAAAATGCGAAAGTTATTTGCCACATCATCCCACTTTCTACCCGATTTGGTGGGCGTCTTGAAACACAGCAGCGCTAAAGTCACCTGAAACCTGCATTATTTTGTCATTCGAGCGACGGTCCTTCCTATATTAGGGGACATTACGCCGAAAGTGAGGACCATTAGTTAGCGAGCTGTCGTGTTAAAGGACCATCTACCTGGAGAGCCGGAATGGTAGGAAAATGGGAATAGGGCGAACATCTGCGGCAAAAATTCAGAGAATTAGACGGGAGGAAGGCAGAAAGGGAAAGAAGATTTATGGACAGGTATAGAGGCAAAAGCCAAATGCCGACCTTCGAGATCCGCACACGGGTTATCTCCGTCACCGATTCTCCACCTTGCGTCATATCCCGAACTACAGACGCCAACTGTGGCAGCCCACCAGCTAGAAAAAATATACAACATTTACGCACTTGTAGATCCCGAAACACACCAGACTGCCCTATCTCATTCCCATTACCCATAATCTAGCTACCAGTTTTCCTACAGATCCATCTCTTAAAGTCTACCTTGTGACCACTCCCCCCTCCCTTCCGCAACCTCCGTCACTGCCCAACCCACACGAAAAAGCTTCCACTAAAAACATATCTCACCTTTTTCCCGACCCAAGGAAATGTTTGTGGCATAGAGTGAGGGAGGGCAGCAGGACGCCGAATGTCGGCCTAAGCAGCTGCCAGCGTCCACGCTTAGTGAACCCATGCTAAAAAGACGAGGGGATGGAGGGTAGCCCCCTCCCCTTTCCGACAGACACACCAACAGAAAACATGTAAGCAGTCACATTCCCATTCTTAAAGCGTGACAGTACATATTTATATTGCCGAGGAAGAGACGAATGGAACACATGCGTGCCGAGCTGGGACGCACGCCGGCTTAAAATCGGCGAAATTTGTTACATTTCATCCATTTTCTGCCTTTCCTTTATCCCCAAAGAATACGGCATACCCTTCTCCTACCCCCTTACGAGTTCTCTCTCGACTCCACATGCCCCCACAACGAAGGGAGAGATCAAAGTTTCGCCATCGGGAAATAAATGTCGTCGACGTTTCCCGAAATGAGGAAAACGAAATTAATTACAACGACAGAGTTTTAGATGCCATATGTAGCCGAAATGAGATTCAAAGGCCCAAGGGACAGATGTGCTGAAGAACAGCATATCTTTTGCATGCGTAAAAGCCACCATTCCGTGAAACTTTAGCAATAAGTCCACGGGTTGAACTCAATGAGCAAGAATAAAAGATGAGAATGAATTATTTAGTGGATAAAAACTTTCAAACTTAAACAATAGAAAGAGAAAAGATGTTTTACAATTTCAATAGGCATGAAATAGAATAACCGTGACATCTATTCACTTATAAGTGTAAAAATGCGATCACAATATTTCATTTAAAAATTGACATTAAATGTTATCTATGCGCCTTTTAGTAACGAGATAGATTCCCTATTTTTAACAATTACTCATGGTTACCGATTATTTGATCTTGAGAGTAAAAAGGTGTTGTTTCCGCAGTCAATTCTCCTCCTGGAATCAGAACAAACTACAGAGAAAATATATTTGAAAGATCATTTCCTGGCATGTTGTAAGGAGTAATACACACAGAAAGCAAGACGAATGATAAAAACTATACAGTCATAAGAGAGAGAAATTTCGCAGCCATACTATAGTTAGCTAATTTCTACTTTTCATGCGAAATGGAATAAAAGTTCATTTTAGCAAATATATTACATTGTTTTTCGGGTATGACTTCATTAAAAAATGAGTGTAAATGCACAACTCAGCAAATAAATTTGCTCATTAGAAAACCTAGCTGTGACCTCACTAGTACAGTGATTAAAATCGGATCAAAACAGCACTTCAAGAATAAATAGGAGAATGAGCAAAGAATGGCGAAAATTGAGTCAAACTCAGCATCAAAGATTCGTGTAGGAAAAAATGGTAGATAAAGATTACACCGAGCGTGTCTATGGAGGGAAGGAACTTTTTCAAACAGAAAGATAAGGTAAAAATACGAATCATCGTTGACTGCGTTTAAGTGAGAAAATAAAGAAACCATAGGCGACCGATGAGTTAATGCCGATCGGAGGGAGATGATTAGCTTCTAAACACCATGTCAACAATATTTTACGTGCTGATTGCAATGACAATGGGCATCTTGGTCATTGACATTCAATTAATTGCTAAGCAAAGTTGATTACGGGTCTCAATGAAGATCGCTCGGGGATATTACATATATTCCTGGCGGCAAGGGAGAGCCACACTTATCCACGTCGTTGCTTCAACCAACTCACATTTTAAGGTCCGGCGGGACACGAACAAGGAGACGGGGAAGAAGAAGATTTACTAATCCACTCCGGGGAATCGAACTAATTTCCTTCTTCCCCGAGGAAAATAGCGGGCACGCCAATCATTCTGTTACATTCCACAACCAGTTTTTCCCAACCCCCGGCCCCAAAAATTACCCTCGTAATAAAACATTAGAGCCATATTTTTCGGCTGGCCGGGAGAGAGAGAGAGAGAGGGCAGATAATACGCCGTGAGCAGTGCACAGCGATGCGACGTAGAGAAGGCATAAACAACAATCAGGCCGGCGAAATCTTAATCACGAAATCTTCATCACGCACCTCCTTAGTCACACGGAGTGGGAGGGGGATATAAGGGAGGGGGGGGAGGGACCGGAACACAAAAAAGTGACAACCACCTCACTTTTCCTTAAATATGATCACTATCCTTTTCAGCATAAATCCAAGCGGGAGAGAGAGAAAGAGAGAGGTGGAGAGGGAAGAACACCGAATGCTTCCAATTATAAGAATGAGACCGGGGAGAAGGATCGGAGAGGGCGTATAGAAGAAGAAAAAAAGGCTTAAAACAAAGATGGGAGCCAGTTCTTCAGCTCTAAACATATGAGTTGGAGATAATTAGCGATCCTCCTCCAACCTAATCCAGACTTTCTCCCGTTCCACACTCCACCTAGTCAGACACACGCAGCAAAAAAATAATACATAAAGAATAGGGAAAAATTAGGGATGAGTCGATTCCACTTTTTTTCAATTCCAATTCTTTCAAATCGATTCCCGATTCTCGATTCCGATTCCATCGATTCTTATTCCTAATAACAGGTGGGTATTTATATACTAGTAGCGTACGACTCTTATTCAAATTCAAGTATTGGCTGAAATAAAATAATAAAGACAAGTAAGTCGCTCAAAAAGTATATTTATTAACAAATAGCAAATATATACTCAGCTTATTCAGGTAGATAAAAAGTACAAATTGATAGCCTACGCCTTAAATTACTGAGACAAATATGATGTGATAAATGACATTTTATTTGAATATTTATCTATCAGGAATCGATGGAATCGGAATCGAATTTAGACGATCGACTCTCGATCCTGATTCTAATCCTGAGAGTCGGTGTAATCGAGAATCGACATTTGGATAACTCATCATTAGTCTAAACATATGAGTCGGAGATAATTAGCGATTCCTCCTCCAACCTAATCCAGACCTTCCCCCGCTCCACACTACACCTAGTCTGACTCAAGCAGCAAAAAGTAATACATAAAGAATAGGTAACAATATGTATGGATATATCTACAAAGATACACACGCACGCTCAGTGAGTTGAGAGCAAACCAATCTACGAAAAAAAATACGAAAATAAACATCCTCCTCCAACTCCTCCTCCCATACAGTGTTTTTATCAACGGAAGGCGATGTCCAACCCTTTTAGCCCCGTAAAGAAAAAATATATGTATACATTCGTTTCAACTCGCCGACGTGAAAACTTCACTCCCTGGGTGGGATGAGTGAATAAAAGGCGGATTTTCGTTCCCGTACGTTTGTTTATGCACGTACAAAAAGAACGAAAGAATGGACCAATGCAAGATAAATAGAGAAAACAGAACTGACTCCTCCCTTCTGCGGTTACTGACTGCCTGGGCCAAAACCTTTCCTCCTCCCCACAACCCACCCCCCAAGCCTGCCCTCTACCTCACCGGCAGCGAGTTCAACTCACCCCAAAAACCGATAACCGAATCGAAAAATGAACTTGACCACGTCCTACTGGGATTAAGTACGGAGCTCACCTGATAGGGACATTTTTCACATGCAGGAACCCCTTTTAAAAAAAAGGACAACTCCCCCCTTTCCCGCCCCCGATGAGATAGGAGGGGAAGTGGGAGGAGTCTCTTTCTCCCTCCCCCTCACACCCCCTTACCTCGATTCCCGCCCACCCGACCACCCCCTCCCAGTCTTCCCACGGAGACCGAAAAACCGTACCCAAACCATCCCTACTATATTCATCCAACTCCTCTCCTCTTTCCCCCCCCCCTTTTCGCCCTTACCGCCTACCTAACCTCCTCTCCCTCCCTCCTTCAGCCGTCTCCCCCCGCCCCCCCTCATCCTCCAGTCATGTTTCAGGTTCACTTGATTATACGGAGAAAACCGATTACAGGGCAGGATACATTAAACGGACCACACACGTCACGATGTCTGGGGAATAAGAAGGAACTGAGGGGAGTGTGGGGGGAGGGGGAAGTGGGATGAAGGAGAGAGAAAGAGGTGGAGGGGAGGGAGAGACAGAAAGGCATTGGAATGGAGAGAGTTTAGATGGGTGAGCCTCGGGTTAAGAACGGGACGGAAAGTGGAAAGTGGTGGGGAAGGGAGGAATAAGGCTGGAGGAGAGACAGGGTTAAAGAACTGCGATTTTCATTTGAATTTGTTTTCCGAACCGGGGTGAGGGGGGATTGGAGTGGTGGGGGGGGGAGGGCAGGCACACGAGAAGGAGGAGGTGGGACGTGTTGTGAACATGCAAGGCAGCGTAAGGGTGTGACCGAAGGGATACGCCAATAGACTCTCCACTCCACAAGCAGGAGGAGGCTGGACCCACTCCCAACAACTCCTCATTTAAAAAGCCTCAACCACCTCTCTCTCTTTCTATACTCCTTCCTTGCTCCTCCTCCGACTTCTATCTCCCTCTCTCTACCTGTTTCCCTTCGTCGAAGATGCAAGAGCCTCGTTGGACACCAGTGGAAGGGCACCGCTGCATGAGAGAAAACCAATTACCATGTGATTACGTGCGGGGATACAAAATTCTGGTCGCCACCTCAAAAGAGTAAGTAAGAGATCGGCATCTTCAATTTTTTTTCAAGGAGCTTAATTTCGCGAGTACACCTTTTTTTTACTCGAACCTCCCTCCCCACCTTTCCCCTGCCTGATCTCCCAAAACGATCTCCCACGGAGTAACTTGATTCCACGTATTGATTAAGGGACCCCTTCATTAATAATTAATCTTTATTTTAGAATTAGCAGAAGTTTACCCGGTGTTTTTTCTCCCCTCTAAGACAACGTGTTTCACTCAAGTCCCGGGGCTAATTGGACTATTCGGTGGATCAGGTTTTTCGGGGAAATAGCAATTCACGCAGCGGCCGGGATTTTAGACACACACACCTGGTGATGGTATAATAAAAGTTAATAATTCAATTTGATAGGTCGACTAACTCGAATGAAAATTATGAAATTTAAACGAGGCCTGACTTGTTTCACTCCTATCAACCAGGTAGACACAATCCAGGAATTACCTTGTATATTTTAAGAGGAGGAAATGAGTAAATTAAATTTCTCCTTAAAACTTCTGGGCCCTGGTTTTCACATAATCCCGTGGAACAATTATTCATTAAATTCTTGCACATATTTTCGGTAAACGCATACCATTTTTTCAAATTTCCATTAATATTTCATCTCCTATTTCTACGGAAGCAAGAAAATGTGCATCAGCCCGCCAACAAAAATACATTATGTTAAAACATACCTACAGCATAAATGCCTTACTTATTCAACCATTAGTAAACATTATTCATAATTACAAAACAAATTAGGAGATTAGCCTTGTTAGGAAGCAGGATGCCATTAAATTAGCAATGAATTTGCAAGAAAAGGTGTCTCACCTGTCAACAGAATACAACATCTCTATTTTAATATTACCCTATTCAAGACATGGAGAAATACGGACGCCCAAAACACGATTAAGATATCTAGTTATAGAATATTCACGGATTTCGAAGAGCACAAAAAACTCAGCTGAATTTCTATACGAATGAATTAATCATAAGCTATGGAATAAATGCTATATATTTAAAGATATATTCGCATATTGAGGAATATGAAATGGGGGGAAGAGAGATGCTATAAAATTTGATGGAGAACAAGGCATCAACGGCAGTATTCGAATCTGCAAGTGCAGAAATATGAAAAGAATGTAGAAGACATAAAACAATATTAACTAAATTTTTTACCCGGAGAAAGAAACAAAAATGTGTTTCTAAAAATATTTCCCCAGTTTTGTGATAATCTAAGCATGAATGCATTAAACAGAACGAGGAAAAATTAGTCCGCATCGTTCGCTGGGGTCATAACCGGGTAATTTGCATGACATGTCATGATTTAAAAGGTCTAGCGGATACGGACTAAAGTTTTCAAGATACATATTTACTACCCAGCACTAAGGCTTAATCCAATGCTGGCTTACATGAAGGTTAGGGGCTTTTTCGACATAAGCCCGTGACGCATAAAAAAAACCCTCGACGATGAAAAGTACACCAGCGTCAAAGAGCGAGGGGACGGAGGGGGAGCCATAAAATTATCCCCATACCTCCGAGAGATCTGCATTAAGTGTACTCACGGATCCTTTTATGCTAGCGAGCCTTGAAACGTCACCACGCAATAAGCAGTGCCTCACAGCTAAGATGTACAACGAGGGAGAGGAAGAGGGAGAGAGAGTATGGGGGGGGAGAGAGAGAGAGATGGGAAGAGAAAAAGAGATAGGACTCGGGGAAATAAAGTTCAGCAAACCCCATAAAAGTTAGTCCCGCGAGGAAACGAAGAGAGATGCGCAACCATGGGAACGGGGGAGGGTTGGGGGGGGGGGGCGCGAGATGGGGACGAGCAAAAGGGAATCTTCACGACCGCGGGGCCAGGAATCATGAGGAGGGGACGGAATGAGTTCGGTGGGGGTGGTTGGGCATTGGGGGGGGGGTGGAATGGTTGGGCATTGGGTGGGGGGTGGAAGGCCGGGGGAGGGGGGTAAGAGAGAGGGGTAAATCCTCGGTGGAGACGTCGAAGAGACCGATGGAAACCGAGGAGAAAGCCAAGGAAAAATAATGACCGTGAAAGGTGAAGGACTCGGAATAGCTTGACTCGAGAACATTCAATGAAAACTGAATCTGAGACACGGAGAGGAGTACCAACGTGAGTAAATCGTCAAAATGTTCTGAAATGACATTAAAAACTGCCTCGAGTTGGTTGGTTGGTTATATTAGGAAGAGACTACTGACACGTGAGGTCATTTGCACCAGTGACGTGGCCAGAATCTCGTTTCGCGGGAAGGGGGGTAAAAGTTGAGTAAAACTTTAAGGGACAGGGGAGTGAAAATATTTAAAAACTAGGAGCAAATTCTCGCTTAGGCAATTACGAGAGCGAAGGCGTCGGAGTCGATCTTTATACACTTTAGCTTTGCAAAATTCATGAAGAAAACGAAACAATCTTTCATTATGTTTTCTAAAATAAAAAAACTCATTTAAAAAGACGTTCAAACAGAAAAAATAAATGAGTTAAATACTCAGAGTTAAAAATAACAAGTAGAACTTACTCCATAAGTGTCACTATTCAAAATTTCAGTGGCTAGGTCACTGATTTGCACCATTGTACCAGAATAGGTGGACAGGTTAGCGAGCAGAGGATTATTCCACGAGTGGAGGAAGAGTGAAGAAGCAACTGCAATACAGGAAACGCCGCACAGAATTGAACCCGAAGGATAAGGAGCTGTATTCTAATTAGCATGGATAGGCCCTAAAATATTTTTAATACATGAAATACCTTAATATTGTGGTTACTACACGGCTAATGGCCGGTTGCAGGAACGACACATATGCATTCCATAAAGTTATGGGACCCATTATCCATGGTAACCATTCAGTAAGTGTTGCAGAAATATTCGATAAGTATATTGGATAAAACTTATGTCATGGAGCTATGAAAGCCATAAGTAGCCAATGCATTGGACCGCTTGGAAACTTAATTACTAGATTAAAGAGTTATTTTGAGGCAAATGACCAATTAGTTAATTTACTCTTAGTGACTAATTATTATGTGCATTAGCAATTATTCATGGGTAAAATTTTCATAAATTTTATCCGGCGGTAGAAGATTAGATCGAACATTCGAAGCTATTGACTATTAGTCAACAGCTTATGGTATGCAACTAGTGGATGTATTCTTCCAACCCGAATATTTTTATGACATTTATAATTTTATGGAGCTCATAACTATCGATTCCATAGCTAGATGCTCTTGCAACCGGCATAAGACTTTCAAATGGAAACCCTTGCCTCAGACCATTCGATGAACCCAGCAGATGAGTCATGTCCGCGAGCATCACCATACGAGAAGCCATCATTATGTTTATGTGAGGAATTAAGTGCACCAGGTGAAGAGGGTAGTGAGATGGTGAGAGTATTTCACCCTTATGACCCGAGTGGTGTCAGAAATTTTCAGTGGTCTGACTCCCGATCCCTACTGTCGCTGCTATGTAGTAAGTACTTGGAGGTGAAAAGCTCTCTCATAGTAACGTTCAGTCGTAAAACAAGAAGAACTTTGAAAACCTTGAGTCTGAATACCGAACATTTACTTCAAGACATTACAATTAAAATATCAGAAAGTGAAACGATCAACCTGCTATAAAAAAACACATCAAACACGGCTGGGATCGTGTATAGTGTTTGTAGCGTCTAAATCATTGGCTGCACACCCCGAGGGCGTATGTTAGAGTCACAGAAGCGAATAAACAAATGGAAGCATTTTACGGCAGGAATAATATAACCAACACCACTTTTAATGATATTAAGCACACTTTGTGATTTTCATAAGCAAAGTGACTATAAGCTTTTCGTAGAAGTGAATACAATTTTCAACGAGTTTAAAATTTAAACAACTTAATCGTGAAGAAAAGAATCGAAAAGTACGATCATATGAAGAGCAAACGTCAGAAAGGTTGACCAAGCCCAAGAGATTTCTCTGGAGATCAACAGCAAAAACTCTGTGGAACCATGTGCCAGGCGACCACTAGAGTCGATAATCAAAGAATCCTTTGCGCAGCTGATTTTCGAAAATAATATCATCAGTCAAGCACTCTCTATGACAATCAGAATGAAAATTTTATAATACTTAGGTAATTCAAATAGTCTATATCCATACCTACGGATAAAATAGTTGTTTGTATTCTAAAAAAAGAGCATTTTGTGGGGCAGAAACGTGGGTTTTCTGAAAAAAAGTCGATAATAGACTTCAGGCGTTCGAGATGTGGATAAGAGGAAGGATGAAGAAAGTACGGTGGACGGAAATGAAGACAAACGAGGAAACGCTTTAAATGGATAGTAGGGCAAAGAACTTAAAAATAACATCAAGCAGGTGCTATGTAGGTGATTGGAGGACGTAATAAGGGGCGAAGAGTCGCTTAAGGCGAAAGGATGATGGGTAAGCGGGGAAAAGGAAATACGAGAATAGGTTTCATGATCGGCATGAAGAAAGGTAGAACGTATGCTGAGACAAGGAAAGAAAATTCTAGAGAGAGATACAGACACATAAAACTGCAGAGGATATTTGCTGACTTCCATTTAGGTCTACATTACCGGTGGACTACCTTAATAATAATCGCAGAGAGAGATTTTTAAAAACAAATTTCCGAAAAGAAATTCATTTACGACGTTAAAGAGATCAATTTTGTGGAAAACGGACGGTTTTGTCAAGTCCTTCCGTTCACGAGTGGCATCATTACTGCAATTACGCCCGCCACCCACCTGAACGGCGAAGAAAAAAAACGCATTCGGAGGATGGGGGGTCGCGCAGTATTTACCAACCTAATGACAGTGTAATATACTCTGATAAATGCCGAGGTCGTGGTGGGCTTGGCAAAAGAGACGGAAGGGATAACACGCAGAACTCGGAAAAAAACCTAAGCATCGTTACGCTCCTCGAAGCAACTGCAAGGGACATAAAAAAACACACGGTCTCGATCATGACGAGGTGAAGGAAATTGAAAAAAAGAGCGGGGGAAGAAGAAGAAAGGAAGATGAATGGGTAAATCAGAGAAATAAGTAAGGAGCGGAAAGTGGAAACAAGAGTAGAGCAATACTGAGAGGATAGAGGGAGGAGAAATTCTGAGAAGAAAATTGGTGGATATGAAGGAATAGAAAACAAAGAGCTAGGGGAAACAGTGAAAATCGGTGAGAGAGAAGATGGTAGATATTTAAAAACGGGAAAAAAGGGAGAAATGGAAGAAATTGCTGAGGGAAGCGAGGGGAAAAATGATTGCCTGTCTCGGTACACGTAAAACTTTACGGATCGGTCTCCGAAGAAAAAAGTGAAGGGAGGGCATGATCACGCGTGCCTTTCGTTTTACTTTCGTTTTCTACGTTTTTTTTTTTCATTTTTTCCGTGGCTCACGAAACGTGTGCATTTTTCTTTTTGTCGTTATCCTGATTAGGCTACGAGAGGGCAGTTTTGTTTGGTTTAAACACGGGAATCATAACCAGATTACGGAGTGCGGCCCCTCTGATAGGTTCGATGAAAAATGTGTTTGCGTGAAGGAGAGGTAAGATTCCAAAGGGTTAAGGATGGCGAGCGGTCGTATTTGAACTCCAGCTCTGAAGGGTAGAGAAAAAATGAGGAAAGTCAATACCTTCCCTACTCATCCGATGAGGTAAGGCCTCATCTTCATGGTTAGTGGTTGGCATTGGAATGGACACTATGTTTTTAATAATACTCTCGTTGGGAGCGGATTCTGAGAGAGGCTTTTCCTAAACTTATACTAGTAACGTACAAATATTAAAGTTTAGAATACATGAGAAAAAGAATGCAAAAAAGAGCATTATTACTTAAATTTGGCATTGAGTCCACATGTATTGCAAATGATTTCCATGACAGACAAGAGTAAATAAGAACATTCATACGCATACAATAAAGGTAGGAGTAATTATAGCTCTTTATACTAACTATAGTAACTATAGTAAATATTTACTAACTATAGCGGGACAAAAGGTCACGTTGATTCGCGGGAAAAGTATTATGTTTTGTATGCGTATCAATTAGATTCAATATGTATGGATAAATGGTTCGACTGTTGAAGATTCTACCCAAAAATCGTGCGATTGCTTTCAAAAAAGTGCACGCCAGGGACAAAATGAGAGTATACAAAGACGTTCAAAGCACTGAAATTTCGTATCCACTGGTCACTTAAATGAGTGCATCGGACAGAGGTAATACATTTATGATGGAACAGATTAAATATTGGTTTTCAAACGAGGGATTTATAACATGCATTCATGCTTGTTGCACCTCTAATCATTGTCGGGGTTTGGTAAGAATGTACAGGTTTCTTTTTTACCTTCGAAGTAACCATTTTAAATTTCATACTTGAGGAAAAATATTTTTACATGGTCTAAATAGTCTAAGTTTTGAAACAGAAACCCCAAATAAAGATACTCTGGTTCACTTTAGAGATCAGTCTGATCCCTTCACAACACCTGCTCGCTCATCAACGCTTAAAATTTACCCTCAGGGACCTCAAATCTCCTTTGGCAAGTGCCACCAAGTTTCTCCATTAACACACCAAGCCTTACCCTGTTGGGAAATTTTAATCTTTTGCGTGCGGCAGGACGTGATATCACGTCATGGTTGTCTATACGCAGGTGCCGATGACGTGATAACACGTCATCGGCACCATCATAAAGTCAACCATGACGTGATATCACGTCATGCCGCACTCAAAGGGTTAATAAACGTAATATTGGACAACAAATAGGATTCATAAT
The DNA here is from genome assembly GCA_963169105.1 of Ceriagrion tenellum. Lineage (NCBI taxonomy): Eukaryota > Metazoa > Arthropoda > Insecta > Odonata > Coenagrionidae > Ceriagrion > Ceriagrion tenellum. Next base: position 38,311,050 of record OY720636.1, on the reverse strand, counting down.
TCCGTAAAAACATGAATATGCATACATTCTCACCCCCGATGCGAAAGTAGAGAGAAAATGAGAGAAAAATCAGCGGCTGAGAATTTAAAATATCGGTGGGAAATAGACGTGATGGCATAAGAAAGAGAAAGCATTCCAGAGGGAGGAACTTCACGGGGTAACCTTAGGGAGGAGCTTCAGCGAGTTTCCGAATAAGAGAAGAGGTGCATGCGCTTCCGGATTGCGCTCAAGGGAGCATTATTGACTGACCACAGTATGATTATAAAAAAAGAACATCTCATAGTTCCACGGAGAGAAAATATTGCGAAATTAATTTTTTTCGCTCTCCCTAAAATTAGATGCATTCATCGCTGCTACGTTTATTTTGGTGAGTCAATTTTTTAGAAAGGTCACACGGGTCCACTTTTCCAAGTCATCAGCTTCGATTTTCTCGCAGTTGCACGACAATACGTTGAAACCCTGAGCGAGCAGCAATCTTTATCGCTTAACACGATTTATTCACTTTACGATGTAATCATGCACAGCTTACCGAATATGAATAAAGGAGGGCATGTGGATGAAAACATTACCTACATTCTAGCCCAAAATGAGTCACTTCGTTTACTGTTGATAAATACGCTCTTCCAACAGCAAAGAACGAAATGACTATATACTAAGTCTGTTTTTCGATTTTATGTTCTATTGGTGTAGTTTATTTTTTCGGTAAAGCTCTGATAAAAAAACTAAGCTAATTTTGTAATGCAAGAGCAGGAGTCCGCCAACTTCAGAACCCAAAGAGCTAGTCACCAAATATGATAATATGTAGCAAACAGTGAAAGATAGACGGAGAGTTGTTCAACATTCTCTTCACCGGATTCAATCACCGTAAATCGCGAGCAACTGAAAATATTTACGCAAACTACCACAAAGGTTCTCGGAGTCTGTGGACGCTTGAGCGAAATTATTTTGTTTAATTGTAGAAATAACGACACTCAACGCTAAAACTCTTCATTCTATATGATTGGAAAAGTATTACATTTAGCAGCTTAGATACCACGCTAAGTACCAATTTCCTTCATTCAATATAATACCTTTGCTGTACTCTGATGGGGCAATAAATCCGATAAAAGCGCAGAAATTCTAATTCCTTTCCCTCATTCACATTTGAAAATAATTTCGAGAGGAAAATTATTTCTGTAAACTTTTAAGCCCTTTTAACACGGCGTACTGTAGTGAAAATTATTTTCATGAAGTTCTCGCTACTGCAGACAATGAGCTCATACATATTAGTCGAATAGCTTAAGAAATTTTGTTTTGTTGTGCGTAACCGAATCTCCTTGAATATATGAGATTAAGTGGGGCAAGATGTTGTATATCAAGATTGAAACTAAATTCTATGAAAATTATGTGAAATCAAATGAAAGAAACAGCTCAAATGAGAGGAAACATAAAACATGCCGAAGAAGTGGTGAGAAATACAGAATTCGACAGCTAGGTCAGACAGGGAGTCTTCATGAATATTCCTCTCTCCCCTTTTTTCCCCGGTAAGGTACGGTCACAGAAAATGCACACGCGCCCCCAGTCACGATTTCCACGATTCACGAAGGATCGCCAACGTCTGCCCGCCTTCGCGGTATCGGATCGAACGAGACGGTGAATGCCCATGAAATAATTCCAATGCACGGAGAGGGAGGCGGGATCGTGATCTTCTGCCATGTGAGAAGGTAAGCTCCCTCGACTCCACAGAGCAAAGGCATGGGAGGAGTGAAGGGTCCTCATTCTATTTGCTCTCTCGGTCGGATGCAGGATGCAGCTAGCCACTGCGGTCGGCACGGATGATGCTCCTCTTCCCTCACGAGACTGCGCGAATAAAACCTTAAAACTGCGGGCAAAATTTCAACAGATACTGAAAGAAGTTCTCATTTGACTGAGAAAATACTCAGGCTAAGGCAGTTGTTTGTCCATGAAAGAAAACTACCTCATCTCCCTTGTTTCGCTATAATCGCACTCGGAAATTCACATCGGATTGATCTAAGTTGAGTAGTAAAATTATTCCATTGCATTTGTTCGGCTTGATATGTGCCTACAAAGTGCCTTAATGTTATTTTTATGCCAAAAGTTTAGAAAATATTACACGAAAGCTCGATGACCACCTCGCAAAATCACAGGAACAAACGATTATGGGACAAAAATAATGAAATTTGGTATCTACAGGAACTGTATAACCATACTGATGGTCTGCTCTTAAATTGTAAATACTAGCGTATATAGGGTTCATAAAAAATTTATTTATACTACTTTAATTGGGCAGGAAAATATCAAAAATTGACAGACATCACCTAGAAAAGAGCATTACGGAACGAGTAAACCTAACATATGAAGAAATGAATTACAAAATAGCAATTATTGTAAATACTCTAATTTCAACGTAATATTGACCCCGATTACATTCATAAAATTGCAAAGTTTTACACACTAAGGCGTATTTCACTTATTCAACAGGAATGTGGTAAATTAGTTGTCTATCTCACCCACACATCACACTCCCGCATTAGCAGAGAACACATTTGAATTCCTCCTGTCGATTCCATCGCTTACGCAATGCACCGGAGAACAACTTTTCCGGAATGAAACCAATTTATTTTGAAAATAGCTTTTTCGTATTTTGTAATATTTTGAAAAAAGGTTATATGACGCCGGAACGAGGAGAGAGAAGAGCCGTTGAATATATATATCTAAAGGCAGGTCGGAGCGTTGCTGTGTTTTCGGGACGCGACCATGATCAAGAACAAACTCCAACCCGTGAGAGAGATAGAGAGAGAGATGGAGACAGTATAAGCGGGAAGGTTCGGAAGGGCGATGCACGGAGGAAAGGGAAAAGTATGGACGGCTTGGTGCACTAGAAGAGGAGGAGGAGAATGGGGGCGAGGGATGGCGGGATGGAGAGGGGGTGGGACTCGAGGGGGAGAAGGGGAATATAACTGCTAGGCAGCGAAGACCAAACCCAATCACGATGTCCTGTCAAGCGTACACGATGGTGTAGATGAAATATCGGACATCGTAGGCTATTTCCATCAAAGTGGGGGATCAAATCTCCTCGACCATGAAAACCTCTTAACCGCCGATGCAACGACGGGCCGAGGAGTCCCGGCGCAAAATAAACTCCCAGCCGCGTATGAAAAGGGCGTATTGGGAGCGGGAGGCCGGGGGAGGGGGGGAGGTGAATGGGAGCGGCAAAACTTCCGAAAATTTCGATCGCCGTCGACATCTTAAAATTCTTTCATCGCGCTGAGTGTGTGTGTTCACGAGGCATTTTTCATCCCAGACGCGGTTAGGAATTCGTCTGGCATCCCGAAAATTAATAGGCACCGCATGATGAAGTACTGAAAAAGAGGCTGACTAGGCCCAGGATTTCATCAGTGCTCACCTGAGAATATTAGCGCGGATGCGTCCAGGAGGGTGAATTCCCACCAAAACTAAGATCTGCTTTTTAAAGATCGGAATCCGCATGTGATTTCAATTGAAACCTGCACAAACGCAGGGCTTCTCTCAAGATATAATCCTTTCTGTTTACATCCAAAATCCAAGCCCTCTACATCACGAACGCTATTGAATTTTGAGAAAATAACAGGATTCATGAGTTTAATCGATAAAGCTTATTTCAAGCTTTGGAAAGAACATGGTTGTCTACCTAGAACAATTATTTACATGCAATGGGAGTAAGCACTAATTATAAACTGACGCTATTGTCTAATCTACAATTTGATAATTTATTAAAATATATTTTTTAAATTCTTAATGAACCTCAAATTTGGCGTAAGTCTGTTAAAACAAATATTATCACTAATTTTTCAAAAATTGAACCAAAATAGCTGATAAGTTTTGCTGATTCAGGCGTAATGTGGTGGAAGTTCGTCGTCATGAGAACAACAATCGCACTTTTCACAATTTTTTATCACCAGTACTACGCCTTTCGACCCACAGAGTCATCATCAGGTACAAGGCAGTCAGTCAGTCAAGTTCAGTCTTGTACCTAAACGATACGAGAAGAAACGAAGTAGTACTGGTAATACAAAATTATGGAAAAGTGCGATTGTTGAAAATAGCGGACATAAAGGTGCACCAATTTACAACAATTGGGCATAAATCATTCACATAACTTATCTCAGCAAGCTATTTATCCATGTAAAGCGACACATGGATTTATTTAAAAAGCCACGGCATCACTTCATGAATCTAATCGATAAAGCTTATTTCAAGATTTTGAAAAACCACGCTTGTCTACCTAGAACAAGTATTTACATGCAATGCGAGTAGGCAGTAATTACTAACTGTCTAATCTACAATTTGATAGTTGATTAAATTATAATTAAAAAATTTTTAATAAACCTCAAAGTTGGCATCACGTAAAGCAAATATTATAGATTATCATTTTCGTCTATTTTTCCCATTACAGATACTAAAAGTTTTGACGACAGCTATAGCAAAAACTGCTTATAAGTAAGAAGATAGAATAAATTACAGAAATAAGAGGTGAGCACGATGAAGATTTTTCAGTGATGTGCCGAAGTGGCGCTACTAGAAAACATGCTGATTATGTGCCATTCAACCGGAATGTGAAGCGAGATTAGGGAGGATAACGACTAAGGAACAAGGGTGATGATTGAGAGGCAGCATGGTCCGTGTAAGCAAACAATCACAATATCCATTTCTTCCCTTAACAGCTAGCTCTAAGGATAACAAAACTCCCACCCCTGAGGCCGTCAAAGAATTGAATACACATAAAACCTACGTCGGCGGCTCCCCCACAAAAACACCGTTTTCCGTGAGGGCGTGAGGGGGGAAATGTATTGACGGATAAGAGGTTGTGGGAGTAGATTGAAGTGAAGATGAGAAAGTGGCAGAATAATGTGGTGTAGGGGAGCGGGGAACTCGGCGGGGTGCCGGAAGATGAGGGGGCTATGAGAAAGGAAACCTGGGTGCTTGCTACTGACCCTTGGAGCACGATGTGTGTCCAGCGATGGTCAGATTTTTACGAGCCCGTGGTAACTGTCCCTCCCGCACCACGGCCATTTGAAAACCCTCTTTTTTCCCACATTTCCCCGGCAAGGAAATGGCCACTTTTTCGCCTCACCCTCTTGGCAAAAGCCTCCATTTTCTCATTTTCCTGGCAAAACATCATTCTTACACGCGTGATGGCCGACCCGAAAAAAAATATAGTGCCTCCTGGCTGATAAAACAATCTCACGCTACTATTTACTTCCATACTCCACAATCCACACGTATGCCATAAAGTTACACGAACGATTTTTTCCCCCTAGGCATTGAGATACCAAAGAGAGTGGCGCATAACCAAGATTAACATTTTTTCCATCTTCTGGAAAAGAAAAAATAAAACCAAAAGATCTTTGGGTCACGTATAAATCGTGTCGGATTCCGCGTTAAGTTGGCACGAACGGCAGCGAAACGGGTAACGCAATTTATTTCAGCTCTTATTTCGCGACGCGAGTTCGGAAATCGCGTTGGTATTTTGCGTTTTATTGAATCCCTCATAAAAGGCGATATATCTTCTATGATGGAGGGAATTCAGAGAAAAGTATTATGGAAAACAGAATTTCGATAAGGGCTAGATATTAAAATTAATTTTTAATGTGGTGAATGGATTCCGTGACTCAGCATTCCTCTTCAATATTAGAATAGAAGTACTATGAGATGCATGGTTTTCATTTACAGCCCAGGAAAATTTAAAAAAGTAGATGAAAGGAAAATTAATGCGTGACCAGAGTTTCACTGTTTTATCATTAATAATGATAAGGCAATATCATCATTGAAATTCTAAGACTGATTGAAGAAATTGATATCCTCGGTAACTGATTCAACAATGATATCAATAAAATCAAAAATACCATATGATTCAACAATGAATCACAGGGTCTTTCTAAAGAGCTCCCTCCAGCAAAGGTCATTCGATTACAACGACTGCAATGGGATGGGCAAGTGACTAGAATGGAAGATAAGTGACAGCCAGAGAAAAAAATTAGATATTTATTTATTTATTTTATTTTATTTTATCTTCACTACCCCGAATACAGCACGATGTGCCAATTTACGTCGGGTGGATAACAGTAACAACGGACGAGACACAAATACCCATGTCCTGGGCAGATAATATTCTACCCAGGCGGGACTCGAACCCGCGACCCTAGGGATAACAGGCGAGGGCTTTACCCCGCCGCCACCGGGGCCGAAAAAAGTACGGAATAAGATCAGCAGAACCGATATGGCCGATAGCCAAAAGTACGGTATAAGATCAGCAGAACAACCACGGGAGTGCTGAGAAGATGACATCTGTAATCTTTAAAGACATCTATTTTGGAGAACGGCAAAAGATAGACTTGCATTCAGTCAAAAATATTAGGGAAGCCAAGGTACATTCTGGCCGGAAGTGCCATACATCAAAGAAAGAAATAGGGCTCGGGCTTTGTTTAGACGCTTCAAGGACCCGGCTGTATACACAGAATACAAAGAACTGCAAAAGCGAATTTAAGGCATGATTCGCAGGGCCAAAAGAGAGGACTTTAAAAACTCCATCGGAATACAGACGAATACTGCAACAATGTGGAAAACTATTCGCGAACTTGGTATTATACAGCCAAAACATAATAATGGTATCAATATTAACCTAGATGTACTTAATAATTATTTCTCAATAAATGACAGTAGCAATGGGTGCAGCGCCTTAGAAAATAATAACAAAACCGATTTCTCTGGAAACCGGTTTTAATTTTCTCACATTCCTCCCACTTCAGTTACGAGAGCATGCAACGATATCACCACAAACGCAAAAGGTCATGACCAAATAAATATTTCCGTAATTAAGAAGGCTCTGCCAGTCATACTTCCTGTGCTTCTATATATTTTTGTTGTATCCCTTCAAACAGCACAATATCCCACGACATGGAAACATTCTATAATACGCCCAATCCCGAAACGCTCTGAGCCTACCAAACCATCAGACTACAGACCAATAGGTATCATCTGCGTTTTTGCTAAGATCCTTGAACGAGTGGTATTCGAGTAACTTAACAAATTTGTAATCGATAAACACATACTAAATGTATGGCAATATGGCTTCCGAATGGGACAAAGAACCCAAACAGCACTATTGAACATCACCGAAGATGTAATTGGAGCAATGGAAATACGAGAGGTCACCGTTTTTGTATTATTTGATTTCTCTAAAGCCTTCAATATGGTTGATCATGAGCTGCTCCTTCATAAACTGACCAAATATAACCTCTCAAGGAGTTCAGTAGAGTGGTTTCGATCTTACCTCAGTAACCGTACCCAATCTGAGGTTGGACCTGATAATACACATTCTAAATACACTGGATACTGGATAAATAATCTGGTCACACACTGGATAAATAATCCCAGAGGCGTAGTTCAGGGTTCAGTCCTTAGCCCTCTTCTTTTCTCTTTGTTAATAATTGATCTTCCCGAAGTCATAATACACTGTAAATACCATATATTACGCGGATGACTTTCAGATATATTGTCACTCGTCAATATCTCATTTAATATCTACAATCGCATTGATCAATGAAGATATCCAGCGAATAGCATTTTGGGTGCAGAAAAACCATTTTCAATTAAATGAGTATAAAACCAAGTCAATAATAATTGGGCAAAGTCACCTGTTTGCCCAAGAAGATGTTTCGACTTTGCCAACATTCAAATAGGAAACTATACCATACCATACGATGAAACGATAAAAAACCTTGGTATAACATTTGATAAACATCTCAGTTGGAAGCAACAAGTACAAAATACTAAACAGAAAACTCTAGGTATATTACACCAACTATATAGATCAAAGAATATTATACCCCCTAAAATACCCACCACCCTCGTACAATTACTAATTTTCTCACACCTGGATTACTGCTCTTCACTGCTGACAAATCTCGATGAAGAAAACAACAACAAACTGCTATAAACTCTACATTACGCTTTATTTTTGACCTCAAAAAATGGGATCGCATAAGTAGCTCATATGCCCGCTTAAACTGGTTGAAATATAAACAACGTCACCTGTATCACCTCACTTGCCTTACTTTTAAGATACTATCCTCTGGTAACCCACCTTTTCTGTTCCAAAGATTCTTTTGGAAAAGAAATATCCACTCAATATCTACCAGAAATCACTATGTTGACATTCATATCCCCCAGCATAGAACTCCTAACTTCAATAAATCTTTTAAAGTGACATCTGCTAAAATATGGAACTCATTACCATTAGACATAAGAAACTCACAATCAATACGTGTGTTCAAATCAAAATCGTACAAGTTAATTCTAATTGACGCATGGCAGTTCCCTGCATAACTGATAACGTTGCTCTATTAACTTAGGTTCATGAAGTGGGAAAGAATGTATATATTTAATTTTGTTCTCTGTTAAATTTTCGAACTGTTATCTCTATTATGGTTATGAATTTAATAAAATGTACTGAACAAGGATGATTTCAACATTCCTGATATGAATATAAACATAGCGAAACTGAAAACCGGCGAATTAACATTTGATGGGATTGAAATGTATATTAATTTTTGTAACTGTAACTACATTTTTTCGTTTTTTCTTTATTTACTACTATGCTTTTTTTACTTTTGTAATAACTATTTAAAATATCTCATGGGCCAAAATGGCCCACGATAATAAATGAATTGAATTGAATATATGAGGGAGTACATTATCACCGTATTAGACTGAAGGCAGAGTATCACCGCGGTGGTGTGGTGTATTCATTAGCTATATTCAGAGTGAAATCGAAGGTAGTAAGCTAGTGCCTAGATAATACAAAAAGTTAGAGGACCATGTTATGATGTTACACTCCTATTTTTAATATAGCCGAAAAGGTAAACGATGAGGGGAAACCAAAAAGTTCTAAAAAAAATCGGATAGGTATACATTCTATATTTACATCTACATGCTACCCTGCGAGCCGCCGCATGAGCGTGTGGCAGGGAGTGTTAGGACACAAGCCAAGTAAAGACGTCAGGGTTAAGGTTTTGGCCTATTATGGGAGCGTAATTAGAGGAGCTCAGCTTTAATTGTGGTCGCTCATTATCCGCGGAAAGAACAAGTTTTTGTACCTATCTGTTCGGCAAAGTACCTCTCTTATTTTGCCGCTTCGGTCAGACCTAGAGACATAGTGAGGCGTCACGATAATATTCTCTCTGTCGCTCTGAAACACAACAGTTCTGAATTTCTCAAGCAAACTAAGCCTAGCGTGTAGCCTCCGAGTCTCTAGGAGCTCCCACCTTAACCCTTTTAAGAGTTGTGAGACACTATATGTCCGCTCGTAGCAGTTCTTAACGAAGCGTACTACTTTTCTTAGTATTTTATTAATGTTTTTGGGTAAATATTTATTACCTGGATCCCAAATGCTCGCGGCATATTCGAGGTGTGGCCTAACCAGAGCGAAGCACCATTTCTCTTTTACTTTTTCATTCGAGCACTTTTTGTACCATCCTATTATACACTCAACAAAACCTAGTTTCTTTAAAGCGGCGCCGCATATGTCTTGCATGTGGTAATGTGTGTTCCCCACGATGTATCAGAAGTTAAGGTAATTCCAAGATATTTGGTTAAAGATAGTTAATAGACATTAAGGCTTTGAACCGCAAGACTCGAGAATCACCGAGTGTAACGTCGGTTTTGAGCGAGATTTATGCAATGGAGAGGGAAAGACAAGGGTAAAGAGAAAGAGAATGAGCAAAAGGATTACGAAAAGCGAGAGAATGGAAAAGAGAGGGATGGCCAAAGGTGGAAAAAGAGAGGGAAGGAAGACTTGGCCACGAAGGAGTAAAATGGACGAAGCGAGGAATGCCCGGGCGAACAAGAGATGGCCATTTGCTCGTCAATGTCCGAGTTCCGACCACCCCCTCCTCTCTTTAATTCCTCCTCGTTCCAAAAACACATTTAACCCCCCCCCCCAGTACCTCCCCCGGTCTTCTCTCCCCCCGAAATCCCCGACCTCACCGCCCAGAAACGAGGAAAAGGAGTATAGGAACAGTGAGTGGTATGGGGGTGAACACACGACAGTGTGTTACGAAGGAGATGTGCGGTCTCCGAGGATTCCTTTAATACATCCCCGAGCTCCCTTTACCCTTACATTCCCATCCCCCCCTCAACTCATACACCCCAAACCGGCCCTCACTTCCCTCGTAAACCCTGAGCGCGCTGAAAAATATCCCACTTCAACTCCCTCTCCTCCCCCATCCTATCTCTCCCCCAGTCCACATTAGCGACCGGAAGATCCCAGGAGCAATGTGCAATGCGGTGGATCACTTACTCACTAAGACCGAGAGGGTGGCAGCCGTTGTGGGATGTGAGGAAGGGGTGAACGAGGGGACGATGGGAGGGGGGCGGCGGGGGATGGGGTCAGGGAGGCGGCCATGGGAAGAAGTAAATCACCGCGAGGGCTGGAGAGGGTTGAAGCAGTCTGGCTGGGCGTCCGTGAGACAGGGATGAAGAGGATTATGCGGAAGGGGGTTGGGGATGTGAGAAAAATAACGACGGTAAACGACTGAATAGGCGACGTATTTTAAAACCGTGGAGGAAAAGAAAACAGGAAGTTCCGCAACGGATTTGAGATGATTGGAAAGAATGAGGAGAGAGTATAGATGAAATTTGAAATAGGTAATCACAACTATTCGTAGATGAGAGAGAATTACTGTCAAAAATTTTAATTTCAATCACGATTGATCAAATAAGTGAAGACATTTCACATCGGTGTTTTTAAAACATAGGAATAACTACGCACGAAAATATATTTTGCTTTAGTGGTGAAAAATCTTATCAAATGTCTTAAAACCACGTTTTTTGGACTTACAGGTAAGGAAAACAAGCCAGCTCTCAGCCATCGAGCCTGCAGTTAAACACTTAAAGATTGAAGGCAAAAAAATTGGCACATCGTTTTCATTTATTGGTTCCGACAATTTCTTAAAATCTATATTGAGATGATGATCCTATTTACAGGTCTACCACCAGGAATTAAACTTTTTCAGCTAAGGCTTCCCAATATGGGAATACTGTGATGGATTATTATTATTTTGAGGCACGTAAGTTTTGGTCAATTGATGGGTTAATTTAGTAATGTACATATAGGTAACATTTGGTACAGAATATTTAGACACAATTGAAAAATCACATCAACTTTAACAAGAGAAAAATTATAGGGCACTTATTAAAACTATGTTTCATAAGTAGAGGCAAACGAAAAGAACAAAATATTTTCTTTTCAAAATCTATAATTACTGCACCCTTACTTTCGGTTGATAAATGAGCCAGCCAATTTAGTTTTCAGGTTCTAAAACTTAAGCCGCCGCTGATAGCTAATTCAGGCAATTAACATAAATTATAACAGCCAAAAGAATACAAGGAAGAAAATATATGTTGCTAATTTAAAAAGATAAAGAATTAGAGATACATAGGAAATTCCGGAAGCAGCAACCTATTCTACTTCAATTTTATTATCTTGAGATAGTTCCATGGAGTGATCTAACGTGTAAGTTGGCAAATATGACATGTCATTTCCACACTGGTAAAAAGAAGACACTGCTGATAGCAAAACCTAATTGAGAAAGCCCAAATGAAACTATTCATTAATAGACATTCGTTTACAGGAGCCATTAATTGGGCGCCTGAGAAAATAAGATTTAAGAGTAAAAGAGTTAATTAATCAACACAATATCTATCTTTTGCTTCTGTATCCTGACTTTCAAATCGTATAAAGGTGTGCTGAAACGGATCTTTAAATTTGCGAACCATAATGACTTCTGTATCCAAAAAAGGCAGTATTTTCTAATAGAAAAATCTACAAAATGACTTTCTTATCTTAGATCCTAGCATTAATGAAAACATAAACCAGAAAAGGATCGTGATTAATGAGCTGACGTATTAAATAGTATCAATCTAGTTACTTTTGATAAATTTTAATAAGGCATTTTTGCCAAGTCAGATTATTTGATTACTTGAAATAATATATCATTTATAACGACAGCGAAAGAATGAAAGATAGGGCTACATGAGAAGAATAGGCATTTAAACATTCCACCAGCTGCATGTCCAAATTTGGTAGGGCTGACTCTGAAATGAAATCCTTTTTTTTACCTGAACCTGCTTGAGTAAAATACACCATACCTGAGCTCATGTCTCTTCTGTGGATAGGTTCATGTCTAACATTATACGAAACGATAGAAGACGTAAAACATTCAGCGTGCACGCTATGTCTTCCTATCTGATCGATATTTCAGCATAAGGAATTATAGAAAGGTACTTTCTAAGGACACAAAATTATACCCTATGACCATTTTAACAACTCTTTCCACAATATTTTCCTCTTTCTATAGCACTACAATCACTAAAACTTGAAAAACTGAATATTAAATGCAGATGTATTAGTTTTTTAACGATGACTATGATGCTTAAAAAGCTACATCGTCAAGCATTCAAGACTTTGAATTAGACTAACATAATCCTTGAAATGTGTCATATTCATCGTCACTACATTTTTCAATAATGTGTTGCAGTTGATTATTGCCTTTTATTTATTTATTTATATATTTTTCTTTATTTTCACTGTCCCGAATACAGCACCATAGGCCATTTTACGTCGGGTGAACAACAGTAATAACGGACAAGACACAGACTGTCCTGGGCAGATAATATTCTACCCAGGCGGGACTCGAACCCGCGACCCTCGGGTTTGCAAGCGAGGACTTTACTCAGCCGCCACCGGGGTAATATCGCATACGACGTTCACAGAAACCAGGCTAGACAAATCACAACACGAAACACCACATAGCATAGGTTGGTACGGTGAAAATAAACATCAGTATGTTATTTTTCTAATTTTGCCATCACGCCATCTCACCGAAAATTTAATGAAGAAATGGTTCCCATAAATTTTTCCACAATTCAGATTGCAACGAACGCGTAGTCGGCCAGTTGGAATATTTACCTTCAGCCAAACAGAAACTTTTAGACAGATATTAAATAATTTAAAAGAAAGAATAATAAGATTGTTTACTAAATGCTTTAACTACAAAACTTAGCACCAGTCAAAGAAAACACTACATGCGAATTGATTGCGAGGAGAGCTCTGGAAATAAAAAAATAGCCCGCAGGAAGCTGGCGCAGGACAAGGACGGGTATATCTCGCGTTTACATTCCAAAAATCAATATCTGGAGGATACAATGAAGTATCTTTTTGATTTTTTCCTCATTTGACACATTTATCGCTCGTGTCATCCGTTTCTTTCAAATATGAAGGAACGTGGTAGGAGAAAAAATTTCACGTACGGGTTAAAATGTCAAGCATAAGATTTCACACGACGTTTATGCCAAAAATTTTGCAACGCGCAATATTTCGGACTGGGAAGCATGAGGGGTGACATACTCAGGCTAAAATAAAAAAAAGTTAACGGAAGGGGTGTCGCCACTCATCCCTTCCAGTCCGAAATATTGTGAGTGTTAACAACACTCTCACAATGAAAGGAGATAAGAAATGGAATTGTACATTAGCCTCCTCCTTGTGAAATTTATTCAGAAGGATGAACTTTAACAAATATCAAAGCACGAGAGAAAAGATCGTACAGACGTGATAGAGCATGAACTTTTATCCATTCCAATTTGAAATTTCGCGAAACGTACATCGCTGAAGACCAGCTAAATTGGTCAAGGTGTGCATCGATTTTCTACAAAAACACCAGACTGCCAACAGGAGGCAAACTAGGCAATTGGTTAGCCTGGCATTACTCGGAGCGGTGGCTCCCATAAGATGCAGTGGGATAGTTCGTATGATAATGCTCGGTAAACCTCTATGCCGCCATCTATCTATGTTGCCCCCTACAGGGCGCCCAAACCCTGATGATACGGTCCATTGCAAAATGCATGAAGACGCATTTCGTATCCAAACGCTTTACAGTGCATCAGTGGTAGTGGTATAGCAAGACGTTTTTGACGACCAGCTGTAAAATGTTTAAAAAATTTATTTCAAACATTCTTTGACACCAATTTGTCTATAAAACGAAGATCGCATTAGATCACTGAATGTATGCATGAACGAAGACGTTTCCGGTCAATAGGCGGGATCTGATAGGAGCGCACAGTCCACAGCTCGGCGCAACGCATTTAAAGCACGGAGCACGTTTAAACGGTAACCGACACGAATGACCCGGCGGAATTCACGAGCGAACTCCATCCCATCGCCACTACATCAGCCGGGAAACGATCATGCCAATGAGTGTGGGAGAGGTTTAAGTTGGATACAGTGGGAGACACGGTCCGCATTCGTACACACGATGCGGTAGGAGGTTAGAAGTAGCGTGAAAGAGAACTTGGGAGAGAAGTGCAGAAAGAAGAACGAGGAATTGAGAGAAGCGACTGAGAGACAGAGAGGAGAGGAGTGTTGTAAATTAAGGCAGCTCTTTTTTGAGGATACAAGCAAAGGCGAGCTTTCGTGCTCCCATAACAAGACCGGGAGAGTTTTGCGGTGGCGTCACTGTAAGGACCATGCATCCATCTCCCCCCCAACCACTCCACCTCTTGCTCAGGCCTTCTCTTAAACATCTTCCTACTCCTTCCACCGACAAGGCTCATACGGGACATCCCGCACGGCTCATTTGGATAGTGAGCAGAACGGTGAGCGTGAACGTGGGGTGGTAAGAGAGGAAAGAATGAGCCAAGAGACAAGAAAAGCTGCCGGGTAGACGGGCATTATCCTGGGGGCGGTGAGGAGTCGGGAACCGCTCACTGAACTCGATTTAAGTACTTTTAAATGGTTTCCCCATGACGACTTGGTTATTTATTCCACGGGAAAACGAAGGAAAGAATATAGTATAGTTTTGTGGAGTTTTATCCCAGAAGCCAGAAGGTTCGGTGGCCCTTGAAGGAGAAGTTTAAATTTAGAGACAAGCTATATCAAGGCATGCAGCATTCCACTTGGCTAAAAATAAAATACTACCATTGCAATTATATTTCTGCAATCCCAAAGCATGCGAAATATTAAAAAAAAAGTTTCAGCTCCATTGAAATCTGAGATAATTTTCTCAGATTATCGACCGATCTATGAAGAATAATGGCTTTGCTAGGTTAACTAAAATATTTTATATTGCATTTATTTCAGACTTAAACAAAAGCTCAGGTAAAACACCAAAAGCTGATGGCTAGCGACCAAATATGGAGGTGGAACTTCTAAAAGATGCATTAAAGGAAAGAACTTACAATTGCTAGAGCTGTAAAACTTTTAATTCTACCAAGGATTTAATCTTTAAGAGTTAGGAGCAACAATTTGCTACGATCAATAAAATTATTTTATGTTTTACGCACAATTACATAGGCGTTAGGAGTTCAATGAAAAGCTCCCTTTCTACTTGTATCTATGGACTGAAATGAGGGCTCGATACATTCGCTTCGCTCATGGAATCCTGGAACTGGTATCTTTCGAAGAGAACAGAACAGTCTTGAATCGAAGATCAAATTAAAGATACTACTCGTCCTTTGTCGTACAAAACTTTTTGACCAGTTAATCAAAAATTCAGAGTACTTTAAATAGTCTATAAAGTTTTCTCTTTAAAATAATATTAAAGTTGGATGATCATAAGTCTTTTTACCTCCGTAGCCAATACTCATTATTCACCCTCGATTGCTGAAGACAAGATTCTATAAACAAATATAACTAATGAATTCGGGCTTAAAGAGGTAACTCAGAGCCGAATCAACGGACAAAGTCCTAAGGCAGCAAAAACTCCGGTTCACACGGAAATAAATTTCCGAGGAAAGACAGTCAGATCAAACTTTTTGGGCGCTCAAAATTTTACAAAATAAAAGACACAACATTATTTTTGACGCCCGCTCACGCGGCGCAGACAACCCTTGAGCACCATACATCATCGGCCGCGATTCACGCGGTGAGGCATTCCAACGTGAAAGGAGAGCAGATCATTTTTAAAGAAGGAGAGAGAGAGAAAAGGACCTTTTCTTCTCCCATAAAAAGCCATCCCAACCCTATTTTCCTCCATGGATCCCAATATCCCCACACCACGGCACACAAAACCTGCGTTATTTGTTACTTCCTCCCCGACCAAAGGCGTGACGCAATTAAGAAACAAGCCCTTTGACACGGAATACTCAGTGTAAAGCAAAGCGTGCGAGGAGGAGAACGCGGAGAAAAAGAGGGGGGAGAGAATATTCGAGAGAGAATTTCCATTCTAAACTGTCACGCTCCAAGGGCGCAGACACAAGAATACACACACATACACCGTATGCATCACTCTCTCTCTCCTCTTCTCTTTCTCCATCCTCTCTAACCCTTCCTTTTTTCATCGCCCGGACACGTACTCTCAGTATGGACACACGTTTCCTCGCGATGCCCCGCAAAGGGGAATAAAAAAATACATCTATCCACAGTCACACACATTAGGACGACACAAAAAAACAAAGGACTATGAGGAGCAAAGATAGGTGGCGTCAGTGACTGGATTGGCGGGCGCCTCAGCACTCTGATCTTTTCATCGGTGTGGAATCTGATTAAATCGACACAGACAGATTGAGCGATAAATTAAAGAAATAGAGAGCCAGCCATTTATAAAAGATAATTTTTACTCGAGCAGTTGGAGATAGATCTGTCAGTACCTTTAAATCTCCACTTGAGAATATTGCAAACGATAAAAAATATTTATTTGGAAACTACCTACAACTCCTATGTTGAAAAGTTTCTGAAGAAATTTTTTGCAACTAGTACCTAGCAATAGAACACTTGCCATTGCAAACTTTAAACAAGAAAAAAGTTCCCACAATCACTGCATGCATAAGAATCCACGGCATAATACTCTAGAAAAGTGAGTGCGACATTGGTTGAGGGCGATTCTTTTTAGGATGCCACTGTAGACTTTAGAACTTTAGTTAAGAAGATATAGACTCTACTAAACAATGGCTGATAACATATACAAGCATTACTGAAATTTAGTAAAACATGCCGCATCCTAAAGTCTCACAGTTTAGAGAAACGTGTCGATTAAATAAATATTTTTTAAATTGTAATCGTAAAAGTCAGTGCTGCATACGCAAAGTATTACTAACTTCTCACACTTAAAATATATATGTTATAATTATTGCAATGCTGATGAAATGAATCCCAATAGGAAATCTCTCATTAGGACGATTCAAGTCAATCTTTTAAGAAAAATTTTCTTTTACAGGTAGAGTAGAGTTAAATGATTCTGTTGAGAATTTCTATCAATTTCTCAGTGCTCATGCATGAATAAGTTATGTTGATTAATGCTGGAAGGCAATCTTGAACCCTTCTTGGCTTATAATGGTCCTTTCAGCAAGTCAACGCCGGCTACGCTGTATGCGGCGCACATTCTACCGGGGTGAGAAAGGGTCGCCGAGGACAATAATGTCAAAAGCGCCCACCTCCCGCACCGATAGCGCGTGATAGTCTAACTGCCCTCCCCGATATAACGAGAAAAAGGAGGAAACGAAAAGAAGAATTCGACCATCAAGTAGATTCCACGGTCGTCTATCTTAAAGGAACAGTTTGGAAAAGAATGAGAAGAGGCAGGAGGTGAAAAGTCTCAAGGCGCCGCGGAAAGGAGGTCCCGCGGTGCTTTACCGATAGCGTCATCGTGTCTCACCGCGGCGCACGATTCGTCGGATGGCACACGAAAGAATTTGGAATAGACGAACGAGACGCGGAGAGGACGCCGCCGGTGAAAACGAAAGATTAAAAAAGAAATAAAAAAAACTGAAAAGCGATAACGACCGCAGGAGTCCCCTTTCGGGCCGCAGCGGTGGCATTCGGAGGGTGGAGGGAGAAGGTGACTTCCCCAACGATTAACGTTTTTCTTCTGTCTCCACACCCACCCCTACCAGGCTTTTAAAAAATCACCCCGTCCCCCAGATCCCTTCCTCTCAGACATGAGAAGCATAAAGGATAGAAAGAAACTTAATTGTCGTAAGTCCCCGCCTTGACCTCTTGACCCACCCCTCCCCGTTCTTCCCCGCAACGTACCTACCGAATGAAAATCCTTCCGAACCGCTACCTTACCTTTTTGTGAAAGCCTTTATCCGCACACCACCGCCGATTTCCATCCCCCGCCTCCCCTCCCCTCCCCCATTCCATACCAGCACCCGCAATCCACTAGACTACTCGGTTTTACACAATAGGGGAGGGACGTGAGGGTTGAGATTAACATAACAAATACTGAAGGAAGGGAATTAAAATCAGCACTTAACATTCATGCGGCCGCCTTCTTCAAGCCGGAGTCTTGAGACGAGTAGGATGAGACGGAGGGAGGCGTTGGGGGAGGGAGTGTCAGCGGAGGAAAGCAAGGAGGAGGAGGAGTAGAAGAGTGGAGGCTCCTGAATTTCTTAGGGCGAGAATTAAAAAGGGAGAGAGCGTTGAGGCGCTGGTGGGAAAACGCCGACCAAACGTGGAATGGCGGATCTATAGACCGTGGGAGTTGGTTAAGTACACCCGAGCCCGCCTGCTTGAGTGGCCGGCTTAAAAACGGACTCGGATAGGGGAGGGGTAAATAGGTAGGAGAAAAATTGGATAGGTTTCGGTGGGAGAGGAAATGAATAGGAGGCAGAAAAGGATTAAATGCACCGCGGGCTTTCAAGGGGCACGATGCTGAAAGGCCTCCCGAGGGAGATGTTGAACAATGGGTAACTGTCGTCTTCGGGGCAACATCTCGCCCGTTTCACGCCTGCCGTTGGCCACACCAAGGGGATTATGGATCTTCGCCTTTTATTTCGCGCGCGACCTTTTTCATGATTGATATGCGAGAAATGAGCTCTCTCGACTTCCGGCTATTTTGGACCGGAATCATCCTTCTATCAATCTACACAATCGATCACATGTCCTGTCTACCTTGCGGAAAAGGGTTTAAAAAAATGTCAAAAGAAGCGAAGGTTTTTTTGCTCCCTACACTATCGATGGATAGTTTCCGTATATCTATGGATTTATTCAAAATGAGAGCTTGTGCAGTATAGTTATTGCTATCTCATAATTCAAATTTGGGTCTTTCAGGTGTCGCAAATTGAAGAAAATTCAGAAGAAAATTGATACGCCATGATAATAGCAACGTAGGGGGTCTGAAATGACGCATTATAGGCGTCCGAAGAATAATCATCAATGAGACAATTGTTCAATTACCAGGGTACATCACGGTCATGCCGGTCCATAGTTTTGCAAGGTAAATATTTGTGATTGATAACAAATCTTTGTATCAAAATTTTCTTTTCCACAATAGAGGTATCATTGGATTATTGCTCATTATTAGGGATAAAATTATTAATTGGCAACATCTCACATGATTCTCATGGTGACACGTCTTAAGAGTTACCTACATATATGCACTGAATAAAGTAATCGGTGATATTTCACCAATCATATACGCGTATGAATTCATATTAATGCCATGGGAATATATAATTCAGTCAATTGCGTAAGAATTGTTTCACTTTCACTAAATAACTCAAACGTGTAAAAAATTGTCGGCGAGTATCTTTCCGTAGATTTTTCCATATTCAAGTTTTCTTCTCTGCCGAAATATATTTTTTCTAACCGAAGTTAGGAATAAGAATAATTAAAAGGAGTTTCAAACTAAAGCTATCCCAAAATACTGGTTGCAATTCACGAGAGAAAAACGATAATGGGTATTTATTCAAAATCTTAAAGAACTGTGTCCTGTTCGAGATGTTATGTTTCGAATATCCCATCATCAGTAAGCTGGAAAAGAATGAAAAAATATGTAATCCATTGAGGTTATTCTCAAACTTTCAACCGCTTAAAAAGTAGCAATGCATGAAAAACATGGGTTTTCAACTGAAATATGAAGTCCAGTTATCAGCAAAATTAACTCCCGTACAACATAATCTCGCAGTAAAAATATTCCAATAGCTCAGGATTACAGGAAAGTTGACATGTATTATCGGCAGCGTTGGCAAAAAGAAAAAGAAAATGACACCCGAAATGGCTACCGCTTGAGATGCTTTCGAATATATATCTCAATAATCCCATAAGCCATGGACTTCTATCGCAGACCTTTTTTTGTACGACTCTCGTGAAAGCTAGTCATTGCCACACTAAATTAAAAACAAGAAATAAAAGTGGATGAGAAAATTAGAAAAGTTGAAAAAAATATACATTTATATTCGAGTCGCTGCGCCTTATCTGAAAAAGAGGATTTGAAAGTTTGCGCGAAAAACAATCTTCCATGGGGTTAATGCGACTTTTTGTACCAGAAACATTCTCACACAAAGATTCTGAATAACCGAAAGGCACCTTTTTTATCCGAATAACACCTAACGCGTTCCTTATTTAACGCATTCCTTCCCGACGCATTAGAGCCGACAATTAAAAACATTTTAGCTTCCTCCTGATGCCTTCCAGAATAAGAGATTTGATTGAAAGTCTCGCTATTCCCGCGGACTTCGAGTAGATAAAGGATAATTATATGCAGCAACGAAACCGAGAAAGTAAAAAAAACACACTCCCGAGATCTTTCGGAATCTCCCACGCCTCGAAAAAGGTCCACCTTCGAAAGTAATATAAAAAAGCCGGGTATACGGAAGGTTCCACACTATATTAAGGTCAAGAATGAGATTTTTTATGACGCCATCAAAAGAAATGACACACAACCACAAAACCATAAAATGACGCGTTTTGGAGGAAATATTTCCATTGATATGGCCGCGCAAGAAGGAAGGAGAAGAAGAGGAGACACCTGCAGTGGCCCGCCGGGCCATTAAAAAATAAATTAGAAAAACTTTGATGGTCAAATTAGCATTTTGACGACTGGCTATTTATTATCCCGCCGCAAGGTTAACCGGATTCGTTGGATTCACTTGAAAAAACTAAACCAGATAAAAGTCGAGTGCCTTTTGAAGGAGCATCGTAAACTAAGGATAAATGTATTAGACTAAGGTCAAATTAAGGTTTGATTTCATGCTATTTGTGATGCATATTGCATCGTCTAAGTTTCATCAAATGAACAATCCTACCAGTAACGTTTGTGCAGATTTCCAATATTAGTTTCAACACACTCTGGCGTCATTTTATTCGCTGATTTTATTAGGCTCACAGAATTAAAATGGTCTTCTAAAATAATCGATTGTCGCTGGAATGATAGATCTTCGTCCTACCGGATAATTTAAATTTTTAAGTGATACGGCAGCATCCGAACCTTTTTAATCTGTTACATCGATAACAGATACCCCAGTTTATATCAAGCGCAAAAAAAATCAATTTAAAATATTATTTCACCATTAAATGAATCTATTAGGGTAATCCCCTCAAAAAGTAGAACACAAACTAATAAATAGCACCATCCGCTAAAATAGCACTTTTCTGCCACGCACGTTATTAAGGTTGAAGTTATTAGTCATTATTAAGGTTATTATTAAGGTAAGAAGTTCACGTGACAACGTTCAACCAACATTTTTATTACAATTTTGATTTAAACTAAACGTTACATGACTAGAATCGTTAAAATATAAATGTTTCATATTCTTTTTAAAATTTGATGATTACAAAACGTGAGTTTAGCAGTTCTTTAAACTATACTTTGCCAAAAAAGTTTTAAAATTTGGAAATAACCCCACGGACTCTCGAATAATTCTGGTACAGACAGGTTAAAAGCCAGAAGTGGAGGTCTGGGTTCTCCATTTGAGCAACTGTGAATTTTTAATAGCTGATAGCTCGTCTTTCGCGAAACCAAACGGCTAGCCAAAGGCATCCATTCTGTTAAGCACCGTATGCGTCAAATTAGAGTTGGTTTCAATTGTTGTTAACAGGCACATAGAGGAGTTTTATGTTGAAGAATATTAAAAAAAAAATTCAAGCAAAGTACAGTGACCAGAATGATGAATGGAAAACTAAAAGTAGACAGTCGAAGAATTAAGAATAAATTAAAATCCAAAAGGATGATACAGCGAGTAGAAATAATGGGTGACTAAGATACTAAGGGAATCGGGAATGACATGATCATTCCAAGTTCCACGCCGTCATCACTCAAGAGACGCCCGCACCAAGTACGGCACGTGTTGTGAGGCCACCTCCAAAAAAATCAGTATATAATTATACCTTTCCATTCAGAGAGACCCCAGTAGCACCTTCAGGAGAGGCAGGGAGTGAGAAGAAATAGTTAAGAAGGGTCGAGGAGAGAGAGAGAGTGTTAAAATGGTACCAATTAGTCTCACGGTCATAAAAGTAAGCCTGGGAGGGATACTCGAAGAAGGACGGGGAACGAATGTTAACAATGTAGTGAGCCCAGAAAGAAACAAATGCATGCTACGACGTGAAAAGAGCGAAATAATGCAAAGCACAAACATGACCGATTATTGCATCCTTTACGCGACCATAGATTACCACAAGTACCGTAACTGATAACTTCAAGACACGTCCACCATTACGCTGCAACCTTGGTAATTACCAGAAGGAGGAGAAAACAAATTCGGAGGGAAAATTGGAACGCTATATTAAGTTTAACACATGGATTGGACTTTAGACATTGAACTCACCTAAATTTCATGAAGTATGCAGCTAACTCATAGTTCAACAAACCTTACTTTCAGTCTCATTTTATATAACAAAATAGGCATTTAAGAAAATTTTTCTTATTTTCAATTGTCGCCTTAGAGACGAACTAGAACAAATCCAAAGCTTTCAGCAGATTACTCACCTCTCATAAATTAAAAAACACAGATGAAATTAAAGGTAATACTTACTTTTCCATATTAGTATCCACACCATTAGGAGTGTGCGACAGTTGTTATCATCACAAACATCGGACGCGTGACATCGAGTAAGAAGTGTTTCCGGTAGGTTACTTTTCGTCCATAATATTTTTATTCCCGTGGATATAAAATGACTAAGTTTGTACTTATGAGACCCCTCAAGAAAATACGGTTAGCGATTATTCATAACAATGCTTAATGCGAAAAATTAGTAAACGGATTAAGGCTCTTCCATTAATAATCCAACTTCGTCTGCAGTGAACTAGTTTATAGCGCAGGACATTAGGCACAGCCTTCCTATCTCTCCACAATCAGGAGGTAGCCGACTATTTCCTGTATTTAATTACCTACTGTTTTCAGTTGAAGCACTCCCAAGGCTGGGACGTTAAAACGTCTCCCTCTTTGAAATACGTTCCTCACAGCCTATTCCTCACCTAAATAGCAGCATACTACGCTGAACAGGTGTCTTATCTACTTTACAACTCCAAATATCTGAATATACGGTACCCAACTGAACACACGGGTAATGAAATACATGTTAATGCATCATAATTCATTCGCAATTACGTAAGAATGGTAAATAGTAAGTCGGATTACAAATCAACTAAGTAATACAATTTCCATAACATTATATTGCTGGTTGGATATCCGGAAAGGTCACTGAGGACATAGGTGCCATCATAGACAGGTGGGTAGGTTGATAAGGGAGTAAATTAGGTAATGGAGGAAGAATGGAGGAAAACTTGGCGTCAGCATTAGACTACTCTTAGCGGAGAAGCATGATTCACTGTGTCAAAAGAAACAAAAACTTCCTTACCGGTAATATCACTCACTACGGAAAAAACGGCTAATTCGCCCATTTGATTTACAGTCAAAATACGAAATAGGACGGCTGGCGTCAAAAATATGACAATAACCAGTCAACTTTTTTTCTCGGAAATTGTATTCGCAACATTCGGGCGGATGAAGGGACATGAAATCTATTTTCCGGGAACAGAGGTACAACATGCCACTTCCAACTTCCATTATGGGCGTTCTAACGATTCGCTACGGGAACGCACTTTCCCTTGGGATGAAAAATTAAGAAGCGAAGAAGCGACGTGACTGGATAGTTGGGAAGAGATGAAGCAAGTCATGAGGACCCGTGATGCGGTCCCCTTTGACAGCACAAAGAAATAAGCCGAGAGGAAGCAAGCGGACGAGGAGAAAAAGATGAAGGGGCGCGTGGGTCCGCGATGCCTGCGCCACCTTCCGCACGCCAGATGCCGAGATCTGAAGAAAAATGCTGAGGAAGGAAGCATGAGGAGGAGAGAATGGACTGGAGATTTCCCGAAAACCAAGACATTAGAAAACTTGATGGATTATGAAAGAAGAAAGCACGGCACATAAACAAGGTCGAAAAGAGAGAGGAGGACTGGGAGAAAAGAGAGAGGAGGGAGAAAGGGAATGGAATAAAGAGGCAAAGGGAAGGTAAGAACAGACGGGAGAAACTCGACAGGGTAAGAAGGAATTAGGAATGAAAAGAGGGATGAGTCGGGGCATGTTAGTGTTTCATTACTTGGTGGTGTTACCTCGAATGGTGCGAGAGAAAAGCAAATCCAGATAATATCAGAATTGAGTCGAGACAACTCGACAGGCTTCTATAAGAGATTTTCAAAGAAACCTTCCAGACACTAGGCATTTAACTACAAGTTTAGACGCACACCGTAGCTATTCAGAACAATTGTAAATGATCGTTCTGAAATTATAATTCGCATATACCGGATAATAGCTTGTAAAATGATATAGTGCCTTTCGCCTTTTCACCCAAATGCTCCGAGCTCGTCTCACCCCTAGTCAAATTTTTAAAGTAATTGATTTCGCACATTCAATCTCTTTTTTCTAAATTTGAAGAAATCCTATCCATCACGCTTGATCATCTACGTCATTACAGTTTTCATAGTAGGGTTAAACATAAGAACTGCATAGCAAACATGTTCGCTGCCGCTTTGGCGAGAGACGGAGGGTATTGGAGCATTAGTCAATTCCTGCCTGCATTAATGCTTAGGGTTGTAAATATTTCTAATTATTTTGAATAATTACGTGAGTTTTCCCGTTCATGTCAGATTCGTGAATTCTTTTCCCATCAGCCTATCTTCCAAATTTTGCCATACTGGCAAAATATGCTGTTGTTATAAGGCAATATAGCAAAGTCGCTGAAGTTGCAAGTCAACATGGGGGTCCTAAACCCTTCTTGGAGTCAATGCAGAGCTCCGGTACAAGTAAACCCAATGGCTCATTCATACTATACTTTTTCCCATCCGGTTAATTTCAGCAAACGAGAAAGTCATCTAGGAAATATATCTTTTTTCAAATCTCAAACATTATCCAGTGTTAACCCCGTTACATCCCACACTTTAAACACACCACATTATGTGTGGTATATAACGTGGTGATTATTTAAGAACGTTTAACGGTAAAGTTTTCCCCAAGGCCACAATTGAGACTAAACAAACGTTTACTCAAATATTTCTAAGATGGGCTCAAAACAATAGCTGAAAAATCTCAGGGCGGCTTCACACATGTCGATAAATATATCTTACTATAGCTCCAATGGCAGTTTTTGAAGGAACGGGCGGGATTTCTCAGGACTTCGATCACAATCTTTTGTGTATCTTTCTCTCTGAACGGGTCTCAAATACCGTCAAGGAATTTAATGTGCGCTCTATCTGAAGATGAACAACCGTTCTTCTTCACCCTAACATTTCCTCGATGTGGGGCGCATAAAGGCCATCCTGCAACGCAGTGCCGCACGTACTTATACTCGGGTGAGATTCTGTTGTGTGGATCGGATGATATGGCAAAGAGGTGAGCGCCGTGAAGAGAAACCGGGACTAGGTTCCCGTAAGGTGCGCATGGGAGCGAAAAGAAGTGCCGGGGATGAAAAGGCTAAGCTGAAGCTGGCCGCAAAGGACGAAAGGAGAGGTGAGATGGTGTGAGGATGGGTCGAGCGATGCCCTCGAATGGATTTTTTAGGCCATATAGGGGCGTAAGAGGGAGATTAGACCGGCCAGGTAGAGTCGAAGGCAGAGGCCGCGGAAAAATTGGGTTTGGGCCGTACGGCAGATGGGTCGCGGCAAACAGATAGAAGCGAAGAGAAGTGGAAAGCAAAGGTAGCAAGGTTGGGAGAGCGGCATCACCAGCACGTCTATATGACTACACATTCCGCAGCTTCCATCATATCAATTTGTTCACAACCTTTCTTCATCTTTTAAGGTCGATTTCAATCGAGATGTTAGCAAGATATTAGTATCGAAAACATTACAACGGAAATTCTTCCGGTGATACGTTACGTACAGGCTTGGGTTTCGTCACAATAGGGATAATGTAACCTGTAAGTTGGTTGTGTCAATGGATGATGTCACTTGTGTCAGTGGTGTCATTTTTTATGTCATTTTTCAGTGTTTTGTCATCATTTGTGATGTCACTTGTCAGTGATGCCACTTGTGTCAGTGGTGTCATTTGATGGAGTCGAAACCATGGTTAGGACCAAAAAAGCGTAAGGGATTTCAGAGAGATGTAAGTTACTTCATTCAAAATGAATATAGGTAAGTCAGAAACCTTTTAAATAGTGGCTCCTGATACTCTTTCGTCATACACATTCTTTATTTCGGAAGTACACACATCTTTCCGACCAAAGAACTTGTAAATAAAGTTAGAATACTGTCTTGAATCCCGTACAGCTGATTCATTCAAAATTTTCCTGGTCTGAAATTCTACAGATCTTACCAGTTTTACTGATGACTAGCTCTAAAACCAATTTTGCCCTAAATAAAGTTCTTCGCGAAGTCTCAGATATGCCCATATTTAAATGTATATTTTTGAACGAGATATTTATTGGCGAAAAAAACCCATTTTTATTTTCTTGCGTAAAATAGCAGTGTCCCAAGTAATCTAACTTCCTAGATGAAAGACCTAATTTAGTTTCCAGGTGTTGGAGTGCCACTATACATCGAGAAGCAGGGTGGCTGGCATCGTTGAACGGAGCCGAACTTAGCTTCTAGCACGCAGTTAACGCTATATGACCTTTGCGCCAGAAGCACGCTAAACAGAATGCTTGTGTTCTTCTTACACTAGACAACAGTTAGCTATCTTCGGTGCTTGTTACCACAGCTTTGGCTTTCTTGGTGTTACTATTTCAGTTATTAAATTCATCCCAGGCTTCAAGCGACATTTCTTTTAACATTCGAGGACGGATGGGATGAAAATTATTCAAGAGCAACGAAAGGGAGTTGGAGAGGGAATGAAAGGAAAAACCCGATAGCGAGGGTGGAATGAAAAAGAGGCGAAGATCTGTGAAAGGAAGATGATGCGACGGGCACAAGTATGGAGGAAGCTCGAGGCGGAGGAGAAGAAGAGGAAGAAGAATAAGAAGGACGAAGAGTGTGGGAGCGTCGAGCGACGAAAGATATTCTCTCTCCTTTTGGACGGACGGTAAAGGGTTTTGTAATGGCTTCCTTCTTGCTCTCGGAGCGATAAAGGAAGACGGCCTCTCCCCATACAACTCTGGCTGCCAAATTGGAGGGGCCGAAAATTCCAGAAAAAAAAATAAGTTGGTATACGAGAGAAGAGGGAGAATAAGGACGAAGGATAAAGGTAGGCAGGGAGAAAAAAATCATTTTTATTCGTGAACCGGTGCTCATTTTTTTTCCTAGCGAGAGTACGGGAAGAAAAAGGTAAGATTTAGGTAAAAATAAAAGTTTTTTTCCCGGAGGCCTATCCTATGTTTTATTACCGTAAAGAAAGACGATTTTTTGTGTCCCTTTCACATGGATAATCTACGCGCTCATTCCTTTAAAACACGTGGCCGTCAACATTTTTAGTATGTCATCGTTATTTTTTAATAAAGGATGGAGTGAAGTTTTCCCATTCTTCCCAGAAAGCTGCAATAAAAAGATAAGGCGTGGTTAACTCTGACCTTCCCAGTCGCGTCAGATAAGTGAGATAAGGGATAGTATGGCGGTTTCTTATATTCCCCATCCCACGCATGAAATTTAAATTTCTCCCCACAGAATTGCCCCCAGAGTATCTTTACTACGCTTTGTTGCCCAAAGTTTCCCCTCCGTGATAACATCCGCAAAGAAATGAGAAATCATCAACTCCTAAGAGAGGAATAGTTCCGCACAAATGCTGTCGTTTGGGGATTTCTTTATCCAGCAGCTGACTTAAAGTAGCGCATGCTTAATTGGAAAGAGAGGATAAATATTGTTGATATTTAAAACGCCTCCATGAAAATTAACCAAGGAAATTTAACTACATAATGGCTTTGAAGCTTTAGGATAATACGTAAACCAGGCTAAGAAAACAATATTTAGTAAAAACAAAAGTTTGGGTTATCAACCCAAAAGTCGCTTTCAGATAGGCAGCTTAGGCCGCGTAAAATTCGCACTCTGAATGGTGATAGGTTGTGGGTACTTTTATTTTACTCTTAGACATCTTCCAGAAATATTCGGTGACTAAAAACGTAAAGAAATTTGTTGAAGTTGGGGGAGTTCAGAGGTATTAACCAGGGTTTCTCCAATCACCCACCCATCACTCACCTCCTTAAATTTTACGTACAAAACTGAATAACTTTAACTGAAGACTATCCATGCACTTTTAAATATCTCATCAACAATCTTCCACCCACGAGTCGTGTGTACTGGAAAAGACACCGAGAATGTACAAATCTCAACGGAGTGTAAAATATTCATACTGCAAAATAAATCCGGCAGGTAAAGAAAATTTCAGTCTGACATAAGAAAAGCCTTGAATTCCTAGGTATAATAAAAGCCGAATAATTTCTGCTTAGCGCATCCGAAAGCTTTATTCTCATACCATCTCCAACTCTCTAAACCATCGCGGAGTTCTTTTTTAATAAGACAACTTAATGCCACTTTTCATCGGTATGCGATCGCTACGTGTGGCTATATACGCCACAGAGTTGGATAAGCGATGATTATTCGATGAACTTGGATAGAATACTTAAAATCTGACGGCTATTGCGTTGGGAATGATACCAGTGTGAATGGAAAAATGTCTCATCGATGCAGTGGTCTACACGTCTATATCCTAACAGTAATATACAGGTACCAATTCCACGCAAATGTCTCGTGGATGCCAGAAATAGAGATCGATTACCTGTAATTCCTTTTCCGCAAGGAGAAAAAAAGGAGAAAATACTCTAAGATGGCTAGCTAGCGATAGCCAGCTAGTCATTGAGGAAGTCGGCCACAAAGGTGGGACAAGCAGGTGCAAGGGTCATATATCGGAATTATCCGTACCATGTCACCTTCGAGGTTTTCCACCGCTTTTTTCTCATACAAGTACAGAGAAAAACTACTTTCACATTCTGGATGGAAAATATATTCGCGGCATTGATATATGCTATACGCCAAAACGAAGAGGTAATCTACAGTTCTCATACAAGTTGGGTCCCCGATAAGCATAAGTTCAGCACGAGTTTTCCCCAAATAAAACGAAGCGGACTGATTAATGGCCTTCATGAAGCTAAATAATAAGGAATCATCTACGAGGATTCAAAGGCAAGATGGTCGACGTGAAGCAAGTGCAATGAAGACCCCAAAAAACGCATTCCAAACCAACATGCCTACAGCTATTGAAATCAACTTTGTGCTCTGCAGGAGCTTTCAACTCCCCATTCCCATGTCCCTTTCACCTGCGATACACAGACTAACCACACCGAGTGCGCTCCACAAATCATCACAGCTGTCCGGCCAGCCAGTGGGCACATCCAGCAAGGAGGAGAGAGATACTTGGATCGTTTCACTTTCAGCATTCCGACATCTCCCCCCCCCCACCAACATCCTGCAGACCATTCTCTTCTCCCCCCTCGTCCACCCAGTGCAATCCCTCCGGAGAGAGAGAGAGAGGAAGACGCTGGTTGGTTTAGAGCGGCTAGTTGAAATATGAGACTCGTGTCCACCACCAGGGTGGGAGAATGGAGAATGAGACGGGACGGGAAAGATTATAGAAGTGAAAAAATGCATATAATATACATTATATGCATACACATGCATGCATGTGTGCGCATACATACACACGCGCTCCACGGTAATAAGATACATACATGCAGCAAGGGTTGGTTGGGAGAGAAGAGCGGGGAGCGAAGGAAAATAAAAGGCAGAGAAGAAATGAATGCAGAAAAACAAAGGAGAGGTTCGAGGGAGCGGCAGGAGAACATACACCAATCGCCATCAAATACGAAAGCAGAAAAAATATGGAAGATGACGAAGAGACAGAGCGAGAGGGAGAGGTTAGCAGGGATAAAGACGTCCGAGAGGTATCACGCGACTACCTCGCGGTGGAAGCCAAGCGGTGAGGCTGGAGGAAGATGAATATGAATAGGAAGTGGTCCCAGATGAGGTGCAAGCACCAGACCGAGCACCACCACACACGAGTGACACGGGTGCAGGGGGGAAGATCTGGACGTAAATCATAACTACGGACTGCACACTAACGCAAAACGCGAAGACAAAAATATATATCCGGATGCTGGCGTGAGGTCTAATCCTTGTGTTAGTTTATTCCATTAAAAAAGGAAGAGGTAAGCCTTGAAGGAGTGAGAAGACACAGATTAAAAGGGGTCTCGTGGAGGATAAAGGCGAGGAGATAGTGCTGGGAAGAAGTTTGGACGCAGCGAGTGAATGCCCGCATGGGGGCTAAGGGGAAATGCGGATGAGAATCTGATGGCCAAGTTCGCGGGGAATGAATAGGAGACGGACAAATGCAACGTGGTAAAGAAACGAGGATGCGAGAGTAAGGCTCATTCTGATTGCTACAAAAGGCTGATACAATGAGGGCACCACTTAGGACACCACGTGTTTTCTTTGCTTGCCCTCTTGTTGAGGTGAACGCAACTTCTTCAGTTTCCCTGAACATTTGATCTATGTCGCACCACCAACAAAGCGCAACTATGACTCTTGAGTCGACATAAGTGCTCAGGCGAGAAAATGAACAACGTGAGGCGGTTGTTTCATCAAAAGCTTGAGGATGGAGGGATAAGGCAAAGGAAAAAGATACTCGTGTCTACGGATTGGGGAATATGAATTCGCCGATAGTATTTTTTTTAAATAGCAGTTTTTTTTGGGGCTGTTCAGTAACATCACAGTACGAGATATGACATAAACCTAGGAAAGACCACCATGTCCGAATTTCCAGCCTTAAATCTACATAATGTAGGTATGTATCCTGATCAAAGGCGATATCTAATGCGGTGGAAGTCTAACATTTCAATCCTAAATATACCACAAAAAATGAAATAAATTTTAATCCACTATCTTTGTTCTAATTAGGCAAACTGAAACATTTAAAAACCACAAAATAATGTCATAAACATATGTTTTAGTCAATGAGATAATTATAAGGGCCAGTCGTATAAATGTCAATGGCCGACTAAATAACTGACAGGAGATTGGTATTCTCTAGTGTCTAATGATTTCGGAAATAAATTTACTCATGATATTTTAAACATGATAACCGAGGGATGCAACTACAGCAAAATCCAAGTAAAATACAACAATTTCCCTTTGTATTGCAATTTTCAAAACAAGGGGTGAGAAATCCAAAGAGTTTTACAGAAGTAAGGGGAAGAAGCCTGAAAAAACTCCTGGAGATTTTTTTCACGCAACAACAAAATGAACTCAACAACTTACTCGGAATTAAGGTCAAGTTCCACGACTCGCAGCTTAATTAAACGGTCATCATAACCCACCTGCAAGAAAAGGAAGACAATGAAATTAGTTAAGTCGCTAAAAACTATCATTAAGGGAAAGAAATCTGAGGCACCCTAAATGTATTAATACAGCCAATTATAGGAAAAATTTTAACTCACGCCACTTCATAAGACCATCAGAACAAAATTGGAACTTATTACATTTAAATATATTAAAAAGATATCAAATACAATGTTTGCATAAAATATCTTTCACAAACATTTAGACAAGTTTTCTCCTCCCGTTAGTTAAATAGACGCTGCATTGATTCCTTTAGATGAAATATCTGGCATTAGGCCATGGTGGATAATAATAATAATAATAATAATAATAATAATAATAATAATAATAACCTGTGTGGGGTTTTCCGTCCCCCATCAGGCGCGTCCCCAAGTGGCGGATCGGGGAACGCTCGGCAGATATGTCGGGTAGGTGGGAAATAAAATACCACCCGCGGACCAAAACGGAAACAAAAATCCAGATGTGTCTGCTCTCATAATGAGTGGCACCCTGGTCAGCGTCTGTTTCCCATGTTAGGGGCGGCTGTACACGAAACCTGGTCGTAGGTATAAAAGGCAACCCATTTTAAAAATGGAGACACGAAGTAAGAAGAGAGCCTCGGATAAAAAGCCGCTGCCTGGGGGGCGCCAGGGCACTCTTGGAGATACCGCTGAGAGTGACAGCATGCGAACCGGTATTGACCAAGTGCTGACAAGGCGGGCACTGGTCGGGTCACCCGAAGAAGCAACTGCCAATCACAAGAAATGCAGTACCCCAATACCATCACAGGAAACTGCACCTGCTGAAAGTGCTTCCCAGGAGATAACCTTTGGGACCACCAAAGCAGGAAAACCAAGACAACGTATGAAATGGACCAATGAAATGAACGAGTACATCATGCGTTGCTACTACATTGTTACCGAACTTGAAACAAACATGACAGCTTACAGACAACAACTATATGAAAAATTTATAAAGAAATATCCGCATTTAAATGTAACAGAACAAAGAATTGCTGACCAGAGAAGATCCATAGTGCAACGAAGTTTTATTGAAAAAACAGTCTTAGAAAATATAAAGCAAGATGCAGCCCTACAGCTTAAGAAACGAAGCGACAACCCCGAACAGCCAAAAATACATCCTGAAATAGAAGAAGACAGTACCAGCCAAGATAAGCAGGAGAGACTAGATAAAGCTGTGGTTATGCCTGAAGACAACACAGCCAACACACCAGATGATAACCAAACCAAGCAGCAAGAAATAGAAGAGAGCAGTATCAAAAATCAATCTATGACCGATAAAATTGAAAATAACTTTGATGAAGCTGTACAAAAATTTAAAAATACTGACCCAACTACCAGACCCTTCCTACCAAAACTAATAAACAATCTGAAAGCCAAGAAGATCACTCAAGAGATGAATACAATACTTGCAGAAAAGAAGATTACTAATGTAGATAACTTCCTCGATCTGCATCTTATTATATACTCAGCTGCATACACTATTCTGACTATGAATAATCAGAAAATAAAACAAGAGAGTGTCTGTGATGATGATGAAAGCAAAAGTAAAAGCAAACGAGAACCAGCCTGGCAGCGAAGATTAGAATTGAAAATTAGCTTATTAAGAGAACAAATAGGTAAAATCACACAAAAAATAAATGGAAAAATTAAAAAACAAAAGATTGAGAAACAAATAGAACTTATCATCAAGTCTCACAATGAGGATGATCTAGTAGTTGTATTAGATACACTAAAACAAAAGCTCTTGGCATATTCCAATAGGTTAAAAAGATACAAACAAAGTTTCAATAGAAAACATCAAAATATACAATTCAGTAACAACCCCAAGAAGTTCTACAACTCACTAAGAACAGGCAGAATAGAAATTCAAAAAGCACCAGTACTTCATGACATGGAAAACTTCTGGTCAAACATATGGTCTAGCCCAAAGAAACATAACTCCGAAGCTACATGGATAAAGTCGGAGCATGACAACATGCTAAATATTACCCCAATGACAAAAGTTACCATTGACCAGAAAAATGTCAGCGAGGCTATCAACACATTTCTGAATTGGAAAGCACCGGGGATTGATAAAATACAGAATTACTGGTATAAAAGTTTCCCTGCCACTCACCAAAAAATAGCACAATTAATCAATAATGCAATCAATAATCCACAGAGTTTACCAACTTTTTTCACTCAGGGTTTAACATACTTGATACCAAAAGATGCAAATACCACCGATCCTTCTAAATATAGACCCATTTCTTGTTTACCATCAATATACAAAATAATGACATCTGTCATAGCATCAAAAATAGACGAACACTTGAGGGTAAATAAAGTAATGACGGAAGAACAGAAAGGATGCAAAAAAGGAAGTCGAGGATGCAAAGAGCAACTGATAATAGACCAAAACATCATCAACCATGCCAAAGCTAATAAAACAAATCTGTATAGTGCATATATTGATTACCAAAAAGCTTTTGATAGTGTCCCTCATCCTTGGTTAATTGAAGTACTTAAAATATATAAGGTGGCCCTACCTTAATCGAATTCCTTACAAGAACTATGAACACATGGACAACTAGGCTCCAACTCAAAACCCCTAGTAAGATTTACCTAAGTCGAAATATACAAGTAAGGAATGGTATTTTTCAAGGTGACTGTTTAAGTGCCCTATGGTTCTGTATGAGCCTAAACCCTCTTTCAAACATGTTAAACAGGTCTGGTAATGGATATACGATAATGAAAGACGGATGCCGCTATAGAATCAATCACCTTTTTTATATGGATGACTTAAAATTATATGCAGATTCAAAAGTAGGATTGGAAAATGCTCTTAAGATCACAGAAATCTTCAGCAATGATATCCGCATGAGTTTTGGAGTGGAAAAATGCAAAACATGTTGTATCATAAGAGGAAAGGTAAAAGAACATGAAGGATATGCTACTGAGAGTGAAAAGGTAATAGACCCTATGAAGGTAGATGAATACTACAGATACCTCGGGTTCATTCAAAATCCAATAACTGCTCACAAGAAGATAAAAGAAGAAATAAAATGTGAATTCAAAACCAGATTAACAAAAGTCTTAAAAACAGAGCTCAATGGACGTAATACAACAATGGCTATAAACACATTTGCAGTACCACTTCTAACCTACTCATTTGGCATTATTAAATGGACGGATACGGAACTCAACTCTCTCAATACACTAATGAGAACAGTAGCCTCTAAATATAGGAAGCACCATCAACACTCTGCAATAGAAAGGTTTATGCTGCCCAGAAAAGAAGGAGGAAGAGGTTTTATCGACATAAAAAACTCACACCAATCGCAACTAGAAAATTTAAGAAATTACTTCTACTCGAGAGAAAAAGAATCCCAAATGCATAAAGTCTTAATACAAATAGATAACTCTCCCTTACAACTAAGCAAAAGAAATACAGTGATACAAAAAGATTCTGACAGTTCGAAGCTTGAGAGGTGGAGAGCCAAAACGCTACATGGGACGCATGCTAACCATCTTCTGCAACCACACATTGACAAAAAGGCATCAAATAAATGGTTAACATCAGATATCTTTGCAGAAACAGAAGGATTTATGATTGCCATACAAGATAGAATAATTAAAACA
Source organism: Ceriagrion tenellum (assembly GCA_963169105.1). Taxonomy (NCBI): domain Eukaryota; kingdom Metazoa; phylum Arthropoda; class Insecta; order Odonata; family Coenagrionidae; genus Ceriagrion; species Ceriagrion tenellum. The sequence continues at coordinate 38,275,859 of OY720636.1, read as the reverse complement.
AAAAACTACAGTAAATTCATAATTAAAGAACCCAACCAATGACAAATGCCGAAAATGCAATAGCAAGTCAGAAACAATAGAACACATCACAAGTGGATGCAGTGTACTAGCAAGCGTGGAATACACGCAACGACATGATAATATATGCAAACAAATATATCTTGCATTAGTTAATAAGTACAATGTATCCCATGAAACTAAACCATGGTACCTAATGACTCCACTGCCTGTAATAGAAAATGAAGCTGTCAAAATATATTACAATAGAAGTATTATAACGGACCGCCCTCGCCCAAACAATAGACCGGATATAACTCTTCAATTAAAACAAGACCGAAGAACATACTTAATAGATGTATCCATTCCAAATACAGAAAATTTAGAGGCTAAATACAATGAAAAAATACAGAAATATATTCCTCTGGCTGAAGAAATAAAAGAAATATGGAACCAAAAAACAGTTAAAATTGTACCAATAATAATATCCGCGACTGGTGTAATACCAAAAAGCTTGCACAAAAGCTTGGAAATAATAGGAATAGAAAATCATTTGTACACGAAAATTCAAAAAACCGCAATAATTAACACGTGCTCCATAGTACGAAGATTTTTAAATGAACATTAAAATAGTACTTGAGCCTAATCCCTTTGGTGCCTTGCACCCGGGATAGGTGAATGTTTCCCAGCCCTTAAAAAGGCTGAGAAGTGAAGAATTCAAATAATAATAATAATAATAAGTGCCAGGATGGTGTCATCAACACTCTCGTGTACCGCCGAATGATATTCAAGGCGGAGGTGACGGACACGAGATGCAGAGCGTGCCGAGCCAAGCCGGAGACTTTGAGTCACCTTCTCTCCGGCTGCAGTTATTACGCGCAATCAGCGTATTTAACTAGGCACAATGCAGCTCTACGAGTGTTGTATTTCCACCTTTGACATCATTACGGCATCGACGAAGTTTATGTGCTGCCCTATGCCCCTGGAGATATTGAGTCCGTCGTGGAGAACGACAAAATAAAAATCTGGTGGAATTACTCATTCCCCACCACCAGGCAGTTGGAGGCGAACAAGCCTGACATCGTTCTCCTCGACCGCCAATCTCGTTCCATGTTCGTAATCGAGTTTTCGGCTCCGGCCGATACGAACTTGGACGCGAAAGAGGCGGAGAAACGGACGAAATATCAAGACCTGCTGTTCGAACTTCGACAGATGTACCCGGGACACTCTGTAAAACTAGTAGTCCTAGTCATAGGTGTGCTCGGTGGAATCAAGGGCTCGCTGATACAGAGCATCAAGTGTATTCCTGCTTGCGTGGCACAGGCGGAATCACTTGCAGCCCGCATGCAGAAGGCCGTCCTCCTGGGGTCGCTCCGTCTGCTCCGTGCGCACGACCCGAACGCAGCGTAGCCACTGATCCGATGGGTTAAACGGAAGCGGCTACGAACTCTGCACCTCCCCTCTCGAGTTCTCGGCCATTATGACGGCAACGAAACCCGATGTTAGCCGGGGACTCGGAGGGGAAAGTTACAGAAGAAAAAAAAAATAAAAATAATAATAATAATAAAACGTCTTTATTAGGCGAGATTGGGACTAGAAAGTCCCATCTTCCATCTAACCCCAAGATAGAGAAATTAGAAGCAAAATCACGATATGCCACATTCGAAATCGGACCAGACCAACAAACGATTTTCTTGATACATCGTCGTAGATAAAGGTAAGTATGCGTGAGGAAAAGGAAGTGTCACTCCTCGAAATGTAATACCGCTCGCATTTTGGGTTCGGCTGGTATGCGGTGAAATCTACCTGCTAAGCATAACCATGGACTTGATTAATCTAGATATAAAAAGAGAATTGCAGTCAATTGCTTCATAACATTTAGCTGATACAAGCTATTTTGAATTCCTCCCAAGTAGCGCTTTATCACATTACGAGTAGCGGATAAAAAAATATACTTTCAAAAGAAATAACCTTAGGGCCTTGAGTTAGCGGGAGGAGTGGGGACAAATTTTTGCACCAAAGGGATTTAGAAAATAAAGGAAGCACGTGCAAGAAAGAAAGAGAGTTCGAACTGAAAGGATGGCGTGATTGCTCGAAACTTTTAAACAGCCTGAAACAAGGGAACGACGGTGTAGCGCAGGACTTTGGGAAATAAGACACATCTGGGAGTAATTTGGGATTCACAAAATCGGTAACACTCTTAGAGATTCGCCTTGATATTTCGCAGCGGATTACCAGGCAGCCGAGTCATTTTCTGCTCCGAGTTCTACGGAATGGTATTAAATAAGGGCTTCGAGCGAGGTAAAAGGCTCGAACTTTTATCTTTTATGCCACGGGATGTGACAATGGGAGAACGATTCGAACGGCAGAGAATTCTAGGCCGACGACTCAAGGGCATGGGATATTGGAAAATCGTGAGTACTCAGGGAGAGGGAATGTTGAATAAGGATATATAGAGCTAGGTTTCTCAGTGGCAAGGTAAGGCAAAGACTGCTCCATCACTTAAAGAGATGATATCCAGAGAACAATTTTATGTACCCAGAAATTTATTCTATTATGGTTCAATCACTCTTAGCCCTTTAATAAAACATTCTAGCCATCATATGAGTCCATCCTTCGTTCTTAGAAGTACATCCAACTGTTTTCACAAATATCATTTAAGCAGTTGAAGGCGTTAGAAACAGACTTTGAAACGTCATCAGCAAATTTGCAGTGAAGTCTTTGATAATTTAAACTCATGTTACACATTAAAGGTTATAAAATCTTTAATAATATAAATATACTCGTAATTTGAATCTATATAATTACTTTATCGCAATGGGATGAGATTTAAAAATTACCATTATATGTACGTGTATCATCGCAACAGGACCCATTAAAGAATATATTACATAGGTTAATCACGTTTATAGCCAGATCAAAATTAATTATAAAGATGGAGAACATCTTTTATAGGCCAGTTAAAGGAACACAAGAAGAGATATCACCAATGTCTTGCTAATGATTTCTGGCAATCTGAGTGATCAATTTCCAAGACTCTAAGTGTACGTAATTGTATTCATCCGTATTTACGTTTGTCTTCCTGGTGCTACCCTAAATTTTTCACCAATTAAAAATCAGTCAAGGGTAGATTTCAACAATCACTCATTAAACTAACGAGTCTCAAAGGCAAAATTGATATGAAAATTAAATAATTGGCAAAAATTAATATAAGATTAATACGAAAGATAGTTGGGACCCAATAAGAATCTTTTCTAAAAAATATACTGGTTAAGACGTGAATAATGAGAAAACAATATTCAGAAAACTCTAAGAAGGACCATGATAAAGTTCACTCGCGTACTAGAATCAATTTTGCGTTCTTTTCCCAAATCACAACAACTAACCAATTCACACCAAGTGCTATCCCAAAGGCGTAAAAATTACTGACAAAGGCAGGTTTTTCCCGATAGATACACAAAATGAACTGGGATGCACCGTCATATGACAACGGTGATGTTCCGCCAAAATTAAGCTCCATTCACCGGGAAAATTGCTGTTACAAAATGCCTCGAGCGAAAACCGTTCGAGCGAACGTAAAGCGTTTATACGCGAGCTCAGGCTACGGGAAGGGCTGGAAAGGGTTAGAAAGGGTAACGGTTTAAGGGAAGAAGGGAGGTTAACGGGTGGTGCCAATTATTTAACGGCACCTGTGTATCATTTGTTATGGGCGAGGTGTTCTCTGAGCAACATAGGGGAGGAGAGCGTCTCTGTCACAAAGTGTGACAATGAGAAAAAAAATTACAAAAAAAACGGGTTTAAAAGAGATTTCACCCGACACTGAGCTTATTCCGGGTAGATTCCAGTCTCGCGCGAAATAAAACGATTCAGACGCGCATGAGTTGAAGTCGTCCCGCAAAATCATTTCGAGCCGCGGACTCCTCAGATGCCTCCGGAGCACGCTCGTACGGGAAACAGGGAGAATCTTTGAATGGCTTCGACACACATCGGAGGCACAGACGACCCAAAGCGCATTCGGGGAGATAAGAAACGGAGGATTTTCGAACCTTCCCTCTGCAATTTGAGACGTACGGAAAATAAAACACCGGAACACAAAGGTATTTTTCCCACCTCCGTCCCTAGTCTCTTGTCCCCTTTTACAGACGCTACCTCCAACCAAAAAAATAAACCTTTGCAGTGAGCTTCCCCCCCTTGCGCTTCGAAAGGCGAGGAAGGAAAGGACGGAGACTGTGTATCTAGACAAGATATTCGTCCGTATAAATGGGGATTAAACAGTCCAAAGCCGTCCCGTGCACTGGGACGACGACAGAGGGGAGACGAAAAGCTGTGCGCTCCAATGTGCCAGTGTGTTGGGTGGAGCTGTATAAAGGGATACGTTAAAGGAAGGAGCGGGTAGGAGAGGGGAGGAGCGGGAAGGAGGGAGGAAGAGGGGGATGAGAGATCGACAAAAGGGCATCTCTCCTAGGCACACGAATGCCCTCCCATTGAAAAAGAGTATAACCCACACTAAGACGCCGTTTGGGATCCATTCACGGGAAGGTGTCACAAAGCTTTGCAATCCCCGTCCTCTCTCCCTTTTACCAACCTCCTTCCTTTTGGAGAAGTTTCCCCTCAATCTGCCACCGCACCTAAGTCTCGCACTGAAGGCTCCCTTCATACGAGGTGGTCATCTGCGTTTGAGTTCGGGCATAAATATGCCGGAGCCTCGACCACATGGACACAAACCGGAAGGCGTTGGTAGAGTCGAGAGCGCGTGGACATGGGACTACAAGCCTCGAGGAGGCGGGAGGAGAACTCTTGGATGCGTCGAAAGCTGTTTATTTATTCACCTCCCATAAACATTTCCGCCAAATGCTCGAATGACGGAACAAACCAGCTTGCCCGTCGCTCGAACTCCACATCCATGCGGGTCAACATCGATCAAGGTAAATAAAATACAACTAGGGATGACGAGTGCCACTCCGAACATTCCCACCCGTATTCTAATCTGGAAATCACTCTCCGACCGTAAGTAAATACCGAAAATAAACCATTTAATTCAATTCCAAGGAATGTTTCGTTCTGCAAATACACTAATAAAATTATATTGTAAACCCCGAAGTACCACGGTCGAATCGATTACGAGAAAAAATTAGAGAAATAGACATCCGGGGACAAGTTTAAGATACCATTTTTTCTAGGACAATTGAGATACCAAGAAAGCGGCCATAAAGACATTATAAAGAGGTTGTTTGACGAGTAGCTTACCGGGAAATAGATTGTAGAACAGTAAGGCGTAAAAAGAAGCAAAAATATCGCTTAAGTAGATTAGCTGACAGGTAGTGTAGACGATTAATTCATGTGCCTCTCAATGCATGTTTCTAAATCTTCCAAGTAGTGCCAACACCATGATTTTTATATTCCCTACATGAATTTTGTGTCACGTTTACATAGTTACATTATAGATTAGTTTATTAGTAGGATTTGTAGCAAACCTATAGTGTGGTGCATGTTGGTGAAAATTAACTTCTTCACTCCAGTTCATGTTGGTGATAGGTAAGTCATCCCCTATGAAACATCCTTTTGACGGCTTGCGGGGTAATAAGTAGATATAGATTACTGTCCATAGCTTTTGATTAGAAAGGAAGGAGGATTGTAGTCAACCAATCATTGGATTGAAAGACCAATGAATATGACATTTTTCTCTTAAGTTGCCGCCAACAAGCACTGGCAGAGGATTGCGTATGTTTGCTCTTATTTTGAAACTGTAATAATTCAATGAAAACACATAAATGCTAAATCTATCAGTTCCTTAACTTTCATAGCATATAATTTAGAACAAGTAAGGAGAAAATCCGTGCAAAGCAGTGCGACATGACACTTAATAGCACTGTGTGGATGAAGATAATCCACGGAACAGACCAGCTCGTTGGACTCTGCCGGCGTGCGGGTCAACACAATCAATAGAGAAATGAAATACGTCTAGGAATGGTGAATGCAACACCGAACATTCCAACTCTTTCGTAAAAATAGAAACCCAAAAGAAAAGCAATTGACAGTTGATCATACAGCACGTAGAATTCAATGCCAATCCTTCTCGTATAGAAAGACATGGACTCCACCTCGGGTGGAAATTAACGTTGCCACCTGAGCATTTCTATCCCGCGGACGCGAGAAAATTGCGAATATATTTTGCAGAAATGAGTTATGACATGAAAGGAGATTTTGGAGACGGAGAAGCGATGTGACTTGAGGGAACGCTTCACTAGAACATAAAAAAAGATAATGCGGTGAACGATTCTTGACAGTAAAGAAGAAAAAGCCTTAATCATCGCTTCTTCGAACTTTCAAGTGGAGAACAGGATGCTTGGTGATATGCAGATAGAGGGAGACGGAAAAAAATCTTCATAGAAAAAATTAAAAGAAGAAGAAGGAAAAACACCTGTCAAGATATCTCACGTATTTCTTCTTCGAATAACCTTTCCTCCCATTTATACCGTTTTCTAGCAAGTTTTCCCATCCAATCCTCATCACTCGGTCTCCAAGAATAGACAATTCGTAACTGCGGTCTTCAGCGAAGCATCGTATGGTTGAGAAACTAGGGGATTTACGGAAGGAAAATATGCGCAGACTTGAAGTGTTTGAGGTGAAGATGTACAGAAGAATGAAGAGAAAAATTTTGGTGGAAATGCTAGAAGGTAATGCATACATTAGGGAATAAAATGAGAGTAATAGGAGAAAATAGGTGCTAGTTTAATGGGGTTAACGACGTAAGAAATTAAGAATATCGGCATGTTTAAGAGTGCCAGAGTTGAGAATGTTGAAGCTGAATAAGCGTGGAATAGGGAATAAGAATAGGAAAATTGAATACCAATCGGCATGGCCAAATTTACGAAGAGTGTAAACGACTCACCGCGGGAAATCCGATATTACGCAGGATATGCAGTTAAAAACTCCCCGAAATAGGTAACATCATAGGCAGGACTCTTCATGGACATACCATCTCTTTGTAAAAACAATTTTGATGATGGATAATTTCAAAACGCATGCACCGCCGTAGTAACAGAATAGATGAAGGAGGTTATACGAACAATTCAGCATACTTGGCTTAAGGACGAGAAAAGAAAAGAAAAAGAACCAGATGGATTGGACTCGTCAATGGGTTTGTGAAGAGCATAATTGAAGGCGAAATAGAGGGAAAAGTCCACAGAGGAAGATCCAGGAATAAGTTCATGGACTAAATATAGAAGGCAGTACATAGGGAAAGATACCAGGAGGTAAGGGAACTGGCGTTAGATAGGGAAGGGTGGAGGGCTGCAGTCAGCCAATCTTAGGGTTAAACGACCAATGATGATAGCAAACAATGCATGTAATATTTTCCCAACCGCCATTCTTTCCGTAACGAGAGGCTCAACGCCAGCTTCTGCTGAGAGCACTCACAGTTGAGATTTGATTACCTCATCGACAAACGTTGGAGTAACAGTGACGACGAAATGAAGAATAACTATGAGATGACTATGTCAACTTGGTCCTCCCATTACAATAAACCCTGCTTCCCACCCCATTTCATATCCACTGCTGTCACTCAATCGCTCCCGCGCAGGCGCTAGGCACAAACCCCCTCTTACCTTCCCATGACGTCCTCCAGATCCCATTCCAACGCCCCATCACACGTAAAAACTTCTCCCGTTTGAAGCCTACCCCTCCCCCCAAACACAACTCTCTTTCACCGAAAGCTTTTGCACGCACAATACCCTGACCCTTTCCCAAATCTTCCACCTCCCACTCTTTTCCTCATCCACACTCCATCCATATTCCATCTCCCGTTCGCTCCGCCTTCACTACTTCTTCCTTCCCCTTTCCACCTCTCCTGGTTGGTTGATTTCTTTCGGGAGGCGACAGACAAGTGACGTCGTGAGCTGCTGGCGTCGCTTGCGCCATTTAGGATTCGTAGGTAGATAATGTGACAGGAAATGAGTATAAACTTAAGAAGATTGGGGGAGAAATGGAGAGAAACCCGGCGTGGGTAATCGACCTATTCCCATAGAAATGCCCCACAGTTTATCGGCCCATTTGATGGACGGAGTGCTACACATGCTCTCCATGCTGCATTCGAATAGGAATGGGAACCCGAGGACTATACTTCTCTCACTGTCGGGATTCGAAGCCTGGACCTCGGGATGGCAGAACGGCGTGACTTAAAAATTATTGCTTTGTGGAACAATTAGGGGCCATAATATTTGCCCAGATATCATGGTTGAAATGATTACTTCTGTTATGTGCAACTAATAGGATTAGTATTTGCGGTTAATAATGCCTTACTATTATTACAAATACCGTAACCAATATAGAATAGTGTCCCGTATAAGCTTTTGCTGGAGGAGGATGTTGAAGATAAACTGGAAGGACAAATTAAGAAATGATTAAGTGTACAGATGAGTAGAAAAGGAAAGGACCATATGGAATACCATAGAGAATAAAAGAACCAAGGTATTGGACACACCCTGAGACACAATGGGAAGAGCATTATCGAAGGAAAGAATAGAGGGAAAATTCCCCAGAGGAAGACTCAGGAAAAAGTTCAGAGACCAAATGAAAGGAAAGTACATGGGAAGAGATATCAGGAGGTAAGGGAACTAGCACTAGATAGGTAAGGGTGGGGGGCGGCAGTCAACCAATCTTAGGATTGAACGACCAATGATGATGATAATTTGGCTTACAGATTAAGACCAATAATGAACCTCCTCAGGTAAATTATGGATGTCAAGGTGAATAATTATGTAGGAAATCACGCGGCTATCACTTAGGGGAGGCCAGTGGAGAGGTGCAACAAGTCAATCTTCCGATAGACGATAATTGATGATGATTAGTTGGATTACCGCGTGAGCTAACAACCTGAGCTATCATCTTAGCCTATGTACTGAATCTAAGCATATGAAAAAACGTAGCAAAAGCCCAGTTTATCGTTTATCGTACTGCATTGTTCTCCCTACTGCATGCCCAGTGTGGAATCACGCCGTGCCATGCATCTTAGAGATAGTTCGGACAGAACTTGGAAGGCGAACATAGTAAGCCAGAACTCCAAGCCGCCAGACCATCCACCTCGTCACCTCTCCAACCTATTTCGCGTTTTTCCCCCCACTCCCTCCGACCGCCATCCCTCCGGACTTTTTAAGCCCTTCAAGACTAAATACTGTCAACAATGCCTCACGGATTTGCCGACATTCGCGACGGGGGTCGTGGCAGATGAGAGGTTGGGCATGGGTGGGTAGGTAGGAAAGAGTGAGGAGGAGGGGTAGAGGGGGGGGAGGGGGATGGTTTTGTGGCGGGTTGGTTAGGGGAGGTGAGGTAGACGCGGGGATGGTTTGTACGGTCAGGGGGAGACAGCAGGAACGCGATCAAATGCTCAACTGGGCAAATGGGGGAGGGAATGAATGAAGGATATAAACGTGCCCCTGTGTGTGTGTGTTTGCGTGTTCTCTGCTATGCCCCACGTCCGCGGCGGACCAGTTTTCTTTCAATCTCTCTTTTAATCCACCCTTTTCCCTTACCCTTCACCTCTCCGCCTGCCCTCCTGCATCCTCCTCCTGTCTCCTGACCAATGGCACGAGTTGAAAAGGTTCACCTTCCCCCCTCCCACCCGCGTCGTCAGAAAATGACGGCCGGGAGGGCGCCGTCGCTCCCGGCCGCGCGCGTGGTCGTTCGGTTGGTCAGCGTACTCAGGATGAAAGCAGAGAGACCCACCTTGGACACACGTGAGCAAATCATGGAGCATTCTTAGTGCCATCGCGCTTTAAACATGCGAAATTCTAAGCTAATTATTGCCAGAATGCAAGACTGTCAAGAAACCAAGCCTAGTAATACATGCATATAAATATATCCGTTTCCTTGCGGGGAATATACGGCCGAATAACTTATGGCTGTTACACTCTACAGATTCAGGCTCCACTTCGTCGAAGTTAATAGTATCCATACTTAAAGAATACAATTTTGTACTTCTCCACAGAATAGTATTCTTTAGTATGGCTATGGCTGTTAGTTGATAAATTCGATGGTTTATGGCTTTGCTTTGTGAAAATTCATTTTGAAAAATTGAAAACCCTGGGTAACTTTCCTCCTGTTGTATTTTGAACGACCGGTGTTATCTCAAATCTGAAAATATCGCCTAAACGATGTGACCGGTCGAACAAAATATTGCATTGTGAAAAATACCAGGGCAGTTTGATTTTCAATATGGCTGTTAGGTCTAAAAAAATGGCTTCATTTTCAAAATTTCTTCCATTACACCTTATCTTTGCTAATACCTCTTTCGCTCCTCATACAATCATGCAATGCATCATACACGCGCTCTCAGTCTTCAGACTTCCTAAGTTCCTCTTCTCTAGAGTATCTCCCAACACGATCACATTTGAATTTCGCGGTCTACATCTTATTTATATATATATATATATATTATATATTATGCACAAAAATTATATAGACATTACCTGAATAGATTCGTGTATTCGATTGTGCATGCGTATAATAACGCAGCATTGAGGCCATTTTAGTAACATTACAAATTCTTACAATCTATTCCTCTAACGTTATTGACCCATCACATTTCAAGGATTTATTATTATTGCATTTTTGTTGAGCATCAATTGTATAAATTTTAAAAGGTAAACTGACGTTTTTTATTGCAGACGATATAAAGTAGCTAGCCCTCCAAGGACTGAGACAAAACTATTTTATGCTTTAAATTCACCTCTTCAATGACTTTACTCCACAAGCTACCTTAGGATCATCCGCCATTATTCACCGGGGAACACGGGTCGGATGCTCTGACGGGGCGACGTCAAACTGGCTGTGTTTTCGATCATGCTGGCCTAGTTTCTCCTCCATTCACACGTTTATGAAATTTTCAGGCAATAAATGCAAGTATCTAGGATACGCCTTTTTTAGGCCAAAATTTTAATGCCTAAAAGAGGACTAAGTTTTATTTTAAGTTTATTAGAACGTTATTTTTAATATAAAATTTAAAAAAGATCTTAAGCAGCGTTTGAAACACGAATTCAGCCACGAAAACGGTTTCACATATTATCGAAAGCGGCCTAGAGACTGTAATTTAGTATTCACCTTTTAACCAGGAACATGTCATTTTTTCTCTTAAAATATACGCAATAAGAATAATCGTCAATTTGAAGTTGTTCAATTTTATTTCTCAATCTTTTAGGTGGATTTATATCCATTTCTGCCGTGATCGCTCTGCCATGATTTCATCGATCTGCGAAAGGTCTATACATTCATAGCTTCACTACAAACTTTATCCACCAGTAATTAAATGTTGCAGGGTCAAACTACCATATTTGGCAAACATATGACTATCTCATGGGTTCAAAACGACAAAAACGATAAAAAAAGGCTTCGATTATAAAAATAAAACACGCACATATATATCGCGATCATTAATTCCCAATTTCCCACATGCCATGAAAAAGGCACAATTACATTTCAACCTGAGATTAAACACCATATTAAGAATTGGCACGTCAAATAAAACACGCATTTAAAATAGTATAATTACCATAAGACGGATTCAAAATTCATCAAGTCAAATCGCATATTCTGTCTACAAATTTGGTAACATTTCTCCCATCATAGGTAGTTTCAAGCAGTGCCAAAAACACATTATGCATTTTTAAAAATACAAAATAATTAGTTTAAACCTATAGCAGAGCCACTATAGAACTTGCGCGATGAAGTTTTCTCACAAAAAGAGTAGAACATCATCTGCTGGTGGCATGGAAAATCGATACTTTTTTCAATTTAATAAACAATCAATCTCTTTAATATACAAGAAAAGTTTCTGCCTCATCATGGTGTTACTGTCAAATTCAATTAAAAAACTACGCATTCAATGAGTCTCATAAAGCATACCATCACGATGCACCATTTCAATGAAAAATGAATATGCAATAACAACCACCCACGAATAAAATTGCGAGGAGTAATTGTCTTTAATTAAGGAAGAACCACCGGCTCTATAAGCACAGTGTTGTTTGAAATTTTAGAAATTCCCATGCATAAAATCTTCGATAATTGAACTGCCCAAAGAACAGCAGCGGGAAATTTTCTGCTTTCCCAGGAACACATTTTTGTAAGGGAACACTAATTCATAAGCGAAGATTTATTAACATGCATTACGCATGCGTTTAAAACCTCCTTGTCAATTAAAATAGGACGAGGAGTTTGTCGAGAAAAATAAAATACACAACCGCTCGAGCGTCGTGGGTTCCCAAGAAGGGAGAAAATTCAGAATTAAAAAATAAAAGACAGGGTGAAAAAAAAGGAACCGAGACGACAATTCATCAATGACGGAACACGATCTAATTTTCACCTTTACCTTGAAAAAAGCGAGAGAGAGGAGAGGCATGGAGATTCGAACAAGATGAGAGGAGGAGGGTTGGGATACGGGGTCCAGAGACGGGCAGCAGCGAATTTGGCTGACGGAACAGGTTTAAGATGTCAATTAAGGCGTCCGGAGCCTCCGACGCGACGCCTTGAATTTCGCCGTGGAATAATAATAATTTTTGGCCAACCTCTTCCCTCCAGCTTCGTGCGAGCTGGTGGACTTCGGGAGGCTATCGTCCATGAGAGAGATAACAGATTGCGTGCGATAGAAAAGGATGGAATGAACAGGAATTTTAAATAGCAATAGATCTCATAGAAAATCAGCCTATTTCGTGCAGAAAAGAATAGTAAGATTTATACTACTTTTAAAAATGCTACGAACACTCCTGTCCTAAGCTAAGAATACTCCCGCTGAGACGTATGTACTGTTTCAAAGTGTTGAAAATGTTCTATCTGCGTAGTGGATATACCTCAAAATTATATGGGAGCAATAAGATGATTAATTTTCACAGGGGTTTCTGTGTCCCTATGTCTAAACCGAATTTATCACTATACAAAAGGAGTTTCATGTATATGGGAACAAAATTGTACAACATCCTGCCTAATACAATCAAAGAAACTACTTGTTTTAATAAATACAAAAGGTTGATTCATAAATAGATAGTAGCTTTTGATTAAATTGAAAACTTGTAGTAAAAGGTCTGTATATAGTGTATATTATGCTTCAAGTCATATTTGTTGAACATTTTATGCTCTAATGCCTATTTTCCAGCCAGTACAGAAGAGAATTTCTTTACGCACTAAAATTCCTTTCAATGTTTTCTTATGTACTCATGCAATTAATGCGAGAAAACACTAAGAGGTGACATATAAGCGGCCAAAAATGCATCGCCAGCACTTCGACCTGAAGAAGCGAGCTGGAATGCTCGCGAAACTGTACTCAACAAAAATGACACAACGCGGAAGCAAACCCGAAAGCCTTCATGATACAAGACCACTCCGCGGAATCTTTCATTACAACTAAGAGGTGAGAGCCCATTAGCAACTTTTTCCACAATAAGCGACAACTTTACGACACTTTAACACTGGCTGAAAATATACAGCTAATAGCATTACTGACCATTTTATATTTGAAAATATTAAATGAGTATCAAGTCTAAATTCTGATTATTTTAGCAGAAATAACAAAAATTATTGACTCTTGAGCACGCTAGTTGTGGCTGAAAAACTGTAACTGTCATAAATAACACGTCTTAAATAACAGGAAGTCTAAAATATGCTGGATATCATCTGATTAAAACATCAACATTTTCAGAAAAATATTGATTTGCATATCGCCTAAGGAATCTACAAAACGATGTCCATCAGAATGAATCTTAATTTTAGGATTTTATATAACGAGCTGAATGAACATATATCTCTTCGGCAGACATCATTCTTCCATTCATGATGAATCGTATGTATACCTATAGAGACTGTAAAGATAGAAATTTATATCTTATCAATTTCCTTCTAAACAATGTTAATACATTTGCCTTTAAAAATATTATAAGGTTTTTAAGACTTATCGCTGAAAGTACGTTCACTGTGTTTTACCACATTAACACTAGACAGGTGAGCGAGGCGGCTTCGCGAACGAACGCAGGTTTACACGGCGATCTGCGCTGACAGCAATCCGCTCTAATATGGTTCAAATCGCATGAGTGGAGTTCGATGTGAGAGAGAAAATGTCACTTAGGAAGCCAATGGTGGCTTTTGCAACTCGATACCGTCGTCAGGTGGTAGTGTTTCACGTACGGACGCTGCATACACATACATGCAGAGAAGGAAACGACTGGTGGCTTTTCACCCACCCCCACATCTCCTCACGCGGAGCGCATTCGTGGCTAGGCACTGCTGACAATGGGAGTGAGCACCAGATCTCTGTGGTGTTGGTGGTGCACGAGCACCACTCCACGTCCCCTTGAGGTCTCTATCGAGACGATGGGGAAATACAACTAGTATTATAGATGTGTAGTACCGTGGCATGGTTCGACGAGTGGCTTTCACGGAACCCCCGACGCGCTCGCAGCGCCGCCCCCGTCGGCGGTGGCGTCATTTTGAAAAGACAGCACACGAACGCCAAACACACACGACCCGTCATCGACATCTTTTTCTCCGCAGAGTAGACCGTGAAAAATAAAAATACTTTCTATTTTCATTTTTTTAATTTCCTCCTGTCGGCCGCGTGGGGAACGACGCTCTCTTTACTACTGCTTGTCGAAGAAGAGGAGGATTCAATCCGTTTCCCATAGAGGGCAGCGAGAGAGCGCCATTGAGCGGCCAATGCATTGGGTGGGGGGATGGCATGAATAGGCGTTCCGTTTGAGTCTCCATGTGATAGATTTCATTATGATACCGCGTGCACTAAGGGGAGAGCATCTAAGTCCTTCTTTTGATTCAAAATGGTCTGTTAATGGCGTGGACAGAGTATCGTTCGCACTAATAATACCGCAACCATTCAGAGTTAATGTTTTAACGAGAGGTGAAATGAAGTATACCTGCATTTAGTTTACAAAGAGCACATTTCAAAGCAGTCTGAGTGAATGAAATACAATTTTTTGTGCACTATAAATGTTACAGGGTTTTAAAAATGAGTTTCTACAAGCACAGAGAAGACCAGACAATTTTTCTAACTTTCCCCGACTGACAAGTTTAATTCTTGGCATCATTTTAGTAGACAACTGTTCAGTATTGAACATGCCATCATTTTTTCATGTTCAATGGAGAATTTCAGCTTTAGTGGACAGAATTAATCAATGTAAAATGAGCTAATTATATCAACATCAATCTAGATAAAAATTACACATTATACAATCAATAATTTCATAAAAATTGTGAACTAAAATTAAAAATAATAAAGGTGTGAAACTTGAACATATTCGCTACCCGTCAGTAACACGTGATGAACAAAATATGAGCAGTATTGTGAGCCATCAATAGACTGTTAATGCCTTGCCGTAACCATAGGCCATTTAATTTTGAAAATGACGATGGCAAAAGTAAGTAGATCGGCCACGTATACGTCTCCAGAAACTACAATGATAAAATTAATTTTGTTCCCTACATTTCCTTATACAAGAACGCAAAATACTTCTTCTGAGAGAAGGGAGCCCGTTATGATCTTAACTGAAAGGTAGACAACACTTCAACAATGTTTATTGGCAGCCTTTGCATAAGTTGGCCAGCAGTCAGGCAATTCACGGAAAAGATACGATAAACGTGAACATCCTCTGCATCTAAATCGGTTGGCGGTTACAAGTTGAGCTCCAGGTAAGTGTAGTATATAGGATAGTGTAAGTATGGTTAGCCTGAAATACACACAGAGATACGTCCTAAAGGCTGTCAGTCACGATGTATTTCTCTCAGAAATCGCTTTTATTGTTGACAATGATCAGAAACTAATAGGAAAATCTGGTATTCAAATTTTCAATCATCTCCCAATTACAGTAAATGAGTTTTTGCGTTGTCTGTTTACTTCAGGCGTGGAATTTAAATATGTACAAAGAAAACCATTCTTTCTTAATCGAGTCTGGAACATGCTGGAAAATCTTTACGCAGAAAAAAAGTCTCGAAAAGCATTTTCTCACATGCTCACACCTTGCACAATTTCAATGCATATTAGCAGATTACAAAATACACCACGTCATCCACACGTCCATTTAGGTAAGAAGAAAGAGCTCGCGTTTTCATTTACTCGAGGATCTAAAGAAAAAAATCCGGCGCCGTATTTTTACCTTGATGACTGACAAGAGTTCGGAGGTCTGCCTGTAATGCAGCGTGGCCATGCGAAGAAACTCGAGACATTTTTTTTTCTCCCGACAATTCTAAAGCCCATACAAAGCATAGAAGTCCCCTAACCCATGGAGCCTAGAAATCCCGTAATGGGGTCAAGCAGAAAAACAGACGGGAAATGGATAAAAATCTTTACCTGCGACATCTGAGGACCTTAGAATTCTTTGATGCTTATCATCCCCCACGTTAGCCCACAAAAAAGGCGAAAAAGGGACCAGAGTTGACAGAAGGTCTTGATAAAAAAAAGGAAAAAAATAATCTGTAACAGGCCAGATCCTTCTTTGACGCGGAAACGACAAACGACATCTTCTATAGTTACCTACCTAGGATTTCCTGTTCATTTTGTTCCACTTCCTTCTACAAATCGTACAAAACGACATTTGATATATAGCAAAAAACTTTTAGAAACTACGACGCGCACCTACATAAAAAGCCTTAGAAAGCATAACATATGAAATACGGAGACTAATTTAGTATTAGGTACAAGCTACATAAACGTATTGGACTAAAAATCCGTTGAAATTTACAAAACAGGTAATAACTTGACCAAATCTGAATTTTTCATTAACAACCAAAAACATGGAATGATTGAACAGTAAATAGAATATTTCAAGGAGTGAAATTCGTATATTTCAGTTACACAGGTGTAAATGTACAGCAATGCATGGGTAAAATATGTTGAAACATCACATACGATCATGAATGTACTGAAATGAGAAGGAAATTCGTGCGTAGGCTTCGACGAAAATAAAACAACAGTAGTCGAAAGCAATTAGCCAGTTGATTTATAATCATAATTAGTTTTAGACGTTTCCTACTTTACTTAGAATTCGACCCCCTTGAAATTTTTTAAAGGCTCTATTACAGAATAACATCATGTTACCATCATTAGTCAGATCCACGGCTCATGACACGACGAGGTAATATAAAGTTTTAATCATTTTGATACGATATAGCATGAAATATATCCGCCATATCCTCAACAGTTTAATTCGCATGCATCGAAGGGGTTTTATCACATAAATATCTAAGTATAAGGACGAAAACAGGCAAACTTCAGCTTCGCTTCGGCGAGCCAAATTCATCCTCACCCCGACATTTGAGTTCACCACGCAAAAATCTGTAAAGTCTGGCTTGCCTAATACCCACGGTCCCTCTCATATG
Organism: Ceriagrion tenellum; assembly: GCA_963169105.1. Classification (NCBI taxonomy): domain Eukaryota; kingdom Metazoa; phylum Arthropoda; class Insecta; order Odonata; family Coenagrionidae; genus Ceriagrion; species Ceriagrion tenellum. The sequence goes on along the minus strand of OY720636.1, from coordinate 38,258,492 downwards.
GCCCTTGAATACGAGTATCGGAGGACAACACTAATCCAAGAATGACACCGCACCTCTCTCCGGTGACTTTCAAACGAGAATAGTACGGCCGCAGTCGGGCCACGCATTACAAAGATATATCCGCCCTACGCTGTTTCGAATCCGGATGAGCATATCTAGAGATTTAGGAGATCGAAAAGTCGAGAGTTGGGATTCGCCCAGGCTGTCCGGTGGAACTTTCACACGCATAATGCGGACGCGCCAATTGTGATTTCATGAAGTAAGGCTGGCACGTTCTCGATCAGATTACCAAAAGAAATATTTCCCAACCTGAGGTCCGATTCCATGAACTCTTTACACAAGAAAAGCCGTGAAAAAAGAGAAATTACCCAAAATGTATATGAAAATTTCAAAACAAAAACTGATCTTAAATTTTAGGATTACTAACCGCAATCTGAACTGTAGATGATAAATTTAGATCATAAAGGCAATCTAATATCGGTTTTAAAGGGCGCAATTCCTCAATTCTTATAAAACCAGGATAAATGTTTTTTTTAAGTATGACTATACGTTCGTTTTTATTTTCAGTTCGCACCGTTTTAGTCGCAATTAAAACACATTTGCCAGTTGCAGCAGATGGCAGAGTCATGAATTTTGAAAACCAGAATTTCACAAATTACTTCTGCCTCATTGACTTATGGCGAAAAAAAGGTATTTAAAACTATGAGGCGGTAAAAAATAACCACTGAAATTTAAATGTGGCATGTCTTTCAAGAAGCTCTGTTCTTCATTTTCATTTCCAGCGATAATATGAACAATTTATTTCGATTTTCCCGAAGTTAACGCTTAAAGTTTGTAGGTACCTCGGACCACTCTTCGGCAAATATTTATAACAGTGTGTGGAAGGTCGTCTCGAGATACTAGTGATGGAAAGAAAGGGTATTGGGAATGAAAATAGCGAGAACAAATGGACAATCAGTACAGTGTGCTGTAGCGGATTAGTCAAAATATTTATTTCGTTACATTGATCCGCTTTCGCTAAAACCACGTGAAGAAGATATGCCGCGAATTCTTCGTGGAAGGAAAAACTTACAACAACCAAACGTAATATATAATATCTTTAATTTTGACCCTTTTTTCTATCCTTATGATTTGGAGTGGGTGTGTGCATGATGTCCTGAGTGATATCGAGGAAACTTTAGGCGCCACTGCGGCACAAGAGAGTCTGAAATAGTCACCCAAAAACACTTTCACGCAGTAGAAGAGATGTCTTCAAACTTCACTAACTTTCGTGACTCCTCAACACTAATATTCAGCTTCAAGGACTTAAACTGATGTTGTTTGATATTTTCCGAGAGTTTAGTGACTCTGACAACGGTAACTGCGCAAACCGACCCATGCTTAATCGTGACCCTTGCGGAATAATTCAAAAGGATACCGGTTGTTCAAGCATCGACCGAACTGCTCAGGGCCCCCGCCTCCTCCTCCCCCCATTCTCTACAGCATTGCCAAGCACACACCGCATGCCGCGGGTAAGCCTCGCCATTGATTTGTTTATTGATGACTTTCAAGGGAGATACATCCACCTGGAAATCCGCGAGCTCTCGAGCAAACACGGAACCTACTGCCCCGCAGATCAGGAAGAATGCGAACAAGGCTGGACCCGATTTAGTCCCGTATGAAAGGAGGAATATATTCCATGGATACACAATATATCCATTTAAAAACCACATTGAAACTGTTAACTTCGATCCATACAACGACACTCCAATTGAAAATATCATATTTGATTGAAAGTATATCATTATACTTCAGAGCCTACTTTGTTTAGATTTTGTGTCGGGGATAATTGGTGGAATTTCTCCTATTACAAGAAGAAAGATCCAAAACATCGCGCATTCCTTTTTTAATTCATTTGATGAATGACCCGAGATGCAGTAGTTCGCGTCATTTTCATGAAGTACGATTACTCCGACTTTGCAAAAGCCTGGTCGTATTTAACAAAAAAAAGAACTGAACACTGCAAATTTAAATTAATTTTTTTTCTCCTCCAACAGATTGAATAAATTTTGTTTAATAATCGGGGAAAACTCGTGCTTTAGAAGTTAAAAAATGAAGAAAATTAGCACTCTCTTCTATGAGCAACACTTAAATATAAACACTGATTTTTGGTCAGGTGTTCGCACAGTCTGAAAATGAGGAGGTAAAATAAATACTAGATTAGTCAAAGGTAAAATTTACTCCTCGGTTAGTTACTTGCTACTTGACACTATCATACTTTTCCTACGAGAACAAAAAATTTCAAAAGTAGCCGTTCAAGTCCGGGAATGCTTCTGGTAAATAATGACACTTGAGTGAACCATTGGTCTCCTATCTCTCTATGCAGGAGTAATTTGGTTACAGCCAAACCAGATTCAACAAAAACAACGCTACATTCTGAACATGGACAACAAGTTATGGCTTCAAACCCTCACCATAGAAGCCAAGATTTTTCATAGCAGAAAATCACTAAAAATAGTCATGTAATGAAAACCTATGTACAACACGAAAGACCCCAACACGAGCCGAGATATCTAAGCAATAATACGGCTCCGACTTTGCGCGGAAATGGGTTAATTGGCTACAAACAACTTGAACGATGGCTGATTCCGGCTTCAGCTTCTTGGAAGTGAGAGCGGCGGTAGATGATCAATTGTAATGGTAATGACGGTCAAAGGCAATCAAGCTGAATTAAGAAACACTTCTTTGATCGAAGGATATCGAAACACGCTCGTGGTACACATTATCCCATCCTTGAAAAAGGAGTACTGACAAACATTACCAAGAATCCAGTAATATTGCAAAGAGATGTAATAAAGCATTAATATAAAAACATCCATATTTATTTATTGCTACTTTTTGTACCTTTCAAGCACTTAAATAAACAGAAAAAATATATAACTTTCATAATAATATTTATATAAACTATAATAAATATATAAACTTTCATAATTAATAAAAAAAATATTTAACTTATTTTGGGGTTTGGGAAGCGAAGATTTTAGTGGTCATGTCAAATTATATACAAGGAAACCACATTCAGAAATGCAAATGCCCCACGTGTTCTAAAAAATTAGGAACAGTAACAACAGCTGTGAACTTGCCAATTAATAGAAGCGATAGGTATAATTTTACATTGTAACTAGAGGAAAATATCATTCATATAATAAACTGAACATCACCAACCAATTTAGAGTTAATAATTCAATTACAATACAACAGAGGTCACTGGCATACAGCAAGTTTGTCGTTTTGGAGGTTGCGGAACGCATCAAATTCGTATTTTATTCCCCACGAAGCGAAGCCACCACGAGCAATAAAATTGAAACGCATAAAGCCTCTCCAAGAGTTGTTTCTCACATATGTTAATGCTCACACCGATTTATCGGCGAGGACAAGATGATTTTAAGATTTATCACAACAGCCAAACTTAGCGCGAAAAACGCCTGGAATAAACGCGGAGCCATTCTTACTCCGTCGTTTGGTTCAGCCAAATAGCGGAGGCATGAATCACAAAAGTAGGCAGGAATTAGAAAGGTAGTTTGCCTGGCAAGACAAATTCGTCGTTTTCGGTGAACCCGCCGACGCAGGAAATCAATGGGTCGTTACCGCACACGTACCAGGGAGGGAGAGACAATCCCTCCCTCCCTGAAAAAGGTTACCCGTTGTAGCGGCGACAAACTACTATTGGCCAAGTACTTAAAAGCGTCGAACGCGTGGGCAAGTGTGTTTCCTTGAGATAACTACCGCAGCCCAAGAGGTCGAGGACGAGTGAGGAAAACATTGAGGCGTGTACATACTTGTTTGTATGTACTTAAGAGAGAGAGAGTTTGTGTGTGTGTGAGATAAAAAAGGATAATAATGATTTCGTGCGCTAAAGGACGCCCTCTCTTTTTACACCGGAGGAACGGAGCAAAAAGTATGTTTTATCGACCACCGCCTCACTCACTTGCGTCCGAAAAAAACCGACTGACTTGAAGGAGCGTAGGAGTGGGCTCGCGGGGAGTAGGATGAGGCGCGACCGAATCTCCACGCTCCACTCATGTCTCTCAATCATCAGCAATAGCGTTGAGTGTGCGTGCGTGGTATGTTTGCACGCTTATCGAGGCCGCGCGATTCGTTAGCGCGCTGCCTTGAAGCCCGTGAGGCCGGGAGAATCCATCCACCCAGCCCAGCTTATACCCGAAGCAAGCCAAACGGGCCACCCTCATCAACTGACCAACCAACGCCCACCACACCATCCCTCGCACCGAAAATTCCACCGCGTTTATGCATACATTTGAATGCATAACTTCGCTTATTGTTTTCTTATTTCAGCCCTTTCCCATCTCTCCCTCTCCTTAAACGAAGGTCAGATTATGATTCAAAAAGCAAAACAAAAATGACGAAAAAAGGGAGCAAAGGGCTAATGGAGAAAGTAAAGATGATGAGCGAAGATATAATGACCAAGGTTCTCCCATGTTTTAGACTCACCTCTATTGGACCGAGAAATTCCGAGCAAGAACGTGAAACCAGTGTTTAAAATATAGACTGAAGCTCAATTACTTCATCGAGGAGGTGTCTGTCCGGTTTCCCTGCTCGTGACTCATCTTTGCAACATTATAAGCGCCTGACTCACTGGCTGCCCAAGTACCTAATTAACATCCAGGTACAAAACGAGAAGTACAGCAACAGATGCAAAGCTAAGGTACACATAACGATTACGATCCGATAGTGACTACATTCATAAGCCTGGGGAAAATAAAGTGAATGTTTACGGACCACGGAATCCCTCAGCTACGGGAAAGGTTACACCATGCAGCGACTCAAAACATGACGCAGTTTTTGAGAAAAAGAGGTCCATATATCCACATTTGTACAGTTATCGATTGGCCATCAAAGTAATCAATAAGAATGACGGTTTGAGTGAATAATACTGAAACTAGAGGATAAACCACATTTTATTTCTCTCTTTGAAGGGCAGTTGCACTCATGATCAAAACTTTCAAGCTAATTAGCCTTGAAATAGCAATATTGCTAAGATATAAGAAGTTATATTTGCTTAAAGCTCTCGATTTCGGTCGAAGCAATCGAATGTTGCACAGATGTCAGAAGTAGATAAATTCAGGTAAAATCTATTACTATCAAACAAATCAATATAGCCACGCATCGATGCAATGCCCAAGTACGTACTATGAGGCTTTTCTAAAATCAGTGAATGAAATATCTTCATACGTTTTGCAAAGAGGGAAGAGAGTGCAAATGAGGATGTGAATACTTGCTTTTCCAGTTGCCCATGCAGCAAACTTTAAGTTTTCAATAAAATAATGCAGGAAATGAAAAAAAAGAAATTTCTTCCGCCTTAAGGTGGCTCTGGCTTGAGTATGCGAATCAATACAAATACTAAGGTCCACAAATCTATTTATTCAGTTTAAAAAAATTATGAAATGTAGGATTTAGTTTTCTTCCGACGAATGATTGATGAAAATGTTTCTAGAGTTTCCGTCCGGGTAAGTGGCTTCATCTTCTTCTTTGCCGACGTTTCGATGAAAGACTTTTTCATCGTCATCAGGGCCGTTGATGCCAGGGTCGAGGTTCCGTGTTTATATAGGATGTCCCTCAGGTCAGGCCGGTTCTGATTGGTAGAGGCGTTGAAAATGGCTGGAAAAGTAAAAACGCCTCCACCTATCAGAACCGGCCTGACCTGAGAGACATCCTATCCTGAGACACAGCACCTCGACAACCGGCATCAACGGCCCTGATGACGTTGAAAAAGTCTTTCACCGAAACGTCGGCAAAGAAGATGGAGCACCTTACCCGGACAGAAATCCGAGAAGAATTAACATTAATCCTGAAATGGGTTACATTTTGAAAATCAAAATTATGGTACAAAATATACAGAATATTCTGCATATACAAATTTTATTAATGGCCACATTTGAGCAGACTGCAGCGCCATTTGTATGGAACTACCGCATTTTACTGCAATTACGGGAGTAATTCGTTAATAGCAAAAAGATAAGAGGTGGTTAAGTGCCTATATCTTATTTTTAATTCTATTTCCCAGGACTTTTCGCTCCTTTTTTTGCTCCAATTTTTAATATGCTGACTTTTATGCTTACTTTAACATCTTGAATATGCTTACTCGTTCTATTCGACGTTTTTCTTCTGTGAATTTGGAAATCTTCATAAGAGGCCATGCTATAATTTCCACTTACAAAGCTGAATTACAGGGAAAACAGCCTGAAAAAACCTCTTTTATTTTCATCTCAGTTAATGAAACTCACTTCAAAGACGATTTGCTCAAGTTTTCAAATACTCATAGGCTATAAGACACCTTAAGAATATCCCCCGACAGGAATCTACACACCTCCATGAAGTTGCATCACCCCTGCAATACTTTGTTGATGTTGCCCACACGTTTTCAAAGAGAAAACTGAATTCAAAACTTACACCCAGGAGAAGAAATGAGAGTCCGTCAACCACACAGAAAACATCATCCGAGAGAAAAAAATCGTCTCATTCTTTTTTCTAACCCTCACTCCCAGCACGCACCACAAAAAAACAACACGAAAGGAAATGAAACATTCCTCTCACTGCGCTCAATTGAAGGAAACCAAAAACACCACCCATGCATGAAAATCGGAGAGAGTTTCGTGGAAACGAGAAGAAATGGCGGTCAAAGGGGGGGGGGGGAAATAAAGGACATTCCACCTAACCGACTTCTGCACACGCACTCACACTCGTTTCCAAAACGATCTCAAACTCCCAATCGCCAACTCTCAAAGGTCTCGATACCCCATCTCCCGGCGAACCCATTCCGTCATCGCCGACATGACGGCTTCACATTTGCGGTCGGAAAAATGCAAGCGACGGGAGCAGAAGGTATTGGAAGATAACAAAACAGAAATCCAGATAACGACCGACATCCGGAGGGGGGGAGAAGGGTAGGAGGAGTCGTAAAGTTTAAAGAAGGCCTTGCCCGGGCAGCAAAAACGGGAGTCGGTGGTGGCGTTTGGTCGAGCAGACCGGGGAAAGACATACATACACACACGGGATCCGGGGAGAAGTCTTTCGGGGAAGCGATGGAGGGAGGGAGGAAGGAGTCGCCTGAAGGAGGCGTAAGGAGGGGGGAATGAGAGAGTCCGAAAGCAGTGGTAGAATATTTTAAGATCGGCCAAACCTCAAACCAATAGCAGCATCGGTCAAACCGCACACTCCTGACGTCCGATCCATCAAATCCTGCTTCCCCGCTCCCCTCTACTCATCCACAAACCGACACCCACCTCCCGAAAACCAAATAGGCTCCGCTGTGTGGACTCACCAGCGGTGCTTCCTGTTCGGGAAACACCCACCAGCCTCTGACAAGGAACAACCCCGACCGAAATCAGAGCGACGGAGGAGAACTTTCCCCTGCGACAAGAGGGAAGTCAGGGTAAAAACAGGACCAATTGTGTTCTTGCCAAGGGATAACTGGACATTCTTGATCCGGCTCCTGCGTCTTCCCCCTACAAGCTGCATCTTTAGGAATTTTTTTTCTATAAGGGGAGAGAGTTGAAAACTACGCATTTATAATACAGATCATTGCGAGCCAGAAGTTTTGTAACTCACACGGGCGATAGCTTGTAAACTAATGTACTGAACCAGTTCGCACGTACTTTCCAAATAAAATTCAAAACACGGAAATTTAAAAACTTATTAGAGTATTAATACACATTTTTATTCGGTGAACATTTTATGTCAACTGATAAAATGCATAATATCTAAATCCATCATTTACGTTTAGACTGGTCCATGATCATACAAAAGCAGAATTAATTTCATAGGCAGCTTTGTATGAATTTTGATCATGACAACGATAGTTAAGCCTAAACACTGTACGGAAATCGTTAGGTTTTAAAATACTCATTACATTACATGATCTCGCTAAGCGTATATAAGACCACGATTCCAATTGTATGGGTGGTAATTTTCTCACCAAACATGTATGTAGAAAGCAAACAATAAAGTCAATCCATATTTGGAAATGAAATTGGTACAAAGTCCACACTTTTATTTTCTTCACCGGCCATGGTTTCAGCACATTATTCCATCATCAGGACTGCACATCATGCCACCCTGATGATGGCATAATGTGCTGAAACCATGGTCGGTGACGAAAATAAGTGTGGAAATTGTACCAGTTTTATTTTCAAATACGGAAATCCATAGGTTCCACAAAGTTAGTGCCAATACGTTCTCTTAAATTAAGTTAATGTCAGCTCTATCTCTGTTCTAAGATACACACAGTAAATGGCTGATAATTGATTCATTTGATCATAAAAATACAATAAAAAGAGTAAGTATCATTAGAGAAATTTTAATTTAATCCTGGGTTGGGGAAACAACTCCCCTTTTGCGCGTTACGGTATTTGCTATCCATAACTGTTCTAAACGGGCAACGCTCACGGCTATTGTCATAATACCGCTCAGCATCAATTAAAACTAGTGACTTAAAACACCTGAAAAAATCTGAAAGAGGTCGAATACGATTTCATTCTCATAAGCGTAAACAAAAAAATAGCGATAACGCGAGCGCTCGCGCAATGGATAACCGTGATCTTACCTCTGGACTATTTCAGTTATGGCCTGTGATTAGAACAATCCCTCTAAAAGTGCAGTCATATATACATATATATATTTTTGACCCGCACGGTTCGATTCAGAGCAAGAAAAAATGAAAGGCATATTACAGTCGTGAAGGCCTCACCGGTCAAGAATGTACACATGGGCGTTAACCGGCGTGAGCGCAAACACATACATTCGAAATACACCGGAGCCACGTGAACGCACACACGTCTCCCATTCCAAAACGACAGAGGTTAAGTACATAAATACTCATTATGGAGCGAGCCTTCAAAGGAAAGAAACATTTGAGACCCTCGCCTTTCGGACAGAAGGGCTAAGTGCGGCCCGAAACGTAGGAGAGAGAATGAAAGGGAGAGAGAGAGAGAAGGAGAGAGCAAGAGCTATTACGGGGACGGATTCGAAAATTATGAGCCTTCAAAAAGATAAAAATAAAAGAAGCCCGAAATTTCTTCGCGAGTAAACCACCAGGCGTACAAACATACAAACACACGAGGCAGCCACATAACCCCAGGGGGGCCACCTATCTCTTCCTTTGACGGTCAGCTTGGGAGGAAGGTGGGGGGGGGTAGTGGGAGGGTGAGGGGGAGTAGGTGAGGCAGGCAGTAAGAGGAAAGAGAAAAAAAGAAGTGCATGAGGCGCCCCACACCCGAAACCCACCTCCCGATGCCCTCATGTCAATACTCTTCCACTCCATCTTTAAAAAGAAAAAAAAATAAGTAGGAAATCGCCCGGCCCCTTCGAGAAGAACACCCAAGATTCACGACTGCACCCATCCCTCTCAGAACCTTTTCCATCGCGGGGGCGAGCATCGAAAGAAAATCGATTATGTATCGATTGAATACTCATCTATTAACCAAGGTATTTAACAACGATGTGGAATTAAGGCTGTGCCATCGATGTCGGAAGGACATCATCGACCTGAAATCGACGAGAGATAAATTATTGTTGGAAAATAAAATTCACAGAAATGGTTCGTTTATTCTACACTGCACAATGCAAATCCTCAAGTCAGTAAATTTTCTCCGAAAAAAAATCATACAATATCAGAAGGGAAATTTTAGACCAGCGACACTCAAACAGTCTTCTACGGAACCATGGGATTCCGCGGAACCTTCCCCACGATTCCACAAATAGATGTATTTTGATCGCGACTGCATTTAATCACTAATTCCATCATTCGCTAGAATGTTACGTTAAAAATATTTCTATATTGTGTACCCTAGATGTTTTGCGAATATCAAAAAATATTTTAGCACTCATTCAAGTTTCATGATCCGAAAAGGATTGAAGACCACTGTTACAGGCTATTCACAACAGAAATTCCAAGAGATGAAGTACCAAGGTGAATATTTTCAAGGTAATGAAACTGACTCACAGCTTCCATTTCCATCAGATTTACTAGGTGACACTTTTGTGTCCTAATGTTCTTTTAAATGGCCATTCTTTGGTTCGATAGTATTCTTCGGAAGGCCTGAGCTCCAACAACGGAACCCGCATATAAAGAAATAAGCAAGACTCACGTAATGTTCAGCCATTTCTGGGCTCATACCTTCCAGATCAAAGTGACTTGCACACCATATATTATTTGTTTTCAACAGCTCGAGAAGAGAATGCACTATTTGCGGTTTTCAAAATGCACCAGCAGCATTTCCATTCCATCATGCTTCCTTTTCGTAGTAAAGGATTGAAAATACAGAATGAATATTTGCATTTCATTAATTGGTAGTTCAATCCAAAGATTGGTTGACTGCAGCCCTCCACCCTACCCTATTTAATGTTAGTTCCCTAACCTCCTGGTATCTCTTCCTATGTAATTTCCTCTCTATTTGGTCCCGGAACATATTCTTCGGTCTTCCTTTGGGGATTAACCCTCTATTTTACCTTCAATTATGTTCTTCACAAACCCACTGTGTCTCAGGATGTGTCCAATCCATCTCGTTCTTCTTTTCTCTATGGTGTTCCATATAGTCCTTCCCTCTCCTACTCTTCTGTACACTTCATCATTTCATATTTTGTCCGTCTATTAACCTTTAGTATCCTCCATCACCAGGTTTCCAGGGCTTCTAGTCATTTCTGGCGGGGTTTTCCATTGGTCCATGCTTCCGATTCAAAGAGTGCTACGCTCCATACGAATGTTTTCTCAAACTATTTCCTGGTTTGTAGTCCTAGCACACTTTGAAATCAGCAGTTATCTTTTCCCCAAGAACACCATCTTAGCTTGTGCTATTCTCCGCTTGTTGTCCGTTGTACTTCTTCCGCCCCACGTGATGGTACTTCCGAGATGGTGCGGGCGGTGTTTCATATTCGATATTAACATTAATTCATTAAATATGAATATTTTAGTATTCAATGGAATAGAGAGCTTCAATATACAATTTCTAGAAAATCTTTCAATGAACGTAAGTTGAGGTGCAAAATATAAATGAGGTCGCACCCCATGCTTTTCGTAGTGTTCTTATCATGTGAGGCTAATTTCCTTGAACTTTATTTAATTACTTCCGGTACTGGGCAAAATTTTCATTCACTTGAAACAATATTATTATTTTCTTTTTCAGTACGATATTAAGGTATTTATTTTTATTTTTTTTACTCTTTTGTCAATAAATGAATGTGGGTTAAAAGCTCCAGTAATGGACATATATGAAAGGCGTGTGCTTCGTTGGTTTGGCCAAGTTGAGAGAATGGATGAGAGCCGAATAACGAAACAGATATATGAGTGAAATGAAAAGTGCGAAAGGTAGAGGTAGGCCGAGAAAGTTGTGGTTGAGGAAATTCTTAGGAGGAGGAATATTAGGAGTCTTAAAAACAGGAGGGCGTGTATGAAGCAGTGTATGGGGGTAAACGAGGCAAATGAGGTTTGCAAGGATGGGTCAGTATGAAGGAAATTATTGAAGCAGAGTTAGGTGCACAAATATGTATTTATGACTGATACTTTGTGACTGTGCCTATCCCGGAAGGGAACGGCGTGACTGGTATGTATGTATGTATTTAGTCCTAGTTAATAAAATGTTTAAAAAACAGCAAGTTGTTTTATAAACATTTTATTAACCAGGACTAAAAAAACTAGGACTGTTTGCTAAAAAAATCGCCAGATTGTGAACTCGATGCGACGACTCTGGTAGACCCACGGGACGAGAGTGGGGATGCTTTACCACTATTCTAATTCGACTCCTCGAATCAATGGGTAAGCATGTAGGGTAAAATGAAGTGGTGACCATGGACCCAAGGAGTATAGAGTACTGACCCATGGATCCATGGAAAAGCGAGTTAAAGAGAAGCATGTAAAAAAAAAGAATTTACGGGCACGAATGAGTGAATACAGTCACCCTCCTAGGATATGTATCTCTCGACATTGATACTTCTGTGAGCGTAGATATCGACAGGACACCAAATCGCACAACTCCTGGAGACGTCTGCATTCGTCGGCCGCCACCTCCGTCCACAGAAACTGCTTCTGCTCCGGCCATTTCCCTCATACTTCGTATCACCTCATCCCAACCACCCTACTCCCCTTCTCCACGACTTCTCCACCCCAATCCACCTTCTATTCCCTCCCCCCTCCGTTCCACCTACCTGCCCTCACGCCCTCACCCCCATCTTACTCCCCCCCTCCCAACAGCTCCTCCCCCTCCTACGGCAAACTTTTCAGGTCCTGCCTACCTTCGTCTCGGCTTCCCTCAAGAGGACCCACGCCTATATACCAAAGCACACTCGCTCCTCGTCCTCCACCCTACTCCCCCCATCTCACTTCCCCCATCTTCCCTCCCCCCTCTCGCCTTACCGCCATCGGGGCTCATCGCATTTCCAAATACACCCGAGAGAGGGGAGGACCGTCGCTCTCCCGCCCTCACGCCTCCTCCTACCCAGCTCGGACGACTTCTCGTGCGCACCAACGTATTCTGCCAACACGCGTTCACACTGCGCCATCGTAACTCCCGCGGTGACCAAAGTTACCTCTTTGAGTGCGGCATGACGTGATATCACGTCATGGTATTTTTACGCTGGTTCTGTTGACGTGTTACCACGTCATGGGTACCGTGAGTGCTCCAGCTTTCACTAGGGGGCCTAGGGAAAGTTACCTAGTGAACGCTGGAACACTCACGGTACAGATGACGTGATTTCACGTCATCAGCACCAGCGTAAAGACAACCATGACGTACTATCACGTCATTCTGCACTCAAAGGGTTACGTAATTTCTGAACGGAATATAAATTCCCGCACCCCTGTGACATTTCGAAGCATTTTGAAATGGTTGTAAACGCAAAGGAAAATACTCTTGTCATATTATTCAACAAGTAAAGTTTGCACATTTCTACAATTGGTTTGCCATTTGCTCAAATACTTGGTTCGCTTTTTCTGGTTCCGGCCCGCGACGGTAGCGCCCAATCGTGGTAATTTGGTGTCGTTTGGAACCACCAGGACGTTGGTTTCCAACGCGAACGTGGATTTAATCGCATACAACAGTATTTACGAAGATCGGTAGGTTGTAAGTGAGAACGGGGCATTATGCCTTCTTCTATTTACACGTATCCATTGTTAACATCCATCCTCGGAAAGATTAGCGTTTAAAAGACGCTCCTATTAGCTAGGCCAAAGCAAATCAACTCATTCGTTTATTGTCTCAGCAATGAACATGCTCATGTTCGTATCCCATCATAAAAAATTGACAAGCAACATTCAAAGGCTTGCAAATTTCCACCCGATGATCATTCAAATCATGAATGAAATTGAAATTTGATGTGAAAAATTAGTAATAGTTCCATTTACACCATAAGTTTGACATGGGGAAGCCAGGTTGGTCTGCTAAAAGTATCCCATCCTTAAACATTGAGTACCTAACGCCGATCGTTTTCAAATCGAGAGTTTATGAGTTCTTTTGAATTTTGCAGACGATTTAATTATTCATCGTCCTTTTCATCTACTCTATTCCTATATTAATTCAATACATCTATGCTACGTTTGTATGCAAATTTTACTCCATTTTCTCTGGAAGAATTCTCTGTAGGTATCCATAGCGACAATACCAACACCTGACAATCAGACACGTTTTCAAAACACAACTCACATCAACGCATAATTTCAACAGATTCAGGCGAGATATCGTGGAAGTTCGTCATTTCATTTCAGAAGCAACATACCTTGTGTCATACAACACACTCACAAGATACCTTGTGGAAAAGTACAAGTGTTGTTTCTGTTATATACAACATCAAAGCTTTTCACGTCCTATTGTTTTCCCAGAATTTCTATCTAACCGGACTTTTGCCCAGATTGCTTCCTAACAACAATCATAAATAAGGCTGGAGAGTAATCAGGGCAGCGCAATCGCGGTAAGACCTACCACGTTGCAGTTTTTTGGAGCGTATCCAAATTCAACATTTGGCCGATAGAGAGTTACGACGGTAATAATGGAAAGGATGGACTACTCTTTACTGCCTTCCTTCCATGCACACTAACCCCACAGTCATTTCTTCACTCGGTTCCCAGCTGCGAAATCCCCGCCATCTCCGACTTCCATTACCAGGCTCGCACAGCCTCCCCTAAACCATACTGGGAGAGAGGAACCATTACTTCCACCTGGGACGGTTACTTTTTTGCCCAAGGATGTTTCTTCCCTCTGTAACTTCTCTTTTCTTCCTAAGAAAATAAGAGGACCGGGGGCCTGCAGCAATATCGCATTCGCAAATGAAGAAATAATTATCAAAACAAGTATTCTAGAGAGCACTAATATCTACATTAGTCAGCGAAGGTAAAAGATCAATTGCAATTGAAAACGTTCATGATTCCTTGATTACTGATTGCACGCAACTCGCCAAGAGTGTAAACCATGAAGAGAGTCTATGTTGAAAAGAACATACTTAGAAGTTCCGAAAAAAAGACGAATGACTTATGCAGAGGAAATAATCAAATCTATTGATTTCTAGATTGGTTTAATTCATTTCTACCACATCAAGACCGACTCAATCAATTAAAGGAGTAGTAAGTTTTTTATTCAAATAAAATGTTTTTAAAACTTTGCACTCTGATTGGTGATACGTCATCATGCAACTTACGAAAAATCAACAAAAAATGAATACGTCAAAGACTAAACCACTTGGTAATATTTCACGCAGTTTTCATACACCAGATCGGTTTCAATATCAAAATTACATCAATCAGAGTGTTAAAAAAACTGTCTTACTTCCACTCTGATGCTGTTTAAAAATCGAAGCCAGTCAGTCGTATTAAAAACAATGTAGAATATTACCAAACGATCCATTCTTTAATATTTGACAGTTACACAAAGCAAGTTTGCCTAATATCACGTCCGTAGAGAGGTAAATGCTAGAGATGGGCGCCGCGAGGGTTTACTTCGGCGGCGGCGTTAGGGGGCAAAACGGGCGGCGCCGGCGTGGACGCCGTCGTATTCCACGGCGGCGGCGCCGAAGGTGTAGACTGACAAACAGTCGTATCTATGCATAAATGAAAAGTTATGAAGTTCATAATCATGCTTTAAACGTCTTAATGGGCATAAAGTAATTAATAAATTAAAATATTTGTGTGTAAGCGGTCAAATATGAAAAATTGCCGTAGTTTTTAATGAAAAATATAAATACTCATTATAAACAAAAAATGTTCTTTGGCGAGCAGCGTACATGACTAAATTATTACTATGGCTACCGCCTACCGCTGGTTCACGAAACCAACGGACGTTTTTATTCTGATGAATAATATCTTGTTTTCCAACTCAAAGATGAGCCTTGCAATTAATTTAGCTGTTTGAAAAAGTCTAGCAACAATGAATATGCGTAGATTACGTTTGATGATGCCGGCAACGTACAGATAGGCCTGTTTCATAGTTCGATAAATCAAAATTGTCATGTATGGTGACTTTAGATGTCGATGGTGGGCATCGAATACCATAAAACGATTGTCAACGATTTTAGATGGTCAATTGATTGATACTGTCCGATCGATTGCCGATGGTCGATATACTACTAATGATCGATCGATAGACGACTGTCAATCAACTGTCAATCAACTATTGATTGCCAATGATCAATCGATAATAGATTTTCAAAGATCAGTCGATGGGCAGTGATCTAGTGAACGCACCATAAGCTTGTCGAGTCGCTAGTCACAGACTGGTAAATCGGAAAATTCTGCCGTCGACCGCGGCCTGGCGCACGGGCAGCGCCGCGTACGGGTCAACGACAATAGACAATTATCGAAGATTATCGTCGACCATCGATAATCGACTACCATCGACACCGACGATCGTTGATGATTGCCCATCAAACGAGCCTACGCCCAAATATTTCCAACCCGTCGTTACCAGCCACGGATACTGAATGCGCCTATCCCTCCAATGCCGCAGCAAGTCGTTGTCGTCGACGTTCTCTGGAAATAGATAGGTACAGAGGGCACTCCCTATCTACAGCTTCTTCGTTCGCTCGACTATTCTGTTCTTCTTGACGAGTTCCTGAAGGTGTTGCACAGTTTTGGCGCCAGAGGAAGAAGGTGATTAGGTTACAGCAGCCACAACCTTAACGTTAGCGTAGGGTCTGACGAACTCCTCCTTTATGTCGGTGAGTCGATCGCGGAGCTTCTCAGGTGCGTGCCGCCAGTGAAATGTAGTCGTTCACTTTGGACAGGTTTCTGATGCTCTTGTATGATGTATTTATTGTATGTGCTTTTTAGGGCAAAACATCTGCCTACGATCTCGAACAGCAACAAAACGATCCACATAGAGAGAAATGAAAAGAGTTCTATCATCTTTTAAGCAGCTCATCCTTCTAGAGAAGAACCATTTTTCCTGGCTTTCCCTTTAGAATAAATAAAGTAAAGGCTAGAGTCGCTTATTTTTTGATCATGATTAAAACCACTGTGAAATAATAACTCGCTATTTCCAATACCGCGGTTTTGCAGAGTAATGTACACTTGATACACTAATGAGTAATTGTGTGATAAAACTGATGTGGCTCTGGTACAAAATAACCGGAGTTCTTCTCAATTTTTAAATAAAATTTGCTCTAAATATGGCAGTAGACAAGTATATATGTCAAATAATCTGAAGAAAAAATTAAATGTCCAATTTCTTAAAGAAATACTATGTCGGAAAACGTGACATGTGGCAGCTGAGTAAATAGATTCCAGCGTAATTGCGAGAGGGCGCGCCTAGATATTGGAAAGTCGAAGTCTTTCTTTTCCGACTTTCTACTCCGAGATTCAACTTTTTGGAACTCGAATCTCAATTTTCAAAGTCAACTATAAGTCGACTTATTCGAATTTTGTACAACTGCCAATTCGATTTTTCTAATAATTTATTGGCCATTTTTCGCAAATAGAATTTGTTGTAAAACATATTTATGAGCCTGAAAACACAAATTATTTCTAAAGGCATCAACATGGCTAGGAGGAAGTAAAGGGGCACCATTTTCACACTTTTAAAAGGGCTTTTTTTCAGGAAGGCATCCATTTATCCCAGTTAAAGAATAATTTCAAAGAGGTTGGTTAATATGATTAGGTTTGTAGTTCATTAGACTTAGTGCCTTCATTAGAAAGCGACGAAAAAATCAAAACATTTCTAATGTCCCTTTTTTTAAGTTCCTTGTCGTGTATCAGTGCATGGTAGCAAAATGCTGAGTTGTTCAAACCTCAGCACTCCTCACCTGTCTCAATCAAACTATTTGAAGATCTATAAACTTTTATCTCATCTTCGATGGACAAAACAGTTACCCAATGCTTCGTCAAGCCATTCTGGCCTTAAACTATGCATATGGGCACCAACTTGATGCATATGTTGGTTATAACGCGAATGAAAGACAGTAGCTAATGTGCTGATCATGGGAATCGTCCGGATGAGTTAATTTTCCTTGTATACAGAGCCAGGGATTCTGAGTACAGAAGAATACGAGTAGAACTATGAATGGACGAAGGCATTGCGCCAGTCCTTTTCAGTCTTAACAGCTATGACACGTATGTTGGCTTTTCACTATTTTATGTTCAGTGCGAGAATTGATGCCAGTGGCAAGTGCAGACTTTTGTTTGTGTTTCGACGATGGTACTCGGTTTTCTGTCCCATCGTGTGACATCCGATATCGAAAATGGTGCCCATAGTTCTATGTGGGAATATTTTACTGAAAACTGAAAGTCGACAAAGTGAAGTGCACGGTTTATAACTGAGAATGTAGTTTAACGGGAGCGCTACAACACCGTCAGCGGCAAAAATGAGTCTGGGCAGCGAGGGACCCTTTCAAGAGGACCAATAGAAAGGAAATGATCCGGATCCACGAGTTATTCAAATTGCTCTCATAATTGTTAATCGTTTCGTTTCAGCCATCCATGGGCTAAGATTACACAGCTATCCTTACATTCTCAAGTTTTTTTCTTTTTCCAGTCCTTCATTCTTCGGCTTGCTCATGCTCGTTCTTCACCGAAAATACTCTTCTTATTTGTGTAAATTTCTCGGGCTCGCCACCCGATTATTTCGGATTATTCAGATTTCAGATTAGTTCAGATTATTTAACATATATACTTGTCTACTGCCATATTTAGAGCAAAATTATTTTTAATAATTGAGAAGTATGTACTCGGGTTATTTTGTACCAGAGCCACACCAGTTTAATCACTTAATTACTCATTAGTGCATCAAGTGTACATTACTCTGCACAACCGCGGTATTGGAAATAGCAAGTTATTATTTCACAGTGGTTTTAATCATGATCAAAAAATAAGCGACTCTAGCCTTTACTTTATTTATTCTAAAGGGAAAGCCAGGAAAAATTGTTCTTCTCTAGAAGGATGAGCTGCTTAAAAGATGATAGAACTATTTTCATTTCTCTCTATGTGGATCGTTTTGTTGCTGTTCGAGATCTTAGGCAGATGTTTTGTCCTAAAAAACACATAGAATAAATACATTATACAAGAGCATCAGAAACCTGTTCTAAGTGAACGACTACATTTCACTAGCGGCACGCACCTGAGAAATTTACACAAATTTTATTCGCCGGGAAAGTATAAAATCGTACACTCTTCTTATTATCATTTTCTCGTCGAACAGGTTCTTCATCGCCACAATTATCCTTCAGAATATTTCCAGTATTTCTCTATTTCCTATGTATTGTTTTTTAGAATAAATCTATCATTCCACGTACAATTTTAGTGCCGTATACATTGGCCATCACTATTTGGGCCACGAAACAATCGGAACATGATCTACTGTAATAAAAATCATAAAACAACAGTTTCCGTTTCTTTTGCTATATAGAAGCGTGTAAACTTAGTACTTGGAACTTTGGAAGCTGAAGTCAACTAGTGTGTCGTCCAGTCGACTTTCAAGGACGAAACGTCCAATGTCGAAGTCTAAAGTCGACTTTTGCGGAACGATTCCTGTTCCTAGGCGCGCCAGGCACTTGGGTGGCATGCGCTCTCTCGGTGTCGCGTCTCGGAAACTATTCCGCAGAAATTGAAAATATTCTATATGGAACATATCAAATATATAATGAAACATTTATAATGACACAAAGGAATTAAAAAAGTTCGGTCATTCGTGACGATTAAGGACCCAAGAGGTTCTAATCCTCAGGAATAACCAGAAAACAGGAAAATATGGCGCAATTTAATAACTTTAGGAGCGATGCGGCACGTCTTCTCCTTCTCCAATGGCAATATTTTACATATGATATTTCCTAACCGAATGGCACCAATCAGGGTATGTTCCGAAGGAAATTCGGGTTTCCGAAAAAAAACTCCAGGATGTCACGCCACGGCGCCGCCGCCGGAGTTTTTGTCGGCGGCGGCGTGGTGGCGCGCTGCAAGTTTTGACACGGCGGCGGCGGTGTGGCCAAATTTGCCGGCGGCGCGGCGCCCATCTCTCGTAGATGCTGCATAATTGTACGCACTTTCATTAGAGCAAAAGAGAATTGTAAAATATCACGTAAAATAACAATGTACAAATTTCCAATGAATTGTTAAACATGATATTGGGACATTCGTGTCCCTTGATATTGGTACCACCAGCAAGCCTTTCGGAATTCCAAAAAAAGGGTGTTAACCAGTTTCCCTCGGTAGTGAAGACGCGTTACCACCCTCCCTTCGTCTTCTCACCAGCCACTCTCGCCAGGGGCACGATGCACAGGAGCCCGAAACTCAAGCCATTACATATTCTCGTCTGCAAATATTAGCAAGGGAATAGCTGCCCTCGGACCAGCAATACTATGCGAGACCTCCCTGCCTCGGAATCCTGAGCTAACAGGAGGGAATAGCCGAGGAAGTTGACCGTTCGGATATACGCCAATAAAAATCGGTGGAACTGCTGAAAGGGGGTCGTCGAAGGAAAAATAGGTCAGGGGAACGACCCTCTTAAATGCCTTAGTTATACTTGAGCGTCCATTTAAGACTTCTAAGAGATAGGCCGCAAAGGGGACTTATCTTCTAAATTTGCCGAGGCACTTACCTAACTAGTTCCTGAAGAGTAAAAATCTCTTTAATACGTTGAGCAAATTGAAAATGACGTAATAATCTCACGCTCACTCAGATGGCAAGTTATACTCATTCATGTCAAAGTGCATGAAGGACATAATTTTTAACATCCTAGTAAATAGTAAAATCAAAACTCTTTTTGCATGATGCTGCATAGCATGAGCATATAGGTCCTCTCTCTCGAATGGAATGTTACTTACATTTATGCCGAACAGCGCACGGGATTATTATAAACATCCTAGTTTATAGGAACATTATAGCTTTCTTTTGCACGTTATTTTTAGATGACCAGATAAGTCATCATTTTGAACATTTTCCCAGGCACGCTCGATGGATAAACTTATATTCGAATGCCTACGAGGGCATCCTGAAATGAGTGATTATGTCACAGCGCCAGCTGGCTGCATTATTTGTTGGCACTATTAACAGAAAAATCAGGCCACAATGACCCGTGTCCAGGAGGAAGAATTACCATTACGTTCCCTCCTCACGCCACCCTATAATCAAAACGCAATAAATCGGCGCAAGGGACGATAAAACAATCCTACACCTACCCTTTGGAGGTTAGACTGCTTTGGGTGAATATAATAAGATTCAAGCTCATATATTTAGGAGCGAGTTGTAAGAAGTGAGAAATATCTGCCGCGTCAGTTTTGGTTGCTTTGATGCCCCGGAGCATTCTGCGTCGCGCGGGGGTATTTGGTAAACACCAGTTCACGGAAGTAAAAAAGAAATTGTAATCATGGGCAGGGAGATGGGAGATGAGCTCAGAAGATCGGGTTGTGTGTGCGTGGAGGGAAGAAAAGACGTTTTTTACTGACGTATTACTTTCGCCCTCGAGCAAAAACTATGAAGGTGAACGACTTATGCCATTAAACCTCAACTCTTTTCCAACACTCACCGTCTTCCTTCCCTCATACGCCAGGAAAATCCTTGGTAAAATTCTATCCACCGCTTCAACCACGGAGTAGAAAAGGAAATAACCTCTCAGAGACAGTGAGAGTCGGAATGTAGGCACGTCTCATGAGAGCAAGGGTGGGAAAAATCCTTTTTAAGTACCGTGAAAGGGTGGTTGGCGATAGAGGGAGGGTGAATCAGGAAAAAAAGTGGTTTGCTCCAAGGAATAGTAAGGGGTGGGCATGGTTGGCGTATGGAGTGAAGATTTAAAAAAAAAGAATCACTCCCTCCCATCCCACTCTCCTTTATGTATCCTCTTCTGCCTTTTCTCAAGATTGAAAGACAATGAGACTGCAAGAAAACAAATTTCAATCTGGTCGGTGAGTTGACAAATTCCATAATGAAGCGTTAGAGGCGGCTACCGTTGAGATATCTCCTGGGCGGAGGCGTAACCGAATGGTGGACGTGACACTCCCCCTATTTTTATCCTCCCAACCTTTCTTCTTATCCTCCAGACGGACCAAAAAAAACACAAAGCCATCAAAGGGGGTCTTCCCGGCAGAGTAAGTTAAGTTCGAGCAAAAACTCTTTTGACTTTCGCGAAGGCGAATAGAATTTTTCATCGCTTTTAGTTCTGGGTAGAGAAAGAACGCGACCAAGGCTTCTTTAGCTGATAAAAGGGAGTTCCCGGTAACCATTAATCATGAATGTAATACCAGATGAATTTTTCGTAATTCTCCGGAAAAGACAATGGACCTAACACCATTAAAGGCGCTGGTTTGCTCTTCATGATAAACATGATATTGAGTCATTAAAAGTTCAACCATAGGTGGCAAGGTAATAATACACAATGACTTCTTAAAAAGTAAACCTGAAGGGATTGGGGGGCTTACTCACATCCATATTATATTAGTAGTTTGTTACACTCGCAGAGAACAGCACACTATCACAATATTGGAGAGGATGAAGAGGAATGGAAAATTGTTTCACTACATTGCACCGGCTGACAAGTCGAGACAGTAACTTCAACTGATTCTTTCTTTGGGCCATCAAACAAATGTGTCGAGTTCATATTAAAAAAACACTCATTTATATAGGGATTTGAACCAAGAGAATCCGTATTCGCCCCGAGAATGAATGTTTATCCTACTCTTAGATCAGCAGGCAAATATTTTTTTTATGAATTTCGCGCGCTTTGTGAATGTGTACTTGTAAGTTTGAGAGACTAATCAGAGAAATCAACTTTGAATGGGATATTGATCAGACTCTAACATATGAATAAAATTGGATATCAAGACAGCAGTGTAGAGATATCTAAAAATATATACATGGTAGAACTTTGAGAAATCAAGCTTAGCAAGAAATTATAACAAATATTAAAATATATAGGCGTACACAGACGGTGTTGTTCGGTGCCAGAATGACCTTTCATGACATTTGCAGGTCACATTTTCAAGATAAATATTTCCCCTGAAAAGATTGCATAACAGGGTCGCAAAACGTCGGGGTAATATTAAATAACAGTCGGCATACACCCGAAATAAATTGTCAGGATTAAAACAATATGAGTAATCATCATAAGCTGTGAGCACTATATTTGAATCATTCATATGTAGTTTCAACTTTTTACGGGAAGAGAGGAATTATTTCGAATTCAAGAAAATTACCAAAAAAACAGAGAGGTTGGAATTGGTCCTCGATAACAGCTGCTAATGAACCAACACATTTCTCGCTCCCCGTTGCATGCAATCAGAAATGAATCACAACGACCAACAAAACGAGGGTAATCACAAAAATGTACACACGTGCCCAGTACAGATATGGCGAGTAATAAAATCTCTTTCGGCATAAAATTTCTGCACCGCTTGATAGCAAAGTCATTTCCCTCTCGCGTTCCCCAAACATATATTCATTCCAGCTCCCCAGCGATCCCCCACGCGTCACAATCGTCCCACTCCCCCACACGCTAAGCCTGCATTGCATCCCATAAAAAAATCCACAGGCACAATTCCCAGCGAAAACATCCCGAATATTAAATGATGAAAAGAGAATAAATAAGGCAAGTTTGAGTCTTCTATAGCCCCCAACATTCAAAACTCCTCCTTCTTCGCTAAACGTCTCGTTCTTGAGCTTCACGGAGGCCAATGAATCCGAAGAATAAAACTCCCAGACAAGCGCTCTGAAGGAGGAGGAAAAAAATGACGGCCACTTGCGCGCGGCACATATTGAGATTCAAAACAAAACGGTAAAAGAGTAAGAGAAGGAGGAATATAGTTCGGAATTCTATTCCCTCCGAAAAGGGTCGATGGGGAGGGGGGACGACTAAAAATAGCTTTTTAAAAAGGCCGTAACTTTTATGAAAAAAAATATGTAACGGGTGGCATTTATTTATTCATTTTTTTCATTTGTGTCAAGCGGGTGGGGGAAAAATTGGAAGGGTAAACGTTTTTTGGAGTAGCCGACTCCACGGCGTTCTCCGTCTCACTTCTCGTGTGTGTTCGCGTGAGCTTTTAGAGTTTCTGTGTGTGCCCGATCGCATGTGGTCGCTCCAAATTGTGTGCGTTCGTGTGAGAGACAGCGTAGAAAAAGGACGCGGTTCGGGTCCATGAATAATGTATCCCGCGACATATGAATAATTTAACTCTCGTTTATGGCCACGCTATTCGGCGTATTTCTTATTGCCCGGATCATCGGCGGAGGGAGAAAAAAATAGCACGGACCCATATATATATTGTGACTCGGAAAGCGTTTGACGGACCTGAGAAGGGAACACTTCAAAAAATGACATCTTCAGTGAAACATCTGACATGATATTGAGAAGTCACAGATTTACCAGGAGGCAGTCGAGGGAGAGAAAGGGTTAGCGAGGCACGATTTGGATCGCTGCATGGTATGCGCGGAGGAAAAGAACAGGAATAAAACACGAGAAAATAGTCGAAAGTATAAGTCACCTAAATTTTACCTCATATGAGCAAAAGATAGAACCCTATGATGGTGTTTGTTGTATACCTAACACGGCTTACATTGTGGATATTCCAGGACTGATGGGTTATGCTTTCTCTACACAAAGACATCAAAAGGATAAGGGATTCGAACCTTGCGTAGTGCTGAATTGTCAACGTAGGACATGATGAGGCTCTTTCACCCTGCCTCACCACTCAGCCTATTGTTTA
This sequence comes from Ceriagrion tenellum, assembly GCA_963169105.1. Classification (NCBI taxonomy): domain Eukaryota; kingdom Metazoa; phylum Arthropoda; class Insecta; order Odonata; family Coenagrionidae; genus Ceriagrion; species Ceriagrion tenellum. Next base: position 38,234,333 of record OY720636.1, on the reverse strand, counting down.
TTGCCAAAATGAACAGAGAAAGAAAAAAAATTATTTCAATACCTGTACATATTGAAATCAAAAAGCAGTTGCGTTAAGTGAAAATTCATATTTTTTTCATAAGACATCTGACATGAAATTGAGAAGTAACAGATTGGTCTGGAAGAAACATGAGGTACATAATGGAAATAGTAAAAGAATTGGCACGCTACATGGTGCCTGGTGGACAAAGAACGAAAGTATTCATTAGTAGGGGATTTCTGAAACAATATAAAACCTAATTTTTACCAATTAAAGTAAGAATATATGCTTACTAAAATTGACATGTAATCTCTGAGGAAAAAATCGGCAGATTTCACTGGCTCTTCAGTATGCGAAAATATAAAGGATATGTGAAGAAGTTTTTCAAGCATTAAAACATGATAAACTTTTGAAAAAAAAATAATTCCGCAGCATGTGAATTTTTGAAAGAATTTCGCCCCTCTAATGTTTAACGCTGCCATTCCGGGAGGGTATCTCCGCGTTAGCAATCATCTAATGACTTAGAGCCGTTTTAACAAGGGCAATTAGATGAAGTCTCATACACCTCGTCTCTTGTAAAGAATGCATCAAATAGTAAAAGGATCCAGCATCATCAAACCCTCCGCTGCTTTTATTATTCTCAGTAGAGTGAAAAATAGGGAAAAGATATCAACCCATTACTCCCCCTAATTGCTTGTAAGTAAAACTCACAGGCGACGAAGGTGAAAAAGTAACACTAAGCTAAATAGCACAACAACACCGCAGAGTATTACAACATTTATGAATGCCCACAGGGCATATTTTAATGGAAAAAATATGCTACAAAAACTTCCCTGGCAAGGGAAAACTACCACGGTTTCCCATGCAGGGGACAACTCGCATTAAAACTTACTTTGACTTTCGGAAGGCCCGTCGGGCATGATAAACTTTTGTTAATAATTCGTTCCGCAAACTTTCCCTGGAAGCCTGCTCCAATTCATTAATAAATAAAAAGTGAAGTTCGGATTTCCCCTTCGGCTCAACAGATGAATCATAATTTTCTCTCAACTCATATATTTTACCCCATGCAACACCAAATTTCCATTTCAGATAGTAGAAGATACTAAGTCAGCAGAGCATCTCTAAACACTGCGAATAGTCTTGAAGTGGAGACTGCAGACATATTCGTGCGATAAACATCGGTGGCAAAGACGGAATAAAACACTGATATAGTTTTGCACGAAGATAGAGAAACGCAAGCTATGCTTACATTTAATAATAAAAATAATGTTTCTAAGAGGAATGAGAGAGCCCAGCACTCCTGATTAAGTTTAAACAACTCTTTCATAACCGGCAAATTCTCTTTTGGTAGTCTGTTTCCCTTTGCATATACCGACTTCTGGTAATTTTTAACTTGAACAGCGCAGAAGAACAGTTCATCACTCATGTTCTTCCAACAAGCCTTGGGAAAGTAATTCCATTCTATTAACCATTTCAGCAAACGATTATTTACAAAAATAGCACATAACAATACAGCAATGACAGACTCAATTAGTAAACCACGAGAAAACCACAAGAAAACCATGTTTTGGAATCAAGTCTTAGTTACGACATTATTTTCAATTTCTATATTATAATTTACCAACACGAAACACTGCTCTAGACTTACATGTATCCTTGCCAAAAGGTTTGAAAGGAAATTTGAAACTTATGAACTCTTACCTTTACTTTGGGCAGGATATTTACAAAATATTAAAGTCACGGGAGAAATCGGAAGATCGAAATAGAACTGAAAGACAGACAGCTATGAGGCCGCCCCCAAGAAAGAAATGGATTGTTTATTTAGGATTTCCTAGAAGAAAAAAACCTCGAGCTGCTTTGTCAACAGTTGGGATTAGCATCTCTTCTGAAGGAAGTCTCAGGGAGAAAAAAAGGGATTCAGGGCGAAGTTTACCCGACTCCCGTGAGAACACACAATAAGGCATAGTCCTACTGTGTTCATCTTTGCTGCTGCACATCTGCCTCACGCATACACCCTTTAGACATGGGAACCCGAATTGGAAAAGAAGGTACCAGCCTTCAGACTCCTATCTCTTTAATTTTTTGTCCATATCCTCATGCACCGGTGGTACAAGTGCAATAGAGGAATGATTTATAAAAAAAAATTATAAACATGGTATGCTTTGAAACATTCTCCATTTGCTTAGCTCACCAAAATACACGAATGTGTCATAACAGTGCTCTGCACATGTTAGTTCCATGAAAACATTCCGAGGCTCCAAAAATTCGAAACATACGACATGTGATCGACAGGAGAACAAACAACACTGAATTTCCGTATCCAGGCATAAAAGACACAAAAATCGATGCTTCTAAGCAACAAGTCGGATTAAACATCATTTAAAAGTAGCAGTAATAGCTATTAAGCTCAGCATATTCATGAAACTCTGTGCTATGATACATGTTATGTTACAATAGTAGCCAAATTCTTAGAATATTTAATGTCAAGAAAAATGCTTTGTATGAGTCTCATTGTGACTGGTGAAACCTAATAGGTCTTGTAAGCGAAATTATAATATTGTGGAAAGGTTCACAGAAATGTTTGCATATCTACTGGCGGCCTAAAAAAAGGATTTCTTTGTACAATGGCAAGGAATGAAAACGGTAGTTCAGAGCAATGGTAAAAATAACAAGGAAAAGTCCACATCGGATAGCTGCATTTATGCATCAACGGTAAAATCACCAAAGAATATACATATCCGGTGGCCATGAAATGAGAAAATAAAATATTTCTGCGCCTCAATTGAATAGCATAGTAAATAACGCTCATTATTCATAAGGCGTTTCTTATCTCTTTCAGCGCCAATCATATATTGGAGATTGAAATGCCATTATTCAAGTTTGAAATCATATCCACGTCGCATTTAATGGCATGATGAACAATTTGGGAATATCAATGTTTCATAACATTTTAGGAAACACTTTTAAATACCTTGTTGCCATATTCTGTTTGTCCTGAATCATGTTGTGCCAATAGACATCTCATTTCTCAAGAGCTGACAAAAACGATCAAGTTATCCTAAATTAAGCACGCGACTGTGTAAGCATTCTCACCATGAGTGACTTGAAAGAAATATCCGATCTAGCAAAGACATTCAGCTGAACGGCTAATTGTATCATAATTGCGTGCAGGAAATTTCAGGGCAGGTTAATGCACGCAGGCTATGACTCCTCATTGCTCGGATTAAATAAGAAAGTTTTCAGCGATTGACGTATTGACTTAAAATTGACGATGATATAATGCGTGTTGTGCTAAAGACAAGGTCATCATAGAGAGCGTTCCTTTTTTTAAAACCTTTAATACTGTACTAAACTAAGTAGTTAGTGGAGTCCCAGTCCTCTTAACTGACTATCCTGTTACTGACCTCTTGCAACAACTTGGATGGGAATCGTTTTCAGACCGTCGATTGAAACTTAGACAATCTTTTATGTAAATTCAATGCCGAATTATTTTCCGACGAAGTTATCAATGTCTTACGAACTCCAACATAGGTCAGATCATGGAAATTTAATTAGGGAAATAGATTGTAGAAAAGAAAGGTTTATAAGGTCGCTTTTCCTGCGATTGATAAGAGACCATAATGGCTGCGTCAAGACATTGAAGTAGATTAGTTTACAGGCAGTGTGGCTGATTAATTCATATGCCCCCAATTCATGTTTCTAAATAGGCCGAGTAGTACTAGCACAATGTTTTGGATGTTCCCTGCATGACTGCTCTGTCACGTTAATAGAGTTACATTATAGATTGTTTTAGTAGTTTCTGTAGCATTTGTAACATGCCGATAGTGTGGTGTTTGTTGGTGGAAATAAATTTCTTCACTGCAGTTCATGTTGGTGATAAGTTACCCCCTGCCAAACACCAATGTGGTGTTTGTTGGTGGGAGTAAATTTCTTCACTGTAGTTCATGTTGGTGATAAGTCACCCCTTGCCAAACACCAATGTGGTGTTTGTTGGTGGAAGTAAATTCCTTCACTGCAGTTCATGTTGGAGATAAGTCACCCCTTGCCAAACACCAATGTGGTGTTTGTTGGTGGGAGTAAATTTCTTCACTATAGTTCATGTTGGTGATAAGTCATCCCTGCCAACCACCCTAGTGGTGGCTTGCAGGGTAATAAGTAGATGTAGGTGTAGAAATGAATTGGAGAATAATGTGGTTGAATTGTTAAGGATGATTTGCACTAGAAGTGGACTGTAGACATTAAACAGAGGAGAGGGCTGTACTGAAAATGAGCTACATCACTGTCGAGGAACTGCACTATGGTTAAAACTGTGCTGAATTATAGTGCTGGAAGTGTGCTGTTGCAATAAATGCGCAGCAAAATGTTGTATAATATGGAAAACTAATGTTTGTTTCAATTGATGTACAGGCTTGAACACACTTCCATTCCAAGTACAATGCAGTTGGAGATCAGATTCACCTTAATTACAGAACAATTTTTTCTCTGACAGGTTGCAGCTGGCATTGGCAGCGCCTCTATCCGCCAGCAAGTAGAACTAATCCATCCATAGGGGTATACTGAGAAAATACATTGGATTTGATGAGATATCTGTCAGAGATTATTCACTTTGGTCGATTGAGATACACTGCTTCAGAACAGCATTAATAAGGTACCTCTAATTTGAGTTACTGTCCTGTAAATTATTTTATTTCTCCAAGACATTAGTATTTACCTTCAGGCGTACTCATTACAGGATATAATTTTCAATGGCGCTGCAATATCCACCTCCAGAAACTCGCATCTTTTGAGTAATGGAGGCAAAATGAGATCACTTAATATTTTCAACAAGTTGCTCAATTACAGTTTTTTTAGTACCCAATTGAAATAAGCTATCTCTTGCTCGCCACCGTAAGTCGCTGCTGAGCTACTATCAGCAAGTTTACTGCTATTGTTGTCCTGACGTTATATTTTACTAAATTGTGTAGCTAGTATTAAGTGAAACCCACCCCAATTATTCTATATCCTTTGCCCTGAAATTCAGGTCAATTAAAAAAATCAACGAGAAATTACATGGAATGATGCAAAGAAATAAATGAAGCAAGAAATGATTACGTTTTCTCGAAATGATTCCAGCGAATGAATATTTTTACAACAGAATTTCGACGAGACTCGGGAGAAGTTGAGGTTTGATAAAGAGGACATAAAAAATTGAAACTGCGGAAAATAAAAGCGTGAGTTCGAAGAGAAGAAAGAGGAAGACCAAGGCAGCCAGCTGAAGAAAAGGCGAGAGGATGGGATGGGGTAATGATGACCTGAGTGGACCGCAGAAGAATGCAGGGGCAATTTTTTGGTCCGAGGGTCCGGAGATGGAAGGCGAAAAAGCACCTTCCGTCCTTATCTCCTCACTTACGCATCCGGGTGAGATGGGAGGATGGAATAGCCGTATCGAGGGAGAAGACGGTGGGCGGAGAGAGTGAGAGAGTATGATACCATATAAAAAACCGCCATTTCGACGAGGCACACAAGACGCTGCTCATCCAGCGCCTCATCGCGTCCCAAAAAGCTCCTTAACACAGAACGAGAGCTCGGAACAATAAAAAAAGAATAGAAAGTGGTATAAAAGGGGCATGCCAGATGAAAAAAAGACACGTCGGGAGCTCGAGAGAATGGATGCGAGTGTGAGGAGAATGAGAGAGATGCCGGAGGTAGAGATGAGAGGAAAATTATGGCGATGGAATTCCCAGAAAGATAGCGGCCGCAGAGAACGGTGGAAGATTCAGAATACATTTCCAGAAAAGAGAAAAACCTAGTCCAGTGACTCGAGTCTCGAATCCTTTGCCGTGCAACGAATTAAAACTGCCGCTACGATTTTTCACTGCTAAGACATTAAGAGAGCGAGTCTTAGAGCATCATTCATTCATTGGTTGTTGAATTCCAAGATTGGTTGACTGAAGCCCTACACCCTTCCCTATCTAATGCTATTTGTCTTGTCTTGTCCTGTCTATCTTGTCCTTAACTCCTGGTATCTATATCGTTCATTCTTATCATTCTACATGGTGTGTCACAAAATCTTCGTCGCATTTATCCCCGAAAAGGGAAGCGACCTCTTTGGCGACAAAGATAGTTGTAGATTCCGCAATGCAGTCATTATGAGCTGAAATGCTTATACCATGTGGCGGACAGCTTCTCAACCAGACAAGACCAGCTTCTCATGTTTATACTTTCTCTCACATTAACTGTTGTTTTTTTCTTTTTTCTCCAAAATAGATAGGTAGAATGCAATGGAATACTCTGCAGAGGAAGAATATTAGGAGACTTTAGCACAAAAGGGCTTGTTTGAAGCAATGAAGACGAGTTACTGAATCAATAGTAATATGCGACGATAGGGCATTATAGGGAGAATTGCATACCTAAGCAGAGTCAGCTTCACGGGTATATCTCTAAGAATTAAACTTTTCTGAGTGTAATTATTCAGTTAGGGAACGGTAAGATGGTTTTGTAGGTGCAAAAATTAGCAGAGGTGTCTGAAGTGACAAATAAGCATCGTGAATGCCGAGTAATTGGTACCTATACAATGAAAAAAAAACTCCCTGCAAATTTCTACGCATGAATGCTCTATGTTGTTCGTAACAGTAACGGAAAGAAAGATTCGTATGAATATTTTCATTAGTAACAAATATTTTCAAGCCGGAGGGTTCACGATTTATGCGATTATTATACATCCAAACGAGAAAATTCCTGCAAAGTGAGCGCTACAAAAGATTCAAGAATCGGAGCACAGTTTGGGATGATATCAAGACCTTCCAAATTAATTTCGAGATGAATTGTCCAGGCAGCTGACCACTACCAACTGCCTCCATCGGAGGCTCCTGCTACTGCCACTACATATACTACTAACTATTAAACCTACCGGAGGGACAGAACCAGTTTCGTCCCCGCTCTCCAGACGAAACAGAAGGCTTTGGAAGAACGGAAATAACTCACGGAAAAAATATTCAGCCCATGGCCCGAACGGGGCTCACGTTTCGAAACGATGGAAACGGGAAGAGAGAGGAGAGAGAATGGGTGAGGAAATGCACGGTGATGTGGAGACGTGAAGAGAGGACCGAGGAGGCTTTGGACGGGAGGATGACGGTTGCCACAATCCAAAGAGGTGGAGCAAGAGAAACTGCATAAATAAGAATAATCCCATCTTCGAGTCACGGTCTTTCGACCAAACATTTTATTTTTTTAGAATAAGCAATATTAGGAGAGGAAAATGTGGAGGAAAATTCTAGCAGGGCAGGAGAAGGAATTTTTTTAGAGTGAATGCATCCAAAGTGATATATACTGCGGTAGAGACGGGTTGATGCGATTTCCAGGCCACAGACTTCCATCTAGAGGGACAGGCTTCGAAAAATTGAAATGGTGACGATTTTTTCACTGGAATCCTGGTCCTCAATAGGCTGCCAAGGAGGGATTATGGTCAAATACTCCATTTTTGGGCTGGAACACTTTTGAACCCTTGGCGCCCATCCCTTAGGTGACTACAGTCTCAGGGTCACTTATTCAAGATTTTCTGAAAAAATTGAACGTGGCATCGTTGAAGTGCGTTTCATACATTGAGATGAAATAAATATATAGAGTATTCCGGCTAGTTTTACCGCAATTTAGCCGTGAAAGCGCAGATTTTTACACGAGTTATTATAGAGATGGCTCAGATTACAGCAGAAAAAGGACACTTAAACGAACGAAAAAGTATATCCAAACTTGTGATTAAAACTGTTTATAAGAGGCAAAAAGTCCTAGGAAATTGGATAAAAATAAAATATTGGCATCTTATTGCCTATTTTTAAAAGATATTAGCGAATTGCTACCATAATTGAAGTCAAAATGCGCTAGTTCCATGCAAATGGAGATAAAGTAGGCTCCTAAGGCTGGAAAAATTTGGTGATTAAAAATATATTCGAAATTTCCAATGCAATTAAGACGTAAGTCAATGATCTATGACAAACCTGCTCGTCTGGACACGGTAACCACCAACTGCAGACATGCTTAACAGAATATCTTCGAACAATTTTACGAAACATGCACGAAAATGTAATTTTGACCAATACAACAAGCATGGAAAGCGAAACGTGCTCCCAATTATTAAGCGTTTCACCCTGCCCGGGGAATGCTCGCGCTCTTCAGGTGCCTTACCCTGCCTGGGGTAAAAGAGAGATAGAGAAAATGAAAGCAGTCCCGGACTGAAAGGAATTGCGGAGCAGAAAGAGCTTTACGGGAGGGGGGAGGAAGAAGGGCTGACGGAGGCGCGGGAAGAAGACCGCTCACTCTCGCCACGCTCCTCCTTCCCCTCCTCCTCCTCTGGACCAACGCCTCCGATCAATCCTCTTTCCTTTCCCCTTCCCTCCCACGCACGCACACAGGGACACACAAAGACGCAACTGCTCTCCTCTTTTGGAGTACACACATAAAGAGAGAGAGAGAGAGGGAGGGCCCAGAGCCGGGAGCAGGAACCCTTCCTTTCCGGATGCTCCCAGATGGGCAGGGAAGGGAGTGAATGGACGGAGGAGAAGGAGGAATCCGGGGAAAAGGGGAGAAAACGAGGAGGCGAGAGAGAGAAAATACGGGAGGTGGCAAAAGGCGAGGAGAAAGAGGATTTCCCGAATCCATACAGCTTCACGCGCTCGTCAACCATGCCCTTCCTTCTCCAATTATCCACTCCATCCCACGGATAGTTGCCTTTGGCTATAGGAAACGAGCCGCCAACAAATCAGGGCATAGCTTTTTTCTTATCCAGTTTGTTTCAACATCAACATTTACTTCCTTTCGGACGTAATAACGTAAAATGAATTTCCATTCTCATTTTCACCACGAAAAAATTCATTTGAATAGACCGGTATCCGAAACATTGATCACACCGTTTGCTCATCAAATGTAGTGGTCAATGCAATTCCAAGTAATTTAGGGCGAATGTATATACGATTGATCATTGCTGAAAATACTTATTCGTGACATAATTTTTTTTCATAACAAGTAGTTTTCTGAAATATGATATCACATCCCTGAATGAGGATTTTCATCACAAAGGATATCTGTGCCGTATGTTTGCAAAAACCTTCAGCGTTGACAGACCGGGATATTTAGGCACACAGTTTTGAGATCTAATTTAATGACTTCGTCTAGCAGTACACCCAATCGAAATAGATATAAACACATTTAAAGCAAGGAAAGTAGCAAAAGTTTAAGCGAGGGCTCCTGGATTAACTTTGTTGAACTAGCACAGGTCACAAAATGAACTATTACGCAGAATAGCCCACTCTTTTTTATTTCCGAACATGGTCTAAAAAATAATTGTTATTGATAGCGACAATCATTGTCCAAACTAAAGTCAAAAAATAAAAACGGGTGGAATATACAAAATGCAAAATCATTTATTAGCGAAAATATTCGTATCACAAAAAATAAATACCGTGACACAAACTAATCCCTGACTCGGGGAGAATGCTGCCGAAAAAACTACAAGGAGAACATTAAAAACTGCTTATGGATACCAATCGCCGCTTGAGGGAAACTCGTAGAAGAGGCAACGAAAACCTATCAATTCCCGTAATACCCACTCTTCCACAACACTCGAACGGAAGAAAAACCTTTATCCTGCCGTACCCTAATCCAACACCATGGGTCCTGTATTCCTTTCCCCTCTACTTTTATCCTCCCAATTTCGGCCTTCTTTCTCCTCGACTGTCTTCCTGTCCGAAATAAAAAGGGCCTGCCTGCAGCAGCGAGATAGAGACAAGACGGAAGGAAGAAGGACTCACGCGAGCAGAAGAAGGAGAAGAGGTACGTACAAGAGAGAGAAGAAGAAAGGGTCTTTTCGGCGGAAGGTGGCGGGGTGCGAGAGAGGGCGCGGGGGTCGAGGGAAAGAGAGAGGAAGGTCAAAGGGCGGTCGACTCGGAAGGACGAGAGTGAAAGAGAGACAGGGAAAGGGAGAAGGTAGGTAATGACACGGAAGGAGAAGAATGGAAGGACGAGAGAAGAGAGAGGAGGTAAGACCCTTTCGAAAGGACGCCGTGGTTGAAAGGCTGGTGGGGGAGATAAAAGAAAGAAGTCATTCCGAATGGTGAAAGAGACAATCCAAAAAGCCAACTGCCACGGCTGGAAAGCAAAAATGCGGAAAAAGCGTCACAATTCCAAAGGGAAATTATAGATAAATAAAGTAGTAAAAATAATACGACAAGCCATTCATATTAGCACGATAAAATGAAGAAAAACTGACATGTGAACGATACAGAACAAGAGTAATACTAGAAAAAGAAATTCCAGGAAAGATAATTGAGGTGTCTCATTTTCTACGTCACAGGAAAAGAACATTCGGAAACGACACAGAACTTCCTTTCTTCTTTGAATTTTCGTTCATTTTCGCCTTCACACACATGTAATTCAAGCAGTAATTTGTGTAAAAAAATAAAAAAGACATAAGATTGTGTTGAAGTAAACAGGGAAGAGTAAATGTTTACCTCAATATCGTATATGCATGGAAATGGGATTGACATTTACTTCAATTCACTCCTTTGGAGTGCCTTCGAGAAAATTCGGAATAGAAGAGCAAGCAAGAATGCTTCCTACTCTTCCTCCGTCCCTCACGACTCAAAAGGAAGAGGTCGCTTCTGGACGGCCACTACGACTGCGAGGCAGAGGAGTTGGAAGATGGAGACCCTTTTGCCTTTTGCTATACCCGTCCGTCTGTCCCTGCCTGCATACCCTCCAGCCAGGACCCACCCACGCAATCCTCCTCCCCGAGCCCTCCTCTGCCACACCGGCAGGTCGCATTCTTTCCCACCCATCCTCAGCTGCTCACTTGCCAAACAAACATACAGGCACACTCCGCACCCCTATGCCATCTAGCGAGAAGAGAAATAGGGACCCACCCAGAGGTACCATGATCTTCCCGTCAAGCAACCGACCACCACTGTTGGGTAACAGTGATGTGCCGCTGTAATTCGAAAATGTATATCTTGGTCCGAGTAAATAATAGTACAATACTTTATACACCACTTTAAAGATAATTTTACTGCTATTTCGGCAATATTTTTTATTGTATGATAAAACAAAAAATGTATAACACATTTATGCAATAATCAACGCCACGCACCCTTAATTTAGCTGTTTTGTCACCTTCATGAACTTTGTAACTCAGCCTAGAGAATGTAGAGAATAGTTTTTCAGGTCTCCATCCGCGTTTATCCATTTTTGATGGACAATATTTTGCCAGCGTTCACTTCAACGGCGTAAGAAATCACTTCAGCGGACCTGAAGAAGCCAGCTGGAACCCTAACGAAATATTGTCCATCAAAAATGGATAAACGCGGATGGTGACCCGAAAAACTAAACTACAAAAAACTCCGCGGAGGCCCTCACCGAAACCTCAGCCTAGGGGAAACTACTCGATCTACTGCATTGACTGTCCACCAAAAGTTGCGAGAATTAACAAAGTTACAAAATTGGCAAGCGTAAATTTTTAGTTGTTGCAGTTTTTAGTTTTAGTTCTTTAATTGACGGCCGCTCAGCAGCTCGTGGGTCAGAGTAAGGGTGGTTTCCAGCCACAAAATAAAAGGAAAATATAACTTAAGACATTTCGGAAAACTCAATACCATACCGAAAATGGAGAAATTGTCTGATCACAAGTTATTGAGCGTACTACATATAATTGGCACTATTGCTTCTGGTGGAGATCCGTTTCCAGTGTAAATCTGCATACTTCCTTAGGTACGATGTTGCATTAACAGCAGGAAAATTAACATGCTCCTAGCTTCAAATCTCGGAGTCCTCCATTTCGCAAATACTCCATGAAGTAACTTAATTTTATTGTGGTATTGGACATGATCCCTTCAGTGGCTAACTTGTGAGCACACGCAACTTAAGTTTGACAACACTGTTCTCCAATATGCCCCAATCGTCAACTAAATGTAGAACAGTCTCTACCCGAGTCAATGCGGAACGTTTGTGATGATGATATCTCAAGAAGAGGTCGATACACGGACATTCGTTTAGAAGTTCTCAACAATATGACTTCCCAGGAAAAGGATTCTAAAAAAAATGATGATCCGATAGGCATTCCTCCGCTCTGTGTCACGTGTGATTCGGTGATACTAAGCAACCAGCTTCATTTGACTTAAGCCTCGGCAGAAAACTAATAAAACTGCTAATTATAAAAATGCCTTCCAACTCTTAAAATATACTGAAGAAAAAATCGTTCTTTATCTATCCCACATCGTTTCAACACATGATACTAAAGGCTTTATTCCAAGCACCTATTTGATTCACGAAAAAGAGTGTTATTGTATAGTGAATGAAAAAGTATAGATTGCAAATATAAATAAATATGGCTCCAAATTTGGCATAAACAAGCTTTACTTGACGATTCCCATTGCTAGCGTGAAATAATGATTTTCAAGTTGGAACGCTCCGTCACATGTCAGCCACCAATAACAGAGTTTAGGTTATTCAACGTTTAAAATAAAAAAATGAAAAATTACAGTATACCGTAATTTTAAACCACCTGAAAAATAAGTAATGATTTTATTAAAATTCTAGTTTACATGTCCTCTGTTTGGAGTCTTTGATTCGAGTTATACCATTTCACGCTATTGTTTTTCCAAATTGAACTCGAAACGACAAGTTAAACGCAAGAATGGGTAAAAACAATGGTGAGAAGTAACAGCACTTCAGTAATCAAGCTGCCATCCATGCTCTAAGCTTTTAACTAGAACCACATTCCCCCGGGAAGTGTAACAGCAATAAATAAAATCCGCCTGCCAATATAGTTATTTCCGTTAATAGTACATTAATGCAAGAACTGAGGTCGCATTGGCACCTCAATGGACGTAATAATGACGTTGCTTTGACTGTGGCGGGAATAAATGTCGAATAAAAACATTCTCAATGAATTATCTGCATATTCTCCTTTCTCGTTGCGGAACCATTACTAAAAGCACTAATTTTTCACAATGTGACGATAACGTGGAATTCATTGTTTGTGTAACTCCCACCGTTCCTCAGGAACCACCGGAAGAAAGTCTAAAATAACATTTGGATTATTTGACAAAATCAAGAACGTACCGTGAAAATAACGCTCACACATACTTTGCCAGCCTGGGATACGAAATACGGTATCAAGTACGATATTTTCCAAAAAAATATATATAAAGTATTTTCTTACACTTTTTTCAAAAGAGGCGTGCGCGTGTTTGTGCGTAGGCTTCCGTAGACGTTCGTGTCACGGTTGTTATATCCTTTTTTCGCTCGCCTTTTTGCTTTGCTTTGTTTTTTTTAGCCTCTAGTCGTCCTTTACCTCATTAGAGACGGTACTGCTGGCGTTAATTAGCCCTGACGGAGGAGAGGAGAGATTATTTGACGTTGCGTCAACCAAATGCTCCCGTCTACTCTCTCCCTGTCTCCCTTTCCTAGGGCACTCGGGGAAGGATTGGATGCGGGGATGGCTTTGCCCTGGGTTGTTCCGTCGCGCGTCAAATGAAAAAAAAAACTACACCGGTGAAAATAGACGCACGCGCTACGACGACAAAATGGGAGGGCGGGCGGGTAAAATAATTAGCATTGCTGCGAAACGAATCACTGGTTCAACGCGCCGCCTGCATTGTTGCAATCAAGTGCACGCGTTGTCGCGGAGCGTCGTCCGGGGAAACATTGAAACAATGGAACAAACGCTTGCGACTAGGGGACAAATTCAGCCCTCAGACGCCGCCATGCAGCAGAAGGAGGAAAAATAATACATCTGAACAAGGCCATATCAAAAATAAAAACATCCAGGCGCTGAAACCACCACGTGTATTTATAAACCTATGAATTTTATGCTATAAAAATATTGTCGTTTGAAGCAACCCTCAAGAGCATGAAAAGAGAGGAAAATACGTCCATGTGGACCGGGAACAATAAGAACTCTTTCCCACTCCAATATCACCCAGTGTGTTTTTAAAAAGTAATGATGTTTAAACCAGAATTGCTACTCGTTTAAATGTACGGAATAAAACTTATCTTCTTTTAACAATATTTTCTGCCCAAACCGAAGGGATTGTTTTTGGCCATTATGATAAGCGACAAGGTCTTAACGGTTGAAATTTCACATCCTTCTCTAGCTGGAGTTCTCAAGGGTAGTTTTAATTATTAAAATCGCAAATTTGGACTGGATTAGAAGCTAATTTACCCTCATTTAACGAACATTAGAGAAAATTTGGTTGTGTAACTGTAAGCACGACCAAAGGGTTTATTTGTGAAGTTTAGCCAATAATATTCACTCGCAAAAGTTGTCAAATTCTTAATATTCCGAGTCCCTACTATATTTTCAAAGTAATTTCATCGTGTATGAAATAGTCAGCGGAGCAACGAAGGAAGATTAAAGGAGCAAGAGAATATCACTTCCACAATTATGGCTGGTTGCAAGAACATTTAGTTAAGGAATCACTAGTAATGACATCCATGAAGTTATATATCTCATGAAAATATTCGGGTTACAGGAACACATCCAATATTTACATAACTTATTTACCAATATTATACAGCTTCGTACATTAAATCTAAATTTCTACCGCCGGATAATATTTATGAGAGTTAAGCCTATGATTAATTGCTAATGCAATAATAATTAGCCACTAAGAATAAACAGACTGGCCATTTGTTTTGAAACAACTCCTTGGTCTTGTAATCAAGTCTCCAGGCGGTTCATGGCGCATCCGCCATCTTGGCTACAGGTGCATATTGCGGGTTTATGCAACTTTATTGAATGGTTACCATGGCTAATGGGTTCCATGACTGTAAGGAATGCATATGTATCGTTCATGTAGCTGGCCATAAAAGGAGAAATTTAGTACTAGACGAAATGAAACGCATACTTCAAATTAAGATTTTTTTAAACTTCCACTTCACTAGCTAGCATGCTACTAGTTATCAACGAATGATTTAGCAAATGGAAAATGATTTAAAAATTTAATTACACAACAAAAACGTTTTCCGAGAAACATTTTATTTGATTCCACTTATTCCCTAAGTTGCTGGAAAGTGAAAACAAAGAAACAGTCTAACGGTAACGCCATTACCTGAGAGCACCTGCATTTCCTCAAATGCTACCACTTCAATCTCAAAGAAAATCACCCCACCTGCCTGCATTATAATTGAGTTAACTTTTTTTATAAATTCAATTACCAATTTCCATTAAAGCAACAAAATGCAGCGCCATAATTTTCGGTGGAATTTTCCTCGCATGCTCATCCAATTCTCATTTTCACGTCCTTGGCCATAGATTTCGTCGTTCTAGGTATTTATCTAATCTTTCTGCGCAGCTAAAGAACAAAAGACTCGAGCCGGCCAGGTAGGAATACTCAAACTGGAAAGAAATGGAATCCAAGAAAGTAGAAGACTTCTTCGTTTCTATTACTGCCACTGTCTCCATCTCCCTCAAACCAAGTCGTTTCCCTTCTCAGTGCCTTAATTATAGAGCATCGTCTCCTTTATTTTCCCAAATTGCCCCTCTATCCCTCTCCTTTTTTTCCCTCCAAACTAGTCGGCCTGTTGAGCTTCTGTTCTTTTCTCCCTTACATAACTACCCTGTCCCTTCCTTCCTCTTATATTACCCGATGGTTGCAACGAGTTTCGTTAGCTGTCTCTACGTTTTTTTTCAGCATAGCAAAGGCAAAACACTCTTATATGCAAGTTAAAGTTTCTGGCCTAACTTCGTGGAAAAGAGATACATGTTGCTTCCTACTTTTTACACTACTATTACTACATACCACGGTTTATCAAAATTATGCCATTATCAAGGTAGAGAACACTAAACAACTACCTTGCTAATGACATGATTTCGTCGAAACCATGGTCCGCAGTAATAAATCAGTGCGGAGAGTACAATGCAACATTTTATTTCATACTCTTATATGTATTCAGTTGAATGACTGGTATTGAAAATTTGAACCTAAGTCATGATCTAAAAGTTTGTAACTTAAAATAATCCACGCCACATTGAGATGGGAATGCTGGACGGTTGTAGTGGGTCAGCAATAATAGGCGACTTGTGTCGCAGCCGGCAATATCAAATCGAGATTGGGGCATAAACAATAAAAAGTCGAGGGGAGGTATTGTTAAAAGGAGAGAGAAGACATTCTCTCTCGTGCGGATGAAGTTGACGGACGATAAAGACCCTCTCTCTCTAGCGTTAGAAGGAACCAGACGAAACGAGGGGGCTCTCTCCCTGACAGCAAAAGAAGGTAGAGAGCAAGTTATTAATAAGGTGCAATATAATTGTGCAGTGACCGGTAAGAAAAGTGGTGTCAAGGGTGTTGGTGTTCACCTGGAGCCAGGGACACGAGGACCCGACGAATATCTTATAGAGACAGCCCGACCACCTTCCACTGTGGCACCAAATCCACTTCCACAGATCCTATGGCCCAAAAGGGATACTTGTAACTAATTTTAAGGAACATATATGTTCACCCAAGGGTGATCTTAATAATTTATAACGTGCAATACAGGCACGGTCCAATGTATTCGATTCGCGCACAAGAGGATTCAAAGTAAATTCATCTAACTCATCACAATCTATTCAGTGACTGGTGATCAAGAAAACAAAAATAAGGGCAAGGTTACCGGTTCTGTTCCGAGTTCTCTCTAAGATGCAAAACTAACATTATTTGCTGAAGATACTACCTTCTTATTTTCCCTCTATGGAATAGAGAGTTTGCTTATTCTTTCTTCATCACTCTTGACTATCATACTTAGTTAATGGTGGCGTCATTTATTTTTATTTATTTTATTTATTCTCACAATTTCGAAAACATCACATGACATGGCCTTTTACATCGGTTGATCAACATTAACAACAAACGAACACCAAAACTCATGTCCTCAGAGGTGAAAAACTTGAACCCACGACCCTCGGATTAGCAAGCGAGGACTTAACCCCGCCGCCACCGGGGCCGACAGTTACTCTTCCTTTAGCCTCCCTATGCCTCTTTTTCCCAACGGTGACTAATTTTTTACTTTAAATCCCTAAATAATCCACTCAAATACTATTTAAACCTGCGAAGAAACTTATACGAAACTCACAGTCGACAAACACTGACATGATTGAAACTTGTGATCACCCACCAAATTCCCGGGTAGGGCCTGGAAAGGTAATGAGGAGATTCAAATATATACCTACAGAAGACTCTCCATCAAATACCGGATTATGTTGTAGTCTTTACCTTAAGATGACGTTGAACGTCGAAACCCGGGTCGTTCCAAGTAAAGATACGTGGAATCACAATGTTACGAGTTTTCACTATATATCAAACTTATTTTTAGCTAATAAAAGCCATCATTAATCATTAATCAATCCGACTTAATCATACTAAGATATAACCGAAGACAAGAGACCCGAGAGCGGAAAGAACAGCTGTAGGTATTCATTTCCTCACTGGTTATATTAAAAAGGTATGTCATACCTCACAAGAATTATTAAACAAAATACATTAACCAAATAAAAAAGTGTACCTCAAGTCGAACTCTCGGAGTCAGGATTACCTTATTTCATTCATTTCCCTTATAAATTTATCAGTAACTTTTAAATTAGTTTTTTAGATAGTTACCCTCAGGGGTAATCCAACTTTCTGACTATAAAAATTCCAGAAATATGCTTATGTTTCCGAACAGGAGTTTTCCAAACTTGCGACAGATCGAGTTATTTCGAAAAAGATTATTTTACCCAACGTCCGCGCTCGAGGCAAGATACAAACCCGTAACTTTCAGTTACGGCAATCCAACCGGACAAACCGGGTGGACATGCAGCCTTTTCCTCTTCAAATTTAAAAATATGATGATATGGAGCTACAGACAAAGCGCTCACACAGAAATTGCGTGAAAGTTGAGAGTTTCGTATTCTTGGCGTTTTTCCACCGGATCCTGCTTCAGAAAAGTCCAAAAATTTTCCTTCGAGCAAGTTTTTATACTCAAGACTTATTTTGCATTTCCTGGAAAAAATACCAAGAACAAGTTCACTGTTGATCTCTTCCTATTCATACAGATATTTTGCAGATTATATAAGGGAATGTAATAAAGTGTATCCTTCCCAACGCGTTTTCACCATCATCCTTGGGACGAAGATTGTGTGCGGTCTCTGGCTAGAATAGTATTTCCATTTTTCACCAGCAGAAGTGTATCGTAAAGAAAATTTGTAGCACGATTTAAATGAAAGGTTGTAAGATAAATATCCAAATAATCAAAACGGTATTTTTAATTCAATGTTGAATGCAAAAATGTTTACTGAGAAATAACAACTAATCTCAACAGAAAATATCTGAGAATATGTTTCAAAATACACAAAACAACAACCTGACGATAGTTTTTGTTTCCATAATACTTAGCACGATTTCAATACAGAATGACCGCTGCATAGTTTACCTATTAATACACTAGAGTGTAATGAACACGCTGTCTCTTAATGACAAATCAAAAGATGGTGAAAAAAACAATATTTTCTGTAATGAAACCGATACTTTTAGTTTTCTCTCATCGATTATACGAAATAATCAACATATAAGTGAACACAAGTATTTTGAATATTTGTGTGAGTAACGTGGAAGTCTTAAGAAGAGTTGGAGAGAAGAGAAGTCTTTGAAAACCTTGGGAAGAAGACGAGACAACTTTATCGGCCACATCATGAGACAAGATGGTCTGATGAGAATAATCGTCGAAGGACTGGTGGAAGGGAAGAACGGCAGAGGAAGGCCTCGGATGAGATACATTGAGCAGGTGATGAAGGATGTAAAAATGAAGAACTATGTAGGTGTTAAAAGGCTTGCTGATAGGAGAATTGAGTGGAGAGCTGCGTCAAACAAATCTTCGGATTGCTGACTGATGATGATAATGATGATGACAAATATTTAGCGCTAAGTCATGAAGGGGAAGAATATTTCATATAAAAACAAATTCACAAATATTGACATGACCACATGCACGATTCGCAGAGTATATTTTGAAGCAACAGACTCTCAAACAAAAATGTTTTTTTATCATGAAATAATCCCCTCTCAGAGGTGATAAAAATAATCAATCGAAGAAACTCTTAAAGCCGTTTTACACGGGGCACGTAATTGCACAAGCTAATGTAAGTGCAATCGTGAATTTCAAAATGCACTGTGTAAAGCGGCGAAATTCAAGAACGCATGCACGAATGCATGAATGCGAGACGTCAGAATAGCCCCTGCTCTGATTCGGTGGTCGCATTCTTGCAATTTGTACGAATAGCACTCCATCTAGCGGTCGCAGAATTAACGACATCTAAGTTCACGGGAAGTTGACTGACGAAAAGGTTCGATAACCTGAGTCATGGGTGTTTACAGTTATTCTTTGTGTGGGAGGATATTTACAGTTACTCGAAGGACGTCCAAAATTATAGAAACAATAATGAAAAATCAACTAGTGTCGCATTTTGAAATGAAAAATATATTAACAGCTTGCCAATTTGGCTTTAGACAAGGCAGGTCGACTACAAATGTTGTAGAAAGCATTTGTACTAAAATCACTGAAGGATTTGAGAAGAAAGAATATACAGCAATGGTGCAATGCTACCTTAGTAAAGCCTTCGACATGGTCCCACACGACATCTTAATGAGTAAGTTACAATACCATGGAAATAGAGGCATGCCATTGAATACCTTGCCTAGCTTTTTATCTAGTAGAACCCATCAAACTTCTGATAAGAGTAAGCTATCCAATAAAGCTACACTTACATGTGGAGTACCTCAAGTACTAAGACCCTTTTTATTCATAGTTTATGTAAATGATCTTTCCATTTTTCACTGAATGTCAACAACGTCGTGTACAGAATATCGTATCTCTCCTGTTTAAACAAAACACTCGCTCTTAGCGTACTTATCAGACGACTGGAAGTCACGAATGAATGCATGCTTACGACCACCGTGTAAAGCAGTCACGCATTCGTTTTCGCAATAATTATTGCACGGCAGATTGCGGAGTTAATGGTGTTAAGTTGTGCAATTGCGTGCCCCGTGTAAAACGGTCTTTAGGGATGGAGCACTCAACTGTGCAATGGACGAAGATCGTCTCACGAAGGTTGACTAGAAGATTCAGCCGAACGTTTACATACTTAACAGGTGTTCATAGAAGTGGGCAGACCAGTTAAATTTGTGCATGCGTCATGCGCCTCAGGTGTGAAGTGTAAAAGTTCAAATAGACTGATTTAAAAGTAGATGCTTCGAAAAGATGCCATTTTTGAAACAGACACCTCTTAAGGACCAGATACTTCTGGGGTACCAAAAAGATTAACTCATTACTTGGGTACTGACAAGATCATACTCATGAATGTATTTCTTGTGACAGTACGTCCGATAAACATGATATTCATATCAGATACAAGAATACCAAAAGGAAAACTAGCAGCTCCAAACACAATGAATGCTGGAGTATACAGTTTTCCAACGAATTCTGATAGCCCAAGGACAAGGACTTTGATCTAAATTTTATGGAAATTATTTAAAATATGAAATTAGAGCCATCTTAGAAACCAAGACGTAAATAACTCACACAACGTCGTCTGTGTTGTAGCGTTCAGAAAGCTACGTGCTAAACTAGAATTTCACGCTGGTGGTGATATTGTCAAACAAAAATATGTTTCCCCAGTGAGACAAAAATTTGAGGGAGGCTCATGTTGTTTAAGCACATTTTTTTATATAACATTTCACAAAATACCACCGATGACTTTAAGCCCTCGCGAATCTGCAACTTCCATGAATCGAGGAGGCTGATCATTTGCACTGCTATGTGCCCCGCCTCTTTCTTGTTGCGCCTTTTTTCTCCCACGACGAGCAACAACCTTTCAAAGATTTAGAAAACGCCCCTTTAGGATATTCACCGGAGGAGAAAAACCGCTAGTCGAAACTTGATATTATTTGGCCCCATAAACGCTGGTATACGTCCTTTTTATGCCCGAGGGTTTTGAAAATAAAATATTTAAAGCTGGAGTGAACGACGGTAACGACTTTGACCACACACAAGAGGGACGAACCCAGCGACGAAAGGTATGCGCTCGTCTTAAGGCGGAACCATCTCGACAGCGTGAGTCAAAACAGAGTACTAAAATTCCCCTCTTTTTTTGTCCGGATAGCTTAAAAATAAATACTGCGCTCACTGATGACAAGAAATGGCTACCACGACAACAAAATTATGGCACAAAACCCACAAATTTGTCGAAGAATAAATTTTTAATGGACACTTTCAAGCAAATGATACCCACTGCGACGCAATTTCAACTGAATTAACACATCTTGATTTCAATCACTGCAGAAATGGATACACAAAGGATATGGTACTGTCCGTACTGTAGTACTTCATGATGACTGATAGTCAGTCGAAACACGTGAAGTTCGAGTTGAAAATAAAGTAGACAATACAATATCCTTTGTGTGACATTTGAAAATGCTGTTCTAAAACATCTCTCCTAAGAAAGTGGAATTTATTGCAGTGATTCCCTGATAATTCGAATATATGAAGTGCAGGAATATATACTTTACAACCGTTCAATTTACCGGGAGGATCTGCTTCTAATAAACAACTTTATTATCAATATTACATTAGAAAAATACTATTTCTCCATGTAAGTGATTATAAGTCCAATCAGTGAAAAGAGCAGTGTTAAAAGGTAGGAGTAAGATGTTAAAAAGAAGTTGTTAAAAAAATAACAAATGGTAAATTTTCTACTTTTAAACAGACGGGAGCTGAGTACCTGGACCTCGTGGCTATAAAGAAGAGGCTTGGGAAGAACTTATTACGGGTTATAGAGTTGTACGGGGTTGATAGGTGGAATCATATTGCTACAAAGGACGTACTCCGCACGATTGTCTTTACAAGGTGGTTCATTGCTCTCAAACTCCAACAGTTGGATTTTTGACGTTTCTTCAGCACAAAGAGTGCCTTCTTTGCTTGTGCTACTCTTTACGGAATATCTTTCCCCCTTATAATTTTCATCACTGGTAATATTACTTTCAGGATAACTAAATTCTACCAAGTGTGCCAATACAATTGTCACGATGGCTTTGACTTTTCAACGTTCTGAATTTGATCTCGAGTGTGAAAATTTTTTCTCTTGCACAAAAATATCACATCCCCTACGTTCAAGAAATTTAAAGCGAATGTAAATCCCCGAAAAGGAGACAATCCATTGGGAGGACCGCGTAAACGTGATATACTGTCCGGATGCGATAATGAGAAGAATCACCTCTTTAATTTCTAAATATACCTACTCACTTTCCAGGAAATGCACTGTAGTGTCATTAAAAGAAACCCTTTCCCAATAAAAAAAATCTCACACGCCACGCTCAGGAGACATCATTCTTTCCTTCTTTTTCCAGAGGATTTAAAGAGATTTTTAAGACTACACATACATCTCCCTCAACCCACCACAAATTTCCTCGCATGTTTAAATGTATAAATAGCCCGCACATCCATGGGGGGATCTTACCACCTCTAGCCGTTTTCCTGGAGCAAGACTGTGAGCCGCGGAGCCCTCCCCCTCCGGAGTCTCCTCAGCCAACGATTCGGCGGGGGAATGATTCGCCCCAACAAGAGCCACCCTCGCCAACCACCCATTTTTATTATAAGCGAATACGTCCTCATCCTTATCCCGAATGCGCGCCTCACATGCAGGAGAAACGAAGGTTTACACGGTGGAAAAAAAAGATACGAACGAAAAAAGAATTGAAACCGCAGGCCGTTTTTATCACGGACTATTTTGATCTGCGCCACCAACGTTTTACTGCCATTCCACGGGGATTCTCGTCTTTCCCTCTCCACAGAAGAACATGCTCGTACAACCGGATGTCTCCCTCTCATTCCCCACTTTTGCCCCCTCCTCCTCCCCCCCCCCGCTGATCTTTTTAGACAGTGTTCTTTTACCTTCGACGGAGGACTTCTCAGGATTCCGGCACATCCAGTTGCGTGCCCCGGAACACTTACGGTTCAATGCAATGCTCTCTCTCTGCGTCACTTCTCCAAGTGTCCATTACCCTACTCGGCACTCGAAGATACTGAAGCCTCTGCACAACAAAATTTCCGGGAGGATACCCCACAAAGTGATGGATTTAACATTTTGTTTAAGTTGGACAATGACAGAACATGTATTCCGAGGGTAAAGTAATTCTTTCCATTGACAATACCTGAGCACACATTACCTTCTCTCCTAATACTACGGAGTGTCCTACTAAATAATTAATCATTCTCAATAAAGTACAAACGGGCGAATCCAAGATAAAAAGTTACATAAATTGAGAAGATCTTTTAACTTGTGCACAGTTTTCATGGGGCTAAACTGTACAATATTTCATGCCTATTCACATCAACAGAACGTTTACGCTATCGTGCAGATGGAGCCCAATACATGGGTAGTTAATTCCACAAGTAATCTCATGTCAAAGGCGCCAATAAGTTAACAGAAACGAAGTGATCGCTGCTTGACAATAAATTTAGCAACTATAAAGCGCATCAAAATCCATACGAATATAGTAAGGGTAACTTTATGACCAAGATAAGGGACATTTTAACACCTCCTGACACCGAGCATTCCCACTAAAGCTTCCCAAATTTAATCTTACGCTGCAGATTATGCGGAATAAGGAAAATAAAACACCAACAGCCAACTTCCTCTCCACAAGAAAAAAATCGGGTGCCATCTTGAGGAGAACCAAAAATAAATTTGGAACTAAATTACTGAAAGCTGAAGCAATTCCCCGGGAAAAGTCATTCCGTAGTCAAACAACTCGCGTTATATAAAAAAAATCAACCACATAACCTTCCCGACGTCGCCGGTTTTTTTTAAAGGCGTTAAAAACCCACAAAAAAGCACTGATTAAAATAAATTAACGGACAAAGTAAGAAAATAAAAAGGCGGAAGACCACCTCCTTGGGGGACTCCGCTGGTCCGTTCGCCCTCTAAGCCAAGCGCGCGCGCCGAAGGGGGTCCCAAGGAGACATCGCAGCCGAGTCACCAAACGACCCCTCCTTCACCAACCCACCCACCCCTCATACTAGTCAACCGAAGTCTTTTTTCCTCCCCTTTGCCCCCCCCCCACCCACAACGCTCAAACCAAACGCTCCTCGCGCGCTTTAAAACATTTCGGTAAAAGATATATACACACACACACTCACGAGGAGAGACATAGAACCAAGGAGGGGAAACAATATTACACCTGTCTCTTCCTCTTTTCCTTCTCCCGAGGAACGGAATGACCTCTCCCTAGGGACGACCACACTAACGTTCTAGAGAGGCGGGAAAAATAGTAAAAAAAAATCCTGGGATAACGAGCGAAATAATTTCCTTCACCACCACCATCACCACTAGTGTCTCCTCCTCCTCATCTACCCACTCGTCTGAACGCCCTTTTCCCAATACCTCCCTCCTCATCCCATCACCCCCTCTAGCGGCGACGCCACCTCACTCACAACCCACCCTTCAGACCCCCCCCCCACAATCCCTCCCCCTTAAAAACGTCCACTCCCCTACATACATTAACCCACCTATCAGATGGGACACCCTTGGGGACCGACTCGAGTTTCAAGGAACCCCTTAAAAAAATAATACGGCAGAAGACAACGAGCGACAGGGAGAGAGAGAGAGAAGGAAAGAGAATGAGGGGACAGGAGACGGGACGAAGAGGCAAGAGGACGGAGGTAGTGTGGGAAGTTGGCGGGTGGATGAGGAGGGAGGTTTGGGTTGACAAGGCAAAGCAGGCGGCGGTGAGTCGGGGAGGGAGGTGGGTTGGGAGGCAAGAGAAGAACAGTCAGGCCCTCTTTCGTTTTTTTATGGCAGAAGTGTGTGTGTGGATCTCTCTCTCTCTCCCGTCTTCAACGAGCCATTTTGATGGTCGCCATGATTTTCATCCGGGCATTGCCTTCTGTCCATTCACTCTCGCACGGGCATTTGTTCCGAAACGACAGTTCCAGGATGTGGTTAGGACGGATAACCGGGGGACACGGGCGGAGAGATGGAGAACGAAGGGAGGAGGAGGGAATGGGAGGGAATGGGAGGGAAAAGAAGGGAAGGGGAGGGTTGTTTGTGGATGGAAATGAGTATGGGCATAAAAGTGCGCGAGCGGGGTAAAATAAAAAATAAATATCTATATATATAGAGGGAAGGAAGACGCTGGAGGGGATGGAAAGGATGGATAGAGAGAGGCGGGGGAGGTATTTTTACCACAAAAATAGAGCGAAGAGAAAAAAAAAGGAGGGAAAAAGAGGTCCTTAATTGCGAGCTAAGGAGGTCCCTAAACAGGTTATAATCAGTTCTGGGAACGACGCGTCCGAGATGAGAGAGAAGAGGGAAAGGTTGAGGGGCGCGTAGTTGCACGCGACGTGTACCTACGCCGTGTCATCGGGAATCTTTAACGCACCGCCGGAGCAGTCCGTTCGGACAGCCGCCCGCCCCCGGGTCCGTCCAAATCAAGTTATGTGGGTTGAAAGGGCTGCTATGCGGGACACAAACGACCTACGATTCAAAACTACTCAAGGCGATGGATCGATGGTTTGAGGTCAGGAGAGGCAGGATTTTTGAAAGAATACCGCTGATTCACCTAAATTGTTAATCAATCGCGTTTCAAACTGTTTCCCACCTCCAACTCATCATCATCTGTCGTTCAATCCTAGGATTGGTTGGTTGCAGCCCTCCACCCTTCCCTATCTAATGCTAGTCCCCTTACCTCCTGGTATTTCTTGATATGTACTTTCCTCTTTACTTGGCCCATTAACGTATTCCTGGGTCTTCCTCTGGGGACTTATCCCTCTATTTTACCTTCAATTATGTTCTTCACGAACCAATTGTGTCTCAGGTTGTGTCCAATCCCTCAGGTTCTTCTTTTCTGTAGGGTGTTCCACATGGTCCTTTCCTCTTCTACTCTTATGTACACTTCATCGTTTCTCATTTTTTCCGTCCATTTTATCTTTAGCATCCTCCTCCAACACCAGGTTACGAAGGCTTCCAGTCTGTTCTGGTCAGACCACAACCTCAGTGGAATCTCTAAACCTCAGGCTAACAAACATACGATGAAAGGTCATCATCGTTACCAGTCATTCAATCCAAAGACTTGCTAACTGTAGACTAGCATTCTACCCCATCTCCGATTGACTCTTTTATGTCCTCCAAGCTCTTCTGTTTCATTATTAATTTTATTTGGCCGAAATGAAATCGTCCATTAGCCTTCCGATAAAGTTACTAGGCACAATATATATTTTAGGGCCAATTTTACGGGTTTTCATGAATCCTTAAAACTAATTTGGAAATATCATCCACAGGACGCAGTGATTAGATGCGTCATTTTGGAAAACCTTGCTCTACAGCGTGCTTTACAGAACTTCTACACTGGGAGTGACGCGGTGTGTGTGACAAGGAGGAGTGATGGGACCTCTTTTGTTCTCCATCCGTCCAAGATAGCTCATGGCAATGCTCCAGTGTGTCAATCCAAAAGAACTTTGAGTCGAATTCCGCATCGGGCATTCATGTTCCGTGCATCCGCGACGGTGTGATACGCCCTTAACAGATACTGTAGCCAAGAATTATTTCAATTCTAGTTCTCAAAGCACATGAATGACTAGAAACCAGCGTAAAGAGGACAAATAATCAATTTTACGGACTACATCGAACTATACAGAAAAAAGGAATAAAGCCTATCGCAAATACTCTGAATTAAGCTACATTACGTAGTGACGCAATGAAAAGGGGTTAAAAATTTACTTATCAAAACGTTTATGCATACTCAAAACCTGCTGAACGGAAATAGTGACACAAAATTAAAGAGGCGAAATGATCCCATGAAATTCAGTAGAGGTAGGTGCAATTGTTTAAAGTCACTTTCACATCAAAAGTCACATGTAGAGCAAAGAGAAAAATTTTGAGGGTTCGTCTCATAATAAATTATCGTAAATTCATACCACGCTGGTATATGGCTGGAGAAATTTAGAGAGAGATGTTATCGTGAGTAAATTCACTCTTGAATAAGAACGAAGAGTTAAGGTTCAATCGGAGAAGAAGCAGAGTTATAGATAAGATATATATAATAAAAATAGAGAGTAGAATTCATAGATTTGAATAATCTTTTTCCGTAGCACAACTTGTGACACAAAACCACGATAATGCAGCATAGAATTTAAATACAACACAATGAGGTACACGAGGAAAATTTATTTCCATACACATAAAGACACAACAGTCTCAGGTGCACCATATTTTGCAGCAAGTCATTGCTACGCATAGGTTTTCCACGGAAATACAATCAGGATTCCTTAGTATCCAGCCAACTACGAGCTAAATAGCACCAAGCACAAGAATTCTATTGAATAAAGAAAGTAAGTATATAGTAACCACAAGTTTGAAACTTCATGGCGTGGGGATATTTGGGGTTCGAGGCAATTAACGTATTAAAACCCTCGGAGTTACATTAAAAAGGGAGAAGAGGTTACTTTTGCAGTTTGAGAAAATTGGTCCAGAGAATACCAGGGTACTGCGTATTTGAAATAACCAAGCAGCTTAAGAGAATCAAAATCCCCTTGACCAAGCACGAACTGGACAAAACTGGAGCGGTGAATTTCCAAAAATCGCTCTATGGAGCGGATACCGAGAGAGGAAAAAACTGCGAAAACGAGATTACCAAAGTATATGAAAATGGGGGGAAAGGCTGAGGGAGGCCTCGGGGGGACGGGTTGACGGCAAAACTGGACAGGGGTCGTAAAGGAACGGGTGGTGTGAACCAAGAAAGAGAGAGGGAGAAATGGAAGGAAAGGAAACGGTGGAAAATTGGTTATTCATAAGGGAAAGGGGATTCCGATGACGGGTGAAAAGACCACCACTATTTGAAGAGCTTGGCAGACATTGGAGTGGAGAGAGATGAGTAAATTGTCGCCCGAAGCGAAGACTGCGTCATGTTAAACACCTCGTTACCCCCGTGCATTTATTTACCCAGAGGCGGCGGGAACGGGAAGGAGGCTGCCCTCGCCTGACGCCTAAGGGGGCCTCGGGGAGGCTCCCAGGGGGCTTCATACTTTATGAGAGGAAAGGCGTAGGACGCGACGGGTCATCCCGCTTAGAATTCAAACGGCGTATGCTTGATGCAGCTGCCAGGAGCCACGAACAACCCAATTCCACACTCGAATTGTACGTACCGAGAGTGACATATGATTCATGAACCTGAGATGGAAAGAA
Organism: Ceriagrion tenellum; assembly: GCA_963169105.1. Lineage (NCBI taxonomy): Eukaryota > Metazoa > Arthropoda > Insecta > Odonata > Coenagrionidae > Ceriagrion > Ceriagrion tenellum. The sequence goes on along the minus strand of OY720636.1, from coordinate 38,206,120 downwards.
ACTTCCGGCGGGGTGCACATGAGAATCATACCTATAACGTATTCATTTATCTCAGCACTTGATTCAAGTAATGCACCGGACACACGGATATCCATTTTCATTTCATTTTTTAGGCGAGACGGTGAAGACGCACGTTCATGATTTCCCCAATAAGAAGGCAAAAGCAGTAAGGTTGAAAGAAAGTGAAAATAGTAATGTCATCTCGTAGATGGAGATACGATTGGTACCACGGGCTCCCGTTTGATCACGTAAGTTCAGCATCACTAGGCTCGGTTCGAATGTGGATACGCGGGCGTCCGTTTTGTTCATAACGCTGTTGCCTGTGTAAGAAGGCGACACAATTTTTATGTTGCGGCATTCTACAGGTGGGTTTTAATGGAAGAGATTAAAATTCATACAGAATGTTACATGTGCAGTGCCCAACCTACTGACAATATGCTTTTAAATTTTGTTGACTTTGGTTGCTCCCCTTTAGACAACAATTTATTTATAAAATTTTACGTTGGTTTTACATAAGAAGTGGTTATACTGGGTTATTATTTTACAATACTTCTCTCCACACCCTAAGTAAAGCACTAATTTCCTTACCCAAGCCAAGCCTGACGTTGATCAAACCATTTTTCATGTATTTGAGACCTAAAGTGTGTAATTTATTACCTGAATCATGTTTTAATTAAAAAATTCTAAATACAGAAATGAAAAATATACGACCTTGGTTGTTTACTAAAGAAAGTCTAGAGCAGTGTTTTCCAAAGTTTTTCGAGCCACCGCTTTCTTTCACAAACCTTTACCCAGCATCCCCAACCATTAGTTTTAAAGTCATGGACTACATGAACAAAGAAAGAGGTTTATAAAAATCAAGCTAAAACAACTGTTATTGAACTATTGTTGATTTCAAATCCTAATGAGAGATAGTTTACTCATCCCCGGACAAGTATATTCGGTAATGACTCAGCCTCCAGGGCCCCCTTGCAGCCCCCTTAAATGAAAGCACCGCCCTCCAGGGGGCGGTAGCGCCCACTTTAGGAACCACTGCACTGGTACGGAGGATGTTTTTTTCCATAGTTTGAGGCTCAACTATGTGGAAGTTGAATTTCACAAATGAAAAAGTAACTTTGTTTCCTTTTTTTTACTTTTCATTTGTGAGGATTTTTTCATATAACTAATATTATTTGATACATGTAATGTCTTCAAAATGCTGCATTTCATTAATATAAGTGTGCATAACCTCTTCTGTAAATGATGGTAGCTGTATATCAGGTTTACCTTCATGGCTACCCAAAGATACTCCCCGATCTAACCAAATATATTATGTTGTAAGAATTCCGTGTCGAAGTAAACATAATAATAATTATCACTATTATATTTGTTTTTTTATCTCAGCATTAGTCATAAATTTTTTTAGCCTGTCTATAAAGCAAATTCTTCCCCTCCCCCGCTGACCCAGCAACTTCACCTGGGTCACGGCCTTAAGCAACTCTTCGCCCCTCGTTACTTCTTCCAACAACCTACTCTGTCTCATCCTAATCTCCTCCAGGAGTTTCCTGCATTCACCAAGCCTTTCTGCCCACCGCACTTTCTCCATTCTCCACCACATCTATATCTCTAGAGAAGTAGATGATATAGAAATTGTATACAACATGCTAAATACAGCGCATAAGTCCTACCCCGTTTGGACCCACCAAAATCCTCACTCAATACGTTTTCCCCCAGCCACTCGAACTTGCCTGCTTGTCCAAACCACGAGGCACGCTCCAGACACCGTGCCCGAGGCGCCATAAAACTTAAACCGATCCGGTTTTACAGCCTAATTCACTGAAGGAAGTCTTCATTGCACCCGGCGGTAAAATAAGGCTGCAGTAATTATAAAGGAAACAGCGAACTACTAATTATGCCCCATTAAGGATAAAGCGTGAAAAATTTTAATCGTGGTTGACGAATGATGCAGGCGGCCAGGGAACAGGCGTATTGTAAGGCTGCAGTTGATACATTAAAAACGACCTTCTAATAATTATACCCAATTAAATATTGAGTGTGAAAATTATTATGCGTTGGCGCCGGTCGCAAGGTCTAGAATAGGCGAGGAGTACTGAATCAAAAGACTTCAACGGAATGTAGGGATAAGAAGAAGTACTTCTAGCACTGACGAACCTATATGTTATCGGTTAATTCTGGGTTCTAGAAGTGATTGATATCAAATGTACTGTCTCACTCTAAGGAGTTATTAATATCGTAATTCTTCCATGCTTTGGGCCACATTCAAATCACGACATTTGCTACTGAAAAACATATAAACATGACACTATTCTAATTAAAAATGTTCATTTACCTCCGTACCCTCCATGTTTTTTTATTGTCCACTATAAGCACAACAAATATTTCACTCTTTCAAATTTGTAGTATGTTTGAATAAACTGGTGTGTATCAACCAATGAACAAATATCATTCTGGATGGTTTGAAATAACAGATTGGATTACTGTCACATTCTTTCCTATCATTTCTGTGGTTGAATCTAGTTAATATCCATTCCTATTGTACCGAATTACAAAACACGTGTTCTCACGTGATGTTAGATGTAACATAGTTTTCTGTATCTCCCTATTCATTCGAGTTTTTTTTTACAAGAACGGAGTTTTATTGTCATTCATCGAACTATCATAGACAGTCGGCAGTCGAACGTAACACCCAAGGGTGAAATTCCGCACTAAGACCAGATAGACAAGGACCGCATATAGGAGTTAGACCTGGGACTGAAGTCCCGGGTCCAAGTCCTCAGGCGCCACATCCTACATGTTGGAATAGCAAGTTATTGTGTAATGATATAAACCTTTATGATGCAACATAATGAACAATAAGAAGTAAATAAATATACTTTCGCAAAAGCTTTCATATTAATTCAATTAATAACGCCGAATTTCCATTGGGAAACAAATAATTTCCAAGGGATCAAAATGACCACCGTCGGTACTCTCAGGTACGCCCCATAGTCAGGTTGTTTTAGTGTTAAGCTTTATGTATTGTTCCGAAAACACCATAAGGTTGGTACCAAGCACTCTCACTCCTGACCTCGGAAGAAAAAAATGTATCGTAAGATACTTTCAGCTACGCATGTGGGGACAAGATTACGGAGGGGGTTGAAGGGTTGAAGAGGGGTAGAGTTGCGGCAAAAGAAAGGGAGAAATGCACTGAAGTGTAGGTTTCAAGTGCTATGGGGGGAATGTAGTAGCGCCCTCGCCCCCTTGCTACCTCCCCTCCACCCGCACTTGTCCCTTACCCCGTCCTTCAACCGAAAAAACCTCTCTCTCATATTGTAAAGAAGCACATCCTCATCTCTCCCCTACCGCGGCCAAATTTTTTTACCCTCCGCCATCACGTCTCTCTCTCTCGCTGCGAATGTTCAATTGTTTATTTTTTTCCTGAAGTTGCCATGGCGAAACGAAAGACAAAAGCGAGACACGGAGGGCATTATCGCCGCGGAGCCTCTGTTGGCAAGATGGTGGCGCACAAGGTATAAGTCCACGGTCATGGAAGACGAAAAAATGAAGGCAGGGAAGCGAAAGGGACCAGCGAGGTGGAGCAAAATGGGGTGCATGCATTCGGGACGTGGGAGAAAAAAATTTATATATATACCCTCGGGGCGAAAAAGAGAGCCAAACGGACGAATGGTGGAACCGAGCGAGATGACAAGCGTGGAGTCGGAACGTCTGCCCTGACAACATCAGGAGGGCAACGTGGGACAGCTGTGAACTGCGGAAAAAAGCGAGAATTCACTCATTACTTGAAAATATGTTTATTGATTACGGCCAGCGACGTAGTCGGGAGGATGGTCGATGAGGATCCGAATCCCCACAATCAGAAATATTTTAATTCGTTTTTAAAAATTGGGCCACTCAAGGAAAAAGTCGAGTTTTGGTTGTTTCACGGACAATAAGTTAATTTCATAAGTCGGTTGTTTTGAAAATTCACTTTCAGAAAATACACTTGAAATGTACAAGCATAAAAAATCGTAATAACTTGATGAATTCTTCCAGAAATTAGCATAGAAAGTTTCAAAAATCAGCTGAAAATGCGAAATCCCAAGTTGGAATAAATCATTCGCCTAGAAAATCTGAGGCGTCTTAATCCCCAGTGTATTTTTGCCCGTGGTTTTGAGTCCTGATCAAGTTGTATGACTTTTTCTCTGAGGAGTTCGCACTTTGGTATGAGTACTAGCTTGTGACTCCGTAAAGTTAATTCCGTTGCTGATCCCGGTATCTTCAAAATTCCATATCAGAAGTAATTGCTCACTAAATTGTTGTTACATCTATGCCCTTGATTTAGAAAAAAAAACTGCCAGATTAACCCCTCCTCCAAAACAAAATCCCTACTCCTAAATGATAAGAATGAATATACTGACAAGCACAGTAACTACAAAACCATAAACTACCATTCGATTAAGATTGGAAGGTTGCTTTGGGTAAAAACAGCTAAGCTTAATTGCTTTGTTGCATTGGTTAATTGCAAGAAGGTTGCTTTGGGTAAGAACAGCTAGACAGCTGAGGTCAATTGCGCCAGTAAGGACGGGTGAGTAGCTTTCATTGCGAAGGGTTATTGGATGACGGAGGAAGGGAGCGGAGGAACCCCGGCATCGGTATTGAAAAGCGCCGAGAGGACCACGGTTTAACGTCTCACCCGACGTACTAAGCACTGTATTTGAAGTGCTCTCCAATTAGTGGTGATGATTCAACTGAAATATCACGACCAATACCGGAGATCGAACCAGGTCTCGCAGGATGGAAAGCCAAAACTATAGCCGCTTTACCGAATATGTAAAATACGGATGGCGTCCTAACAAGACCTGCCACACGCTCACAACGAGGACTCGTAGAGACATGAAACTCGTGAGTAAACGTCTTTTAAAAACCCCCGGGGCTGAATCGGCCTGGCTTTAAAGTCACTCTGTAAATAGTGAAAATGTTTCCCGGCAATAATCAACTGTATTCAAGAGAATGAGCGATGGTAATTATATTTTGTAATATATTTAGACTAAAAGCTTAAGTATATGCATAATAGCTCGCCTGGTCTCTAATTGGCTAGGGTGGAGTCTATTTTCCCACGACACCTGCAGGCTACGGACAAATACCTTAGCCCTACCCCATTTCAACGCCCATTTGACTCGCGCATAGACTTAAAATGGATAGCCCCAATGGAATTGATAGGGAAGCCACCTAACGCAGTAACTCAGCCGCTATAGAGACGTCTTCACTACTCCGCCGCTCAGTAGGTATACGTTCATATATTTAAAAACCAAAGCAAAAAATAATTTTCTTCAAAAATAAAACGAAACCTTCACAGGGCGTTGCAATAAAAAGCAAGAGACTTCAATGAGTTGATACTGCATCCCATTAGTCAAAATTTTTTCCATCATAATCCATCAGACACAGTGACAAAAATGCATTACACTCAAATGCAACAATTCATTTATTCACTTCTGGTCAATGATAAGGAAAATACGACGAATTAACTTTTTGTAGCTGGACGAAAAGAGAATACGGCCGAGATTTGCTTAAATAAAGCCACTTTCGACGAAGACTCAAGTCGATGCGATCGATGGGATATGAAAATATGGAGATAAAAAGTGAATTGTAAGAACCTTACATTTTTATAACTGAAAGGACATCACACCTTCCGAGAATAACTGGGTGGAAGTAGTAGATTAAATGATTTAGGAGAATTCACTTTTCGGACACTGAAAGAGGAAATATGCGAAAAGTATATGTTGTACATACCTAGGTACTGATTGTTGGTTCAGTATCAACAGCTAAAATGTTTAAGTTGTCATGAAATATTGTGAAGTAAATACACACATTTCTCACGCATACACATTACGATACACAAAAAATTTCATGGCAACGATGGAGTGAAAAGGAATATTTTTTTATGCCGCGGATCTTCACCATGTGGTCAAAACACCTACTAAGATTATCGGGTCAAAACGAGTCGAAAACGAAAGATAAGCAACTAAGAAAACGCTCAACAGACTAGTTGAATATTTAGTGTGAACATTACGCGGTGAAACCAAGATCAAATAACAGGAGAACTAACACAAAAAACCGACAGGTAAAAAGAATGATAGGTTTTTTCCATCGTCACGTGATACATACTACTTAAACATGATTTCCCTATTTTATCATATGAATCTGCCATTTCCTCCTACTCCTCCATGTTCACGACAGGTGGAATGATAAAACGAATAGCCTACAGGAATATCAAAAATAAATATTTCACTTTGATTACCAATTCGAGACAAATATTATGCTTGAGCATTTTCGATGTAAATATACACTTAATATATTCATGAGAAAATAATTGTGCACGTGGCCCCTTTTTTTCCTTCCGTGTGTCCAAGAGTGGAAGCAAGAAGAGTGCGCAGCTGCCATCCCTCCAGGGTGATTCAATATCTAATGGTATCCCGAGAGAGTCATCCCAAGCGCCTTGTATGGTAACATCGTTAGAAGATACACGAGCCACAGGTAGGCATCGTGCAGGTAAAACACCGCCGAAGTACAAATTTTCATTTTTAATATTCCTGAAGGCTATCTATCCATTCGTTCCACCTGTCGAAAATGTGTTAGATACCTGGGATAGAGCAGATTAATGTAAAAAATAGGGATATATCATTTGATGGGAGGGCAAATTTTGACGAGGTGGCTCGAGTTCAGGTTTTCCATCACGTGAGCCCAGATTCGAACCCCGACGAAAGGAGTAAAATTTCAGAGCAAAATTCGTCAACGTTTGGGTAAAAGTGGAGATTATATAGGCAATGAAAGACTGCTATAGGCGAGTAGTCTATCAGAAAACTGCACTCAAGAAAATCCTAACATGCCATTTTCACAGTTTCGGGTGCGTAACAGTCAATTATGTTCTCCTTTTTCTTTGTCAGAGTGTTTTTCATATAAGATAACCAGTATTTCATCCATTAAGCAGTGATAGGGAACCACAAATAACAGAGCACAGATTCTATGAGTGGAGAACTTCAAGTTTAATCCTCCATACGTGGTTGTGACATTTTACTGCGGAACCTCTGGTCCCTATCCTGTAGATAATTCCAAAACCGTATTTCCTCTCCACTCTACCTCCATTCCTCAAGTAATCCTAGCAATGGCAACCTACCCCCTTTCCCTATCCTTCTTGCATCCCTAAATAACGAAAACTACCACCTTATTTAGCAGTTCCGCGGATCTTACGGTGGTTTGAGCGAGATAGCTCCCTAGTCATAATGGAGACCATATGAGAATTATTCGCTTCAATTTCAGCAGCTACAGACAGCATAAATTTAATATTTCAATATTAATGGTATGCTACTTTACTTTTACATTACTAGAATTCGAATTGATTAAAGAAAACATCAACTTGAGTCAGTAACTCGACTAATTTTTAAGGTTTTTTGGCAATTCTGAAAAAATACTGCGGTGACAATAAATGCATTAAAAATGGTCTAGAAAACATACCAACTACTCACTGTTAATGATTTGACGAGATTTAAGTGTAATGAATACCTTATTTTTTAATTAGGGTCTATCTGGAGTGCACAGACGTATCTGCCATTATCCACGTAAAAGGGCTGACATTTTTCTTCAAAAATCTCGGAAAGTAGTTCGGTAAGGGGCTGACATTTTGGCACCAAATGAGAACAAACTCATTGATAACTAGGTAGAATTATATTTCGCTCAAACTACCTTAAACGGGATCATCGTTAACAGATACAAACAAGCACACAGGTAGGCGTCGTTCGGATAAAACACCGAGCGCCCCAAAAATGCCCACGAGAACGAGAGAGGAATCTAAAAAAAACGGTTCACTGTTGGATTTGATATTGGGTTGTGAAAAAACATTCCACCGCCGAAGGAACAAAAAAAACATTGATGCCGGGGCCAATCGAGGTCCGACGCGCGCGCTGTGGAGAGGGTTTAGGTGAGACTACTCCTTACCTCTCCCCCGAAAACCTCCCGATGCCCCCCCGCTCCTCCTGCCCCCCCCACCCCCGAATAAGACCGACGGCGAGAAGTCAAAGAAGGGCGGGGCCATCGGAGGCGGAAGATTGGAGAAGAAGGCTATAACGGAGAGGGAAGAGGAGACGGAGGAGGAGGTAGGTAAGTTAAGGTGGGAGGGGGTGTGAGAGGAGGAGGCGCGCCCGCCGGGGCCTCGAGGAAGAGGAGGAGGAATACCTCAAACCCGAGGACGACGCAGCTGGCCAGCGGGCCGCCGCTCTTGCACACAACCACCCCCCCCCCCCCACACGCCACCTCCTTCCTAACCGGGTCTAGTTACTCCTTTTTTCCTTCAAGCGCTCGCTCATCTCGACTCGCTTATTCCTTTTTTTTCCTCTCTCCAACGTTCTTTCTCCTCTGTTCCTTCAAGCGCTCTCGGCTCTTCTTATTTGATCGCCGCCAGACATTTTGGTCTGAGGTGGGTGGGTGGGAGGGCTTTTTGGAGGAAAGGTGGACGGTAAGGGGATAGGCAGCAGTACCGCGCCTCGCCTATTATCAGCTCGTGGGAGGGAAATACTCGACTGCTCACAGGGCAGCACACGTATCTTTGACCCCCGAAGCAGAGGCGAGCGAACCGAGGACAGAGGACGATCGAAATTGGGAATCGGGACCGTCAAGATGGCTAGATTGGCTTCCCGTCCTGAAGGCCCGGGTCCGAGTAACGGTAGGGACGGAGATTTTCAGTTGAATCCCGGCTCCTGTCCTAAAATGGACCCTATTCTTGGATCCGAAGAGCCAATGAAAGAAAAGACACCTTATTTCCATATGCCGATTGCGAGTTAAAAGGCCATTCATCAGAAAATTTTCTTTATTTCTGAGATGAATCAGATAGAGGTTAAGAAAATCAATTCATAAAATATTTTAAACCACTAAGGCTTTGCATGCCGATTACAGGTGTAGAGTTACTTTTCAAATAAACTTTACACCCTCAATCGTCACTTCGTGGAAGTATTTTATACTTGAATCCATATTAAAACAATCCTTGTACTTTTCCACTAATATTTATTAATGCACTTTTCAAAGTATTCAATGTTTATTGCAAGATAAACATATTACATATATATTACTCTCCACAAAGTGGTTTTAGCGAGAAAAGATTGGCTTCGAATTAAATTAATACAACAATTACTGTACAGCACTGAGAGAATGTTGACAACAATAATTTAGAAAAAAAATTCCCCATAGCTTTTACCTTTCCTAGTCTTTTAAATCATAGCGCTTTAAAATGCTGATATTATCGGATAAATTAGGAACGTTTATCACGGTATAACGCAGCTGGTAGCTTAGCGACGCTCATATTCGTGATCAGCATATCGAATTCAATAACATACTTGTGAGGTGTATCATGGAGATGTGGAAACCAGTTCAAGTACAGTACTCATTCTGTCAGATGGGGGTGTTCAACCGGCGACATCCTGGAACCTATCGCCTAGACTCTAGGAGTAGACTATAGCGGACGCCGGGTTTCTCTCCACCCTTCCTCCAATTCCAAATAATCCATTCTTTTCATCCTCTCTAGCGCAAACGGTCTAAGTTGTCAGCCGTCAGTACGTTGCTCGCAGCTTTTACGGTCTTAGTACCGTTTCCATACGACAAAATTCCCTTTAACTCTTTACCCCATTTTTACATAAACCAACACATCTATTTGAATAAATATTTTTTAACACGAACATATAAAATATTATCATGATGCCACACTACATCTCTAGGTCTGACGGAAGCGATAAAATAAAAGAGACATTGGCGAACAGATTAATACAAATACTCGTTCTTCCCGCACACAATAAGCAACCACAAAAAAACTGAGCTCCACTAAATACACTCTTATAATATACGTTACTATTTCACCTCCCAAAACCTTACATCTTTACACGGCTGGTGTCCCAAAACCCTGTGCCACACGCCTATGCGTTGGCTCGCAGGGTAGTATGTAGATGTAGATCTACTCGATCCCATGGGTATAAAAGTTTGTGTAATTACAATTAGCTCATTATAATTTCGTTATGAGCTAATTGTACTTAGCTCATAACGAAATACCATCATCAATCGCAGAGAATTCGTTTAACAATCATGCAATTTATAGCATATGTGATGTAAGGGCATCTCAAGAGTAAAGGTACCAATTCGACGCGTAGTAAGAGTTTAAAGGCGTGTTTACAAGACGCATGTACCTACGACCCAAGTATATGCCTGAACAGCTGCGTGGAAAAATGCTCCAAATTTATACATGGGCTATGTTATGGCCACGCGTTCACGCATTCACGCAACTTTGGGTGTTTACACGATGAAATTTTAATGATGAACGTGTTCATGCATCTACTCGCGCGAGAACATGCATCGCGTAAACACGGCTTAAGGCAGGAGGAAGTTTATGATACGCAAGGCAAGATTAATAAAGAAATTCCTTATGCGCATCCCATTATCTTGGCACGCCGAAAAAAAGTTGTTAAGTTTTGTCAAGTATGGCGGTTTTGGGATAACCCGCGTCAAGAGAATCTTGATGCGGGTGATCCCAAAACCATCACTACTTCACGAACATGGACCGCGAAAGTTTTAATAATTTGTTAAGCTTTGTTTCAGTCAGCCTTCCGAGCAAGCGAACAACTTTACGGATACTCGAACGAACGGAAACATTCATGTACGGGTGTAGACGTGAACGAAGAAGCACACGTCTTTTGAAGGAAAATGAAGTGACTACATCGAGGGCAGAGAACGAAAGATATAAAGATCGGTGGGCCTTCCAATCTACGGCAGCAAGCACACTCCGAGGAAGTTTATTTTCCGTAGTCGTCACGGTCCCACCACCCCTTTAACCGAACCTTCCAACCCAATTTTTTTATACGAACCCTTGGCGAAAAATGCCCATAAGGGAGTGAAAGGTGGAAGAAAGAGATTAGACAGGCTTGACGATAAGAATTGGTGGCCACAGTCGTTCCCTATCAACACAATATCTCGACTGAAGTGGTCCACCCCCCTTTCTTCCCCCCCCAAATCTTCTTACCTTACCCACCCTACAAAACGCTATAGGTACTGGGAGACTCTTCCTGATCGAGGCCATGAACGTGCGTTGATTTCTTTTCTTCTTTTTTTTCGGGTGTTTCGTTTGGCGGAGAAAACAAAATGCGACGAGAGATGAAGAACGGAGGTCTGTAGCCCCCGGGGGCCAGTCTTTTTTTTTATATACGCATAAGCCTTGCGATAAAGTTGATGAAAATGGGCAAGAATTGAGCCCAAAACGAGAGAGAGCAGAGCGGAAGACATTCTAAACGCCACGCGAGATTACTTAAGCGGTATGTCTGTTTTTTCTCGTCACTGGGGAGCAGGTGCGCCTTCAAACTGAGACTACGCAAATAGAATAACCTTGCTAAAATGATCCGCTCCACGGGGCTATGTCAATATTTCCTCAACTCATGAGGTAACTACCCCAAACGCGTGCACCATCCAGTTCATCGTTGGCTGGTTGGCCGTTTGGGGAGGCGACTTAAAACTAAGGTCATTTGCGCCATTAACGACAGGTGGGTTGGACGGCAAGGGAGAGATTATTCGGGAAATTCGGGTCGGAGGAAAACGCGGTATTGGGAATAACCGTCTCTCCACGAGAGTCGCGGTGGGGTCCACAATTTAGCAACTCTACCAACAAAAGAATCATTGCTCTTAGAGTAGTTGTTCACCGCCACGTGGACAAATTAACCGACTAGGGTCTGTCACTAATTCATAAGTGTTGAAAACACAAACTAATATGCGGTTTAGTAATCCCTATCCAGAGAATTCTGGAAGAGGTTTGACGATATTGTAGGCGACATTATATTATTATATAAGAAATGTGTACTCAAAGTACATCAAGCATTTCCTTAAGATGCAAATCATAGACATCGGTCATGTACCAATTAATAAAATAATGTGGAGAAATACGAACAAATTATTAATCTTTTTTATGCATTTGAAGTGATCTCTTCATGGCAAGAAATTAGGGTTTAGGATTCCACTAAAATACCCCTGTCGAGAAGTGAACACTGAATGGGTAGATTTTATTCCAGCCACTTTACCGAAGTTACCTCCCACACTCTCTCCAATTCACTGCATATAATCAATTATTTCTTCTATTTTTCCAGCTTAATGCATCATGCAAATTTTCAGAGATGTAATGAAAGATCTAAAATAATTATTTCAAACGCTATTTATTTTTCTTAGAATAAGCTGCATATGAGTCTTAAGATGAGCATTAGCTACGTGTAGAAATGATCAAGTGTGAAGGAACGAAATGGAGTGAAATATGCTGGGAGGAAATTAAATAAACCTTAAATAAAAATTTTCTACTCCAAAGAATACACCATATCAGATCTCTTATCATTATATCATAGCAATATCAGATATTTAATAAAAATATATTCTGAGGTGTGGTCAAGTATAAAGTTGCAACTTTCTCTGAGTTCACGATGGTATTCCGATAAGTTTTAGCCAAAACTATCTCTTGCCACTTATCACACTCGAAAACAAAATTGTAAAAGACAGATAATCCTAAAAGCTCATAAAAAATTAGTCACAATTTCGATCTGCCTGCAGAGAATGGCTAAATAAGTCATGAATGCAAATATCAGTATGTATATTCATGCATGGGGTTTACTGCGAAAGACAATTAAAGAAAAATTAACCTTGGGATTATTCTGAAAGTCCACTGTGGAGGCTTTTTCTGTAAATGCGAGACGCGTTCACGCAGATCTAATGCGAAATGGCAAAAAGAGAGCCGCAGGAAGAAGCTAAGAAAGCGCAACGTCACTTGGTCTCGTTTGGCCGAAGCCCCGGCCCTACAAAAATTTTGTGGAAGCTCAAAAAAACACGCCTTGTTCTCCGACAGCAGAGGGAGAGAGAGAAAGAGAATGATGATCATGAGGAAATCATTATAGAGAGATCTCGGTGTTTTAGCATTGGCCGCTCGCAGCTCCCTCGAAACGCCCCTCGAACAATCAAGAGCACCTCGCCGAACAAAAACACTTCAAATTTCATAACGGAATTTCGCAACAGGAACGCCAAAGGGCAACTGGGATGCTCAGTATGGTAGCGTATCTTCCACTTCATCCAAACGTAGCGGGTTGGCACTTGGCCTTAGGCGTGGACCTTCCGAGGTGATCTGAAGTTACATGGTTATTATGTTGTGTCCGACGCGTCACAACGCAATCAGATGCCGATACTTCCATCTCCTCCTTCGAATGCACTTTTGGCACTCTTCTCGTCGTCATCGTAATTATCAAAGTATTTTATTCAAATATATTGTGGGTACAGTATATTCATCTCAAAATCTCTACAATAACTGCTTTTTCTAATATTAATTTTATTTGAAGCGTACCACTTATTAGCCATCCCGTCTAATGCCCAAAATACCAACTCTCCTTCTGCGATGACCAGTAATTCTCCTCATTTGTACCTTCTTCAACATTCAGTAAGCACTAAGTATTTTTTAATAATATTTAAAATAAATTTTTTGTAGTTATTTTTTGTGTTGCCAAGTTTTAAAAGATTTCACACCCCTTTTCTTGTATGGTGTCTTCCTGCAGTGGGTCTATTCGGTACCGTGTTTTTATCTAGCAACACCTCAACCCAGAATAGGTCCTACTAAGCTACTATATATACCTTGTCAGCAGGTTCCTATTTGAGCACTAACACCCATGCCCTGAGTGGTGATAAATCCACCCATGCGGGACTCGAACCCGCGACCCTCAATTTAGCAGGTGAAGACTTTACCCAGTCGCTACGGAGGCCGGCTTGGGCTGGATATAGGTTCAATAATCCTGCATATTCTCTAATTTGAAGTAATCATTTTATTTGATTTGGAGATATAAAATTACTTAAAAATTTTGGTTCCGTATTGAGAATGCAGCATTATTTCTCCGTACACAAATATTTAGCTCGAGTGCATTTTATTTTCAAATTACATGTGTACTTTGACGAGGGGTTGAATGGCAAATGAGACGCATGAGTCTTTAGCTCGCTCCAACAAAGCCGAATTAAAGTTATTATTGGGATTCTCTTCAATAACTTTTCCTACCTCCTGTGGGTTTATGTGCTAAGCCTCTTTACCATTCTACCCAGGCCCAACACTTTCTAATACGTCTCCTATCAGCCTAGTGCACACTATCCGTCTTTCTCTGCTTTAACGTCATCTACTTATTGTGGACGGTACTTGAAAATGGGCCCTCAAATGATTTATGAAATCATAAAATTCACCGATCATAGCTCACGCGGACATTTAAACGACACAAACCTTTTCCCCATTTATGAAATGTTCCCCACAAAGATACCTAACTCCTCATTTTCTATTTCGACCAATTCTCGAGGAAAGATTCTATAAAGCCGAATGATAGGGAAATGCACCATTTCTACCCGCTTATCCCCTCAAAATTCCTGAAAATAGCATCGTTGAAGGGGAGGAGACTTCCCCAAAACGTAAATTGCCGTCGTTTTCGGCGGGCGAAATTTCTGAATCCGGATAAAACCGAGCAGATGGCTCGGATGACAAATGGCCATTCCAGCCACGACCCGTACTCTATGCTCCCATCCACACGCACTCGTGAACAGAAGAAGAGAGAGAGAAGGGAGAGGGAAGAGAAAGAAGGATGTGGCAATAGAGGAAAGGATAGCGCTTTCCCTTGCTTTTTGCTCGGATTCGCTTGAGGAGGCCCCGAAGTTGAGGAGAGAACAGAGAATGAGGGGGGGAGGGAAGGAGGAAAAGGGGAAGTGAGTCAAAAGGACAAGACGAAACAACAAACCTCTTCGAAAGGAAGAACGGAGTGCATTCCCACGATCACTCCTCCATTTCACTGAGACCTTTCCCTCATCTCATACCTCCAGAATTATAACATCATAACATCGCAGATACACGCAAACGTCTCGATCTTTCCCTCCAAAAAACGACACATTTCTATTACGTCTTCCTTCCAGCGGTTACTGTGGGAAATACTTGACGGATGAAATAATACACGCACGCCTAAAACTTAAAACATGCATAATATGTATATCAATGGGGAGATTTCATATTTAACTTTTGTTGAGGTTGTCGTCGGTAACATCGCTCTTCATTTGCATACCGGCCGACCGGGTCCCAGCTAATCCTCGATGGTGGTTTGGTCCTCGAGGAGATATTATCTAATCCAGAATAAGCTGCTTCTTTCTTTGAAGTCACACCTTGTCGCTGTGACCACATGGTCCCGATTTCTAGCATTTCCAAGCGACACTACAATACGAAGCTTAACTACTGGTCTCCAACATAACCTGAGCCCGGTACTAATTTATATTCGTAGTCATGGTCCTATTTTTCATAGCACCTTCCGCCCATTATACTATAGGTACAGTTATAATGTTAGAACACTGATCATATGACAAATTTAACTTATTGATTCAATTACAATGATCAGGTCTTCATAATTATTTGTGCTCCTTGTATGTTTCTTATAGTTCACTTTCCCATCCAGCATATTCATAGTTTCTCCCTACCCACAATCAAACTACTTACATGGGTTTCTTCCCCATGTTCTCAACCTCACCCCAACAGAGAAACGTACCAACTCCTGATGACAGTTTAGGACATGCTGAGCGGTAAAAATAATCTATAAAAACAAACGTTTCCAGACAAGAAAAGCTATTTCCTGAATACAACGCCCTTATTTTCATCGTTTGTAGTAAATTCCTGGTATTGGAAAAGGGAAAAGGGGAAAGCTGTAGGTGTAATCATATACAAAATGCCCACCGTCACAATGATTAACGTTTACCGCATATTTATGCTAACTGAAGCTTTGAACTGAATAGTTCTGACGAAATCACAGAAACGTAGCACGATCCCCTGAAGATCTAGGCACAAGGCACAAGTAAATAGCACATTTTGAAGTAAACGATTTTGTTTTCATATAGAAAGCAATCTTATTAAACTTAAAAAAAGTTCTATATGCTTTTTAAAAGCAGCAATTTTTACTTGAAAATTTCCGATTTCTGCCATTATTTCAAGTCCCTAAATTCAGTTTTCTACTTTTCTGGATGATTAAGGTATTTCATAAAAGGGCAAGATATAGCTGCACGTTTCACAAGCTTAGATTATTCTACGGTAAAAATCTGACTACGTACATTCTATGGAAAGTTTAAAACAAAATGACAATAATATTCGTAGCCCATTTGGGCATAAAGAGTTTACCTCACGATGGAATGATATATCGATTTTATTACCCTTGAGGTGATGACTACGAGTTATAGTTTTCCCCAAAGTATTTCATCCCGAGATTTCGCCTGTATTTCCAAGTTCACGAGCTACACCCATTAATTTAGTAGGAATCACCTGATTCAGCATGGAAGAGTCATCATTTCTCCGATAGAAAACATGGTTGGTCACTCCAAAGTGATGAACATCCACAGAAAAAAAGAACATCCAAGTAAGGTCCTCAGAACCTTAGAATGAATTGCAGTTTAATCCATCAAGCACTGATGAAAATTAATTTGTGTACAGAACCCTACTTTATGTAGATAATGAATCAACCCTGAGACCTCATTATATTGAATTCGAACATGGGAGAAACAGAGAAACTACTTCATTCGCCATTCATGGAAATCGTAAATTGCCAGGGATGAGTGGTTTTGGGAAGGCTAACAAAAATACGGGAATACGATAGTTGAAGTTATTTAAGGCACGCAAGCGACTGAAAAAAATAGCGCAAAATAACTCGTTGCAGTAGAACAGATCCCATCTCACCACATGACAGTATAACTTCCACCATCATCTGTCGTTTATCTTATAACTTTTAAATTGAAACAAAATTCACAGCTTCTTTGAACACTTATATTTAATTATAGAGCCACGAATGTCTGGAAGCTATTCTCGCGTGGAATAGTTTCGACGGGATATATTCCCTATGTTAATTAAAGTAATAGTAGAATCCACAGAGGTAAAATATTCCATATGAAGCCGTCATTTTCAATATATATCAGTACCTTGTTTGGAGAGTAATTAATTAGCAGCTAGAAATGATTTGTGAATGAAATTAACCCTTTCCATACATTCAAATACAAGGACCAAGAATATAGCAGTGAGATGCTTCTCAATCCCTAGTTCTCCGTAACTTCCTCGACATTCACGACATTCTTTTCCCACCGTCCGGTATATTTTCATGAGAAGTCTCAGTGCAGATTGATATTTAACTCTCGAGTAGTATTTCTAATGCCAAAAGTTTAATACGAGCTTCTAAAAAACCATAAATTATTGTTTTCCGCTATCTGACTGCTAAAATTCCGTTAAGAGAACAGCAGAGGGCTTGATACACATCTAGTTGAGATTCCAATAAATAAACGCCAAATGATGTATTACTTTACGGAGATATTCCACGAAGTCTGGGAAGACATATATTTTTTAGTTCTTGTACGGTGACAACGAAAAGAGACTAATTTACCACTAGATCAAATATCTCTCATACCTACAACTAAGGACATGATCCCTACAATGATCAACAAGTAACAGGGTATTTTCATAAATAAATTAATCGATCTAAGATTCAACATTGAGTGCCATTATGAAAACAGGAGGCCTTTACGATATCAATATATACGCTGGATAATATCTCAGGCGCAGAAATAACCATAAACAAAAAGATGAATTATCAGAAACACGAAAACTGATGCTTTCCATAAATATTCTTTTGATAATATTTCGTAGGGTAGGGCTAGTTCTTCCTGGAGGAATTTTGGCAGGAAGGTTTGATTCCAAAAACATTGGATGAAAATGATAGCAAAAAATAATGTATGTGACAATTATAATTATTTTCACTTGTACAATGAGCACGAATCATAAGCCAGCCCAGCACAAACTGCAGAGATGTCGTCTCCAAGAGGAGCTGTAGCCGCGCTCTCGAGTCAAGGTTTCCCATTCCCATCGGCCCGAGGCTGGACCGCGAATAGAAAATTCCGGACGAGCTTATCATCCTCTCTTCGCACAGGTGGCGCACAATTCGAATTGAAAATGGAAGAGGAATTTTAATATTGATGACATGCAAGTCGGCGCGGACCGAGTTTGGGGGAAGCGCGGGGGGAAGCGCAGGAGATTTTGGCGCGGAGGAACCGCCGCGTCGCCCGCCCCTCCTCCCGTCGCATTGTCCGCGGGGCGGAGAGCGGCCGAAGGTCCCCGCATGGACGCGTGTGTCCGGTCGACGGGCGGGCATTGTGCGAGAAATCGGGTTGGTGCACTGACTGAATCAGCTACTGCGAATTGACGAGAGAGACGAAACCAACAGCTCATAATTTTCCAGCGATGGAACATTACGTTGGTCCTGAAATTATGACGCAACACCTATTTGACATTTTTACTGCCGATACAGCACTCGAAGATAAAATGAATTGCTACTGCCCATGTCAAATTGATGCTCTTTCATAGAACTTTTCCCTAAATTCAGAAAAATTAAATTATTTTCTCCCCGATGAAAAAAACACACCAGAAAATTTTGCGGGGAATAAGAAATTGGTTGCTAAGTATGTGATATTGAACTTTTATTTAGTAATCTTAATGATTAGGTTAATGGGAAGACGATTTATGTGTATTTATATATATTAGATAGTTCATGGCTTGGATATATTTTATGTAGACATTAGGTAAATGTGACATTGGACTTACTTTAAAAATAAGCATGCTATTTGTCTAATACAGTATAGAGGAGTTTTCAATAATGAGTTTCTATATGATAAAGTTGTTGTACAAATATAATTGTTCACAGCATCCTAAATTTTCATACAGTATGTATATATTGCATGGTTTATCTGCTGGTGGTCACAAAACAGGGCTACCGTAGAGGGATACCTGAATGCTTCTTTCGCTGTTAAAAATTTCTTATTATATAAAGAAAAGCATTTTTGGAAGAAATTAAATTTATCATAATTATTTATTATATAAAACAATTCAAGGATTTCGCGGAGCAACAGTGTTTTTTTGGAGTATAGTTTTGGTAACCATGACCGCATGGATTCTAATTTCGAGGCGGATTCGAATAAACTAAGAGATAGTGATTTTTTTGTTCAATTCCGTTTCCTATCTAGCTAATAAACGGAGGGAATTCAAGTTGAATATTCTGTCCGTCTGATGGCATGTTAAACTACAAAACCCTACATTTAAACGGTAAATTTTAGGCACGTACCGAAACATGTAATGTCAATATCTTCACAAAAAATACTGACAAAGAGTCTGCAAAGGATAAATATCATAGATGAAAGAATTTTAGGGCGTCTCGTCGCACAGAAATGTATCACATGTATCGCGGAAATAATTCATTGAACATGGCCATCGCGGATAATTAGTCCACAAATATAATTAACCCTTAGAGTGCCGGGGAGCTCTATCGAGCTCATCCTGTCTCTCGCGAAAAGTGCCAGGAGCGCGACAGCGCTCCTCCTGAAATGTCACTCTTAGATGCTGGTATTACACTGATTTTTCACAGATGGCGCCTCAATGCAATTACTTATGAAGCTTAAAGCAAAAATTCCTCGGAAATTTTAGCATAGTACCTAGAAAATCGGTTGGCACTCGAAGGGTTAATGATGTTGTACGTATAACTAGAAATTATTTAAATTTTCCGTTGTTAAGAATAAATTTGTACAGTACAATGGTCAACTATTATCTGTGTTTCGGCGTAGTGACTGCACAACTGATCCACTCAAAATGGTCGAATGCGCATATCTAACAGAATTTATGGCAGCATGAGGGCTTTAACACACCCGCATGCTGTCATGCCCTCGATCGCGTCTATTCTCTTCTTTAATTTATGTCATAAGCAATCTGTCACCTCCCGGCGACCGTTCAGCTTCGAGGAGATCAAAACGCACGACGACAAGCATTTTGTATCTACAACTAGAAAAGGCATCAAGAAAGGCTACCGGATGTGTATTGAGGAAGCATATTCAAGGAGAGAGAGAACGTGATTGAAACGCTAAAGGTACTCCTCAGTACGAACCTTGAATTAAAAACGCACCAATTTCCACCGAGAATTTCATCAATCACGACCATGTGATCACCGAGAACCAACAGGTGAAATTGTTGAAGGGATGTGAATACTTCTTGAAAATTCAAAGAAGCATGAGGATATTATAAATGACATGGTACTACAGTCTAGTAATATACAATCGTGGCAACAATTGCAGCAAACTTGCTGCTCGAGGATCAGTGGCATCGAGCGGTGGCGAACACGTAAAAACTTTCAATTTCAAACAGTAACTAAAAAATACTACAAAACAGTATTCCAGCGAAACTTAAGAGGCATCATTTTTCCTCCATTTCGCAAGAGATGAGAGTTTCTGAAGGTGGATATTGCGGTACTGCACAGAATCATAACCTGTACTGAGTACGTCAGAAGGAAAATAATAATGCCTTGGAGAAGTAAAATCATTTACAGCACAATAACTCAAATTATAGGGACTCTAATATTGCTGTTATGAAGTAGCGCAGCTTTCGCTCAACTGTAATGAACAATCTCCGACAGATATATTATTATGGTAGTCAATGCGAAATATCATTACACCTGGATATCAATGAGTTTTAACTCATTTAAAAGAAAAATATCCTACTCTTTTAAAAATACTAAAATATCAGCCCCTTACCGAACTACTCTCGGAGATTTTTGACGAAAAATAGCAGCCCTTTCACATGGGAAATGGCAAAAAAACGCGTGTGCACTATGGAGAGGTTTAATTTGTAAAAAATGAGGAATTCTAATACACAGATATAGTCAACAAACCAACAATTGTATAGTTTGACTGTTTTTTTAATATTATGAAAATAAAACATAGTCACCGGAGTAATCTTTTCAGAATCGTATAAAACCTTCCATTGTGATAGAGTTATAAACATTCCGCGTGAAAAAATGAGTCAAATGAAAGACTTATATTGACACTTTTATTTAATTGGTAAGAATTTCAGTCAAATAAAAGTATATTACAACACCATAAATAATGCAATATAGCTTCCTTCCTACAGCTTCCTATAGCTTCCTTCCTACCGCTGCAGAAATGAAAACGAATAAAATAAGTGGAATATGATCATTGTTATGACTACGGAACTATCTTGCTCAAACTAACATAAATCCAATGCATACCAATCCGTGCCTCAACGGGTGAGCTAGAGTTACTTTCTGGAGGAGCGAGGCGCTGCCAACATCAGCTGCAACTTAGAATTGGGAAATTAAAAATAAGAACCGCGACAGTGCATTACAAGGCTGTGATGATACAACCTACTGATACAAGGCAGGCCGTTGCGCAACGTTTGGGTGGAACGCTTTGATGTAGTTCGGATTACATCAAGTGTTAGCTACGTACGGAATGCATCGCGTATTTGATAGATGATCGACATTTGGATCACAGAGTAACATACGTAGTAAGAGTTAGGACTGAATGATTAGGATACATCAGCAATGCGAGGAAACATACGAGGGAAGGTAGAGTTATTTAAAATATCTCATTGATACATATAAACGGGAGAAGCGGGTTCAGGTTTGCTGGAAACTTTAAATTTGAAAATGGTACGTATTTCAAATTTCATGAGTGAATGATTTGTTACTAAGGTCCTTAACTGTAAACAAGATTGTAATTTCTCCAAATACACACCTACTAATTGAAAACATACTCAAGTTTAGTAATTAATCAATGAAAAATGTATCGTATATCAATGCTCGTGAATGCAAAAATCGCTTGAATCCATTTTTTCTTGGGTAAAAACTAAATTATTGGTGTTTTCACAGTTAATTCTGGGGTCTTCCACTTCTCGCGTCGTCCGGAATACGTCATGCGCAGAACGGATACATTTTAACAGCGGGAAAGTCTTACCTGGTATAAGAGTGGTATAGAGGAGTTGAGAAGGATCTGGTTTCACTATGTGAGGCAAAACAAATACTGATGTATATTTTTATTCGTTCAGTTCAAAACATCCTGCTTCAGCAGATGAAATGGGTGGCCTATTTAAATCCAAAATTAAGCTACAAATTAAGAAGATTATTCCACGAATATATTTTAATGACCACATTTTCTCAGAAAAAGTCAGCGACTTCGATTTCTTAAATTACGACAATTTCAACGATTAACTTCAATTACGACAGCGATTAGCTAATAACTTTATAAAATAGTTGGTAAGAGGCCTGAATTTTATTTTTACTCTATAACCCACAAATTTTTGCTTCTTACAAACAGGAAGAGATACGAGGAGGTAAGGGAACTAGTATTATATAGGGAAGGGTGGAGGGCTGCAGTCAACCAATCTTAGGGTTGAACGACAAATGATGAAACAGTTTTTAATGAAAGCATGAAGATGCTATCTTGTTCCGATTGATCTTTTTCTGCTATAATCTGAGCTAACTCCTTTAGAGACCATGTAAAAATCTCCACTTTTAAGGCTGAATCACCTTAAAACTAGCCAGGAAACTCTCATTTTGTTTTCATATCAGTTTACAAGACGCACTTTGAAGATGCAACGTTCAAATTTTCAGAAAGAATGGATTTAGTGACCCTGAGGCTACAGTCGCCCGAAGAACGTTGCGGAGGTGCTCCGTTAGGTCAGGTCGGTTAAATATCTCTGACTCCGTGGCGGCCGAAGAAGGGGAATGACGATATCCTTGGGTTATCAAGATTACAAAAATTATATGAAACTTACATTCTTTAAAAGTTACTTAATTCAAAGTTCTAAGAAGCATTCGTTTATTGGTTCTCGTATTTACCAACCCACAAAACCGAGAACTGCTCCGTCGCTTTCTATGTTCCGCAAAAAAAATATTTTTTACGGAACTTCTTGCGGAAACTATCGAATAAAAATAGGGAAATATTTTTTTTGCGGAATATAGAATTTTTTTCTCTCCAATTAGATTGAGTTTAACTTAACGTAGAAACGTTAACCACGTCGCATAATCTATGACGCGACAGTTATATATATATAGTGAAAATATGATGGTTTTCTTATCAATGTATTTGCAACCATGGTATTGGAGAAGAGCAACAGTGAGTAAAAGCATTTTTAAATCCACCCCAATCCATTAAGGAAAATATCCTAGTTCTAATTTTCTTGTTTGCAGTGGGCACGAAAGACTTTCTTTACAATACGTTCGGGACTGAGGAAATAAATTATATAAATATAAGAATAAAGAAATTACCAATACTGGAATGGTCGAAAAATAATAACTTCAAATCAGGAAACACAGATGTTCACTATGAGACATGTTTCATGTAGAATAGCGAGAGAAAGGATTAATAAAAGTAAGAAGGGAGATGGAGAGACATTTTTTTAAAGAAGAATAAGCAAATATAAAGGTGATATGACAGTCATTTAAGGCAAAAATAAAACAATTCTAATGCATAACCAAAGTTATTTGATCCTGCCTGTGAAATTGCCGGAACCCTTTCGTAAATAATCATGCTAACATTTCCAAGAAAACCTCTCCATGGTTTCTATATCTTCACCGCGTGGTTGCAGTCTGGAGGCGACTGTTGCAAGATAACGTGTAAAAAATTCATAAAAATATTCAAAGTAACCGTAATATTTTTTCGGTTAATATTTATTTATTCATTCAAAAGTTGCTAGTGATCTTTTATCCCTTTTTAAAACTTCCATATTTCCAACTTGCAACATCAATTTGGCATAAAACTAATACCTACAGCGTAAACCCTCATCCGCTACAAAGGCGTGTGTCATAAAAGTATTGGGGCGTCAGCCGTCTTCGTGACATTGTTTATGAAAATAACTTTTCATACGTAAGCTGTTATGTTGCTCATAATTATGTTTGCCGCAGATCAGTAGCTTTCTTTATTAATAAGAATGCACGCTAGTCATATGAAACCGCTCAGTACACCATAACTAATCCCCATCATTTCATCTGAGTCCTCAAATATTTCAAAATTAGTCAGTTTCAGAATTAAACCTGGTTCGTTGGCACCTTTTCAGGAAAAGTTCCTTTTCTTGGTTTTCAATTTCAGGAGTACCATATCCTAACAAAAACTCAGTTACATCATCATGTTTTTCACAGCACATTTTTACGAATCCTGCTTGTCTTATTTGAGCAAAAAATCTTTAAACAACGCTTTCTCAGATGGGTCTCAACGTTGTTTATTCTACTCAATGTCTCAAACCCTTCCTATTTTATTTAGCTCCCTATTTCATTTATAAAAATACAGTTTTTAAAAACTGCGTAACAACTACTCGCCCTCGTTCTGTGAAATTAACATTTCTCAAGACTGAACGGGTTTGTGTATAATGATGGTGAGGTAAAGTATTCTGAAGAGTCGAGACCGTTTTAAGTCAAAATTATTCCTCGTGCCCTCTCGAAGTCTCGTATGCGAGATGTGATGAGCGAACTTCTAACATCCATTCATGGCCTTGGGATGATCCCAGAGCCGCCTACGACACTTTAGACCTCTTCCTCGCGTTTGACGATTGCTCCACCACCTCTTTCTTCGCGAATATCTACTTCTCGCGGTTCTATCGCTGCGCCAACTGCCTTCGGGGCCTCGCTCCATGGGCGTTCATGCATGTGTAAAAGCAAGCCGTTGCAATTCGCTCCGCATGTAGAAGGCAGGCGCAGACGATCCCCTCAGCGCTGTGGGGCCCCAATTGTGCACACTATAATACAAGTTGACGGGGCCCACATCCCCAGGTTAAGGATACCATTACGAACCAAGAGTGGAGAATTGCTGTTTTTTTTTAATTCTACTCTCAAGTGATGTATTCCATTTGTGCGAAGAGATGGCGCGAGATGCAAGAGTTGACGCGGAAAATTTATTGGCGTGGATGAGCCTTACTATAACCAAATGCAGCGTCAGATGTGAAGCCTGTTGCAAATGCAGTGACAGGTAACTGAGGGCATATCCTTTAATTTCAATGGAACTAAATCAATAATATATTTATGTAAAGATACTTTGAAACTGCAGGACGGAAACGACTCATTAGAGGCGTGCGAATGGATACTTTTAGTAAATTACTTGCTCAACGGTGTGGCACCTGTTACGTACTTGCAGTAGCTAGGCAAAATTTATTGCTCAGGACGTATGATGAAATGACCCCAAGGCTCTGCCGGGTTAAGTAAAATAAACTCGTGGGTGAAATTGAGGATCATTTTCTGCGCATGATAGACTAAGAAAATATAATTATTCCGTTAAGCGTGACTGAAAAGTTGCTAGGCATTTGGAAATTCAAAGAAAGGACGAGAACAAAGTGGTAAAAATAAACAATTCAAGGACTAATGCCGTTATGGTAAAACTTAATACAGATTTTGCATTGAAAAGAGTGCCTTAGTACCTACAGAAAATCATACGCCCATTACCATTAGAAAGTAGCTATGTTTTACAATATAAAATAATTATCGGTTATTATTCACATCCTATCCATTGCAACTATTGTTATAACCAATATCTTACATAAAGAGATACAATAATGCGTCCGTGATGGTTCACTGAATACTTAAAACGATAAATCAAAGCTTAATTGAAAGAAAGCAATCGCATTAAATTTAATTGATTCCTTTAATAGCCACATAATCCAATCACCGCTGAGTTAAATATGTATTATCAATTTGTCGGCGAGGGCATCGACTTCATGAGTTTATAGCACTTTACAGACGTTTCTAGAAAGATATATATAGAATTTATTGCTACTCGCAGCATGCCTTGAAAAGGCTGTGCGTGAGAAAAACGTCTCACTTACCGACATCGAAATTCACTGCACGTAATTGCAATGTTATTACTCGGGAGGACTAAAACGGATCTGGCGTTTGAGATGAAGTAGGCACGTTCGGTTGTCGGCATGCGCCATGTGATAAATGTATCTAAAGGAAGGGAAAAAATAACAAGAAACAACATTTTTAATTCCCTGGAACGAAATATCCATCTAATCGGTTCTTAGAGGGGGTTTGAAGGAGGGCAAGGGATTCATTTACTTCGACCATAAGCGATGAACATTGATTACGGCTTTTCAGAGAGAGATGCCGACAGATGTCATCATCCCGGCGATCTCGCTTGCACAATATGAGGACGGCTTTAAAGAGCGTGGTTAATAAGGTTGACAGTCACGGTCACGGGGCCGTGCCTTTCTCTCTCCCTCGGAGGAAGGAAAGTGGAGAGAGAGAGAGGACTTCGGATCACGAGAGCACACACAATGGTACACACGGGAGAATCTTTCATATGGCATGCGGCTCGCGACTGAGCCTGTCATCGGGGATCCACCTCGACGTCGCTCAAGAGACCAGTCCGCCGTGCGAACGGACAAACCACTCCGAAAAACCTTCTCTTCCCAATCTCTCCGCTCTCTCTTTTCTATCCCGTTCTTCCTCCGCTTATCCCTTCTTTCTCCCATCGAGTCAGGCTCTATCATCTCATCTCCCTCCAACGTCTCAAGGTAGTTTGAGAGTGATAGTTCCCAGGTCATAGTGGGGATCATATTCAAATTATTTATTATATATATTATAATTTATGTTCTGCGGCAATAGGAAGATGAATTAAATATTTCCTTATTAACGGTACAATAATATACTTCTGTACCACTAAAGGTTTTTAAAAATTGAATAAAAATATCTATATAAGTCTTTAACTTGACTCATTTTTTCGCACAGTAGGTTTAAAACACCGTCACTACGGAAGGTTTTTTTTAGCGAATTTGAAAAATATACTGTCGTGACAAATTGATTTTTTTAAAATATAGTTTAGAAAGCATAGAAACTACAGTTTTTAATTTTTGGCGAGATGTAGACAGTAGAAACTCCTCGTTTTTAAAATTAAGTCTCGTATCCACATACCATTTCCCATGTAAATGGGTTGGTATTATTCGTCAAAACCTCGGAAAGTAGCTCAGTAAGGCCCTGATATTTTTGTATCTTTGGAAAGGTGAGATATTTTACTTTGAAATGTTGCCAAATTCATAGATTATTTGGAGAAATGATTTTTCGCTCAAACTGCCTAGGTCCAACAGACATCTTCTCAACTCCCGCCCTTTCTCTCTCTCAAGGCTGGGTGATAATTCTACATCTACATCTACCTAATACCCCGATAGCCGCCGCATGGGTGTGTGGCAGGGGATGTTAGGTCACCAGCCGTGTAAAGGTGTAAGTTTCTTTGGAGATGAAATGATGACATGCATTATAGGAGTGCATTTAGTGGAGCTTAATTTTTATTGTGGTCGCTTATTGTTCGCGGAAAGAACGAGTTTTTGTACCTATCTGTACCTATCTCTCTTAGTTAATCGCATCTGTCAGACCAAGAGATGTAGTGAGGAGTCATGATAATATTCTCTTTGTCGCTCTGAAAAATATCAGTTCTGGAATTCTCAAGCAACCTAAACATAGCGTGTAGCCTCTGAGTCTCTAGGGGCATCCTACTTAATCCCTTTTAAAGTAGTGAGACACTATATGTACAGTGGCGGAAAAAATTAACGCAAAACTCATTGGCGTTTAAATGCGGCGTACACGGGAACTAATTGAAATCGCTTTTCCTTCGACAACTTGACAACAATGAGACAGCATATGGAAACCGGGAATATTCAAACTCTCTATGAATGGATAACGATTTTACGCGTCATGTAAATAGTCATACTAATAAGGTTTAGGTTTGCGAGATCGTCTAGGAGTTGTAAACGTGATGAGCTTGCTTCGACCCGCACCCAGTCGAGGTTTTAGCTTTGGACCGTTCAAAACAATTTTCTTGATTGAAACTTAAGAAACAATACGATGAAAGCATTGTTTGTTGGGACATACAAATTTTTTACTCTCCAGATCAAATTCACTGACAATAAAACGTATTTCCTCGTGCAGGGAATAGATGTGGATGAACATCGTTTTAATAGACCTCAAACTAATTCCGAGAAATATGATGCATTACAATTAACATTTTGGCGTAATATCCTGTGAATTTCAAGTAAAAGTATGGGAAATCTGGTTGAATAGAATGGTTTCCATGCGGAGAAAAGTTTCCTTTACGAGAATTTCCAATACCTTGAAACCCTACGTAAGTTTCCGCCCTCGTGCATACAGGTCATCTCAAACACTTAAATTTCTTAATTACTTCTAACGTAATATTATTTACTTTCTGAAAACTACTTTCAAAAATCCAGAACATTTTATTTGGTCCAGTTTTTAAAGGAAACATTAGAATTCCCTTTTTTCGTTTTGTAGTAAGAACCACTGGACGCGGATTTCGCTTGATCGATGAAGTAGCCAAGAGGGAGAGTGTTCGTCTGCGGCCAAGAATGCCCGGGGTTCAAATCTTGGCGTGGCCTCTTTTAGTGCCTTTATAATTAATCTACGCGATGTGACTTTATTGCAGCCAAAACTTTGCAGGAATCCACGGAAGGCCCAGGGAATGGATATTGACCTCAACCATGAGTGTGTGAGTTTTACGCATATTCGGGCTTTGTAAAAGAATCAGAGCGGTCTCCTTGGTCGTCGAATGAGATGTTTACTTCTCATTCTCGGGTACTCGACCCCACTTGATTTCTACGTCCTGCCTGTCGTATGGTGCTCATATCCACTCATTCGCCAATTTACCACTCAATGAAAAGCTATTCATGAAGGAGGGAATAGACCGGATCTCTGATTGTGTCAGTTACTCGATTTAGTGACCTTACCTGATGCTACATTCACCTTTAAATTACTTTGAAATGATTTAGTAAAGAGGGCAATTATTTTTATTAGGAATTAGAGTTTGGTTCTATCTGCCGAACTTGTAAATACCGATTACTTATCTGAGTGAGAGACCAAACAAGTGTGGAATTTTCTTCAAAATATCTTGAAACGGTATTTGAAGCTTTCCCAGCATTGCTTTCTAGGTTTGCTATGAGCAATACATTAACCGTGTAGTTCAACAGTTCAACTTAGAAGATGGAGAATAATACTTAGAGGATAAGGTAAATTAATGAATCACTCAAATACCATTTGACATATTCGCAGTGAAAAATGTTTGGCTAAAATTACGCAGTTAAATTTTATGAGGAGCATTTTTATACCCACGCCTTAGTAATACTCCGACAAAGATGCATCTCCTATCTTCCCCTGTGAAAGTGATAAAATACTCAAAATCATCTTTTCCATGTAGTGACTAAGCAGTAATTAGATATTTTCCCTATGGTCATTTGTATACTCCTCATAAATCCGCAGAGTAGCCAATGGAGTGCAAATTAGGAATATGCACCATCAAAGATTATACGATTGCTACGTTGCTAAAGAATCTATTCCTCTTCAAATGCGTCGCAATATTATTGCTTCAATGGAAGTTAAAGTTGCGAGTGCACCCACATGAAGATATTAACAGACTTTTTACAGGGTCATAAATTTCATTTCTTAGTGGTAATGTATTTTAACGGATGTTGAAAAGGGACACTATACTGCTTTATTTAGAACGAGTGAATTTAAAAATAATTCTCTCAATTTGAGCTATGTGTGCACATAATCACAGCAAAGGAACATCGAGAAATATGCTGGTATTTGCATTAAGAATGTGGATGTTTATTAGCCTAATAATCAATGCATCCCCCTCCATTCTCGATTTCCTGACCAAGTCTTTGTGACATGGAGTTGCCGACATTTTGGTATCATCTTACTGGGTTCATTTCCCATTCTTCCTCCACGATTTTCCTCAATGCATCTTAATTTGGGATTGTTTCGTTTGAGAGGGTAGAAAAACGATTGTTTCTCGCATCTTTCTCATAATGAACGCTGCGCTCCGTACAGCCCAATCCATCTATGTTGCATGATTGATTTTGAACCACCGCCTAGAATTTTGACATTTGTGAACTCGTAAGTATTCCTAGTTGCGGACGAATAATGAATATTGATAAACATTTGATAAAACGTAGTTCTTATTATAGCGGACATGAATTTAATGAATTTCGTTTGATAGTACTTAGAATTTTTTTTTTTTTAACTTTAAAACACCAAATAAAAGTTCAGTGGGTGAAAGTCGAAGGCGCAACACCTCTTCGGGTAATTTTTCGACTAATGTTTTTGCCTTTTACAAACCTACTATCCGATTCCTCCGCCTGGGAGAAAAATGAGGCACACTTAAAGACTAATGAGATCTTTTTTTCCGCCAAGAATTTTGGGAGAGGCCGCTAAAACTTTGAACAGTATGTCTGCTTGCGGTGTCCGCTCTGCTTGTTCGTCTATCGACGCTCGTCTCAATGAAGTAGTCATCAGTAAACCTTGGCCAAGTTCCGGGTGGTGATGGTCGGGTTGGTTTGTTGTTGTGAATAACGCACAGGTTTCAAATACTTGCTGCACCAGAAAGAAAAGGCTCGTCGCGCTTCGAAAAAATTGGAAGCCCCCGTCGAATACTTTTAAGGGCGTAAGAGAAGTCAAATACCACTTCTTTCCTGTGAGTTAAACGCCTGGCGTTCAAAACATTATCTATGGCAGAAAAGGTATCCCCCGCAGCACAAGGGGAAAGTAAGCTCTTATTAAAGGCATATTATTTCCCAAATCAATATAATGCGCCCTTCATACATTCCGATTTTGAATGGATTAGTATTGGTGAAGCTTTGTATAGACACGGGGAAAACTCTAGGGATCCTCAAGAGTCCTCCAAGATTGCTCGTTGCTTTAACTAAGACTTAAGGTAGCTGGCCTCCAACCCACATGCATGAGGGGAACTTATGGCGTTTGATTGGAATGGACTGGGCTGATGAGGTGTAATCCGAGAACTACTTCTTTCTGTTTGTATTCCCGGGAGAGTAGTATGCTTTTTCCTATCCTTTAGTTATTTTAAACGTTCGTAGACAATACCACCATTTATTTTCAAAGTAACTTAGTTCACAGTAGCGCATTCGGACGCAAATAAATTCACCGAAAGGATACGAAACATCATCATAAATTCGCCTTGTCATAAGAAAGCTCAGTAGTTGTTACTGGGTAGCAAACCTGAATCGCAATCATGGTTCTTTATAATAACATTGTTTGAGTACGCTCATGATTTCTAAAACGTGATCGTCATCAAGAAAGATCGGGTGCTACATAGCAATGGAGTGCGCTCCCAGGACCTTATGCATTACCCTACCAATGCGGCTTGCCTTTTGGATGACAATAACGACCATGAGAAGAAAAGAACCGAAATCCCCCCCCTGGTCGAGACATTTTTGAGTTTTTCATTCTATTTCTGGTCGAGTAAAATTATTTTTATTCGGCAAATTTTATCTATTTTGTATTTAAAAAATTTCATATTATCAGCCAGTCATTGCAGCTACACACTACATTCATTCATATCGCCAATATGAGGAAATTTATATAAAAAACTCATTTGCGTTCATTAAAAATCGAACACGGACCACTCTTTAGCTAGCCAGATACATCTGACAGCTACAACATTAACCGTTACCTATTAATTTATCTCATTAATGATATTTTACTCCAAACTGAACTCATTTAAAAGGCTTTTTGTTAATTTCATATGTGCGGCGAATTTATAGCTAAGCATGTAAGATAGTATGCAATCAGACGTAATAGAGTGGTTTATCCATAACTACACCTAATTTGGGTAAACTTTTCTGAATGTTTATTCGTATATCCTGCATTTACTAGATAAAGCTTAACAGTGGACAGCTCGTCATCAAGCTTCCTGTGTTAAGATGAAAGAAATATCGGGAAAATATGCCTAGATTATTCGCTATCGATGCGAGCACATTTATTTTTATTTAGTGAAATTATATACATTTACGTATGTTTTCATAGTTTAATCCCATTCTGATGAACTAAGGACGAATTTATATTGGGACAAGAACGATTCATTGATAAATATCCGTTTTGAATTTAAAAATATCCGTTAAAGGAACTTCGTCAGTCTACAAATGGAAAATCGTGAAAAATTACATCACGTAGGCTATACTTATTTCAATTAAATCTTTTTTGTATCGACATTTGGTGCGGATAAATCTCGATTTATATCATTACGATGAAACAGATGCGGTACGCGTCATTCAAAAAGATCGACGGAAAGTCGACCACAATAAATATCCCTTGGTGGTAGAAGATGAAGATTTTAGCATATAGTATACTGAATTGGGTGGGATAGTGAATATTTTTTATAATCCGGCTTTCTGTTTAAATGATATCATTCGACGTAAGAACCATGCTGAAACAAACACAGCGATGCACCGCGACTGAATGTGCGAATAATATGAGACGAAAGCTCAAAAATAAGGCGACAGATGACTAAGTTCTAGGCTCCGACAAATGTGAGTTCCATTGCGGATTTCAAATATTTGCGGTAGACGATGTTTTCCTCAGTGTTGCCAGTCTTTGGAGTGTGTACTGCTCCTAGAAGTTCCAAAAAATGCCGCATTCTGGCGCGCGAAAAATTTTGCGTTAATTTCTTCCGCCACTGTACGTTTGTAGCAGTTTTTAACGAAGCGCGCTGCTTTCCTTTGTATTTTATTCATTTTTTTGATTAAATCTATTTGACCAGGGTCCCAAATGCTCGCGGCGTGGCCTAACCAGAGCGAAGCAACTTCTCTTTTTGACTTTTTCATCTGAAGACATTGAATTGAGTGGGTGGGAGCGATATATGTTTATGTACAGATTAGGATGGGGCTTTTTATGCGCGATTCTGTTCCTGATATCAATAGATTAAGTAGAAACAATGGCATTCTACCGATTTGGTCGGTTGGCCATTCAATGCTATTTTAATACGCAGCCTAAGTGCATATGAGATATATTTCTTAATGATACGATAGCATGCGTACAGATTATCTTCTTGACCCGAGAGAATGCACTTCACATTTTTTTAATTTATGCTCACAATTTTCAAGGATGCAGGCTGAGTCAAAGATACGAAACAAAACATTTTAACATAACTCCCGCCTGAATTTCGAATACTGCGCCTAAAACTCGAGCAATAACATGTTTTGTTTGAAGCAACAAAATGTAAAGTATAATTATTTTTTATGAGTTTTACATTCATTCATGTATGGTGTAATTATCGCATTACATTCAAATAAAAGAAGGAATGTCTTAGAATTTTATTTTCAACTTACATGGATAATTGTTAGAAACATACTCTCGACCCTCGTTTATCCCAACAGCCACCGCAAGCACGAGCAACGCAGAAAATACCCATCTGTACTGCAGGAGTTAAGAGCCAGAATAGAAAGAAAGGCTTGGAAAATAAGAGCAATATGGTAAGCTGGACGTGAAAATATAATGGGAGCTGTGGACAAAACGACGGAATTGCTACACGGCACTCACTCACTTGAAGAGAGGAGTTGTTTGAAGATAACAAGTGTATACATGGGAAATAGAACCAAAACCACTTTTGGTCAACAAAAATTGACATTAAAGCAATGGAATCTTGAAAATGTTGCCAAATTCATTGATTTGAAAGCTTTAAAAAACAAAGAAAATAGTGCAACCCACAACCCTACAGCAGAGAGGCTATTTTGGCATTTGGCTCATAAGAAAATTTAGTTGAAAATGATCTAAGTAGAAACTTTTCTAAATCAAAAGAAATATTTACAAAATAGCAACTCACCACGATTTCCCTCAATTCATTACTATTTCATTCATCAGAAGTATAATATTTCCAAACGTATAGCTTTTCCTTAGAATACCTGTTTCTGTTCCATAACTGTCAAATCTTAGATGGAACAATTCCTTGGATCATTAAGACTTTGCTTTTGATGGATACATGTTAACGGTAAAAATAGCATGATTATCAGCGGATTATTACCTATTTTGCTATTAGAGACATGGAAAAACTGTAAGATGGAACAAATTGATAAACACGAAAAAGCCATTCTCAGGGTAATTCAAGATTCCCCTATCCTAGTTTAAAAAAAGTAAAATCAACTTTCTAAAATCAGACAAATTTCCTTGGAACTCCTGCAAATCAAATTGTATAAATTTATGCATTTTAATGATATTTCAAAGTTATAATGAACTTCATTTAAAATAAAAAGTAACCTCAAATAATACAATCAACGCTCGAGCCAGTCATCGACGCTTATAAACTTCGGAGGGAACAGAGAGATATCATTAGAGAGTACCATAAATATTACTTCCATAAAGTTGCATTCCAAAACCGCTTATCCAAATCAGACTGCTTATTAAATAGGTATGTAGTTTTATTCGTTTTATTTACATATATGTACTGATCAGATTAGATCAAAAGGTTCTGACTGAGAAATAAAGGCAGTTACAACGAATTATTTATCACATCCAATTCAGGGATAATAATTATAAGAAGATGAATCAGATACATCAGGTAGTGGAGATGCAAAAATATCAAGCGCGAGACTAGAAAACCTGAAAATGGGAGTTCATTGGTAACTCATGTAAAATTTTATGAAGCTGACATACGTTCAAAGAGAGGGAGAATTTTCGAAGAGATTAACCCCAAATCTACCATCGTCACAACGAGAGTTGAAAGGGAAATGAAGAGTGAAAATATCTTTTATCCATAAATTGAAAGGTTATAGAAGTAGTGCTCTTCGCGATAGCAGAACTTGAAAAATAGATTGAGTTCTGACGAACTAGGAGGAAAAACAATATTTGCCCTTTCGCTAATCGCGAAACAACTATCGCTAGGAAAGAGAAAGGTTTGATGCAGATTTTTCCAAATACTTAGGATAAAGAATGAAGGTATTTTACATCTAGCACATCAAAAGTCAGAAAGCGTCAAGAAAACAATTTTACCCACCCGTAATGCGAGACTGAAAAAAAGAATAAAACACTTTCGGGGAAGGACAATAGCTCGTCTCTTCGAAATAGAAATAGATGACAACCACTCAAGATTGCAGCCTGATCTAATCTTTGAGAGAGCCTGACGAATAGACCTTAGAAAACACCGACAAAGCCAGAAGTCAGATGCCAGACATGGAGAACGACAGTGAAAAAGTGGAAAGGCATGTAGAACAATAAGATAACTTAAAAATTACCTTTAACAGGCATTAAATGAGGCGGGTCACCCGATAAAAATATTGTACGAAAAAGTAAAAAAAAAGAGTCAAGGGGTACAAAAAATGACAATTATCTTGAAATGGTACAATGAGAAGGAAATCCAACTGAAATTCAAAGGGGTAAAACGAGAACAATCGGATCTAGGCCACGACTACTTATGGGACTATGATGATGAGTTGATGAGGTGAGAAGATAATATAACTACCTAAATTTAATCGATAAAATTAAGGATTTTAAATGCATACAATTACTTTAAATTACACCCTGACGCGAACCCTCAGGACATGCATTGCCATTTATTAAACTAAAAGGTTAGCGAATGATTGATTACCGATAGATCATTTCTAAAGTAAACTCAGTAAGGGCGAATCTTAAGGAATAAAACGAGAACTTTTTTGTAGGAGGAAATCACATTGTAATCTCAAGACAATAAATCATTCACATCCATTTCTGCGGTCATCAAGGCTGATTTTATTTTCATTTAGGTATTCTTAAATTGTTAGTTAAAATTACTCATTTTTTCACTGGTCTCTCTACTCCATTGCAGAATATATAGATATGTATGTATGGAATTTCACTGCATCTCGCAAGAATTTATTTCTTTATCAAATTCAATTATTTTATCCATATTATTTAATGACTACAATTGCGTACAACACTGATTTTAAACTACAAAGAATTTCGGATAAAAGGTAATTAAAATGGGAATCTAGAGAACACTATCCGAGAAAATCCACATTTTCAAACCAAATATGAGCTATAACAATATCTCTGACAACCCTTATATCAGCGACTTGTCAGAGGAAAAATTTCAATGGACAAGATGAATGCAATTTAAATAATAATATCTCAAATAATACTGCAAGTTATAATAACCTAAGGATCACTACTTTCAAGTTAGTATTTGACTATGCAAGTTTTAAATAATATTTCCATATTCTTTTTAAACAGCCTCTGAATTCATTAAAATTCTCAATGTTATGAGGATTGAGTTAAATGTACTCAACAGGAAATTATCACGCAATAAACTTGTTCAAAAATGCAGCATTAATTTTAACACAAAATAATGCAGCATGACTTTGGTGTTCACTTCATGCCCTCTAAGGTAGGAATTTCTAATGCAATATACTCCCCGGCCATTACCTCGTTTTATGAGTACCAAGTCATAAAGGCACAGTATCAATTAACGCCGACCTAAACTAAATCCTATCAGCACGAAGTGTTTCGTTTTTTAGCCTAAAAATACACCAGACTGGCATCTCGGCGAGAAAAAATCTAAGCACTCACAGATCGGCACCGGAGTAAGTGATGTCTACATCTCTTTTACGAGACTCAGATACAACGTAATGGCTGCTTGGGGTCCTGAGAACCGGAGGTACTCGCGCATAAAGAAATCCATTCCATATAATCGCATTCCCACTAAGGTATACCCAAAATGTGACTTGAAAGAGGTTGCGAAATCCAAAGAGCTTAGGTGTAACCTATTTTCGGCGTCTGTACGCTACACCAATGGACCATTAAATTTTTTACTCACGAAGCCATAAAATCGGGACTTCTGCAGAGCATTATAAAATGCTTTGAAGCTAACTTCACCATCTTTAACAATGCTTCTACTTATAAGATGATACTTTCTTAAAAGCTAGGTACAGATATTTTTATACCCAAGCACTGCTAATTATTTCCTCTACCACTGGTACTTTTATCATACCAAACCTTCAACGATCTATCGACTCCCATTTAAGATCTTCGCATCTTTTCACCGTCATAAATTCTAATTCATGGACAAATTTCATGATTGTTAAACTACGCACGTGAAATATTAATACTCAAAGACTGTAATATTGTTATCGACTCCTCCTGCCACAGAATTATTGCCTTTGTCAACTTTCCGCGCTCCGAAGCTCATTCAAGGGAAAATAGGAAAACTGCCTATTCTACCGTGAAGAACTTCGATAATGAGTTGCAAGACTACTTATTGCAACCATTTTTGCAAGTAACTTGCTACATGGTAATTATTCGCCCAAACTAAATTAGAGAAACAGCAAACAACCAAATCCTACAGTCTTGTTCGAATCCTAAAAGCAATTGATGATAAAAAAGGAGTATTGAAAAACAAAACGGGATTCGAACTCCGGACCTCGATATTACCGATGGGACGAGACCGTTCCCAATTTATATCAAGTTTAAGATGAATGCTTAAGCAAACAAAACTGTCGTCCTTCGATAATCGAAGCTATGTTTCACGTAAAACTATTGCTCTTAACGTAACTTGCGGATAATAACTTAAATTAAATGTTTTTTTTTAATTCATCTAAAGTATAATTTTCCTGATATCAAATGAAAGAGCCAGCACATAACCTATTTCTGCCCTCTTCTAACGAATACGAATAGCACTCGATAGTTGGTAACGAAAGTGCAAACGAAAAACAAACGGGTTTCGATTCACTGACCTTGGAATTACCAGGCTATTTCCCCGAGTCAATATCTTCCGGATCCATTCCGAACCAAACACGCGCTCTGAGAACGTTTAATATCAAACCATAGAAGAATGCGCACGTAAACAAACTCACCGTCCCATGATAATCCTCGAGCAATGCCGAGCCCTA
The DNA here is from genome assembly GCA_963169105.1 of Ceriagrion tenellum. Taxonomy (NCBI): domain Eukaryota; kingdom Metazoa; phylum Arthropoda; class Insecta; order Odonata; family Coenagrionidae; genus Ceriagrion; species Ceriagrion tenellum. The sequence continues at coordinate 38,168,568 of OY720636.1, read as the reverse complement.
TAAGAGCGGAGGAGCGGCACAAAGGCCACCAGAGAGTTTCGGGCAAGTTGAAAAACGTTATAGAGGGATAGAAGAGCTGCCAGCCACCACAAAAAGGCAAAACGATCACGACGCTTTTGAAAGGGAGCGAGGGAGAAGAAGAGCAGGAAGATACCGTGGTCAACACCCCAGACGGTTTTCGCATAAGCGCTGCCACTTTTTATTTTTTTATACCCCCGATCTCCCCATAGACGGGAACGGAAAAAAATAAATGAAACAAAAATAAAACGGCGAGCGTGCTCACCCCGCCAACAAAGAGATGGCGAATTCGCTTACACAGAGAGAGAGAGGGAGATAACCAGGACTGCACTACAATGCACACGTAACCACTGCCGCCTTACACACACTCCCCCAGGAGCGTGGAGGGCATGGGGTCTCCGGCGAGTCGGGGCCGCCCTCTCTTTACCTACACCTACCAACCTACCTCGCCCTCTTCTATACAATACCAGATAACTCCCTCTCTTGCCCACATACCCACACATATATATATATATCTCGCCCAACACCGCGACTACTCCGGTACCGCTATTTTGCCCTCGGGCGAGGACGGCTAGGAAAGCCGCCAATGCTGTCCCTCCCCGCCTTCCCCCCCCCTACCGTAAGCTATCTAAACGCCCCTCCCTCGTTGTGATGCATGGATTACAAAAAATTATACGTTTGAAACTTGTTTTTTTACAACTTAATGTAACAGAAAAAAAATCGTAAAAAATAGAAAATTAGGCGATTTATTTTTTTCAAATTTTCGAACAAAATTGCGACGAAATGGGAATAACATTCATTTGAGCTTCGAAATGGTATTGAGATCTACATATCTGCAAAATATTTTCATTCAAAATTATTTGAATACTTTTATTTTTTCCAAGCTATAAGGAAGATATCAATAAATTCGGTATTATATCAACGTCTGATTCGTACTTAATGTTTCATACTCATTGCAAGGAACGCTAATTTTTTTCATAAATATGCAGAGAAACAATATAATTTCAATCATGAAATAAAAAAAGAGAACTCAAGGTAAAAATTGGAGAAGCTTCTCCATTGTCTTACACACGATTCAAAGCCCAAATATGTCACATCTCTACGCTCGTTTGCTCAAATTTTGAGCAAAGAAGCAGTAGAATAATAAGAAACGCCACTCTTTATAAACTAGAGCTAGAAGGTGTCATTGAGGATACAAAAATACCCTAAGGATAAATATGAACCATTAATTATAACTTTCTCGACCAATAAAAAATAGACGATAGTAAGAGTCTTGAATATTTGGTCATTATATATTTACATAAGACATTTAACTCATAGTCAATGTTTCGCCAGATATTTGGGCATCTTCAGGGCATTGAACTTAATGTTGAGCGGTAATAAAGACAAAATAAAAGACAAAAGAATACACGCGTGCTTCGCAATTCATCTATCTCCAACGATATGGAAGTGTTAACTATTCCCTGAGCAAAATGGGTCGAAAGATGTGTTCTGGAATTACTTATGTTCTATGTTTTCACAACTTCTCAGTTAATCCTCAGGTATTCCAAGTACTTTTAAGTTTTAACTACTTGGTATATTGAATATTCTGTTTCTCTGCTTCAGGTTCTGGTAAAACAAACTACTTTTCAAGCTATAGCCGTAGGATTGATTTTTACTAAAAGTGATAAAATGATTATACTGGTGTGGTGGTTAGAGTAAAAACTGGCTAACTATTATGAGAGATCCCGCGTTCGAATACCGGTAAGGGCAAAGATTTTGCCACGGAAACTAGACTTGGGATCCCTAATTGGGGGCACCTCAGGAGCACTCCGCCCGTCGATTGATCTGTGGAACCCTCGGCGCCTAGCGATATGAGTGCATTAATACCGACGCCTCTCCACCTTTCCTCCTTCCCTTGCTATTCTACCCTCGCAATCTAAACGGCAAAAATAACCATGTGACTTTCATATTGCAAAATATCCTATCGAACAAAACTGCTATAGAGGTAATAAAACGCTCGTTTTATTACCTCTATAAGATTACCTACTACCTTTATAGAAACCCAAGGGGTTAAATTATTTCTCCAAATATATAAGACGCGATGTTGAATAAAACCTTATTTTTCCACGATTACTCATTCCATAATTTACCAGCAAGTTTCACATCACATAGCACAAATGACAAAATCCAAAAATCAAAATTGAGAGAACTTACAACAGACAATTATCAGCTTTTTGATTCGACTGAAAATACTTTGTAATTACTGCAAGTAGTATAGCCACACTGAAGCCTGTTTTGGCAACAATTTATGAGTAGTTTCCCAAAGATGTTATATTGTATTAAAACTACTTAATGCAACAAAAAGTTATTTTCAATTGAATCGCAAAGTTGATATATGATTTTCTCTCAATGTCGCAATGAACTATCGACCTCAGCCATCACTCACACCCACAGCACGCCACCGTTCCATTTTCCCTCTCTCTCCAACTCAGCATCTCCCTCTATCACACACACAAAACCATTCTGACCCGCACGGCACATGTTTAAGGTCGTTCGATCAGTGAATGCAATTGGGGGGAGGGGGAATGGGAGGCTTAAAGTGGGAGGATCGCGCCGTATTCCCTAGCGTGGGGGTTGGGTGGGACGGATGAACAGACGAGGGAGAGGCCTCAATAGGGAAAGCGATCTAGATTCCTCTTGAGCGCCGGTCTAGGGTTACCAAAGGCGGGAGAAGGATTGCATGGAAGGGGACGCCGGAGGCTGGGAGCATCATTCACCACCCTAGGGATACAGAAAGAGAGAGAAAGGAGTACAACAGGGCAGGGCAGGTGTGTGTTTAAAAAAAAATAAATAAAAATATGTATGCATATATATATATATATATATATATATATATATATATATATATATATATATATATATATATATATATATATCTTATATCCTTATTTATTTTATATATATATATATATATAAAATAAATAAGGATATTACCATAAAAACAGGAAATGGAAAATGAATGAGAAGGTTAGTAGGAAACAACATTAAGAAGAGCCACACCAAGCCGGTAATTGGATATGAGAATCACATCAATGATTTTACATAATAGGATAATATTAGGTATCACAAATGAATTGATTTTTTTATGTAGGTATTATACCTGCTAAAGTAGGTTTTGCTGTATGCCATGGAATCTCCTCCCGGTGTTCTAGTTTCAAGGACTAGCCTCACTCTATTTTATCTTTTTTCACGCCACCATATGATCTACCCTTTTTCATCCTGTCCATTATCCTATTCTTTTTCTTCCTCTTCCACGCTTGGCCAACATCCTTCCCAAATAAATTGATATTGAACCTTAATGAATTACGTACATGATATATTTCAACAAATGGCGAAAGATGATTAATAAAAATATTTCTCGGGGGTTTCTATCGCGATGTGCGACCTACACATCGTGATTGAGGAGTATTCAGATATAGATCGGAACAACCCTTTGCCCTTGAGTACAAAAGTAGCCGCCGAATGATGACGCGGCACTAGCGGGGGGTGTTCCGGAATCAGGACTAGTTCGTCGTTCGTGGGATGGACTAAATTGAAAACGCGAATAATTTTTGAGGAAGCAAGTCTCGTTTCAACGCTCGGGGACGTACGTCATTCGGGGAGGGGGGGCGGAAAACGGCCCCCACGGGGGCCGACATCGACCCGTTTGGGCACTCCAGGTCGATTTGCTTGTTTAAGGGTCCACATTAAATTGCCATTCTCATCGGTAAGTAGTGTTCTTAAAGGTCGGCGTCCCTCAGACCGATCGCATGCACCGGGAGGATTTATGGGCAATTTTAAATTTATACCTCCCGCGATGAGTTACGTTAGGATTATTATTTATCGTAGGCTAGAAAGGGGGGGGATAAGATGTCGGGGAGGTTAATGGGAGCCGGTCTCAAACTTTGGGTTCGAATCCCACCTCAGGCGCATACTACTTTTGAAGAACTGACGCAGACAAGCGTCGACATTGAATTACGAGCCCGATTAGGAAAATATTAACATCCCACGAAAGAAAAAAGATAGAGTGAAACTAATTAAGAAAATAATTATCGCAGTGTGTTTCCAGTGGAAATATGAGTCTTATCATACACAAAAATCAGTAAGTAGAGGCTAATCCCATCATCCACCTGGAACGTCGACAGATTTGAGCATACCTAATATGTCTTAAATATGGGACTTTTTCACGTCCCTTTGAACATGGTAAAATTCTCTAATCTTAAATGAAATTTTGAGCATGATATGACTCGTAGTAATGGAAATCGAATTTAATATACAGTTTTCCACTTTGCCTTTCATTGTGCACGATAATGACACAGTTTGAGGGTAAACAACATTCATTAGGCCCTCTAAACCTTATTACGTCGCACTGCAATAAAACAATGATCGTGAGCAATAATAAATAGTGGAAAATTTAGAGATATAAATTTACCTTTCATCCCACAAATGAAGTATCTAGCATTAGTGACGCCAGGGAATGACAAAAATAATCCACAAGGCTTTTAAGAATTTAAAAAATCATTCTTAAATAAATAAATATGTATACCTGCTTTAGACAGGATCGGCTGAAACGAACAATTTTTAAAGATATTTATGTAAGCAGCAGGATGAGTTTCGCAGCACAGTGTGATAAGTACAAACATATTATACCACTGGGGGATGAAACGCGTCTTGCTTCACAACGAAAACTGGGGATGGGTACCTACTGCTGCATAAACCATGGATTATTTCTTTGCCCATTTCAAATAGGGTCGATTTACGCAAAATAAGAAAAAACACTTTAGGCAAAAAACTTTTAGTCTCATAACAGGAGAAAATAAAGGCATACCCACTCCTCTGATTTCGTAAAACTTCAAAAATAAAGTCGCGCGTCACGTCCGCCCAAGGAACGACCAGACGGGGAGACCCAAACCTGTCCATTGGACAATGCGCAGTAGCCCAGGGGTTCCGGGGAGATCATTAGGCAGAGTAGCAACCCTTTTAATCACTCTCTTGCTATCTTTCCTTCTGAAACGTGCCAACACGGAAAACCTATTTACAGCGTTCGAAGAGGCCGGTTCCCAGCTGAATTCATTCCAACAAGAAGATGATAATTAGATCCATCCTAAAGTGCACTCATTGAGGGTGTATCCGCGAGGAGGTAAAGGCCTCCCAGTTTCCTAATGGATCGAAAATATTAGGCTCTGACGCTTGAAATAACTTCGGGGGCTACAGCGCAGACATGAAACAGCTAAAGTGAAAATACTCGATTGATGAAATTAAATGCAATGAAAAATCAACCAAATGAAAACGAACGATGAAATAATAAAACATTACAACTATGTTTTTCTATAGAAATGATGGACCTTTTTACACTAAATGCTACCTTATTCGACTGATGCATTACCAAGAGTCGGTGCCTTTCCCATCACTTTTGCAGCAGATGCTCAAGGCGTGAATAATCATTGAGTTAAAGATGAATTGAATTAATAAAGAAGGAAAACTTTAGGGCGACAAGCTAAGTAAATGAAAGCAACCTGGAGTTGAGGCAAACTTTATGACTTGGATTTACCAAATAATGGAAAAAAATTTGCCATAAATAATATAGAAAATTTGCCAAAGTATGTATTAGGCAGATGTAACAGACATGGCCGACAGTTATGAGGTATAAAGATTTACTTCGAGTTCATAATGTGGGTAAATGCGATGCAGAAATTATAAGAATTCGCTTATGATAAATGATGTTATCTCAAACAAATTCAATCCTTTCTCTTTTATTTTTAAACACTAAATGATGAGGGTGACTTGTTTAAATGAAGATGACCCTTCACCCAATAATTAAGTGATCCAAGTTCTTTTTCTATCAATGAATTTCATTTCCAGTTCTTGGCTTTAACGTAAAGCACCTTTGTAATATTCAGCATATATCACTTTTAAATACCTATATAGTCATGAAATAAATATTTGAAGTCAATGTTAACTTGAAGACGACTTTATCACTTCGATCGATTTGATAGCATAACAAAAGAGTTTCCGCGAATCCGAGATACTCTAGACATCGCTACTTAAAATGAAATCCAACTTTGATGCCAAAATGTGCTATCCCTGGGGTTTTGACGAATTGGTAAATGGGAACAGCGGGGACAAGCAAGGAATTTCTGCTGATGGGTCACAGTTTCTGCGTCCAAATTATCTAAAAATAGTGAAGCAAAGAAAAGACAATACAAAAGAAAGATATTGAAGAGTGAAAAGTGTGCTGGGAGAATTTTACAAGGAAAAACTGACAAAGAAATTGCCCGAAAAATGATTTCTATTCATCAAGGTGTTTCTCAAAAGAAGCTGATATTTAAAAAAATACGAGCAGAAAGCATTATGTAAAATTTATTCCTATGAAAAGTGGGTGGTTCTTGCAGGAAAATTTAAATTGTTATGCTTTATGTATATTCTGACGGCAACCCCTTTGTCAAAACAACAGATGTATTGTGCATAAGTGTCCCAAGTAGACAAGTTATGCCTCCAAATAATCTGTAAAAGAAATAAAAATGATAAGCTCTCTCAAAATAACCTCTAAGCCTAATTTATGAGAAAATGACTAATATTTAAGCTAAAATATCCGTACATCTATATTAAAGAAATTAAATTAAAGCTTCAGGGTACAAGTCTTCAAATACTGTAGATTTAAGTGCTTTTCGAGGAGCTGCGAGTGAGAAATTTAACATCGATAGTGATTATAATAGTCGTTTTATTAAAAACATAAAAATAAACATATTCATTGATGTCTGAACTACAATGGCGCAAGAAATTTCGTTGGACGGAAAATGCACTTATCTTCCAATAAATCACAATAACTAATCAACTTTTATCGTTTATTAGAAACAGCCCGCAGTAAAGGGAACTATGCGTGCCCGTTGTCAGGAGAGAGGCAATGGTATAACGATGAACCTAAGCATTCGGTATTGGGCCACTCGAGGAAAGGATCTGATAGAAACAAACTCATCATGGTTCTTAGAATCCAGAAAAACAACTAACTTATGGAAAAAAATGCTACACTATCGTCAATAACTAACGGCAGAAAAATTCTCTCGTCCAAACATAAGTGTAAAGTTGAACTAAATTCACTCCAAAATCAACTGAACGTCTTCCCCACTTTCCAGAGCATTCAATGAGAAAAAACACACTGGGCTCGGCGAAAGGAGACGAAAAAGTACACGAAGAATGAGATATTGAACGATTCAGCTACGCTTGAAATATAAAAGAATGTACTCCAATTACTTCCGCACCAATTATACCAATTTCCGTGAATGCCAGCTTTTTGAGGACGAGGACAATGGAATTCGAAATGGAAAACTTTCATTGCAAAAATAACGCGGAGGAGCATCGTGTAATTACTCCGGCTGGAGAAGGTTAAGTTTTAATTGGTTTCAAAATAGGGAATCAAGAAAAAAATATCCACCTTTTTCATCCAAAAGAAAATATGCAACTCTCCCTCTATTCGGAATCGAAGAAGATGGCTTAATGAGGAATGAGAAACTATTTGAAGTTCTATGAATCGATCAATTGTGCTACGCATTGGAGCAGGTACCCTCTATTATTCTAGGATCACCCGCCACCCCCTCAACAGATGAAGCAAGAAAGTTTCAAACACGGAGCTGAGGCGGCATAACTTTAATAACAAAAAAAAACCACCAAGTTTATCGCTAGTGGAGGAAAAAACTTTGGACGGCTATTAATTCAATAAAGGGAGATTTTTTTCATTGATTCGCGCATTCATGTAACAACAACAATATCTAAAAGTGAACGACAACGAAAGCATGCATGTAAAGGATTCAATTTTTCATAAAACAAATCAGATTAACTGATTAAAATAGAAATATCACATGGCGTATATCATCCTTTTCATGTATATCTTTATGGGCGCAAGATTACGAACTAAGTCATTGGTGCATGTGTCTGATTATGATTTTTTTAAATAATCAACGTCGCTAAAGCACCCCATAGTGTACTGGGCGCATCACAGTAATAAGAAATCGCAATTTAACGACAGGATCTCGGTGATCATCGAATTATCCATTCCTGAAATTTCCGGATCATACATTAGCACGTGCACAGAATTATTAACATCCTCGAAATGGGCTGGCGGGTTCAGTTAAAACAAGATGTTTCAAACTTCAGGTCAATAGAAATAACTTCCTGGCATTTGAAGCAAATTAACAGTTCCCCGTACTACATGGTTCATCAATCAATAAAAACTATTGAAGCACAAGATTTAGATTACAAATGCTGAAAGCCCTAGACGAACGTATGAGAGTAAAATAGTAAAACAAGTCGAAGGAAGTTTACTTTGTACTTAGTGAACGATAAGTTGAGGTGTCCAGTTGCCGTTGAACTATAAAAGTACATTACACAGGTTGAACAATTCCGAATTCAATTTTGAAGTACAGTGCTCCTCAACATCAAACGATGAAAGCACTGGATTTGAACGAATTAAATATTTTAAACCATTTTTACATTATTTGTGCACAAATATTTGACCAAAGCTGAAGAAATGTGTTAATTCTATGAAATCTAAGCAATCATAAGTTCTAATAAACCCATTATAGGTCTCTCGGTTCCGCGGAAAAAATTTGGTGCTTTCTACTGATGACGATTCTCTTACAACTTGGGCCTTTGCCCTGCCAGCTGAATATCTCTAAGATCACTCAATCAATAAAAACTACTAAAGCATAAGATATAGATTACATTTGCTGGAAAGCTTAAGACGTAGACGAATGTTTGAGGGGAAAAGAGTAAAAAAGGAGCACCGGCTGCAATTGGAAAAAAGTTGAGAGAGGTTTCCTCACTACTCAGTTAAGGAAAAGCGGAGGTTGTCAGTTGCCTTTGCAGTATAAAAGAACAGAACATAGCTGGAACAATTTTGAATGTAATTTTGAAATGAAGTGCTCCTAAAAATCCGACGATGTATGCACTGGATTTGACGAATTTAATATTTAAACCACTTATTTATGATTTCTCGACAAATATTTGACCAAAGCAGAAGGAATGTGTTAATTCTATGAACTATGAGCAATCGCAAGTTCTAATAGAACCATTTTAGGCCTCTTGGTTACGCGAAAATTTTTTATTGTTTTCTACCGATGACGATTCTCTCACAACTTGGGCCTTTGCCCTGCCAGCTGAAAATCTCTAAGGTCAAAATTGCGTAACAGTTAGGCGGTCTGGCTCAGCCACATTACTTCACGAGATGCTCGCACAGAAATGGCAGAGATACTCGATGTAATTTCATCGGCAACGTATGCCGATAAGTGGAGTGATATTTCCGTCGCGATTTTTAGCCCAAAGGGAAACATGAATGCACAATGCCCGTAGCACAAGACGTGAAATGGACCATGAAATTATGGTTAGCGAACGGTTTACATTATTCTCCATGAATAACCGAAGGCCAATGGCTGTAATTATATCGATAGCCGGGAAGAAAGTAATCTACCAGACCTATTTGCCAGAGGTAATCGCTTATCATAAAAGAAAGTATTCATTGCAGGCGCGCTTCGTACAAATAGCATGAACTACTATCCTTCCAGCGCTTCAAAAACTTCAGCTTGGTTTTCTGCGGAGGCAAGAGTACTGACTTTCTATCCCCGAGGGCCCGGATACGAATACTAGCGACTTTGATTATTTTCATCGGAAATCATATCGGCAGTTTTCTGCCCTTCCTTGCCTTCTCAAATTCACCTTCAGATGCCACGCTACTCACATCCCGATCATAGTTTTCTTTAAGTTTCACAGTTCAAGTCAATAGAAATGACGTCCTGGCATTGCCGAATCGTATTGACTGAAAACTGAACATATATTTCCATTTGGTCATCTTGTACAGACCCTGTAATTGACATGTCACCTTCCCGAATAATCCGCCACCGAATTGATCGACCGATATGAAGATATATAACACAATTGTCGCAATAATCTGAATTCATACGGACTGAATCCATCGTATACAATTTAAAGCCTTGACGTATTATAACGTATATTTACATTTGAAAATTCACTTCTTTCAATAAAATATCTTTTCCAAGAGTCACTTCTTTCCTCCGATTACCTCTAGTAATTTTGGCAGAAAAATATCCAAAGTGGTGGTATCCTCAAACTAACTCTTGAATCAAAATAAGCATAGGCAAAAAAATATGTAATATATAAATTTAGATGACAAACATAAATAGTTAACCCTTTGAGTGCCAACCGATTTTCTAGGTACTATGCTAAAATTTCCGAGGCATTTTTGCTGATTTTGCAGTAGTTTAGGAAAAAAATTGTCTCAAATACAAGTGAATGTCAATATTCAAAAACTCAAGGAAAACTTTATTATATGTGGTTTCACCTTTTTAATATATTATTTGACGATTTTTTTACAACATCTGCATCTGCATCTGTAATCTGCATTTACGTGCCATCTGTGAACAATCAGTGAAATACCAGCATCTAAGAGTGACATTGCAGGAGGAGCGCTATCGCGCTCCAGGCACTTTTCGCGAGAGACAGGAGGAGCACGATAGCGCTCCCCGGCACTCCAAGGGTTAAATAATTCACTGATCATACAACATGACTACCTCCATTAGCACGGAACCACGATAAAACTGGTCTCTGATAGTCGATAATACAATATTAAGAAAGTCGGAAAGAAGTAATCCAACCAAGAGGCTAGTCGGAAAGGCTAGGCTAGTCAATTAGAGAAATATCCTTAGGAATGGTATCCGCTAAACTTTCGAATCAAAATAAGCATTGGCAAGAAAGTATGTAGTATATAAATTTAGATGGCAAACAACTGGCTAGGCTACTGCATGACTACCTCTATTGGTAATGAACCACGATTAAACTGTCTCTGATTGTCGATAATACAATATAAAGAAAGTCGGGATGCAGTAATCCAGCCGGGAGGCTAGTCGGAAAGGCTAGGCTAGTCTAGCAGAAGAAATATTCTAAAGAATGGTATCCTCAAACTAACTTTTGAATCAAAATAAGCATTGGGAAGGAAGTAAGTAATATATAAATTTAGATGACAAACACAACTGGCTAGGCTACTGCATGACTACCTCTATTGGTACTGAACCACGATTAAACTGTCTCTGATTGTCGATAATACAATATAAAGAAAGTCGGGATGAAGTAATCCAGCCGGGAGGCTAGTCGGAAAGGCTAGGCTAGTCTAGCAGAAGAAATATCCTAAAGAATGGTATCCTCAAACTAACTTTTGAATCAAAATAAGCATTGGGAAGGAAGTAAGTTATATATATAAATTTAGATGACAAACATAACTGGCTAAATTATTCACTAACCTTACTGCATGACTACCTCTATTAGTATAGAACCACGATAAAACTGGTCTCTTACAGTCGAGGCTGCAGTATAGAGAAAGTAATCAAACCGAGAGGCAGGTCGGAAGCAAGCGATAAGGCTAGGAAGGGAGAAATACACGTTGTGGGCAATCGCGCACCATTTACAAACAACATGAACCACCCTCCTTCCTCAGCTTCCTCTCACCTACTTCCCGCTGCAAGATAAAGTAAAGCGGGAAATTGAGTATCGCCGCGACCATCGCCCTCGCTCAGCCAGCAGAGAGCGGCCGGCCCCCCGAAGATGATCCCTCCGTCGCCCCGTACCGAGAGGCGGCAGCGGCGGCGGGCGGAAGCCTCGACTGTTCTTGGGGAGGACGGGCCCGACTGGGCGAGAGATTACCCGGTGACTCCGGGGAGGGCGGTTAAGGCCGGGCCCGCGGTCGCCGCGCGCCGGGATGGATTGGGAGGAGGCGAGCGTCCTTGAAACGAGCCGCTGACGGGTCAGCCAACTCTCTTTTCTCTCTCTCCCTACCTGCCCCACTCCCTTCCCCCCCCTGTGTAACTATCGCCTTCTCTCTCCTGTGAACCACAAAAAGGAAGGAGAAAACTTATGGGAGGAAGAGGGAGTAACATAGAGAAAATGGGAGCCAAATGGATAAAAAATGAGAGCGTAAGAACAAGGAGATGAGCTTAGTACCCAGAGAGGTGCAGAAGTACACGAAAACTCAGGGAGGAAGTAACTATGGGGATGGAAGGAATAAGAAACTGGAAAACGAAAACCATAGCCTCACTCCGCTCTTGTCACGCAATCAGTTCTACACGCAATGAGATGAATCAAGCGCGAACTTAGTTTCCTGTTACGAGGAGAAACCTCCACGAAAAGGTAAATGGTCATTGATCAGCGTCATTATTAATTGGTACACCACCAGCTGATTACTTACTCTACAATAAGATTAGTCAATGGGTTTCGATAGTGTCCACCTTGAAAGCCCACTTCGCTAGATAACGTAAGTAACTAACGTCCAATTCGACGTACCTAATGATATCCAATACGAATCCCCTCGTTCTCTATTAAAATTCCGTATCACACAGTTTTTCCCCATGTTACCTACAGTGAAGTTTCACATCTAGAAGTGGTGCCTGCCTGCAACTACTGAATCCTCATCTTGGAATAATCTTGAACTTGTACGCTCAAAACTATTTGCCTGCCATCAACCCATGCCCTCTGTCATTAATTATGTCGTCTAATGCTGAATTATTTTTCTTCACTTTCGGCGCTAACTCAAAATTCTCCTCTGTCACCAACAGCATCTCATAAAAACATTCGTGAGGAACGTAGCGCAATGCGGCTCACGGGTATGGACTTAAAAAAGCTTGAACAGAAGAGAATGAAGGCTTTCGAGACTTTAATTACCGCTGAAGGCAGATGCTGATGAACAAATGGATGGATAAGATAAGAGACGATGTAGAAGGCAAAGGCAAAATGAGTGTAAAATCAAATGGGGTGCAATGCAGAAGATATAGCATAAATTGATAAGTCATTCGGGAAAGAAAGAATATGTCAGGATCACTTAAGGAGGAAACATAGAAAAAAAAGCCTCACAAAGAATATTGAGGGGCCTGTGCCAACCAAAAGCAGGACATGAAACAGAAGAGCTGCAATGTTTTATGAGTTAGCAGGGGACATGGTAGTTAAATATTATAAAAAAATGAATGACTAAGGTAAACCACTCTAAAACTTTAATGCGCATTGATAATGATCACCAACAACGAGTCATCTATCACCTTTTGCTTCCCCATTCGAATTACCTTGCCAATTTTCTTTCCTCTCCAAATCTAAAGTTTCCCCGAATGTTCCTCGCTACCCAGTTAAACAATTTTCATTCTATTCCATGCCCATACCTCCAATGCCCACACACGGCAATCATTTCAGTAATTTACGCGTCCGAGCCATGTAAGGCTATGCTCCAAATTAAAATGTTCACAAGTATTTCCTCAATTTCACAAAAGAAGTTTCCTAATTTCACAATCATTATTAGTTCCAAAATCGATGAGCTAGATTTTAACAGTGAAAAATAGTTTTAACCATCTGCTGGTTTACTTAAAAGCGACTCGTTCTTTTATGTTAGTGTGATGATTCTGCGGCTAGACGTTGGTATATCTCTGGAGAAGGGAAAAACTAGGAAACAAACACGTACAGGCGAAGTTTTCGAGTTTGGCAGCGTCTCGGGTATTTTAAACCAACAATTCACCCGCGTAGCAGTGAGCGTCTTCAGGGGTGAAGACGAGTGAAGACTTCATCCTTGAAGACGCTCGCTGTAACGCGGGTGTGTGAAACGTTGGGTCTAAAATGCTCGAGACGTAGCCAAACTCAAAAAATTCGCCAGTACCTATCAATAGCTGCGAAATCCTACACTCCAAATAAACATATGATTACAATCAAAGTAGAAAATGGAAATGGATTCCAGAGCAGCAAAAAAAAGGCACAGGGATGGAAGGGAGAGGTTTAGTCTATAAGACGGAGAACTTGTTGAGGAAGGAAAGAAAATAACGAGGCTGCTGGAATGATCCCTTGAGGGGCGTAGGCAAAGATCGGAGAAATGGCGGCTGGTGAAAGAAGAGAGGGCCAGCGGAGATATTACCGGAGAACACCAGAGTGATCGTAACAAAAAAAACTCCGAACTCCGGGAAGATCATTTTTTTTCAAGTGTTTCTCAGAAAGGTTCGGAATCATCTGTGTCGCCGCTTATCTCTTTTTTGAAAGGTTTTTGATTGCGTGAATTGGAGCGATTTTTTATTCACTTCAAAAAGATCCGATTTTTTTAATACTATCTCTCTCGAAGGGGCACGAGAGTCTGTTGAGACCAAGTCTAAAAATACTCGATGGCAAAACTACGATTTCCTGCTGAGAGCTCACACCAAAACGAGCGAACGGTACTCGACGAAAGGGAATACTGAGGGAGAAAAAAAATCAAGCGAGACGCAAACTAGACCCCGATTGTCCCGCGACAATGAAAATGTTCTTGCGGCCAAGAAAGCAAGTCTTAAGGCACACCGCCCCGACTCGACGGCTTAACCTCTTACGAGCGGTGAAAACATACGACTCATCCTACATCATCCAATTACAATTTTCTGGATGAGTCACGCAATATTCATTTTGACCCACAGATTCAATCGATTGATTTCAAATAGGGCGCAATTAGACTTGAATTCGAAAGCAAAAAATAGCACTAATTGAAATCTCTGGGAGAATAGAAAAAAATTGTGGATCGAATTTATCTCGCAAGCAGGTGTTAAGATAATTAATTTGTTGAACTGCCAGACAGTTCGAAGATTTATGCAGGCTCGTTTAACAAATGCCTTTTTACGCCAATGTAACAAAGATTGGGTATCTCACGGTAAGCTAGAGTCAGAGAGCGGGAAGATTCCCTTCTAGAACGTGAAACTGATTTATCGAGTAATTCGAGAGTGGCGAATATTAATTAAAAGTCAGAATATGAAGCATTGAAACAGAAAAACGATCTGCAAGAAACGCCACTTACCTTATCTTTCCCCAGTCTCATAACTAATCTAAGAATTGACATCGCTCGGAACGTACATAGGCGTCAGGAAGTGGAGTGACTACTGTTGTGATAACATGCTTGTTTTGTTTAGCAACGTAAAATTAAAATAGCAAATATTTGTTTGGAACCAGAGTCGGAGGAGTTAAAAAGATAAACGGCTCTCCAGGAAAAGCCACTTTAACTTTCCTCTAAACATTATAGAACAACAAATTACTAGAAGGTTTCTCGGGTTTTCCACCGGTTGATATTCTGCATCTCTCTCTCATCTTGGGAGAGATGCAGAATATCAACCGGTGGAAAACCCGAGAAACCTTCCTGCAACTGATACACCGGGAAAACCTGAGATCATACAACAAATTACTAGTAATGAAGAGTTACACACTCATACCACACGTAAAAACAAAAACCAGTTTCAGGAAAACAGACAGAATTACCAAACATACACTTGAGTGAAGAGCTAATAGATAAACAGAATGAACTCCCTGGCTGGAGATCACATAAAAGGTACCCAAATAAATGTAACTGGAACGAGAAAAATTGCAATGCTCCGAGAGAAAAGTAAGCATAGAACTTCACTCAAAGCAACATTTTCGTTCGATAAGCCGATATTTTGTAAAAATAATCTAATTATACTCGTTACGGTCGCAGAGAATGCTGAATTAGTGTGCTATCCTCCATTTAGAAAATAAATGTCACCTTACAAACGGTAGAAAACAGCCTTTCTGCGAGTCGATAACTCGGACTAAAATAAGTATAAACTAACAACAATCGGAAAAAAATCGATATTCAATGTTTATAATCACCGCGAGTGATTCGCTCCGTGTGGGTTATATAACTCCGAAACTAAAATAAACAGTAACGTGGGAACAGCAAATCAGAAATGCCTACGGAATTTACCATCGCGTCAAATACTCAAAAGAAGGCTCGGGGAAGTTCTTTTCAATTTCGGTGGACCGCGGGCACACGGAAAACCAGGTGGGGCGGAGCCCACCAAGGCTACGGTGGTTTGCCGTCTCTTGGCTGTACAGTACACGGCGACGCTCGCCAACTGCCGACACATGTTTAGTATTGGCACCCATAAGAAACTTAACATATCTCGCATGAAAATTTGAACGAGATCATTATTTAATGTCAAACTTTAATTCTGATTGCGGCTCTATATTTTCGGCACCTGCATGACATATTTTGAATATTAAGCTATTTTCAGGACAAATTATTCACCGATATACGACATCAACACGTTTGAAGAGTTTACATCTGCTACTGATAAACAACGATTACTCTACAAACTGCATCATTTTAAGGGGAATCATTCTTATAAGCTGGCATTCAATTTTGCAATTTGAACTACACAAGATAAAGCTACCCAAGTCAGGAGAAATATAGAAATTAGAAGAAAAGTTAGTACTACCTCTTTCGATTGAATTGTGCCTTCTGTCTCATCTTTATGAATAGGTAGTCAAATTTAAAATAGAGATATGTAAAAAAGAGACTAGACGATGCGGCATGCACACACTTGTTAACCACTTGTGAACAAGTATGAATATGCTTGAGGATGAAATCTTGCCATCAAATGTTAAATGCTACCGTTTTCCACAAGGGACGTAAGAAACGCAACGAATTACGCACTGGTTCTTAAAATTCACAACGAGGGTTTAATTTACTATTCATTTCCACATCACCTTTGTTGTTTAAGATGAGAATATAAGTACGAATTTACTGTTGTGCACAAGAATAAATATGCTTGAGTATTTAAATGACTGATTTTACTGATATAATTAGGCTTATATTGACGCTCCAATAAGGGTCAATTTCAATCTCAAGGGACTTCCTCTGAAATTTTATTCCATCTCTATAGGTCATAAAAAATTAACCATGGTTGCAATAATCGATGGTGTTCATAGGAATAGAAAGTCCCAGATCACAATCGCCTTGGTGCTTGAAGCTTAGGGACCCGAAATTCACGCATTTTCTCGTAAAAGACTCAAAAAAACGCATCCAAACTAGCTTCAATTCTAATGCTGATGTGGGGAGTTAGGCTGAGACTACGCTACCGGTCACATTACCATGGAATTTTGCTCATCGTACCGTGACACGCAGCATACAAGCAGGAAACAATATACAAAAGATATGAAAATAGCACCGGGTAGAAACTATGAAAAAGAGGTGGCGGCCACGGGTGGTTGTGTAACTTGTTACGAGTGACCTCATACAAAAAGAGGATAGAAAGGAGATAGGACAATTGAAAAAGGAAACTGCTTATTACCACTTTCCAGCAGTTTTTCCCCCATTATTTAACATATTAGTATGTGATATAATTCCGGCATGTTTTAGACCACCGTTTAAAGAATGGAAAGCAAGGGAGACTTCCCGATGTTTTCTCACAGCCAGTATAATGGAAATATGATTAAAGAATCATTACTCGTGAGCGTAAAATTGCTGAATGCTGGAGAATTAAATATTTGAAATGCGTAAACTTTCAACAAAAACAATTTTTCGGTAAGCAATACGTCAAATGCGATCGTCTCAGTGGAATAGGCGTGGCACATGAAATAAGAAACTAGAAACTGACTGACAAAAACTCCCTAGATCATTTTACACAAAGAGAAGTGGGAGGTCCGTGCCTATTTCATAAATGAAAAATTTTTTGACGATCAAAATAATAAAATACAAACTGCATTACAAAAGTAATCCCAAGAACTAAAGAAGCACCTCCTGCGGTGGCTGATATCAATGGTGCCACAAACCACACTAGCAAGAGTTA
This sequence comes from Ceriagrion tenellum, assembly GCA_963169105.1. Classification (NCBI taxonomy): domain Eukaryota; kingdom Metazoa; phylum Arthropoda; class Insecta; order Odonata; family Coenagrionidae; genus Ceriagrion; species Ceriagrion tenellum. Next base: position 38,150,896 of record OY720636.1, on the reverse strand, counting down.
TACCGCAGTAAATGCGCTCCCCAAATAAACTCAAGGATATTACGCTAACACGTAGATAACCTACGACAACTACCCAAATATCTACTATTTCTACACTAGTCACATGACACATGCATAATATCAGCAATAAAAATTTTAAAAATAATTGGAAAAAAAGTCATCATATTGATGGTTTTCATATTCGACTACCAAAAACACTAGCGTAGTCATTATCTTACAACATAGACCAACGGTTCCACAATGATTACAAGACATACATTTTGAGAATTAAAACCTGACTAATTCGGCCCTCAATAATTCTAGAGATGTGACCACTATAAAGCAAAGAAACGAGAGAAAATCATAATTATTTTATTTATCCGCAATGTAAAAATGAATATTTACAAGCGATCACGAACACATCATGATGATGTCATTACCAGAATACAAGAACTAACCGGTAAGCTAGGCCAAAAGGGCTTTAAAAATTTGAAATTACCACACAATTTCACATCGGGAATCTTGAATAATTACGGCGTCTCAATCACTTCGGACAAAACAGAAATCAAAATCCAATGGAAAGAAAAATTCCGACGCAATAAACGGACCAATCTACTGGAAAAAAGAAAATACTTGCCCTCGCGAGCAAATCAACGAATTGGTATCCTGTAATATAATTGAGCGCTGTGATCCTGGAAGTTAGCGTCGGGTTTTCGTGCAGCGCGTAGTTCATGTGGAAAAGAGTCAAGAGTATTCCTCCCACCTTCCTCTCCCGCCCCCCGCTCCCCCCCCCCAATCTGCTGCAATCGCTGAAGGCTTAAACGATCGTGACCCACCATCTGCTCTTTCGCCGTATTTTCACGGCCATACGCCCGGCCCATCCATGTTATTCAACCCGAATTATGATGAGCTGCGCGCGCGAGAGAGAGAAAGACGTGATGTGGAGAGGGTCACGGGACTACTACTACTACAACATCAGTACATTCGTGGGGATTTGTTCGGCTTTCACGCGCTGCGCAAACCTTTACGGCGGGGGTGGCCGAGTCCCCCGAATGCGAAGGAGTGAGGACAATGGTTCAATAAAACAAACACGGAGAGCGTGCACTCCAACGCGAGAGACGGGGGTCCGAATTCACTACTGTACGTATGTCCAGCCATTTGTCTGTCACTTTTGCTTGGTTAAAGAGTAAGGGGGGCGTGGATGGGGGGGGGGAGGGTTGGGAGCAAACGATGGATGGATATGCAGAGAGAGAAAGAAAGAATGAGAGAGACATGGCGAGAAAGACTGATGGGAATTAACCGACCAATTTCGTCCGCGTTGAAAAAAATTGAATAACAAAGAATGAGATGTGCACACAAGCCCTCCCCTCAATTCCGTTCCCCTTCTCTTTACTTTCACGGTTGGGGTTTGGCCCATCACGCACCTTTCCCTTATCTACCCAAAAAAAAAAACCTTCCCACCTTGTTCCCTCGGTAATTCCCGTCCGTCATCCACTATCCCCTCCACGTTAAGTCTACGACCTCGACCCCGACACTGACCCTAACGCATAACCCCACCTCCTTCGAACATATCCACACAAACCTCCCACCGATGATTAGGAGAATAAACAAATAGACATCGAAGCACTTCTTTTTTTTCCCCCTCTCCATGGAGTAGGGTTGTGACATACAAACAAGGCCATGCCATAAATCAGAGCCGCGAACGCTTTATCCGAGGGGGGAATCTTTGGCGATGTTACCATAAGACTGGTCCGGGAGGACGCGAGAGAGAGTGGGTACCTACACGGTGGGGAGAGGCGCGGAAGAAAGCTCCACCGAATATGAGGTAAAGAAGAAAGAGAGTAAGATGGAGGAATGATTCGGTCCCGGGAGGAGGAGGAATACGAGGGCGAGAGAGATGAGGCGAAGAGCGAGGAAGATAAGTAGGGAGGTCGGGAAACAGAGGAGGCCCATGTCGGCCGAGTGTGTGAATTGATGCTCGTCCAGCTTCGCCTAAAAGGGTTTTGTCTCAAGTTATCATCGCCTTGCTACCAACCACTTGCCCTCCCGATGGTCTGCTAGCCGTGGAAAAAAGGGACATTGTCTCGTGTCTCTCAGATTACAACAATGGATATCGCAGGGAATAACCCGAAACACTCAATTCACCTCCGCTATCTATATTGGACTTGTCTCCCTTCCTGCCCGCGTCGAAGCAGTTTTCCATATTACCTCACGAACGTAGGACTGACGGAAAGATGTGTTCTTGGCTAGTCTTTTATGCGACCCAATCAGATGACTGTCAAATGAAATAGGTTGACCGATAAGTAAATTTATTACATAGTGAGGTTTACATCGACCACGAATATTCTCAGGTTGAACAGCTACGAAAACTTCTCATTGTGGAAAAGACTCGACTCAGAAAAGTGCAAATTGTCATAATGCGTTAATAATATACGGAAGGATGTGTTCTTGGCTAGCATTTTATGCGACCCTATCAGATGAATGTCAAATATAAAAGGATAACCGATAAGTACAATTTACTTCAGAGTATGGTAAGATCGACCACAAATTTCTCAAGTTGAACAGCTAGATAAATGCTTACGGTGGAAATGACTCAACGCAGAAAAGTGCAAATTATCATTATGCGATAATAATATAAACTATGAAGAACGTCTCGCACACCATTACGGTTAAGTTTAAAACTCTATTACCATGAGTACATCAAATTATCTCGTCAAATACTGAAAAAAAAGTTGCGGCAGTTTAATTTCTGATTCTATCCCGGTAGAAATGTGCGATATATGGTTTTTTTTTGATTGATAATTGTATATAAAGAAAAATATAACGCTAGCCGAGTTTCCATTTTAAAAGAGAGTTACGTATTTACTTCCAAGAATATTGGGTAGTTGTTGGAAATCTAAAGTAGAGGGGAGGTTTCACTTCTAGAAGCAAAGCAATTCCGATAAGTTCCGTGAGAAAAACTGGGGCAACCTATAACGGGCCCATAGACACAACGGTAGCATGATGCTCTCCGAAAGGTGCACATCGCCTTTCATTCATGCAGCATGAATAATAAAGGGAGCACATTGGAAATTCCGATCTTACCTCGTGCGCTCCGTTCACTTGTGTTTCTCCGACTCGTAGCAAAACTCCTCGGCAGCGATCAAGTCGACGGATTTCCGGGATATTCTTCACGCGCGCCACTACGCGGTCCGTTCCAAAGGAAAGACCGTCCCCTTTTCTTCAGAAAACGTTCAAATCGAGTTTAATACATCAAATTAAACTCGTGGGGAACATCCAAATGCACTCTCACACACGAGGGGAAGACTTCGTTACGGTTTCGTTAACACACGCAAAACTTCCGCAAATGGATATGAAATCTTGTAAATACTTTTAATATAGAATTATATATCTGTGGTGAGTATACGAAGCTAAACCTTTCCAAAATATTAAATTCCTATGAGTTATGATGCAAAGACACTCACTTTAAAATTGGCACACGAATCCACGGAACACAAATATTAATAAGCTCGATTAAGTAAGGACGATACCTTTATTTGCTGATATATTCACTAGACGTATGCTCTTTGATAAATTGTAATAAAACACGAAATTGGAAGATGTACACACGTTTGGCAATAAATATTTCGCATTCACTTCTTGTGTCACTTTTCAGAAGGCGTTCGTACGTAATAAATTTGTCCTGTATACGCACAACTTGCGGATGTTCAGGAAGAAAATGCTTTCGACGGTTTGCTCAGGGGAAGACTGTTATCATGAATCTAATTTTTTTATATTTTGCCTCAAAATAATCTCACGTTAGGAAAAGCTTTATATTATAGGCACGACCGCAAAATATCCTGTATTCTTGCAGTGGAATTCCTTGGTATAAAGGCCGACTGTTATATCAGCACATCAGTTTAAGTCACTCAAGTCGGACGCCACAAATTCTTTAGAATTTTATCAGCAATCGCCTTTTCCAGAAGAAGGGAACACGCCAAAATAGGCCGTATCCGAGCATCCAAGTCTCCGAAGAGCGAACGCGAATTAACCCTGTCCCGTTCAGTCCAGGATTGATTCCAATGGGGGCGCTATCTTCCGGAGTTGAGCGGTCTTTGGGAAATTTAAACCGCTGCGTTCGAAGTGGAAAAGGGAAGGATAGTTCTCGGCAGAGCAATAGAGTTCCTGATAACGTACTGCTACCCTCTTCGGCTAAGACCGCGCTGAGGTTGAAGGTGATGCACCTGGAGATGTAGGATGCACAGAAGACAGTTCCTTCTTCTTTTGCAGAAAAATCTTCAATGCAAAGACTTCAGGTCACGATGAGTCCGCCATCTTGTAGGAGTCGAAAGATTGCTGTGGGTATGCTCCATCCACATCAAGTGTAAATGGGGGAGGAGTAGGGGGAAAAAGGACGAAGAAGAGGTCGTAATAGCTCGGAGAGCTTCAAGTTGGAATATGAGACCACACACGCACACAATTTCCAGCTCCGGCGTCCGCGCGTCGATCTTCACAGTTCCTCCTCAGGAATAGGGGCCGGATTATGAGCGCGAAACTTTATGAAACTCTCTTTTGGAGACTTCAAGAATGATATCCCCCACAAAACCACCGGATCCTGGCAATTAATCCCAGTAACACTTCCACACAACCTTTCCAAAATATGTTCAAATTTGGCACGATCTCCTCTGAAAACTGAAACACAGGGTGAGATTGTGGCAGGAATTTTTTCCTCTACCTCGATCGAAAGAAAAGAACCGCGAAAAAACAAAAGGAACGTGTTTCTAAAAGGCGAAAAACCTATACACGTCCTGCGACACTTTTTCTTATGTCCATTCAAAAGTTTTCAAAAAGATAATTAGAAAATCGGTCCAGTTGTGCTGGATTTAATGGTTAAATATTTGGCAATTCATAAATTACTTCGTTTTTTTTCTCTCGACGAATTCACACCTTTATAATTTCGAGGACCTTCCCTAACTGTCACAACATTATCATACACGAACACACATCCCGACGCACACAAGCACACACTTAATAATTGCGGGGGCAAATCCAAAAAAAAATTGCGATGGTCCACGGGGTCCTCCGCCGATTTTTCTCTCTACTCAGCGCTCTTCAGCCGGCTGCATTGGCATCGCTGTCAACTCGAACAGCTGCTTGCACCGGTTTCCATCCATCAAACGAGCGGCGAGCTCAGAGGGTGGGGGGGGAGGGGGGAGAGGAAAAACCGCGCACTCGAAAAAGTAGGATTTCTCATAAAGATTCGTGAATACGAAAAAGAGGTGCGTGTTGTTTGTGTTGAGAGAGAGGGCGAACGAAAACTTTTTGGCGGCACCGTCGAAACCACTGGGCCCGGCTTCTCGAACGCCAATGACTGACTCGTACTGAACCCGGTTAAAAGGGTGGCCTGCGCAGAGGTACCTCCGCGCATGTGCAGTGAAGGGCAGTGGTCTGAGGGGGTGGGAGGAAGGGGGGAGTCCGCGTTGATAGCGCTGGGAGGGGAAGGATTGAAGTGGTGGACGGACGGAGGTGGGAGAGAGGGGAGGGGAGGAATGAAAGGAAGGGAGGGGGAGGGAGGATGAGGAGGAGAAGAGTGGAGTGGGCGAGGGCGGGGAAGAGAGGGGAATCAGACGGGAGGTGGGGGAGTGGGAAAGTGTGGGGGGGGAGGGAGACTGCCGGGAGGAAAAAAATTATACAGAGGACATAAAGGAAGGCAAGGCATTCAGATGACAAGGTCCGTAAGATTCGGGTTGGCTGGCGGGGGCGGCGGTGTGCCATACCTAGCGCTACTGAAAAAAACGCTTACTTTATTAGAACTGGAATCCATCGATCAAACTTTGGGATGATATTTTTTTCAATTTTCTTCTCATTTGAATCGCTCTTGCGTCGCATGGATTTTTGGAGGAAATACCTACATGGTCTCCTTCAAGGATGTAGACGAAATGAATGCCTTAGGGAGGCGTGTTAATCACTTCAGTGACTTCCACCGGACTACGCAAATTATTACGTTCAAGTTTACAGCTGAACTACCGAGAAATGTTGATTTTTTAAAAATCCCTGGGAGCAAATAAAACAAACGTTCTCTTTAGGGCAGTCCTCCGAAGTTAAATGGATTTGGGATCGATAAAAAAATTCCGAGTCTATTTAATTAAAACAAACAAAGGGTAGGTCGAATAGCTTCGATGAAATTTCTTCCACTGCTCACACAAAAATAGAGTAAGGCTATAAAAAAAGCATTATTTTCGGTTTACTTTGAATATTTTCATATAGAGACGGCTTATTCGATCGTATTTGAAAATGTGGAACTGCTCTAATTAAAATTATCTATTTTCAGACTGTTAATTTTGCGCATAACTGTCCGAATCCTACCTAAGGTCTTGCTTGCAATTAACTGGGGTGTTTTACAGAAGAAACGTACCATGAAAAATGTGATGAACGTGGAAGTCAAGATTTATTGCGTAAATACTGGTTCACAATTAGTATATTCCTATTTAGGAAAATATTTTTATGGTTAGATTTTTATCTAGATATGCGTTATTTTCCACATTTTTTTAATCGTATTATTTGTAATGGCATTCATTCCTTAGGATTCCAGGGTCGAATATGTTTATGAGATAAATATTTAACACGGATACAAAAATATTCATCTACATACTACCCTGCGAGCCGCCGTATGGGCGTGTGGCAGAGGGTGTTAGGTCACCAGCCGTGTAAAGATGTAAGGAATAAGGTTTTCGGAGGAGAAATGGTGACGTATATTTTGGTAGAGTATTTAGAGGATTTCAATTTGTGTTGTGTGTTGTGGTCGTTTATTGTGCGCGGAAAGAACTTGTTTTTGTACCTATCTGTTCGGCAGAGAATCTCTCTTATTTTATCGCTTATGTCAGACCTAGAGATGTAGTGAGGTGTCATGATAATATTCTCTGTGTCGCTCTGAAATACACCAGTTCTGAATTTCTCAATCAAGTTAAGCCTAGCGTGTAACCTCCGAGTCTCTAGGGGCTCCCACCTTAATCCCTCTTAAAGATGGGAAACACCGTGTGTTCGCTCGTTGCAGTTTTTAACGAAGCGTGCTTCTTTTCTTTGCATTTTATTGTTTTTTTGGTTAAATCTTTATGACAAGGGCTGGGAAAGAAGAGTCAACTTTTGTCTTCATGTTTCCCATAGCTTCATTTATTCTAAATAACTTCACCGGAAGGCAAATCGAGTGCAACAAATCAGTAGAAGTGTAGCAAATGAGAGCAATTCCATTTAAGATATGTTATGCCAGTCCCCGAAGGCACCTACAATTTGCAGGGAATACGTTGTGGTTCATGCTTACAGCCAAGAAAAAACTTAAATCAGGGTATTTCATTCATGAAGCATGAACCAGAAAATGAGTTACGAGATGGATGTATTACTGAAAATAGTAATATTTGTATCATAAATATAACTAAAAGGAAATAACACGATGAAATTGATGATACAGAATACACAGCAATATTCATTTTACATGGATTCCTAAAGAACTATGGATAATACCTTGATTAAAGCTCAGTTTCCGGATTACAATTCTCTTTTATAGAATTAAACATAAATCTCTCAAGGACATGCCGATTTATACTGTGTTCTCGGTTTCGACACGCGCATTTTAGCAAGAAAAAGTATGAGTCCAAATATGATATTTATGCGACAAATATGGCCTGAATACCTTATGAATAGGCTGCACCGGAGTAGCTGTGCTGCACGTGTTCCGTAAAACAGCGAGGCAGGTAAATTTATGGTAACCATTGCTAATATTAGGTTTATTTTACATCCATCACGTTTCCGATACTAAGCTACTTAACTTCCATCTAAAACAGTTGATGCACGTGCTTTCATGGCAGCATTGAGAAGCGACGATCCTCATGTAAATTAATTTGAGCATTCCGTGGTTCTCCCTCTATTCATGTTTTTGTATGATTTGCATTTTGGAATCAAGCTTAAGGTTTACATATTAAAAGTTTTAAAAGCGAAAATACTATACAAACAGGCTTCCCTATGAGCAATAGGCTGTACCGCAACATAATAACCCATCAAATTTTTGTCGCAATAACCATGTATAAAATATTTTCAATCTATGCCGTTGTCTTGCATAGCAATTTCAGAACCAACCTTCACGAGAGCTAAAATGTCATTTCAGAAGTCACAGAGTGGTTTAACCTGCAATTTCCTCCATGCTAAAATTGAAGTGTTGGTGTGAACTAAGAATAAAATACAAACAACTAAGCGCCGTCAGATATTCTTCCATACCAATTTAGTCTCATGTGGGCATACTTTTATTCTCAATGGGTTATTCCTTTTAATATAAAATTATCATTGATGTCGAAATGATCCGTTAATTAGAAATTAATGCTGAGGTTCGTCAATATATTTAATAATCAATTAATTTCACCCAACGTGATAAATATATAAGTGAAGCCCCAGGGGAAATGAATACCACTCAGTAGCTTAAATAACGCGTCAAAACCATTCACTCGGCCATCATCAACGAGCATAAAATATGCACAATTATGTAAAAATAACTATCAGAAAGTAAGTTTGCATCTTTTATGACAGGGTATTTAGATACATACAAATATACATGACTAACAAAGCATGAGGGAATTCGAATCAACATAGGAGACAGTTTTTTAACTATGGCCTTTAAGCCAGAACAGAGCCACAACATAAATGTGGTGCACTTGCTGACCTTTCAAGAATGCCGATAGGCACAGAGGAACAATTTATGATTATGGCCGAGGCGTAATATGAATATTTACATAGTTTTGTCCATAAGACTGTTCCCAATCGAAGCGGATGATTTTTTTTCATTTAAAAATTGTCAAATGTGACTCATATGTAGCAAATGACTTTAAAGTCTGGAAAAAAATATATGAGCAATGGATCACAGAAAGTTTTAAAGCTGCCCTGCGGTTCCGAATGATGTGAGTAACCAAGAGTCCTGAAAAAATGCCGAAAAGCTCGCCTGAACTGACTTGACTCTGAGCGTGACTGCACATGAATCGAGGTTAGGCTAAGTTTTACCGGATCACCTCCGTTAAATAATCAAGATACCCGACCCATACCCAAAATAACAGCGGGAATCCTTGAGTCACGAACCTCGATCAGACTTCGAAGTATCGGAATCCAGACAACGGTTTACCGTACCAAACTTTAAGACTAAGGTGTATGTAATGGCAAGTTTAAAACAAAAACGAGTTTCGACTCATTCAAAGATATGGCACAGAATGTGCGAGAATAAATATTCAATTGTTATCTTCCATTCGAAAACATTGGCGAGAAAAATTGTAAATATTTATAGCTTCTTAGCATAAGAGCCTCTTTTAGATACCTCGGAATATATACTATCCTTTTTATACCTCGGAAGTGTTATAATATGGAAGGTGTACGGAGGGAATTAGAAGTAGAAAATCACAGGAAAAGGCAGCCTTCGGTAAAGTAAACCAACTACTTTCAGCCAAAGCAATAAACATAGTCTTAAGGAAAAGATTAGCTAAATGTTTCATTGGGGGGTTGTGCAGTATAGAACAGAAATATGGACAGTCCGGAGGAAAGAGGAGAAATAGCTAGAGAGTTTTGAAATGCGGCTATGGAGAAGAATGGAAAGATTAAAATGTAGTGATTAAGAGAGTAACGAGGAAGTGTTAGCAAGGATGAATGAGAAAAGGAATATTTAAAGATCATTAAGAGAGAGGAGTTCAAACTGGATGGGACACGCCCTGAGGAAAGATTGCCTGCTGAAAAGAATATTAGAAGGAAAGATCGAGGGAAAGAGAGGGAGAGGATAACGAAGAAATAATATGTGAAGAGATTAAGATGGTTCTGAAAAATGGGGGAAATCATGCTGGGTAATTTTGAGGAAAGAAGGAAATAGGAAGGAACTGGAGTAGTCTTCAATGGACGTAAACATTTTAAGGAATGGAAAACGAACACGGATTTGGGATTATGGAGGCCTTTTACACACGAAAAGCAGCACGAGTACAGAGATTTTTGGTATAAGTACACTTTTAGTCGGTTACGTAGGCAGGATTTTGTTTATGGGGGAACAATTCAGAGTATGAATTGCGAAGAGGTAAATAATTTTAAATCAGGAGAAATATCGCGAGTTTTGGCAAGATGGCAGGTGCGTCAGCGGAATAATAGTCGTTTTTAACGATTTTTTCTGAGCTAATTTCCATAAGAATACAATTCCCACGGTTTTTAAGTTAAAGAATCATAAAAGTTTTATTGAAAAAATTGTTCAGAGTAATGATCAAATGAAGCGAAAATTTCTCTTTGAAATATATTTGAAGTGTAATATATCCTTAAGAGCTCATTATTAGCATAAATTCAATATTTTGGGGGAGGGAGGGGTGTATCGCTGCCTGCAGCTCAAGGAATTAAATAAGTGCAAGGTTCCGCGTAATCATCTGTATAGAAATCGGCTAAGCTACATATGAAAAGTCGGTAACATAAAATGGGCGACTTTGCTATGAGTAACCAGGCATCTATCAAATCGGCTAAATAATTACCACCGGAATGACACCTTTTGGTAAATTGGACGTCAACATGGCTGATAGACCAGTTTTCTCCTGATGACAGATACATCGTCACACAAGTATAAACGATATGCAAAGAAGGGCGACGCTTCTAGTGATTGATCGAAAACATTGTCAAGTTGTGACTAAACTCAGTAAATGCTATGGAGGTCAAATAAGATACAATGGATAACTTAAATGACTGGAAGTTAGATCTACTGCGTGGGATTTTTGGCGTAATCAAATCCTTTATCTGAGATTAATGCAAGGTATGAAACATATTCGTAGAACATATTTTCATAAGTCAGAGTTGTATTCTTCTAATTTGCAACAAGTTCACATCCAAATCAAGTGTGAAATACATACACCAGAATTGTTTCATGCTGGTTCATCAAATTTAAACAGGGCGGGCCACGACAGCACCATTCCATTAGATTCATAAATTATGTTAACAATGGAGAATTATTACGTTCTTTTAGAAACTCGACCTGATGTAATTAGGTGATTATTCGTTGCGATGAATATTTGTGGCTGACGTTCTGATTTCTTTATGCACTTAATGGGGACGAGTGAGGAACAGGAAAATAAAACTTTGGCCCAACTTCCGCTGGAAACGCGAATGCACGCCAGGTCACGCTAGTACAAGTGCAGCATTTCGCCAAAATATATGTTTTCCCAAGGTAGCATTTCATTCCCCATTATCAAGGCCCTTTGTATAGAAGACAGAGCTTAAAATATGTACTTCTGTCATTTATAGGGTAAACTTGGTGGTAGAAACGTTAACATAATTCAAAATCAACGTCACTTGGTATCCCCACTTACTTTAAACCGAGTCAACGTTCAGGACTAATACAATGAGTTTAGTATTTCCCTGCTGTTTTTAAGGTTCTATGAAATCAAGAGGAATTTTCTGAAAGTAGGATTTTTAGCACTAGCTGAACCCAAATTTTAACATATTGTATCGCCATAAGAAAATTTTTTGACATACTGAGCATCTGTAAAATTTATTCAGGCGATCACTCAGTTATTTGTTATCATATCGGTAACGATAAATAAAAAAGCAATAATTTTTCCATTCAGTGTATGTGCAACGTTTACTCTGCACAGAGTTCGCATAAACCCCAGTCGAAATTTGGCCTGACGGAAGATGGCTTGATGGCGTAACTGGCTGGAACACGGCTGACTGGCAATCGGGAGATCCGAGTTCATATCCTGGACATATCAAATGATTTTTTCATGGCGAATTTCACTCTTTGGTGGATTAAACGAATACCTTGGGCAAACGAAGAAATATTGGGAAATGAACGACTGGGAGAGAGGCTAGGTTACAGCAGGAAATAAGGGAAGACAAAGGACATTCAATCGATTGAAATATGTACGGGAGAAAGAGCTACCACACATTATTTGGTGTCATTTTAAATTTTCTCTTAGATAATTAAGCAATCCACAGTACCACCAACATCAGTACATAAGCGACATACACTTTAAGGGAGTGTCCGCAGCTTTATGCAGAAAAAGTTTCCATGAAACAAATTTCCGGCATCCATTACATAAAAACATCAGCTTTCTTGTTTCTACCACTACATCTACGAAATACCGTGCAAACCACCACTAGGATGTGTGGCACGGGGTGATTCCACACTAGGCATTCAGCACTCATCCCAGTTTTATTCAGAACCGCGCACGTTCCCCCGGATGCCAGGCGCACGCCAAAAGCAATCAGGACAACAGTGCGCAGTCAGACCAGAAACTAGGAGAGTGATACGTAGAAGAACATGTTACCATGCAATACACTGCTCAAAATACAACTACTGGTTAATATTATTATTGCGACAGATAAATTGTACTACAAGGCACTTAATCATGCCGGAGATTACATGCGAAGTTAGTAGCTAATAATCATCTTAAGATATTTAGCACTACTGAAAAAACCTATTAAACCTAATCAGTATCCTAGAACTGATATATCGCAATTATTGTCCCTTATTGTACGTGGAAAAAAAATGAAATTTTAAATCCATCGGTTCTGTAATCTATTTCCTTAATCCTATGCCCATGATCGTTTCTACCATAATAGTTTGGCTCTAGCAAGATATGTTGAACGTTCGGCAATAAACAGTCTACATCAAGCTTCCGTAAAAGATTTAATCTATACTTTTCCCTTACATCGGATAGAGGTTCCCACCCTAATTCCTTCAACAATTTTGTAACACCGCTATGCTTAGCGTACATTTTTTAACAAATATAGCAACCCAGCGCTGTATTCGATCTATATCAGAAACTAGTCCCACTTCGTAAAGGTTCCATTTACTATACTAGCGGTGTACTCTAAGTGAGGTCTCACGAGAGAGAAATGATATCGCTCCTTTACTTTCTCGTCACATTTTCTTAGTATTCTTTTAATAAACCCTAATTGACGATTTGCCAGTCTGCAAATTTAACGTATGGGCTTCCTCCAGGACAAGTCCAGAGTAAGGGGAACACCAAAGTACTTAACTGACTCCACATTTTTTAGAGCGGATTTATTCATTGTATTCGTCTCGTTGTTCAAGCTACTCTTTCTCCAAAAAATCATAACAATGCAATTTAAAAAATTTATTTCTAACTGCCAAGTGTCGCACCATTCATTTATAGGTACTAGATCTTTCTTCAACGCAATTTTGTCAGACTCGTCCTACTCCGTAAGGGTCCCTATACTAGCGGCGTACTCCAAGTGAGGTCTCACGGGAGAAAAATAACATCGCTCCATTACTTTCTCGTCACATTTTCCAAGTAAGTATTCATTTTATGAATCCTAATTTACGATTTTCCCGTCTGTTCTGTTTTCGTCACACCCGGCGGAAGTAAATGGGAGGTGAGCTTGATATCTATGTCCAAGTTAGCATACCATCCAAGAACCAAGGCCACACATAGAGCCGAATTCCAATTTCCTCGCGCTCGATCAGGACTCATCTCACCCGATCAAGAATAAAATGCGAGTATTTCTTCCACCCACGCCCACCGCTATATATCTAATGGGAAATAAACTCAAAGCGTCGTCGGAGAGGGCAGTAAAAGACTTACCTTATGAGGAGTCGGCACGCAAGGGACCGAAGAATGGAAGGCTTCACACTATTGGCCGCCCCCGCCGCGAGTGTCCGAGGGTGGAGAGAAATTGAGGAAATCGCGGATAAATTAGTCACACCCTAGGAGGGAAAAACAAAGAAGGAAAAAAGTTAATCTTTAAATGGCGGACTCTTGTGACAGGCGTCTCCGCTTTCCGTTCTAATTACACTTAAATACCGCCGTAACCGGGTTGCGGAAAGGAATGCTCACGAGACCCAACCCAACCCGTAAAATTATGCCCATTAATGTGAGTGGACGAAGACGGAAATCAGAAATTTTTCCCCACAAAGTTACACGAAGCCCACTTTGATATCACCGGAGTATATTCGAGAGATCATTCGTTATCATCGGGTTTGGTCGAAAACACGGGGATACTCGCCGAGGGTAAACTTTGTTTACAGTTCCGGCGGGTAAACACGCAGTCGTGTATCCATCGCGTTTAATTTGATCCGATTAAATAGGGAGAGAAAGAGAGGAGAGGATAGTGGCGTTCAAGGGGAGCCGATATTAAAACGATGCGGCTCGGATTGATACGATGACATGACATCTGAATGTGGATTTAGTTCGTGGCCACGTTTCAGCCATGTTTATATCCTTGACAGCGATGGAAAAATAAACATTATTCAAATAAGAGCTTCGCAACGTTTACTCTCGCATGAATGCTCTACACATCGTCTCGATTTCTCTGCAATAACCACATTAGGCAAACAAAATCTATTTCCCTCAAAAAAGGGCTGCGCAGCAACGAGACAGATGAATAACACACTGCTAAAGTTGCTAAGTAAATATGTTAAGACATTAGGAAAGAAGGCGGACTAAGGAGAATCATATACTTTGAGGATGAAAAATATAAATACCTCATCTATTTAAACAGTCGAGTAAAGTAATTTCTTTAGAAGACTACATTTTACGAAGCAAATTAGTATTCATCTTAGATGCGAAGATCAGGAAGTTGGCAGAGCGCTTTGATAGGCTTCAGGGCTATTGAATGCCCTCGAGTATATTTCCGTAGCCCAAATAACTGGAGATACCCACGCTCAATATCAGGCAAACCGCGATAACTTTACATTCGTCTAAAACAAACTACGCTGTGTTCCTGAATTCTTCAAGGTCCGTTATATTGGAGAATGTAAAAATTTAAAAGCAAGTATGCTTTTAAACTCTATAGTAACTTTTTAATTGAAACTAGAGTCACAATAACAATACCGGACTGAAAGCGTGATGGACCATCGGGATGTATGCAACTGTTGAAGGAAGGCTCTTCCAAAAACGTTTGGGCCCACTCTTTTAACTGTTTAAGATATAGTTAGGACACTATTTCACAAATTGTCCATCCATCCCCTCATCCAGTTATCCAAAGGCCCAATTAGGATCGGGTTGATGCGGTAACTAGAGTTGTTTTTGCAACCGGAGGTCCCGGATTTAAATAGCGGCAGCGGTAAATAATTTTCAATAGAACCCCGATGCCTGCCAGGATGACTTGTAGAGAGCAAATCAAGAGTAACAATTCTTCTGCAGAATGTGACTCCAATCTGAAACCCCTGTATCCCATTTATTAAGCTTCTTTCGACACCGAGTTTCTCTGAAGCCTTAAACTATTAATTTTTCCCTCACTAGCTTGTCATGTATCCTGAAACGCAAACGACCAGTTATTGGTAGCCTTTCTAAATAATAAATGATACAAAAACCACCATTCTACGCCTTTCCACGATGATAAAATCTCCAGACAATATATTAATTATTTATTATCCTGAATACAGCCTTGTAGATAGAGTAAATCGCACCAACAACATATCTAAACTGTGGATGGACTAAACCAAAAAGTCGTCAGATGAAGACAAATATCCGGAAATCACCTCAGATATGGATCTATCGAGGATAACACACATACAGAAGCATATGCGGCACAGCCATAAAGAAACTAGGATTAATCGATCGTATAGTAAGGAAGTTCTCGCACGAGAAAGTGAAAGAGCGGTTCCGCCTCGCTCTCATTAGGGCGAACCTCGAATACGACGCGAGGATTTGGGAGCCTGAGCAGAAATATTTAATCCGAAAAATAAATAAAATACATAGAAAAGCTGCTCTCTTCGTTCAAAACCGCTACGAGCGAACATATGGTGTTTCACAGCTTTCAGTGGGTTTAGTTCGGGAGCAGCAAAAGTCTCGGAGGATAGACGCTAGGCTTAAGACTGCTTGAGAAATTCCGAACAGGTGTGCTTCAGTGTGACACAGAGAATATCATTTTGACGCCCCACTACATCTCTGGGTCCAATAGAGGCGATAAAATAAGAGAGAGACATTGCCAAACAGATCGGTATTAAATCCTCGCCAACCCGAGGGTCGCGGGTTCAAATCCCGCCTGGGTAGAATATTATCTACCCAGGACATGGGTTTTTATGTAGGTATGTAAAAAGAGTTAATTGTAATTAATATGTAATCAAGAGTAGTTATGCTCGTTAAAGTTAAAATAAATAAATAAATAAACACTTTCGTCCTGTTTAAGCATTCGTCATTTTTTATTACATTTTATGATAAAAATGTGATTTATCTCACCAGAGAAATGAAATAACCAGCTGGATGGCTTATACCTGACATTTCCCATTGCTGATGTAAGTTAAGCCGAACTTGTCTTTATCGCTTGAAACGATGACATTTTAGATCTTATTACGGTACGAACTGCTCTCCTCCTCTCCTTTTAGTCCCCTAATTTCCCAACTAAAGCATTTCCTGGCCAAGGCGTGCGAGACAAACATGCATATCACCATGGCAACCTGAGGAGGCGCGACAGATTCCAAAGAGCTGTCTGCGGATTAAACTTCAGGCGAGCTAGGCAGCCTGTCATTGGGTCACGCAACCGGAAGGAAAATCACGAATGCAACCCCTCCATAGGCCCTCAACACTTCGGACCAATCAATCGAAGCGTTATACTAATAGAATCCCTGTATCGGGGGTAGCGATACAAACTGGCGCGGCCTTTGGAAGCAAACACCAAAAAATATAAATGATTTAGGAGCAAATCGTACGCCAAAGACAGCATGAGGTGATACGTTCCTCGATTATGTTGAAGGCATACGAAAGCCCTTTATAAACCCTGGGACAGCTACATCTCTTCACAGAGCCAACCCATACTATTCTTTTATTGAGGGTAATATTTAATTAGGCCGTCACAAATACAACACCTTTTGACCGATAATGATTTCTTAAACCGTAAGTTCAAACAA
Organism: Ceriagrion tenellum; assembly: GCA_963169105.1. Classification (NCBI taxonomy): domain Eukaryota; kingdom Metazoa; phylum Arthropoda; class Insecta; order Odonata; family Coenagrionidae; genus Ceriagrion; species Ceriagrion tenellum. Next base: position 38,134,074 of record OY720636.1, on the reverse strand, counting down.
GACATAATGAGGCGTTGTTGAACGATCCTTTTAAAGGAGTTATAGTTTCCTTTCCCGTCAGGATAAAAATTTTCAATCTAATAGTAGTCTCAAAACTTTAAATTAAGAAGGAAAATTGTCTAAGGGGATCATTATGCTGCTCCTCTTCATGGGCGTGGGTGTTACATGAACCATAAATATAGTGTATTTTTATCCGAATGCTAAAGAAATAAATCTTTATACCGAAGGTTTTGTTTCACTTTCAATTAAGTTAGTAATGCGTGTCGATCACTTTTACAGAATGCCAAAGACAGCCATTTTGTATTGAAATACTGGCACTGCCACGCCGAGCCCCGTCACATACGCACAAAGCTAGTTACACAATTGCTATTACCATGCGTCAAATACCGAATAGCGCATACCATATATGTATACGGAATAATGCATGTAAAGAGTTATTGATGGTAAGACTGGCACGGTAAATTAAGTTAAAATTGGGAAAGAATTTCTGGCTGACAGGCTTAGGTTAATACAAAAAAGTCAGAGAGCAGGCAAGGAGCATTTGAAAACCTTGGCAGGGACTGTGGTGGCACCATATGGGCACACTCCTCTGCCTTACGACATTTGATCATTTAATCCAAGCTTTGATAACAGATGATAATTTAGATATAGCTCTTCACTCTAATTCCTCAGAGAGAACTATGAATGTCAAGAAAATAATATTAGAAAAAATTAATAAAAGACCACACGATCCCATTGACACGAATAAATGCAATGCACAACATAAGGAAAAGACACCAACATCAGAGACGACCGATTATGTTCAGTGAATGATATACATTAATCATTAAGTACCCATTCTATACCCTACCTAAGGATAGTATCGTGCTAACTTGCCAACAAACGCATGGCTACGCACTCACACATTACGGTCCCTGAACACTGGAATGTACTTCATGCTATGATACAGCTGTCTCTTTACACACAATCAGAATTAATAGTTCAATGAAGACACAATTTTTATGACTAATAGGCATGCTATAAACTTAAAACTCACCCTATATGGGTTTTAGGAAAGGCCCTTCGAATATTCAAATCTTCTTCGTTCACCAAAAAACAGCTAGACACACGATGCCAAATATGCACAGAAAGCACTAATACAAATTTCCGCTAAGCAGAATTTTTTTCCTGCACATGCTATATGACACACACTGCTGTATATTAACATTAAAACGGATCAGATGAAACACTAATATCGTCTTCATCTTCGGAAGAGAAGGATTTCGGTATTCATAACGTAAAGACGACACTTGAAAAACAATGGTGTACTATTGACGAGGTAACCCACCACGTTTCATCGCACAAGTCAAAGCCAAGAGACGACGCAACTGTTTTGAGTGTGCAAGTTCAAACGTGTCGACCGCGTTGTCGCTAGTATCGACGGGAATCTAGAGAACAAAATCGGCCCAGGATTTCATCATTTTGACCGACGCCCCTGCAAGCGAAGGAAAGGGGGCGCCCATGAGATCATGACGTAACTGATATCTTAGCGTCGCTAAGCACTGCCTACGAAACGTGTAGAATTACACTCGAGTTGGTCGCTGCCCCGCGCCCGGCTCAAATTTCTTGTATCAGATATCTTGAAACCAGGTTCTCCTATAGCACAGGTGTCCTATAAATAGCGAAACTCATTAAGAAGAGAGTTGTCATGTGAAACTGAAATAAATAATTCCAGCAATTTGAATTACACACGTTGCGCGCAGAACCAACCTATTTCGTAACATTTTTGAATAAGTATGTAGATTTGTTTTGAGGCACTGCACAAATAGCTTGCTATACTGTGATTTTTACTGCATTCAAAACAAGGTGAAATAACCAAGGGACGTGTCTTCAATGAACCTCATCCTCAAAGTCTCATTGCATAAGCTATATCAGTCATCGCAACGCCGAACAAGAAACGAGAAGGACAAGAAAATTCACTATCGAAAATTAATTAACGAATGTATACGAATTAAGTTCGAATACCTTCAACGGCAGCCTCTCACCTCTAAAGACGGTATGCGATTACAATACCTCGTGTAAGAGTAATGTAACTTTAAAATAATGAAATAATTTATTAAAATTACCTTTTTATAAATTACTTAATTTCTTTTGATAAATATTTTTGTTTAATTTATTACTATAATGATGAATTCCAAGTCTGCCACTATTATGTTGCTTTGTGTCTTGGTTTAAATATGCTTACTTTCAAAGCCAGATATTAAAACAGATCCTGGCGTATCTAGTACTAAACGTTTAAATTTTTGTTACCGAGCATAATTATCACTGTGGCATTATCTGTTAAGTATCTGATAATAATCACTGGCAGATTTAATTCTTTGATAGGAAAATTTCTTCGGCGATTTTTCGTTTCTCACTTTTTGTAAAAACTTCTTAAGTAGTTGTACTGTGCTAGTGTCTCTATCTCGACAATCGAAATACTGTTGTCTTCCAATAACTTTTCCGACATAACCTCAAGTGGATTAGCTTAATTTTTACCCTTCCCCTCACATTCATAATCTTTTTTTAAGACTAGGAACACAATATCAACTTATCACTGATATTCTACCCGAAAGAGACTCACTTAAAAATGAAAAAGAGATGATGAAACGCGTTGGAAAAAATTAGGTTTCAGGACAGAATTTTAGTTTTTAATTTTCTAACTTACCTAGTGTTTATGCATTAAAAGAAATAGTGGAAGAGTTATATTCCAATAATGTATGTTTGTAATAGGTGTGGTTCTACATCTACATACTACACTGCGAGCCTCCGCATGAGCGTGCGGCAGGGGGTGTCAGGACACCCGCCGTGTAAAGATGTAAGGAGTATGGTTTAGGGAGGTGAAGTGGCAACGTGAATTATGGGAGTGTATTTAGTGGAGCTTAGTTCTTATTGTGGTTGCTAATTGTGCGCGGAAAGAACTAGTTATGGTGTCTGGCTGTTTGACAATGTATCTCTCTAATTTTTCTGCTTCTGTCAGACCTAGAGATGTAGTGAGGCGTCATGATAATATTCTCTGTGTCGCTCTGAAACACACCACCTCTGATTTTCGCAAGCAAGCTAAGCCTAGTGTGTAGCCTCCGAGTCTCTAGGGACTATAACCTTGATCTCTCTAAATGCTGTGAAACACTATTTTTGTACTATATAAATGGTTCGGCCATTCCGATAGAATTAATTAGAACGAAATATCTAAGCAGCTTCATGATAATGGGAAAAGCAGTGTAAGAGGAAGTGTTTCCAATAGAAGTATTGATGAGGAAAGAGATCGCCGAGTTAAAAGCGTCATGTGTGAATGCGGTCATTGATATTTCTTACAGAAAGAATATTAGTAGCCATCAGAATAGAACGGGACATGTGGCGCAGAGAATGAGTGTCACTGAAGTAAAATAGGTTTGAAAGAGAGTAGTATGAGGGAAATTACGCTTTAGAAAGCTAAATTTACCGGTCCACCATCGATAACTAAATATTCTAAATTCTGTCTACCCCGAAATGGAACATCTTGATGCGTTCATTCAATGGTTGCTCAATCCTAAAATTGGTTGACTGCAGGTTCACAACCTTCCCTATCTAATGCTAGTTCCCTTATCTTCTAGTATCACTTCCTATGTACTTTATTTATTTGGTCCATGAAATTATTCCTGAGGATTTTTCTCTTTATTTTGTCTTCAATTATGTTCTTTACAAACCTGTTATGTCTTAGGGCGTGTCCAATCCATCGTATTCTTCTTTTCTCTATGGTATTTCATGTGGTCCTTTCCTCCGCTACTCTTCTCTAGACTTCATCATTTCCTATTTTGTCCGTCCATTTTATCTTCAACAACCTCCTCCAGCAGCATCAGGTTTCGAAGGCTACTAGTCTTTTCTGGTCAGCTTCTTCAATGGTCCATGCTTTCGATTCATAGAGCACTACGCTCCATACTATGGATCGGAAGCATTGATGATTATATATGTAAAATTTGACGGTTTAGGCCTCTTACTATTAGTTTTTGATGAGGAAAGAGATCGCCGAGTAAAAAGTTTAGACTTTAATGTAGCGCCACGGTGTCTACCGGCACTGAATCCACCTTAAAATGAAATCCGTGATGAGGAGTCGGGACTTGAAGAAGGGAACAGGGAGAGAGAGAAAAAGAAGGGAGAGAGAGCCGTCGACACTCTGAAGAACGGACGGATGGAAGTATGAACACTCTGGAAATGGGCGCGAGAAGGGAGAGAACAATAAAGGGAGGAGACGTAAAGAAAGAGGAATGGAAAGAGGAATACGTGGCAGAAGGGCAAGAGAATTCAAAGGGACGAGATCCAAAGAGATGTGATGAGTCGGCCACCATATCTAGCGGGAAAGAGACGAGGAATTATTGCGGAAGAGGTGGTATCTACTGGGGAGAGGTAGAGGGAAATCTACGAACTACTCTACCGTGAAGTGACGAAAATGAATTGCGAGTAGAATATGAATGGAGGGTCTTATGTCTCGCCTTTTTTTGGCATAGTCAATAATGATGAGTTGAAAGATGGAATTTTTGTATTGCCTATAAGTAGTCTTCCAACTTTGTCTCCTCTGAGCATTCTAGAGATGTGTTCATTCTAGTGCAGAGCTAAGGTAATGTCCATCCACATACTACCCAGCGAGTAGCCGCAGTGACATGTGATTAGGGGTGTTCGGACACCGGTCAGGACACTGGTAGGGAATAGAGACATGGAATAGGAAGATGAAAGAAGCACACGGATCTGTTGTTACTGTGATCATTGATTGAGCGTAGAAAGAAAAAAAACTTTTGTATCAAACAGTTTGTGAAAGATGGAATCTCCGAAGGAAAAGGAAGAAAATATCGTCCAGGTGATAGGAGCTCACTACATCCGATCATAGGCAAGAATAGTGCATAGTGGGGAATTTATATGTGTTTGAAGTGTTATTTTCGTGAAAGCTGTAGTTGAAAAGTTTTTTCCGATGAAATATCATAGACTAAATGGGGAAAAATACAATAGGGGAGCAGGTAACAAACATGGATAAATATAGTTAACATCATAGATTTTCGTAATTTATTTTCCCAGCTGATTGTCATATTTTTTGGCCTTATAATATGTTTTCTTCTTTATTTTATTTTTAAATCTTTTCTCATTTCTATGGTTTCTAGATTATTTTATTTTTACATTTTTTAGTGTTTTGTACTGGGTATATAGTCATGAATATTTTTATATTTTTTCTCCATACATTTTTTCATTTTTATAGCACTATACTTTTAGGACTTGGATAGTATTTACAATATATGTAAATGACTTAATCTAGGAAGAAATAGAAGACGTAGGATAGACTCATAGAAGAGTAATATGCTGAAGTAGTTCATACGTGGTGGGATTAATAGGGTAATTCCGTATATTAGTGAGGCGGGGGTGATTGGTTTTTGGAAACCAGATTTTGAATTCACTTGCGAGGGATTGGATACAATTTTCAATGGTGATAAGTTGGTGGTGGGGTCGTGCCTCCTTTAGTTTAATAAATTTGCTGATGTTCAGCAGAGCACGAATAGATTTGTTCTGGAATATTTCCAGTTGCCTTATTATGGTTCTCCGGCAAGTAAAAACTTCATAGCCGTAGAGTTGTAACGGTCTCTCTACGGAAGTGTATAGTCTTACGCGCACTTTGCGGGAGAGTGGAGAGTAGCGTTTACGGAGAGATGTTAATGCCACGTGAGCGAAAAGGGCCTTGCATGTGTACTCATCTAGCTGACTGGTGAACTTTAATTTGGAATCTCGGCGAACACCGAGGAATCGGTGGACATATGCTCATAAATTTGTCGCTACGATCAGGACAGGAGATATGGTGCGGTATCGAAATACCTGGCGTGTAGCCTCCTAGTCTCCAGCGCTTCCCAAATTTATAAGTAAGGTTCTTAGGAGATGGGGACGGGGGGTGGAGTTCTTTGGGAAAAGGGCGGTACAAGGGGATGGTTGATCGTTGTAAGGGGATGGTTTATCCTCAACAACGCTCTCTTGTTTTCTTTTTATCTTAAAATTATTTCACCTTTTCGCTTTTACAAGAAATATATAGGTACACAAGTATGTTACTGTTCTCCTAAATCAGTCCTTGGAATACGGAATTTGGAATCTAGGTGTACGCCGAGGATTTGATGGACAGATGCTTATGGATTTGTCACTTCAATTAGGACAGGAGAAATAGTGCGGACTCTATATATCTAGTGCATAGCCTCCTAGTCTATAGCACCTCCCAAATTATAAGATTCTCAGGAGATGGGAGGGGGAGTTATTAGGGAAAAGAGCCGTAAGGGGATGGTATGTCTCCTCAGCAGCGCTTTCTTGTTATCTTTTTTATCTGAGGGGACAGTAAGAAGAGGTAGGTTTGAGGGGAGCTGGTTTTTTTCATAATTTTTTCAAGGGGCGCATGGAAAACGGGAAGATTCGAGGGAAAAGAGGAAGGCGCAGGTGAAGGGGAGTTTCAGGGGCAGGGGTAAGGGAGGAGAATGAGGAGAGAGGGGGGTGTTGTGCAAAAACAGCGGTGAAACATCAAAAGGCGGTCGCGAGTAAGGAGGGGGAGAACGCGGGGGGTGGCGGTGGGCGGCAATGATAATTCCACCTCCTCCTCACGTCCCTCTCCCTCATCCCCAACTCTCATCTCTCCATCCTCCTTAGGACCTCCCCTCTCTCTCCTTTGGTGCTTCCTCTCTTCAGCGGGAACGAACGAAACAGCGAAAAAATAATAATAATTGCACAAAAGGAAACGCCGAGTGGGAGACACGGTTTCATTTTTCGGTGAGGAGTCACGGGGACCAATAATATACAGGGAGACTACACTCGTATCCGAATTTGCGTGCGTTCTTCGGGGTAAGCGTGCTTAAACGTGACGCAGTGATGACTTTGAGGAGCGGTTTCCTGAGTCATTTGATTTGCGAACCTCTGGTTCAACCCTTTTCGGAAACTTGTGCAAATCATTTTGGACGAATACTCTGTATTATTATCCTTAGTGCTACTTCAAACTTTCGCCTTCAAAGAATTATATACACAAGTATATAACTTTTTTTCTAAATCAGTCGTAGGAAATTCAATAGTGTCAGGCGAAACATGATGGAACTCCTTCATGATGGCTCAGAAAGGAAAAGCAATGGTAGATTCCATAATAACTATTTATTAAGGCCTGATGATGATACCTCGATCGAATCCGGTGGCCTTAATAAATAATTGTAGAATCTACCATTGCTTTTCCTTTCTGAGTCATCAGTCCTAGCAATACGGATTAATAATTCACAATTTAATTCATGCTAACTACAGCTGCAGAAATTAAAACGTATAATTCGAATATGGTCTCTTGTGATTAGGGCTCTATCTCGCTCAAACTACCTTAAGGGCTTTATATGAAATGTAGCTTGAGTGGACAATAAATGTGGCCTTCAATAGAAGAATGAATGGTATGGACCCCCATGGTTACGCGCTGAACGAATGGGTTTTAAATTGCTGTAATTGTTGCCACTATTAAATAAAATGTCGGACTGTTTTTAAAGAACTGAGGAACAGACCGTGCAGTAATTTTAACGGAGTCATTCGCGATCACATAATTGTGTGAAATTCACAACGACAAAATCATTCTCTTGGACTGGAATTCGAACCCAGAGCCTTCGATTGATTGATTAGAGCACTCGATGCGAAATCCAGGGGTCCGAGTACGAATCCCAGTCCAGGTGGAGTACATTTCAACCGTTCGAGATTAGCCCGTACACGTTACTGAAGAGTCACGTGGTACATTCACACAAGGTTTGAGATTTTAATGTATCTGAACCACTTGACTCTTTTGAAGCTTTTCTAATCGAGTTTTTTTCGCGGAAATATTCTTCATGGATTATTAAATCCTAATCATAGGCAACATAAACAACATATCAGATGCTTAAAATAGTCCTATGAATAGGTTTAACTCACCAAAATCATAAACCGTGCGCTGTTGTTCCACAAATTGTAAAAAAATAATGATATAATAAGCCTGTACCTATTTTATCCTATTTATTTATGTAGTAAATCGTAGTATGTAATTTCAATATGAGCTTGACGTGAAACATTATTTATGGATTGCATGGATTATAATTGGATTTTTTGTATTTTTTGTCCCAAAAGAATCCTATTATTTTTAAGTTAAATGTGCTTTACAAGTATAATTATTTCTTTCCTTAATCGGTAATGCATTCGACTTACGGAAGGCAGCCTACTCACAGGACTGTGACCTATTGGGCTGCCTGAAGCTCCTGAAAAATTGTGATAAAAATTGTGGTGTATTTCAATTCTTAGAGTAATAAACATTATTATTGTTATTATGTGAATCCTCTGTTTCATGTTCGAGATTATCTTGAGTAGTTCAAGCTCAACCCTCCAGGCGGTTGATTTTTCCACTGTGAATTTTACCGAATTTACGGGTTGTTCTGTTAGTGTAAATCGACTCATTTTCGATAAAGCACTACTACTCTACACCTTCCTTTAGTCCCTATTTACCCGGGAAGGAGCCGCTCAACTCCCAGGCCATTGTGAAAATCCCTCCCTTAGACGCATGGATACGACAGAATCTAAAATGTTATAGGGGGATCCTTCTTTGAAATACATAGTAGTCTAATTATAAGGTGATAGCGAGACGAAAAGATAGTAACTGACTCAGAGTTTAAGCTCGAATCAATGCATGCGTCATATGGTGGAGAGTGACGTATGTAAAGATGGAGAAATAGGCGAATGGAATGACGAGAAAGGTGCAATTTCAATCGGCATAGAAGGTGGGTATATATTGGCAGGTTTATTGCGCAAGTTATTGTCAGAAATAGTATTCTAACTTAAATTCCACGAGTAAGCGCCCTGCAAAACTTTTCAAAGTTTCGACAAGTATATTGCAAAAGCATCTTTCGTGGAAAGATTTAATGGCAACCAAAATGGTTTTGCATTACTTGAGAAAATGTTAAGTTAGTGTAAAATTCCCCGCAAGTTTTTGCGGAGGTTGAAATTTTCCTGTGTAAACCCACCCTAACCCTAGGTTTATTGACATCGGGTACCTAATAGAACAAACCGAAATTACCTCACCATGAAAATGCTAAATTCTATTCATACTGCATTTGCAAAATTGCGGAGGTGAAGTGGGGAATAATGGATGGCTACATGCAAGAAGGTTACGAATTTCACCAGTTAAGTCAGCTCCCGACTCTCCTTCAATTCGTACCAATGTCACTCTTTGGAAAATTCAGTAAAACTTAAGGAGTCACCAGCAACGTCAATTTTGAATACAAAAGGTAAGAATGAAATTGATGATTTCCGACTCAACTGAGCTATAACGGGAATGTGGAAGCTGTCGCATTTTCAAAACCAATTGCGAATTAATAAAGTAAAAAAGACTCTGGCAGGCTTCGTGAGGTGACTCGCACGAGACTAAACAAGACTCAAGTCATCCATCCCAAGATCTCTCTGCCAAGTACCAAAGTGGCGGGGGGGGGGGGAGGAAAGTTTATTTTATTTTTGAAAAGGACATCCGCCCACCGCACCTCACTATTCATATGTTCTCCCCTGCTCATTAGTCCATCCTTCCTTGCCCCATTATCCGGAGTTTCCCTCCCTTATCTTCCGGAGTCCTTCCTTTTCCTCCGGTTGCTCTCCACTTCTCATCTCCTTCACCACCGCCTACCCTTCTCTCTTCCATCTACCCACCAGCTTCTCCTCTCTTATTTCATGTCTTTCGGCGGCGGGCACACGTGGTGCCACTTCCGAAAAATCCCGCGCCCTCGTACAAGACGCCTGAATATGGGAGAGGGAGGACGTGGGGAGTGGGAGGGGGGCCGGGGTGTGAGGGACTACCGGACGGGGGACGGACGCGGAGTGTGGGGGTCGCTGCCGCCTTCCCGGAGACTCTCGCAATTTATAATCCACTTGTCCGTGAGACAAATAGTGACAACGCATTGAGGCTAACAGATCTCCCTCCCATCCCTTCCCCTCTCTCTCTCTCTCTAAAACTAAATACCCACTGCGTTTTTGAGTACTGCTCGCTTCCCTTTTTCAGAGGGTTATTCGATTTCATTCCATCATTAATTAAACGATTTTCGCCCCGATAAACCCCCTCTCTCCCGTGTGGGGTGACAGCTGGATCTACTTGAGCGATCGGGGAAAATGGTTTAAGCGGGAGAGGGGAGGGATGATGATGAGCGTAATTTTTGTTTTCCTTTTTTTTTCTATACACAAAAAGTGACAAGTGGATTAACATTTGGCATTATTATCATAGCGGAGTAAATTTTTTCTTCAAGGCAGAACACCCGCTGAGCCAACAGCCGGGATAACTTTTCATGCAAACGGCGCCGACAATAAAAAAGAGCCACCGTCGATATTTAAGTTAAAAAGCAGAGATTTTCACTGACAAACTGACAAGAACTCATGCATCAATTTTGTACTGCGTTGAATAAATTAAAAGGTACGAATAGGAAGTTACTTCTAGTACCACATGAAAAGCAGAAAAAATAAGAATCCAAGTCATACTTTTCTTTGACCTGTTGGTAAAGATGGTGCATGCCTTCTCCACGACAAGATTTCCTCTAAAGACCCAACATTCAATTACGGTGAAAATCTATTAGTTATAACCAATAATCCATTTGTAAAAAAATGCAAATGGTAAACATTTAGAGCTTGAAACATATTTCTTGCATCATTCTATACTTCATTAAGTCGTGCTCACTTATGCCATATTCCTCTTTGCTATGGCTTATCATCATAATGCCATTAATCAAACATATTTTCTCCTATTTACAACTTATTTCACATGTGAATAGGAGGTAGATGGATAAGGAGGCCACAATATTGCCCTATTTCAGTAAAGAGACTGATATTTAATTTTATATATGAATCTACCTGCCATAGTATAAGTTATTGTATATTTAGCATAAAATGTATAACAAATGAACAAGAAGAATGCATATTTTGCGTCATTATTACGAACAATTGCTAAGGGCCTACGAATAAGTGAAGAGTGGAAGTGCATGGGAGTGCTGAACGGAATGTTGTACCCACATCTACGTAATACTCTGCAAGCCACCTCAAAGGTGATTGGCAGGGTTTTTGGAGGCTATACGTGGAGATATCGATGAATGAATGTCCTTCTAAGTAAGTCGCGGTATACAAATGTACCCCCGCATACTATATCGGACGTTGGTGAGAAAGGGTATTAGTAGCATAATTATAGTTGTAAGGAAAATGTAGAGGGAATAAGGCAATCAAAGATTGTTAGCGGTAAAAGTAGGAGGGATAGGGTTAGGAATGAGTGAATCATTGGGTCATTTTAAATGGCTGGTCCTGTTAGGGATATTTGCGAAAGGTGATCACTTCATTGGATTGGCTGTGATTAAAGAAAGATTGAGATTAGAATGAAGAAAATAATATTTATGATAGAGAGGAAAATGGCTTGAGAAAAAAGGGGTGGAACGAGAAAAACATGAGTAAATCTGGTAAAACAGACTCAAAGAGGAGGGTTTTTTTTAAAGCATCTTAAGAACGAGAAAGTTTGTACGCAGCAATATACTCAAATCCAATTGAGGAGTAGGAATGACACAAGGATAGTGCAGACAGGAAGACTTTATTAAAATGAAGTGAGTTATCTCGGCTTGACTCCAACAATCAAGCTCTTTATACTCTACTCTCCCCGAAAAGGAACAGAGTAATGGATACGCATGTGTATTGTTAGCTCCTTCATGTTTTTGTCAGTTATTCCATCCGCAAATATAGAGCTTGAAAAATTTTGGCGAAATGGCAAATAAAGGCGAAAATCTACGACAAAATTACAGGCACCAACATGGGTTTATCAATTTTTTCTTCCTAAAAAATTCACGGAAGAGTAAATAAATGCGATGTACCGATGACAAAAAATTAAATTATACCGTCGAAATCTCCTGATTAAACTTTATATGATTGTTTAAAACTCTTTGTTGAATTTTTTTGCCGCACACGTTTCCCCTCACAAATTAAGTCCTCTCAAACCAATTCACACGAACTCTTATCGTCCGTCCTGGGAGAGTTATTGTTGGTTATTACTCTCTACCGAGAGGGGACGTTTTTTTCCACAGGACCCACATTTAAAAATCTCATGGCTTCTGTTTCCTCCATCCGATGTGTGGCGAGGTGAACATTTTTTTCCTATCCTCCCACACACAACCCCCCATCATCCCTCCCTCACGCCCTTACCGGTCATTGTTTGCAGACGTGGCCTTTCCCTCGTCGGCAGGTGGCACACCCTTCAACCAAAAAGCCAAAACTGCCTTCACAACTCGACCCCGTATTGGTTCATAAAAAAGCATAATGGGAGAGAGAGAGAGAGAGAGAAAGAGCCCCGTGGATTGTGCCTGCATGCCTCGTTCTCCCCTCGATCAACGTCCGAAAGGCCCACAACAATGGGAGAGGGATGGCCATCGATAAATGGGGACGACGAAACCAGATGGGAGTGTAGTGGCATTAGTGTCATTAATAACACAAAGAATCATTAATAAGCGAAAATACGTCGCCCTTGAAGAGCGGATGAAATGAAGGACACCCACCGCAGGTATATATGGAGGCACATGATAACGGGGAGGAGGCGGAACTGGGGCTCATTGTCATCGCGGGGCTACTCATAATATAGGCCGCGCAGATGGTGAAACTTCCATGGCATATCACGTTTGCGGGCAATAGTGCCCGAAACATCTAATCGCGAACTAACAACGCGACACGCGAATAGAGAAGAATAGAAGAAATAGAAGAAAAAGTGCATTTGTTATTTCTGTTATTATATGACAAATTTCAACGATATCTCGCCTGAATCTATTGAAATTAGATAAGTAAAAGTCCTATCGAATGAATAGAAAATGCTACATAACTTTCCTGACTGCAATCATATCAATAGATAAACGCCTGCACTATTACGGAGACCTCTTCAGGGATGAAAATAAGCAATAAAACTCCGTAGATGACAAAAAGTTAAAAGAAATAGCCGCATGAAGCCAGGAACCTCACCCGTGAAAAAAGCTGACATTTGAATTATTGATTCCGTGTCAAATGCTCAAGCTGGAAACTAGAGTAATTTTGCCGTTGTTTGTGTAATACTTTCGGACGTATAAACTATTATTTTACCCTATTTAGAATATTACAATCGTTTTCCTACGTATTTAGTATATTATTGCAATACGGAGGAGGAAAGAAACACGCATTCTTCGCCAATAAAAGACTGTTTTAACTCATTAAAAAAAGTTAATTCCCATTATCATCAGATAAGTTAAATTATAACAGAAACAATAATTACACTGTTTCACCGGATATTTTAATACGTACAGCGCGTTTCAGCTTACAAAGCCATCATCAGGTACATGACATAATAAGATGTTTGGTGATCGTAAGGTCCAGGTTGATGCATTTCTGGTTGAAGACAATGTTTAATTCCACTTTTTCCACCACGGATTTTCGCTGACAAATCAAGATATAGTTCCCCTCCTCAAGCTAGTCTAATGTATAAATGTCATGTGCCCTCTAGTAAATGTGTCTTGCACCTGATGATGGCTCTGTGAGCTGAAACGCGTCGTACGTATTAAAATATCCTGTGGAAAAGTGCAATTGTTATTTCTGTTATAATATGACAAATTTAAACAATATCTCGCCTGAATCTATTGAAATTAGATAAGTAAAGGCCTGAAAATAAGGATGCCGACAGCAGGTTTTTTTTATTCGGCCTTCCTTAACTAGGGCAAATTCGTTCACAATATTGATTAATCAACTAATTGGAACTCGCGCACGTGATCCGGAACCTTTTGCATTATATCATCACGAACAAACTGATCATTCAAAGTCAAACGAAAATTCGAGACTCCAACATTACCAGTAAGTGAAAGGACAAAGTCATATCCATCAAGAGAAGCAAAGGGCTTATGTTGAAGCTTGGAGTGGTAAGCAGTGGCTATTTTGAACTCCGCTAATTGCAGGTATATCGGCGATTGGACGAACCGTGATGGGGAATTATCGCTCCGGACGGGACAATGTGCGCCCTTGTACTCTCTCGTGTGATGCGTCACAACTGTCGAAGTCGTGTCAACAGTGTGAACAGGAATTCCCGCTTTCGTCCGGAGGCCAGTTCATCGTACCTCCCGAGGGCCGTACATGGGATGAAAGGGCACGGCATGGGTGCTAAAGAGAAAATCACGAGAATGAGAGTTTTGCGCCATGAATGAATGAATCAGCCACGAGACACCACTGTCGGACTCTACTTACGACATCCAAGCACTAAATCATCCACCTGGCTGACTTTCTAGTTTCCCCAGAAAATCATCAAATTTGTACAATTTATAAAACAATCACAGAACATTATCTGATTCTATTCCACGGATATTATTCTTAAACAGTGAAAATAATTCTTTAACTCACTTAAACAGTGAAAACATTCTTAAACATTGAAAGTGTGTAATTTATAAAATATAATGAGGATTAATGATTAGAATTTTTAAGTTTTATGCCAAAGAAGTTAAAAATTCAGCAGTAAAATCTGTTGTAATCAAAAAGAGATACTCGGAATGACCACAAAAGTTTATCTCTACAAACAAACTACGTGTATAGTACATATACTATCCGAAGGACCAGATGGACAGTTCATCCTGCTACAATAAATCTTAGATTTGCCCATGGGTGGGAGTTACACCTCTTTCACGTATCATGGTTATGGCTGCACAAACCGACACAAATATATTTCTTACTTCAATTGATAAGGAAAGTAATACGGAGAGGAATAAATGTACTCATCCAAGCCAAATAAGTATGAAGACAATGGTATGTAAATCCATCGGAGGTGACCAAGGGCTGTAAGTATAATATACTGCGATTTAACGATTCATCTCATTCATTATTTTAAAGCGCACAGTAAACTTAGCATTTGATCTCAATGGTTTTAGGGTCACCTTTGTGGAGGCTCATTATGAGTAATGAAAAAGAAAACTTTGTTTAATTTCACCATTTTTTTGCAGGTGCTACAAGTATCGACGCAGTACCTGAAGATGACGCCGGTAGTAGTGCTCAAAAATAGTAGTACCTGATATTAAATTGGTGGAACCAGAAAAATTTTGTTTTTCATTATCATTTAGTTGCATTAATTCATACAATCATCTACTTCTCGATTGATATATTACAAAAGTACGAAAATAAAGCCACAAATATCCGTTCACGAATACTTGGTTAAATAAAATGATTTATTAAAATATAATTTTCCCACTCGAGTTAAATAAAAAAAATATATATTAAATACATCACAATTTACACATCTGGAGCCATCTTGTTTTCGTCCATATCGATTTTCCCCTGGCCAAATGTATATTTACCGAACCACAAGAAAACGACGCCGGGAAGTGCCAACGGAAGAAATGATATATTCGCCCTAATTCCTTTGAGCGTATCCCTATTGCTCTAAGCATTAAGCAGTTCCTGAATGCGCGCACAAAATCAGAATTCAACCGGGGATTTTCAGCCCTCCCATTCCGACTTCCGAAAAAGAAATCATTAATGCCTACACGGGAAGAGAGGTGGGACCAAAAGGACGAAGGAGGAGACATTCTTAACCCAAGGGGAGAGGGACCCCTCCAATCTCCTTCCGCTCCTAGGCAGACCCCTTATTATTTATATCGCTGGAAAAGGAGGTTGACTTCCATTAGTGGAATGAAGCTGAACAATTACGAACGAGAAACAACGCTCATAATTGGTTTTTTATGCGTCGCGCGGCAGTTTTTTTTGTGTCACTCGAAAATTTCACTGCCGCACAGTAGGATGGGGAGGAGGGAAAGCGAGATGAATGGTGGAAGGGCTGAAGGGTTGAAGGGTGGAATGTCTGGAAGACTGAGAAGGGTGGAGAAGAAGAAAAAACGAAGAAAGGGACAGGGAAAAATTGGGAAGGGTGAATGCGTATGGCTGGATATGGAGAGGGGGGAGAAGGGTCCTTCCGACACACGCAGGAGCCTATGAGGAAAGGGAACAATAAAAAAAACGCAGAGGCGGAAGAATAAAAACAATAAAAAAAACGGGAAAAGTGACATGTGACCTCCCCCGTTAGGATTAATAATATTCCGGACGGTTTAGTTCCTGTGTCTTTCTTTTGAGTGACGAAGAGGGGCCAAATGATCCATATACGATACGATGATTTGGCCTTTTACGAGAGGGAAGGAGTGGTGGAAATAGATAACATATTCTACTGTCGTACATTTTTTTCCTCCCTTTAAACGCCAATCGAAATAGAGTGCTCAAGATGCGAAGATGGGATGCAGCTCACCACCCATAACCCTGATGGCTTGATTGATTTTAATCCCTTTCCAAACATGCTTTCTGTATAATGACATATTTTATGCATGAAGTGGGTTTATCGTTTTAGAAATATTTAAAAGGTTTGAGTATATATGCCGAGTGCTCAGGAGAAGGAATTTTATTTTATAAATCGTACACGGACCTGTAAAGCAGCGGAATATTTGATCCGAGTTAGCCGTAGGTTTACTTCAAAATGAGAGTTCCAAAATGAGCGAAATATTAAATGGGGAATTTTTTAAGTTAAGCTTTACTCACTTTCATATAACGAAGATATTTACCTGGTGAAACAACAATATGGCTTGTACATATTGGAGACTCAATTAACTTAGTGTGATGAACGTATACATTCATCTTACAAAGCATATCTCGGGTCGCAGACCTTGTAAGGGTAAAATGAAGTCATTACCAAAAAAAAAACAAACTACCATGACTGGCAAACGTGTTATTGGCAATACATGTACATATTCACATTCTCTCGGAAACAAATTAAAGCCTTCCATACAATAGCCAGCTTCTGTATTACCAGCTGACATGAATCATTAAGCGTCATCCATCCAGAGTAAAATTTCATAATTCACAATGAGTTCATCAGCCGAAAATCATAAAGCCTGGAACATGTTATCGGTTCGTAACATGTATTTGTCTTGAGATGAGTATCTTGGAAAATGGACGGACTATTCCCATTTAAGTGTCGTAAATCCTTGAACTGGATTCCAGTTCTCGATTCCGCAGCATCTGAAAACCCCAAGCTCTCCTGAATGTTTTCAAATGTCCTCGTTATAATGTCGAATGTCATCTGCTTTGTAGGCAACACAAAAGATTGTGCCGATGCCCATGTTTCCTCTATGTTTTCCTTCCACTATTGTCTCGAGCAATCTGTTGTTCCGAATTCATTCTTATATTTCATTTTTATACCCTTATTGACGGAAGTTGACTAAAAACTAGCCGAGGTGTTTCGTGCAATTCAGTTGAAAGTTTTTTCCATTCAAGGAACCACATTTAAGGAGCTGTAAAGAAGAGAGGCCAGTTTTTCCTTGGGAGATGTTAAGATCCATGAGGATGGAAGTAGTTGGTTGGCGCAATCATTATTCATAACTTAAAATTTAGAGGAAATTTAGAAAAAAATGAAACATTGTTATCACAAAACTAATGTTCATGAATAGTCAAAATAAATACAGAATATATATGTTCCTAACTATCTTCATTCCTCATATTTAAGTTATAGAATCATTATGACGCAAATACTATGACAAATGTATGATTTATATAAAATCAAAACAAATTTACTTGATTTAATTATTTGGTCACGATTTAACTCCATTTTTTTCCACAGGGTAAAAAATCAGGAGAACCTATTATAGCAGCGTATTTTTTCGATACTTATGCGACCATTTTTCTTAAAGCACCGAATCCATCAAGTCGTTACATGAAGTCCAACGCATTGCGTAGTGGTTTATACCATTATGGATATTACTTTCTAAAGAATTTTAATTTTCTTCTAAAACTAACTCATCCCCGGGAGTTCAATCATCTGACCTTTCCTGATTATGACATTACGCTACTCAAAACGCCTAATGAGAGATTAAAAGTAATATTTATGTTTTATTCTTCTTACATAATCCAGTGGTATCATATATTTTAAGTATAAAACTCTGGAAATATTAATTCCCACAGCAGTTTCTTCAATTTTAGAATTATTTCTCGGTTAACAAGTTTTTGAGAAAATTTTTCTGCTCGAAGCCCATTTTTAATAACCGAGTTTCTAACTTTTTAATATCATAATTTTTTAAGAGAGTGGTGATAAAAAAACCATAAAAATTGTTATTTTCTCAAATGACTTTCATAAAATGCAATCATCTTTTAAATCGTATTCACAAGGTTCATATAGACCGTCCGTAATTTTCCCATACACTTATCTGTGATGCCTAATATGGGTTAAGTTAGCCTACATGCTTTCATCATTATAATGAACTAAAAAGGTTCATTGGTGCTCCTTCATCCAAAGTTAACCCAATGACCTGATTTGGCCGACTCGATGTACTTTGGTGCTTACGTAGAAATTATGCAAAATAGGAAAGAAAATCGCGTAATACGAACCATAATGGACATAGCTAACTTTAATGTGTTCATTAACATGTCCGTTGAGTATGGTTGAGTACGTTGCAGAATATCGTCAAAAAGTTAATAGCTCTGAATGAAGAAAGACTACAATCGAGCCAGTAGAAGTCATAATCATCAACCTAAGAAATATGTAATGAAAAAATAATCCTATTATTCACCTATGCCGATGGCAAAAAATTAAGGAAGCTATTGATATATAGCACTACTTTCTAGCCAGGCATTACTTATAATATTTGGTGTTTTTGAGTTTTAATATTAGGAAAACGCAAAGAAATTAACGTGGGACTTTATAAAAAAATCATGGATTAAAATATGAAAACACGTGAAAAAAGGAACGAATAATTGAAGTCGACGTAAAGAAGTGGCGTGGAAGACTCTGGTGTACGGCCTCAAACGAAAGTACGAATACTGTGTTTTCGATTATGTCGCAGCATTTGACGGTTTAAATGAATGAATTCCATCTACAAGCTCTGTCCATTTCGCAGAAATGTTTGGAAAAGATAAACATAATGTTTGATTGAACTTTTTTCGGGTTCAAAAGTATTTGATCATTGAATCGACACGATACCCGTTGAAATTTGGACGAAGGTTTCGACCATAAGTTATATTAAATGAAAACTTCGGAAATGCTAAATAATTTCTTCCGGCAGGGTCCATCGCTAAATTGATTTAAACTTTCCATCCACCCTTATTAAAGTAAAAATCGGTTCATATCTTGGAAAAAACATTGTAGTTTTTTGCTTCTGATAAAAGAGCTACCTATTTCACGGATCAAGTTATGCGCATGAATACATCTAGCACATAATGACGCTGAATGTCAAAATGAATACAACATACTAGAGTGGAATAGAATACGAATATTTACCTTGATGCGCCATTTTTATTTTTACTTCAAAAATTAATGCGCCGGAGATGAAATATAATGGAGTATCAATGGTGAGTAATGTTTTTATAATTCAAAATATTAAAGTATACGTTGGAAATGAACACCACTGAATCACGACCGTTAAATATAAAGACAATGCGCAAAAATTAAACGGATTTTAGGGTTTTAAAATATTTGTTCGTTGATCAAAGAAAGTTAAGCAATTATTGAAAACCATAACTCTCGCGAGTTCTCTCATTATATTCCTGTCTCAAAGGATTTATGTCGTCTTTGCGTCAGATTTAGCTCGATGCCCCAAATAAGTTTGCGATAATTAATGCTGCGAGGATCGATAATCCCTCAGAGTTGGACAACTCATTCCTAAAGTTATCGTCGGGAGTAATTATTCATCATTAGTGAAAGATTATATCACCCTCTCCACAGAATCATAAGCGAAAAAAAAACAATGTGAGCTCTGGAACGAAGGCAATGCACGGATAAAATCGCGTCACTGCATTAGAATAGATGAGAGTTCAAAAGCGGGATAACTACAACTAGTTTCGTCATTGAGGTAATTATTCGCAAATTCGGTCCTGGCAGCAAGGTGTCGTGTCTTAAAACTTAAATTTTGCGTGGATAGCAGCGTAATTTAGGTCGTCTCTCTATGACTATGTCACAGTCATACAAAAAAATAAAGACTAAAGCGACATCTCAAGATGATTGAGTGTATGTAGTGATTAATATAATACAAACTGGAAAAGTATCATATCATAAATATCATGGGGCAATGCTCAGAAATACATCAAGGAAATAAGGATGCTGAATTTCTAAATGAATACAGCATAGTATCGAAGAATGGAATAAGAATATTTATCTGTGATCACGCAAAAGAAATGGTATTCGTAATGAGATTTTTCGGACGACTTCTAATACCATTGGGAAAATCGTCTGCTATCGTGATTTACTCAAAGAACTATGCATACGTATGATACTTCGTATTGTTTTTTCCACCCTTTTATACGACGCTGAAGCTTGGACACTAAAACAGAACCATTTAAAGAAAATTGATGCCTTTAAATGTGGTGTTACATACGAATGCTAAAAATTTAATGGATGGAAAGAGTGACAAATACGGAAATGCTGCAAAAACAAAATGAAGAACGTGAAATCTAAAGAACCATCAAAAGGGAAACGGAGCAGAGAAAGAAGAAGAATTTCATGGGTAGACAATTTTGAAAAGTGGTTTAACTGAAGCTCCAATGCACTTTTTAGAAGAGGGATGAGTAAAGACGAATTAGCCATGATGATTTCCAATCTCCAATAGGAGTGGCATCAAAAGAATGAGAAAGAGCAAAATCGTGTACATAGTTGTTACATCACGGCGTTTTGTTGGGGTTCAGTTTTGATGAGGACCCTCCCGATCGTAACTCTCCAAAGGAGTAATCAGCAAATAAGGTTTGAGCATCACCTGCGGTACAGGGTGGTCATAATTCAACCTCACGGAGGAAGAATTACGATTCTTTTGGAGGACCTGGGGAGTAGGGGATTGGTTGCAGTGGGAATTTTTTTAGGAGGGAGAACCAGTGTTGCCAAGTTGTTGCTAGCGACTTTTTGGAGTATTTGACTGCAGATGATAAATTTTAGCTCACCGCAACATATCTAACTTTCAATACAAAATCTTTATTTGTGGGCAAAAAAGTGTCATTCAGCTATTCTTTCGATTGAAAAATTATTCTACAAACATTTCCTTGCTAAAACTTTAATATCGATTTTTTTGGCGAGTGAAGGCTTTGATTCTCTGACACAACGAAGGATTCCCCATTTCTGTTCACACTTGTGTCACAGCGGGGGTATAAGGAGTGGGAATTCTCTATTTAAACACCTCGAGCCAATCGTTTACCATTTGACTTTTCACTTATCCTAAGACTTCTTTTAGCATGTGTTAACAGAAACCTTTAAGAGCGAGGTCTAATAAATACTAGTGGTAAATAAAATTGGATTGTGAAAGTAGATGAAAGATCAATAATATGCTAGTTCCAATTGTATGCCTTTCAAAAATGACGAAATAAACTTAAGCTCTGGCCATTTTTTGGATTCGCTGATGATAATTTTAAGATTAAATTAACCACTTAGTGTAAAAAATATATTAAGTATATTTCCATCTTTCTTTCGTAGTTTCTTACTATTGTGGGGGACAAAGCTGGATAGGAGATCGAATTAGTGAAGGAAAAGGAATTTGAGGAAGTAAGGATTGATCTTTGTATAGAACTTTGATATTGTCAGTGTCTCGACGTAGTGACACATACGGTTGATGATATTTGGAATTTATTTAGTAAAAAATTGACTTGGCAAATGCAATCATCAGCTTGAATATATTGATTTCCTAGCATCTTGATGGATTTGAGAACACATTTTACAAATGTTCCAGAAGAATTAATTGGCCTCATAAGAAAGTCATGAGGGCTTCATTGACCCCTATAAAGGTCCTTATTTAAACCAAATTTGACATCCATAAGAAAAGTGTTGAGTTCGGTGAAGAGGCCAATTTATTTTTTAAATTAGTGCTTGCACTCATGATGTAGACTTGGAATTTTTCGATTCGGATAACTTAAACGCACTAACGATTTTAATAATCCATTTGACTATCGGATTAGCTTAGTGTTGGCCTAAATATTGTTACCGTAATTCTTTGCACTATTATAAGAGCGTATTCTCGTGGTAATCATTGCTCCGATTAAATGAGCTACATAATCGATTTATAGTAAGACTTAAGAGAGA
This sequence comes from Ceriagrion tenellum, assembly GCA_963169105.1. Classification (NCBI taxonomy): domain Eukaryota; kingdom Metazoa; phylum Arthropoda; class Insecta; order Odonata; family Coenagrionidae; genus Ceriagrion; species Ceriagrion tenellum. Next base: position 38,111,984 of record OY720636.1, on the reverse strand, counting down.
CTATTTTTCATCCATCTAACCTCTTCATGTGTGCTCAATATCTACTAAGTATTATAATATGAACTGTACTTATAATTAAAGAGGATTCATCCAAAGTATGACAGCAAATATATTTTATGACTCTTACCGTCGAATTGAAACGGTCAAAACGTTCCGGTAATTAAAATACTTTGAAAAATGGAAATTTTCACTTTATCTTTTCATTGATGACTCCGATTTTTCTTTAATTAAATGAAATTGCAGCAGATTCTTCGATAATTGCATACGTTTAAATAGAATTGCGGGCTGTGAGAAATGACCCACGCCGCCGATTGACCGTAAATTGCAATATATAAAATATCTGCCCCAATTCCGGCCTCATCCTCTTCTTCAAACCTTTCCCTCTACTTGAGGGCTCACGTGAAATTTTCTTGGCAAATTTCAGAACGGCACTCATATTAATTGGCTGTTGTTTTGCCAAGAAAAGGGAAGTTAAATCTTTAAGCATGTATTTACGTAATCTACTTTTTTCCTTTTACTCTTTTTTCCTCTTGTTTTTTTTTTATAGAATCCAAGTTCTTTTTGTTTCCTGCCGGTCCAGTTTTCTTGGAGCGCGCTTGCTCGCGTGAATTTCGCAGTTACATTAACGAAGACGAACTCCCCGGCCCGGAGTAAGTTTCCACCCCCGCCACGAGCTGCCTTCACGCCAGGAAACGACGAATTACCCGAAAAAAACCATAAAAATCCGATGATTAATTGAGGCGTTAAATTCGCTTGGAGGAGGAAAAAATTAACATCTCATTGAGAGAATACGTGCGCGCGAGTTATCTATTTATGATCCATTTCTGCATGAGAAATTTTAGCTACTCATATTGCGATGAATTTTAAAGATCAAATTGCCTTAAGGGAGAAGGAAATTTCTGGAAAGATGTAGAAATAAAATAAAAGGAACGATAGATAATGATTATTGCATGCAGACAGATGCGTTTTGAATGATATTCTCAGTAATAAATTTCAGAAAGGTTCAGTGCAAAAGCAATTTTATTAAGCAATGCCCTGGTCACGTATAGCAGTTACGCTGAACCATCTATTACGCAAGTGTGAAGATCATTGAATCAGGTCATCAATGTTATTACCCAATGTTATTTCCAGTTTTATCAGAATTATTTAAAATGATTTCAAGCTATTTAAGTTACCCGGTGCAGCTAAACTTTTTAAATAACGAAGTATTCTTTTCTCTTATTTCCAAATTATTTATGAATTATTTACAAATTATTATTTTTTTTATTTATAATTTTTAGTATATACATATATATATATAAATATAATTATAAACTTTATATTAATAAAATAAAACCTCCACATTATCGATGCAATGACGTGGATGGATTTTTGTCATATGTATTTAATTTACAAACTTCCCTTCCTATACTACCTTTTATAAAAGAAATCTACTACCAAGTGGAGCTTATCAAAAATGCTTCACTTTTTGCAATTTCAAGGCCCTATCAACCTTTAGTATTTCTTACTTCGTCTCAGAATGCGTCTTACTCTTTCTCAAATCGTCTATAAACGCTGAATTTCTTTTCCTGCTTCTCCTTTTTATCAACCAATTTTTAAACATAATTATTCAGTTATTCTCGGTAGAGACATTGGAGTTATTTCTTTTTTTAATAAATGTTTTTGTACTGCGCGTACGCCAGCCGGATACTCACGTCCGATTCCTATCACATCCATGTATCTTTCCATTCTTAAGTTATAAACTGGCAACAAGTTATATTCGGTAAAAATAGATTGGGCCCTTGTCATGAGCAATGGAGAACAAACCGAATAACGAAAGGTTTTAAATAAACATTGAATATGGTATGTAATACTAATATTGGTCAATATCTTCCTCTTCATCTTACGCCAAGTAAACGATCGAAGTAAACTCAAATAAGAACAGTTACCATGGAAGCCTCTACGATATCTTTTCCTTCATCAATTCATCTTCCAATTCATCTTCCTGCGGAATGGCGGTCGCGTCTTCTTGCCTTGAAAGGAACGGTTTTACTTCCAGCCACCAGCTAATAAAAAATTTACAGATTACGTCAACGCGAAACGAATCTCTTTCGCACTTTCATTCAAAAGGCCGTAAACGTTAGGTATAATTATCGAGACAAGGCTAGAGGAGACTTTAATTTAAACTTACTGAATTAAACTTTTTACTACATTTACAAACAATTTAAACTTACTTACTACATGCATAAAGAATACATTTCATCCTCATTAAATTTAAGAGAACGCACACCGCTTTTACAATATTCAGTCATCACACTTGCACATACATTTCTTTCATATGTATTGAGTAGAGTGTGTAGAAATTGTAAGTGAAAAGTGATATTGAAATCCCAGTCCCATGATATTGAAAATAGGACTATTCTTTCTCAATGCAATTGCATTATTTACCAATCCGTTTTCTAACATATCTAACTGAGATAATGACAAACTCAAGGATTAGCTACGTGGGAATCTAATTTGATTTTATAAAATATCTGAGCATCTTAAGAGCCTTTAGAGTTCCCCAAAAATGTTTCAATATTATTTTAAATATGTAATAATAATATATAATAATAATAATTTTTTATCCATTGAATGATCCTTACTCGCACATCTTACATTTCAAATAAAAAATGATAAATTAGGAATCCCTTTTAGGCATTGCCTGTATTTGGGATAACTCATAAACCATTTACATTTCGAATAGTTGAGAAATGAATTAACTGAGAACAGATACGAAACAGAAATAACAACATGAAAAAGTTTACGATTTTGAAAATCTCAACCTATCGTGTATATAGTTTATAGTGAGTGTTAACCGTACAATTGACAAAAACACATCTAGATATTCAATATCAAATAACCATCTTTATATTCTGTTCAAGAATTATATTTTACTCTGTTCCTCATAAATCATCTGAAAATCTAAGGTATAATATTGCCATTATATAGATAAATGAGCGTTTAAACCGAGCCAAATTGGGCTTGGGAAAAATATAATAGTTGTACATCTTAGATCGTATACATTTTGGCTTTTGGTTCTGCCTTAGGTTTAATACCACTTCTGAGGTAGAATAATTTCAATACTTTATAAACGTACAGATGACGGTCAGGGAGTCGCTGTAAATGAAGTCAAATTTTCCTCACGTGACTACAGCAAGCGTTTTAGTTCTCCTCCAAAATGGCAGAAAGCCATGTGAATCAATACTGATACCTATTTCTCTCCTTTTCCAATAAAAACTTGCACAACAACGCTCCGGGTCATCTTAGTTATTTTTACACCGTTCTGTATCTCTCCCAGACGGGGCCCCGTGATGAATCGTGCGCATATTGCACGGCTGACACCTCTCTCAAATCGTTCCATTTCCAGCCACATTTTCTCCATCTTTCACGCCTCATCAATAGCGTTCCGGGCCGTCTCTGCAGTCCGGCCATATCTCCAAACGGGAGCCAGCCGGCTTCCAGAGGAGTCTCCTCTCTTCCATATCTTCGCTTTCACATTTATATATATACACAAACACACACACGAATGCAGACACCCACACCATTGCCCGACACACGTTGCCAACTCGGGTTTTCCTCATAAATCAAACGTCTTCATTCTTCCTCCGCACATAACTCTTACGCGTTATCCGTAAAGAAGATGGCGGAAATGACGACAACTTTTAGGACCATCACGGTGTCCCGAAAAATACAACCAGACAGCATCGTGATTTCATTTATTTCATTTCCAGAGCTTCCAGTCGGTCTGATACTCATTTGATTCTCCTTGGAAAGAGACGCAGACTTTTGTACGCAGCTTTGAATTTGCGCTTAAAATTGGCCCCATAATGTATTCATGGTGGAAGTTAAACCCTACGTCAATAAAATATTCCAGGAAGCCTAGTTCATTTTCGCATGATGAGAAAAGTATAAACTAAAGTTACAAAGTTTGCACGGAAACTTTACAAAACCAGACCAACTATAAACCAGAGTAACGCACAAGTTTTCAGGTCAGTTAATCACTAAATATTAACATGCATCCTCAGGATATGCTGGAGAGATGTCAGGAAATACTTGCTCGCTTATCTTGCATACGCGGCTACACCGCAGGAAATGTCCCCTACAGCACAACTGACATATGTTAACACCTTAAATAAAAAGCCGACATTCAAGGATCACGAAGTAAATAAACGTGACTCAACATGTTCACGAGTATATAAAGTATAATCCACCGGATTATTGACGAGCAATCTTTGTTTTCCCTCGTGCAAATAATTTTGTTTCCATAATCGAAGACGGAATTCGTTTCCATATGGGCTCTCACTGCTTACAATGAGTTGCAACAAATTTTTCTGCCCTTAAAGATATCTCCCTGAGCTCGAATTTAACGGTTATTAGTCCTTGTGGGCACGGAAGATGGAGAGGGAAGAACAAGGAGGGACCATAATTTTTGGGCCATGGGAAAATTTGCCTCCTGGCGTGACAGAGTACAGTATAATCTTGAAGTGCAGCCCGGGCACCCTAAGCGTGGGACGCTTAAGCCTCAGGACTTCCAGCAAACTTTGCACAAAGTAGGCTAATGCGTGAATCTCAGATGAGGGTCCCCGCTCCCACGTAGCGTTTGCTCTAAAGAAACATATTATGATGCAAGCGGAAAATTGTGTTTGTTGCCTTTAAGAAAAGAAACAACTCACGACGAGGGATAAACTTGTTAGGAGTACTTTTTTTCAAGTTTTTATAAGGCGTCAGATCCAATTGAGGGGGAAGCTCCGCAGAGAAAGAGTAAGCTTGTTAGGACTCCATTCACTGAGAAAACGAGGAAAATCCCTGAGTTAATTAATGCCGTCGGCATTGGAGAAGGAACTGGAAGATGTGTGCATCAATAGTTTTGAAGTTACCTTCGGTTGAACGATATATTCAAATGTGAATTGAGGGGGTTCTTGCACACTGCCAATGCGTGCATCACGTCACCCAATGGTTAGAGTCGAGTAGGACAGCAAACTTAAAGTCGTATACATAGACTAAAGTCAAAGACAGTAAACTTTCCAATAGAGATAAATATCTCATTGAAAGAAACAGTCAAAATAATCAGAGAGAAGAGCGGTGGATAATCAAGGACACATTCCAATATTTCTAAATATCAATTATACTTTGGTTTATCAAAATAAAAACGACTATCAGTGAACTTAATATAAATTCTGGAAAATTGATATATAATAAGATAGAAATTCAGATCAAGAATGTACATTTTATCAGTGAAATAGACGCAAAAAGACAAAGGAGAACAATCAAGCGAGAAGACGGGAGTTCCTTTTCTCAAATATTGAACTTACAATAAGATGAGTGCGAATAAAAATCACTCTAGGATACAGAATCACAAAAAAATCAGTGAAAATGACTAAAGAGGCTTCCATTAATGTGGGTGTCATCGAGCCTATTTCTACTGGTGGGTTCCATTGACACTAAATAACACAGTGGATCATAGCATTGGCTCAAGAAAAGCGAATGAGACAATAAAAGGGCAGAAAATAGAAGGAAAGATTATTTAGGGAAATGAATATAAAGGAACTTGCAAGTTTGCCCAGATATACATGACTATCGTTCATTATTGCACATGACATGGAAGGGTTAAAAATATGAAGGCGATAAATAATCTTTATCTATAGCTTTTTCCTTTTATCAGGGTTATTTTGACTGCCATATCGATTACAAAATACGCGATTTACAAACACCACAGCTAATTTAAATTACGGAAAGTTTTATTAACACAGAGAAAATGATGACTTAAAGAAAAAGTCTACAATATATTTAGAAGAAGTTATTTAATGAGGTGTATTTCATAAAGTTATAATTTCTTGACGAACTCATACAACAAACATGTCAGCACTTGTCTCCAATGAAATATCATTAATTGGGCATAAAGAGTTCGGATATATTTACCATTACTTGTGGTTTTCCAAACAATTTATGGCATGAAATTCACTGAATGCACATCAGGTATGCTTTCCCAGCGCTCTGACTTTAGACACACGGGCCTAGGTCATGTCTGCCCCATATTCACCCGTCGTATTCATTATTACTGCATTCGCTCATTATTTCAGCGCGGGCTTTGGCAAACGTATCCATAGCACCATCACCTTAATGCACTATGTTAGAATACCCTGGGACTGAAATAATACTCGGACAAATAAATACTCAAAATAAGGCTAAAAAAACTCATCCTAGGTCAAATGGTCGGTCCCGAGTTAGCTTTTATTCTAGTCCAGTTTAGGCTGTGTACTTCATTCCCCGCTGAATTTTCAATACTCATTTGATCATTGTAATTTCATAAGCAATACGAAATGATGAAGTGTAAGGAAACGTAGAAGAGGAAAGGACCATGTGGAACACCAAAGATGAAAGGAGAATAAGATGGATTGGATGCACCCTGAGACACAATGGGTTTGTGAATAACAAAATTGAAGGCAAAATAGCTGGAAAAGTCCCCAGGGGAAGACCCAGGAATAAGTAATGGATCAAATAAAGAGGAAAATACACAGGAAAAGTCACCAGGAAGTAAGAGAACTAGCATTGGATTTGGAAGGATGGAGAACTGCAGTCAACCAATCTTAGGATTGAACAACCAATGAATTAATAGAACAATAATTGGAATTGTTATTGGATGTCACACAGATTTAAAAAATCAATTTCATTATTTTTAACACATAGATTAAAAATCAATCCTCAATAAAAAAGTTAGCAGATTCTTCACATACCTACGCATTTAGGCAATACTTAAAAAAACTGTGGGAAAATGATTGAAGAGTTAGGATCGCAGTCTCTCTACATTTATGATTCCATTGAAATAACTAATAATCATAAGGCTGTCTAATTATAGTTGAAGCCTTACTGAAGTAACTTTTTTCCGGAGTGGTAAAATAAACCGTTACTCAACCCAAAAGAATTTGTGTATGAGCGCCATGGGGGAAACAACTGCGTCGCATTCCACGACGAAAACAATTACGGACTTACAACTCCTCGAAATAGTCTCACGTGGGGATTCAATCAATCAGTCTGAAATCAAATACGCTCTCTCTCTCTCCCTCTCTCTCGTGCACGCACTCACGGAACGACTCTTGACGGAAAAGAAAAAACCGTAAAAACTTTTTGAAACATTCAATTCGTTTGGCACTTTAAAAGAAATAACGTCATCTTCCGATGACCCCCGCGGAGACTCAAAGGGGAAAAAGCAATAAGTTTATATCGACACGGGACTCGTTGCCACACACAAAACCGATCATTCATGTCCATAAACACGTCACAACAACTAAAGCCCTACCACGAGCGGCCATTCTTATTCTGAGGAAGCGCTTATTCCACACACGCCAATCGCCCTGCCTTCACCCATCATCCTCCACTCTCTCTCTCTCTCCCCCCACAATGATTCCTTCTTTAGATTCCCACACCACCAAATCCCCTGCCGAACTCCTTCCACCCCCCCCCCCACCTCCAACCCGCCATCGCTACTACTACTAAGTTTTCCTGACAACCCCCGCTGCCACCCACCCACCTACCCTCTCCCACCACCGATCCAACCCAAAACCCACTCTTACTCTCTACTCTTCCTCTTGGACAGGTCCTCAAACCTGTCGGATTTTTTCCACCCCCTTTTCCTTGTCTTTTATTTTCTCTACCATTGTCGGCTAAGCTACGAGGGCCCACGTCCGAAAGAACGGCTGCTTGTTGACCCTAACGTCACTTTCGCCTTTTGCCTATGCGGAGTCGTCCCGCTGTCCTTCTTCATCCTTCCCTTTATCTTAATCTATGTATATAGCGTATGTGTTATCACTTAAATGGGCGGGTTTCCTCGTCTCAGAAGAACCGTAGTGAAAATGTTTTCTCCTTCGGTTTCTGGTTCTGAGAGGCGCCAACAACTCTTATTTCAACGGGTTGTTTGTGTAATTTCGTGGACTATTGGCAGCTCCTTTGCTCGACGAAGAAAGCCTTTTTCAGGTTTCCTTCCAGTCTAAATGACATTTCCCATCTCGATCAAATAAAAGATTTATTTTTTCATGCTAAGAAAACGGAGTAGCGATGTATTTTTGAACGATCATCTGCTAATAAAATCATCCTAGTCTAAGCCCATGACTCTCTCCATGTATATATAACAGGTCAACAATGATCTCGAAATCAATATTTATAGGTAATCGGATAAAGGAAAAATTAGGTATGTTGTAACTTTTTGGAGTACCATTTCACATTTAAAAAATGTTCAATTTTAAAATCCTCAGTGTTTAAGCAATAGTGCACCGTTCGGCGTTAAACGCCTTTGATTTATCATCAGATGCTTAATGATGATACGATGGCATTGAAATTTGAAATACAGATTTTGCAATTAATTTTTTAGTGCCTTGAATTGTTAAAGTTAATACTTTTGTTACATAAAATAGGATGTCTATCTGTTTAAGTAGGTTTAAATGGATGCGAGCAAAAATCCTCTGGATTTTAAACATCGCAGGGCATTATCTACATCTAATGTTTCTTCCTATATCTCGGCATACCCACCTTTCATCAAAGCTTCCATAAAACCAATTTTCTTTCTTCCCCTTCTTCGTATACCTCACACCCTCCCTTCCATTATGGCGTTAAGAAAACCTCGGTCTTCATTACTTCTTCTCTCATCTGGAAGTTTCAGAGCTATGCCGAGTTAAACTGTCTGAGTACATAGCGCGTTCAATCGCAGTCATGTCTTCTACTTAATGAGGGTATAAATTCACGTCACTTAAAACATAAGGCTTGTGGATACTTTCATTTTGGCCGAAAATTATTACTCGATCTAAATGGAATTTTTGATCAAAATATTTCTTTGTGACCAAAAAGAAAAATGAACGCGTTGTTTTAATTAGGAGGGTGCTCGCACCGTAAGATCCTGAAAGACGGAAGTTACTGCGATATTCGCCTCTAATTAGTCAAGAAAAGTTTACACTCCCCAATTTGTACGGCAATATCCTCGACTAAAATGTTACTCATGACCAAAGTAGAAGAAGTAATACTATGTTGATGCTATGTTAAATGTAAACATTTCTCTTGTCATTGACTGTCAGAGAATTTCCATAACCATGCGTTTTTCTACGCGACGACTTCTGCAAATTAGGGGTAATATCACAGAACATCATAGTTTATAATGAGGGTTCCGCGAAAAATAAAAATATACATTATAAGAGAATAGAAGCAGATGTTGAACGCCCACAATTAGTTAGTTTCCAGATCTCCAAAACTAACAAAACGTTTTATAAGCATTGATTTCCTTCGTTTAAAATAATTCTTAAAGAACAAGCATGGCTTTAGAATAAAGGTTGAATTTTTTAGCTGACACTAATTCCAATTTTGTCTCATTTGATTTATCATATCAAAAGGACTTTCCTTTACAACTTAGATTTAATTGTCGCCATACCGCCATATTGAATGCTTTTATCTCCCTATGTGCCCATGTGTTCGGCTCACAAAGTCACTTTAATACCTTTGTTATAGTCACTTTATATACATCCCAGGCTTGTGGTTTCAAGCCATGTCTCCGCCTGGGAAGTTTTAAGTACATTCAAACTTCAAGCACCCCAAGACTTCCCAAGATTTCCTGGACTAAATTTTCCTCTTGTTAGGTAGTACGTAGAGGAACTAGAGACAAAACTGGATATATGTATCATGAAATCATATATTGGATCACTAAAGAGACGAAAAAAACATCTCTTCAGATGATTGGGACAAGGTAGTCCTTTCCTTAACCTCTCCGACTAGATACATCTTTCGGAGAGAGAGAAATTAAAATGTTTTGATTTTAGCATAGCTTACACGACGAAGATAGACTAACCCAGGAGGATAAGTTAACAAACCTAAGTAATACTTTCCTTAATCCTCCCTGACTGGATATATTTAAGAGAGGTATCAATTGAAGTGTTATGCTTTCAAACTAGCTCGTACGAAGAAGTAAGAATCCTCCCCGGCGGATAAATCAACAAACCTAATAAAATGTGCACAAAATCGGGATGAGCGCTAAGTAATACAGATTGTGACGAAAAAACATATATTTACAGAGTTAAAACATGTAACATGAAACGAATGAAAGAGAAGAACCCATGAGCTTGCAAAATTAAGATAAATTCGGAAATTGAAAATTGGAAATGCCATTCTTGACATAAGGTGTGGAATTAGAAAATGCACATGAGTTTAAGAGGCAAATATGAGCCCAAAAATGCACAAATAACATATAAATATATTTAACGGCCCGGAAGATAAAACCACTGCATTATAGAGTAATATTTGAAAAGAAGGACACGTGACGAAATAAAACCTCTAAGAAAGAAACACTCATAGTTCATAGAGGTGCCGCCGGTAAAACAATTTCAAATATAACCAATAACTCGTTGAAGGGAGCCTGCCAGTAAATGGTGAGGAACTGAACGCAATTGCCTCGGAAATACGAAATGATTGAAAACAGGGACATGGATTATCATGCCGGTTGTGCCAGAAGAAATATGATTGGACTAAGTTAACAGGTGATAGATCTGTTTCGCGACTGGTCTCGTGGGTTACGCAGAACGTTGAGAAAGCTCTTCGGATATAAAAATGGTGTTGATTTCACCAGGTTGGAACTTTTTTTCTTTCAGTCAATTTCAACTAGTTACATGGGTTAGATGATTTGATTATTGATGCAAAGGTTTTCTAAAAAATTCGAAATGTTTAACCCCTCTTAACGACCCCTCCTATCAAGCGACCACTCCTCTAAAAGACTATTTTTCAGCGGAACCGTCGGTGGTCGCTTAAGTCAGGTTTCACTGTGGTATATTTCTTATCATCGCAAGGGTTGCGTATCAAACCGAGTCCAATATTCGAAATCAACTTATTTCGTTACAATCTCTTCCTAGTTTCGAAAATTGATCCTAAGACACTCTCCAGAACATGCATCAATTAAGAAAAAATGTTAAATATAACTCTTGTATCATTCTTATCACAGCCAGTATTGTGGGTTCCAATGCATCACCATTGATCGTCCAATCCAAAGATTAGTTGGCTTTAGCCCTCCACTCTCCCCTTTCTAATGCTAGGTACCATACCTCCTAATATATTAATATGTACTTTCTCGTTATTTGCTCCATGAATTTACTATTCCTGGGTCTTCCTCTGGGGACTTTTCCCCCTATTTAGTCTTCAATTATATTCATCACAATCCCATTGTCTCAGAGCGTATCCAATCCATCTTGTTCTTATTTTCTCTATGGTGTTTTACATGGTTCTTTTCTCTTCTACTTTCTGTACACTTCATCATTCCTTATTTTGTCCGTCTTGTTATCTTCAGCATTCGCCTCCAGCACCAGGTTTAGAAGGCTTCCCGTCTTTTCTGGTCAGCTTTTCCAAAGGTTCATGTTCTCGATCTATAGAGTTCCACGCTTTACACGAATATTTTCACATACTGTTTCTTGGTTTGTAGTCGCATCTTCTGTAAACACAGCAATTGTCTTTTTCCCACGAACGCCTTCTTAGCTTGGGCTATTCTCCACTTCATATCCTTTGCACTTCTTTCGTCACACGTGATGGTACTTTCAAAATAGTTCCAATGCATGAGCAGTTGCAATTAAGTGAAATTTGGCCCAAGAGTTTTATTTTTATTTTATCACTAGCCTATGCCTGCTAGCCTAGCCTTTTATCACTGTGGGCGGAGAGGTAAATTCCTTGAATGCTATTCCTGGGGTCGCGGGTTCAAGTCCTGACTGGATGGGGTTTTCACCACCTAGGGCATGGGTGTATGTCAAGTTCTATTGGCCCGGTCTGTTAGTCAGGCTTAGCCTATTGGGATTCCAGGGACATGCGGACCAACGGAAATGTTAATGGACGGAAAACATAAGAAATGATGAAGTGTACAGAACAGTGAAGAGGAAAGGAACAGATGGAACACCAAACAGAAAAGAAGAACGCTGGATTGGACACATCTTGAGACACAATGGGTTCGTGAGGTATATAATTGAAGGTAAAATAGAAGGAAAAGTCCCCAGAGGAAGACCCAGGAATAAATTCATGGACCAAATAAAGATGAAAATACATAGGAAGAGATACCAGGAGGTATGGGAACTAGCATTAGATAGGGAAGGGTGGAGGGGTGCAGTCAACGAATCTTAGGATTGAGCGACCAATGATGACGGACCAACAGAATCGTCCAAAATTCAGAAAAAGTATCATAAAATTATTAAAACGTGCACTACATCACCTACGATTACCGCTCCAGCTACTTCAAAAACTTCAGCCTGTATGTACTGTATTGTATGAAACGAATTTCCTTCTCCTCTCCTGATGCTGATTATTTACCACCTAGCAGATCTACCACAGAGTTGACTGACTTTCGTTCCTAAGCGATCGTTCCTTAGCGATTGTTCCTTCTTCGTCACCCGTCAGGGGGGCGAGGCCGTGCTATGGTCGGAGCACATGAAGCGATCCCCGATCGTTGAGGTCACCGAACCTGTAATCGCCGGGCGGTCGCATTTACGGATGGCTGACCATTGCGCGGAATGCTTCCTTTTGTCTAACTCTCTTTGAGCCTTCCGATTCAACCCCTGTCCATCTCCTCCCCTCACGCCCCCCTCTTCCACTCCAAACACCGCACAAACCAACCGACCACGCCAATCCATTGCCCTTCTTCCCAACGCCCCGCTCCCATTTTTTTCTCACTCCACCTCGCCGCTCCTACCATTTACCACCCATTTATCGCCGTTGGGAGGCAGCGGAGAGAGACGGTGGAGTGAGGGGTTTGGAAGGGGTATAGGAGAAAAAACACTGAACTCCACCCCAACTTCCGTCATTTCCCTTCCTGGTTCTTCCCTCGAGGCCGATTCGCATTGAACATAACTTAAAAACGCAACTCAGGAGAGCTGTTCTCGAACAAGTGAGTCGAAGGTCTTTATAGAGAGTCCTCGCAACGAATCTAGAAGATATATCCTCCAAATTGATTGGTATTGCTGTTTGAGACGATACACTGTTTAAAGTCGATTTATATGCAGTAGGGTTTCCTGTTCTAATGTTTTCTTGCTTCTTGATTTACTTCGATGATTTATTGACAAAAAAATCAGCGTTCAGTGATCTCACATGGTATTTCCAAACTATTTTTTACTTGAAAATTTCTCTTCCTGTTTTAAATCCTGATACCGATTCTCGTTGAACATGTAAACGGGACTCAGGTCAGCAGTCCTAGAGCATTCCAAAGAGCGTTTGAAAACATTCATATCGAATACTGAATACATAATCTACATAAAATTTAATCCAGCGGCCAGAATATATATGTCCAAGAAAACCTAATGCGCATAATCTTACCATGGCAGAAGGTCTCAAACTTCACTCGGAACATGTTATTGCACAAACGAATGTGTCATAGAATGTTCAAGAAAATGAGCGCAATTGGATAAGGTTTTATTTCCCGTTCAGCCATTCAGACAATCATACAAATTACCACTTTACGTGGTAAAATTTTCATCATGAAATAATTCATACATTCGTTTATACAATAAAATATACCATATAATGTGGCCATAGTACCAATGGCAATTAATTTCATTCAGATTTGCAAAAAATCACAGGAACAAATATTCGATTGGTTTGAACACACGGGAGCATGACCCTTATAGTTATGTTTAGTTCTATAGTCAAATTTTTATAGTCAATGACTGTTCAGTTACATGATGCCAAAAAGTTATGTTCCAAAGTTTTTTGACTAAAGTTTAATCATTTTACTGAGTCATTCTCTTACGTGAGCTTTCAATGGTTCCTTCTGCACTCATCCTTCCACTGAAAGGCGCACGCTGCAAATACTGCGCTCAGAGTGAAGCGTGGTTACTTGTTTGTCGATAGGTTTCTAAAAAATAATTTCACCGAAGGGGTGGAGGAGGCGTTGGCCGCAGCGGTTTTTGAAATCTGTTAAACCGGCGAGTTATAAGACCGGGCTTGGCTAAAGATGAGGTCGCTCAATTACCCGCCATCTCTTTACCTCCCTCCTCTCGCACCATCTCTACCGTTTTCCCAACGAACTAGCGAACTCATCTTCAGCATCGCGGTGCTTTTATAACGGAGTTACAATGATGAATTGCTAACGTTCGAAGCAGAAGGAAATAAATCGCACACCCCGAGTAATGGTAGCATCGAATTGATTATTCCGCGCTTGAATCATAGCATGAACACTATCAGGAGTTCCACGAATGGACGCGGAACTCTTTTTTTCCCCTGTCCATTACACGTTTTCCCCAACGGTTTTTTAAACTCGTTCATATTTCGGAAAAGGGTGAGCACGCAAAATTTATTGAGGTCGAACCCGAGGACCAAATTAGCTCACCTCAAACGGTTCATCTAATTTTAATTCTATCATTCTTTAATGCTAGAGCAAGGCATTTGGAAAGACCAAAAAGGGTTTATTCCTATAATTTATAATATTTGTTCCACATTACAGCATTAATTAAAAATAAAGCATTTTGTAAAACAAATAAATGGTTGAAATTCCACTTCTAAGCTGAGAAACACACAACAGCTAACAAAAATGGCAAAAAACCAACATCATAATACCACCTCTATGAACCTAAACAGTGCCTAGATGCATTATTTTGGTCATTTACTTCAAAAATATATTCATAAATTACGATCTATTTATGTTTGACTTTTTATTTTTAGTCCCGGGAGTAGCCAGTGGTCACTGAATTGAAAATTCTCGATGATTGGACACAAATATGAGGTATTATCTGATAAAATTCTCAACTAAGCGGTCTAATATTAACATTTTAACTTCAATAATATAGCTTATTTATATTAGACATAGTTTTCGGATTCACATGGTGGAAATTTATGTCACTCATAATAAAAGATACTTGGTTTTATTCCACACCAAATAATACAACTCAACTCGACCATGGTTTCAGCACCGCTTGTCATCCTCAGGATGAGAATGGCCTGAGAATGACAGGTGGTGTCAAAACCATGGTCGAGTATAGTTTTAATAAATAATATGTTAAGGTAAAAGACCTTTATAGGCGTAAAATGAAATACTAATATAACATATTATAAAAAAATGCATTACAAAATAATTTGAGCTACATTCATAAGCCAGTTAAACCATTTTAAGTGTTGATAAAATACTATATTGATACACGAACATTCATTCTATGGTTTTTAGTATTGTTTTGGCGCAACATTTTACCATTCGTCGCAACGCCCTTACTATAAATCATTTTTCCCGTCGGCAGTCTAAGGCGATCGTCTACTTCGCCGTTCTAGCGATGACGGTATCGATCGGGAATATCCCTAAAGAGCAGTCCGCTTGGACTAAAGCATCCGGAGTACAATTATTTATAATACATTATATTTTTTAACTCCTACAGTACCGAATAAGAGCTCGGGGAACTCGAGATCTAAGGAACAAAAAAAGGAAAAAATGTAAAGGAATAATTTTTTTCCAAAGCATGTGATTCGGGTTACAATCACGTCGCCAAGTCAGTCAGCTACAGCCGATGGAGATCCCAGAAACGAGATGGCATCCTGGCACACGTTTTTGTGAGAGAGAATGAATGAGAAAAAGGAACGGAGGAGAATAAAGTGGGGATAAAAAGAAGGGCTAAAGGAGGAGAGACGGTGAAAAGGGAAATGCAAGAGATTTGATGGCGGTGAGAGGGAATGGTGGGTAAAATTGAAATCATAATGCTGCATGACCATTGAAAAGTATATCTGTTCCAAAAATAGCGAAGACGCGTCGTCACACGTCTGACTCTCCCTACAAAATTCTCTGTCTGTCCGCTATTTCACTCACTTTTCCACTAATCCTCTCCGGCAGTGATCGAGTCTGGAAGAGCGGTGTGGAGTGCGGAGAGGGAGGAAATCGGCGAGAGGGAAAGAAAGAATGGAAGAAAAGATGATGGGAAGAATAGCGTCGGGTGTAGAGGAGAGAGGTGGGGGGAAGAAGACAGAGACACGGGAGAGAGAGAGGAGGGAGAGAGAGAGGGAGAGAGAGGGAGAGAGAGAGAGAGACAGAGAAAGAGAGAGAGAAAAAGAGAGAGAGAGGGAGAGAGAGAGAGAGAGAGAGAGAGAGAGAGGGCAAAAACATCGCGAATATCGGCGAGGGAAGGGGAATGACTAACCAGGCGCCCAGTCTGCCAAGCGCGTATAAGTAAGGACTCACGACAATCATTCATGACTAGGGAAACATCTCGCCCACACTGCCTAAAGGTAAGAAAGCGTATTCGCACGAACTTTGTGGAACCTATTGCCATATTTAAAAAAAAAATCTAAATTTCCACACGTTTAATTTTCGCCACCGACCATTGGTTCGGCACATTATGCCATCATCAGGTGACGAAGATAGAAGTGTGGTAATTGCACTAGTGTGTATTTTTAAATATAGCTACCTTAAGGTGTTTTGACCACGACAATAAGAGTCAAAATAAATACTGTATTCCACCTTTATTTGTGCCGTTTCAAAAATACTATTTTATCAAACAAAAAGCAATGTTTGATAAATGACAAAACTGAGATAGTAAGTACGCAGCCTGTTTGACGAATATTATGGTGTAAATTGAGCACTTTTGTCAGGAAAAAATACTGACTTCAGCGCCATTTCTATCAAATAAATGCATTGTCACTCAAATATTAGATTGATTTTCTAGTTACTCAAAATATGTGCCCATAAGGTCCTTCATTTTCATTTCCATTAAAGTTCTTTTTCGGAAGAATTCGCTTTCCAGTAAATAACTTCCCGCGATTTTTGAGTTTATATTGGATTTAAAATACTACATTTCAGCCTTAATCAAATTTAACAGCATCTAACATCATGTATGAATTGGATAAAATTATGAGGAAAGGTAGGATTTTGTTTTCCTTATTGAATTCACTTTCTTAATTGAGGCCAGAATATATTATTTTCCCAGGAATATTGACGCATTATGACCAATATGTGACTGCGTATACAATGCAATGGCTTGATTGGCCTCATTGTATCTCATTGTAGTACCTCACACACTTCATTAATTTAATAGATACATTCACCAAAATGTACAAGCCATTAATCACGTGAGACGGTACGGGAATGTACACTAGAGGGTTTTTATTTTCATAATGAGAAATTTCTAATAAGATGGAGGATTGCGTCAGAAATTTAACAATGTGTAGTATGTATGCTCTCTTAACTACTTTAAAGGTATAATCAAGTTCCTCAACGCAATAACTTATTTCTGTATAGAAGAGCCATTTTCATTGTTGGAGGAGTTTTTGGCGTACGGCGTAGAAAAGAGTCATTTAAGAACCAAAAATAAGTATACATATTTGGTAAATAACTCAGAATGCCAGATTTACAAAAATAAATTTAACTTCAGTAATATTTCTATATTTATTTCAAGTTTCTTTGCGCAATTGCTGAAGTTGAACAGATAAATTGCGAATATGGTTTCAAACTGGTCTATAAAAAATTCTCGTTTAAACTACGTGAGGGGTTCTCATCAAAGATTCGATATGAGCCTGACCCTTTACGCATGTACACCACACACTCATATAGCACGGTTAGATTTTCTCGAAGGACAGCCAGTCATTCCTACTCTTCCTTCCCCCGACTTTCCATGCCTTTCCATCCTCTCGTTCCTAGGTCTTTGCTTATTTGTACTTCCAAAATGCCCCTTCCCACCTTTAACACCATTTTAGCCGGGCCCACCGGGCCTCGCCTTTTTGAGTGCCGGGGAACTGAGAGAGCTCACCTGTCTCCATCTAATGACGGCCCTTTGAACTACATGGCAGATGCGCCATATCGGAAGGTTGGCGTCGAAATTAGGGAAAATATCGCTCTGGGGAACTCTCCTTTGATATTTAGATTGACGTAGGGCGAAATGGAAAAAAAATATTCCTTTGACATCTAAACGCCTTTTCAATCCGCACGTCAGGTAGTCTGACGTAGAGCAGCGCTAAACAAACATAGTATTTCTAACATGTGCCACGAGTCGATGTGCTTTTTCTATGATCGTGGATTCGTGTTTCAACAGAGTTTGCAGTTTTCACGTTAAAGATTTCTGATGACAACTAGACATACATTTACGAAATATTAGCGGGAATAACCTTCATAGAGCCGTACATTTGGCCTTTACTTTCCACTTTTCTACCAGATAAAAAACAAAAATTAGTTTGCCAATCACTTTGAAAATGAAAAAAGTAATATACTACGCTGTTATACAAATGGAATTCGATAAATACACCAAGGAAATTTTATATAAAAATAATCATTTGACTCCGACGAGATTCGAACCCAAATCACTCGGACCAATTTTACTCATCAGGTGTTTTAGCCAATGATAACTCTAAGCTTGGCTAATACACCTGACCAGTAATTTGGAGGTCTGGCATCGAATCCCATGGAAGTTAAATGATTATTCCGCGGCGAATTTTACCATTCTTGGATATATTAGTTTTGTTAATATTAATGGCTGGGGAAAATTTTGCCCTTTGTTTTCTTTTTGCTGGCAAACACAGTCAAAATAAATTGCCCTTGTTGCCAAAATTACATGAAGTATTTTTTCTCATCTTTAACTCTGAATCTCAATTTACTTGTATCATTTCAGTATAAGACAAAATAATCACAGAGACCAATGTGCTTTTGAAATAAACGCTTCCAAGTTGACAACCTTGTGAACATTTGTTTTTGGCAGAATGCATTATTATTATAAAATGAACTCAAATGGATGAATGTTACAAATGGAAATGAATATGAAAGGAGTTCAATCAAATTTAAGAGGGTTATTTTTCGCTGATTGGTGGCCACAACATGGAATCCCTTTTTCGATTAGTGGTGTCGTACGAATAAAATATTTAATTCAACATATTGATAATTCATCTGAACAAATTTTTATTGACAAATTCACTTTTATCAGTTTCGTCCAAACAATAAAATAAGAGAAGAGATGTAACAATTGAAAATTTGGCAAATTATTTTTTCCAATGCACAAGTAGTTCAAATAATAATGCGTTGGAAATTAATTAAAGTTAAATGGATGACTTTTCCACCTTGCGACAGACAAATATTTAATGCCAATATGAATTTCTTTGTTACCTTAACTTCTTTGCGGATCAATACTTATAACTCATTTCCGAAGGGAGAAAATTAAATTGTAGGAACCTTATCTTAATTAAAGTGGTACTCAATTAAAAAACGCTGTGAAAAGAAGGCGTAATTGGCCTCTGGATTACATCATCTCAGTGGAAACTTATAATACAAAATTATACTACATGGAAGAGATGAAATAATATGTATTTTTTATTTAAAAGCTAATAGGTTTAACCAATAGTCAAATTATTTTAAAATAGTATATATGTATATATTTCTGCTATATAAATAATATTTGTGGTCGGTAGATTCGGAATTATCATAAAAGCATTAAATCAATTATCATTCAGTCATTAAATGCTTTTTGCATGCTGTTAGATCTTATTCGCCTGGGAAATTTTTCACTTTGTTCAATTATATTTCTCGAACAGCCTTGGCTATTTGACAATTACACCGGAAGATTTTCCTGAGCCAGCAAATCATAGGATAGTGCCTTTTAAAATAACAGGAATACAGATGACTTAGAATAGGGGTATTTACTGGTAAGACCAGGAATGCCAGTAAACACATTTAAACCCGGTGCTATGTGCGGTTAAATTTTCTCTTAAGACGTAAATTCAAAATGAATGCGTTCTCTCATCGATATCGCAAACAACTTGTTGATAGTATGACGTCATTTACTAAATCCGAACAATCGGTGATATATGCATAATGTAAACGAAGATACTACGCCATCTTTACTCAATCTAACGATGGCATTTTGAATCAGGGCCTAAGGGTGTCATGCAGGTACATCTAAATCTGCACCTCTAATTAGTAATCGAACCAAAACTATCAGCCCTTTTAGCGAACTACTTTCCGAGATATATAAACTATAAATACAATCCGTTTTCCACGGGAAATGGCACGGTTATGCACTAGAATATAATATAGAAAGACTTCCTGTTTAAATAAAGACGTCCAAATACATTGTGGCGTAAAAAAATTAAACAGTGTGTGTTTCATACGTTTTTCAAAAAATAAATTCATGATATACCGTGTTACTTTTTAAAAAAATCGAAAAAAAAACTTAAGCTATGCAGGCATTTTCAAAGTATGACGTGAAATACTTCACAGGAAGCCTATTGTACGAAGAGCTAATAATTTAGTGTTTCTGCAAGTGTAACAGTGTTACAAAACCAAATTTTCCTCATGCTTCTTACAGCTGCGAAAATATTTTAAAATTAAATGTACTTGGACTCTGCTTAGACTAGATGAAAATATACTATCTCAAACTACTTTAAGGAGGGAGAGGAATAGCTAGTGTCATACGCGCATTAAATATAGGAAGAATAATAACTGTACAGGTGAGACTTTCAAGAGGAGAGAGACGGTGGAATAGAAATAAGTCGTTACCCTTCCATAAAAAAATCAATATACGTTCCTGTTATTATATGATTGAGGAAAAGATAAGCTTGCGCAATATTACCCATCGCGTTTGTGACACTATTTTAGATATGAGAATAATAATAGGGCCTAATTGTTCAAGGTTGTTAACGATGATAATGATTTGAAAACACCTAACTACAGTTCTAAATATATTTTGAATATATTAAGCAAAGGAGGCTAAATTCTTATGGCAATATTCGAGGTTGCCGAACCAAAATCCTCTGCAGAACTATGACCCCTTTCGTCATTGAGGCTATAAATAGAAATGGTGTAGACGCTTTCCAATGTATTCCACTGTTAAACATTAGAATTGCTAAAAGCTTACATCATAAATAGATATTATGAGACAGAAATTCAAATTTGCCATGATGAATTTGATAGAAATATTTTTCAAATTTGATTTAAAATAAAAACGAATATAATTTCCGTTGTGTCAATGAAAATATTCTCAACGGTCATCCAGATGCCTTTCAATATGCCTGCCAGTACATAGCCAAACATATTACGTAATTAATTATCGGAGAACATACATTTAAGAACGTCAAATTATTTGATTTATTTCAATCAAGGGATAGAGTACGTGTGCGAATGCCATATTAATGCCAGAGTTCATACAATATTCTCTCAGTGCACATGCCGTTGCGCTTGAATAAAATTTTATAAATAATTCTGCCACGCAAATATTAGCTCTGGTATGTTTTATGGGGCGTTTTCAAAATTCTAATTTCACACCAATTATTCCACGGAATTGTTATTTCAACTTATGTGGCTGCGTAGTCGAAGTCGAAATTAATTATATGGGGTTTATAATGAAATCCGTCGAAGAAAAACAAAAATAAGTGAGTTGTTTTGAAGCATGTCTATATTTTACGGAGATATGATTGTAAAAAACTAACCATCGTGATTTCAGATCAACATATGACTAATTGCTAATAATGTAGGAAAATACAAGTTGAATTTCAATTTAAGTAGAATCACAGAGTCATGTAAAATGAGTCCATCCATTTGGTTATGGAGTCGGAACTAAAAGTGATGCTTGGACCATATAAAAGTACCCATTAAATTATATCACATTAACCTCTATTGGTTTTTAATTTGCTGATTTTGAGGAGAAGCTGAATTTGTACCTTGTTTTCGTTGAATTTTCTAATGATGAACCTATTACCATAAATTACTCAATAATGCAAAGCTGCCTTCATAGAATTAGAGGCCGCATCAGCGACCTTGAAAACCTACCCAACTCACGGACCTGTTTCATTTCATCTGCTCGTTCTTTACATATCTGAATATTGACTTTAAATGTATGTGGCAGAAGTTAAAAAATTAGGTATAAAAATGTCAAGAGGTTACAATACGAGATTTTGATTGGGGAGGGCAAGGATGTCGAAGAGTTAACAAATATTGAATTGAATTGATTAACTTGTATTAAATTTGTCCAAAAACTAACATGAGCTTCATCTCTAATGCAAAATGATGGCCATGATTGTTGAACAAAACAAAGATATATGGCGTGCTTTTAATTTACTGAAAACCATATTTTATTCATTCCACATGAGAAGAAAACATTATTTCTTCTCCTACAGTCATCCAACATTTTAATTAAACATCCATTTTTGTGGTCAAATGTACTTGAAATGAAAAAGAAATAAAATTGTGAAGTATTATATTAGATAGACATTAGAATAGTACATTGAATGTGCCAATTCCGATTTCATAAGTAGAATTTGGACCCTTGACGAAGTCAATAACTACAAAACCAACTTTAGCTCCACGACTATTTGTCGCTTGAGATATGACTATTCGAATAGCCGTAAACTATGTATTAACCATTGCAGAAATTTCCTTACGGCAAAAGTTCACCTTAAATTTAATCGCTTTACAGAAGATAACGCTGAGTATCACCTTTTATAGTTAGTTATGCCGTCATGAAAGTCTCATCTTTATAGTATCAACTAATGCTTCAGTTTGTTTACGCATGTTTAGCCATAACACGATAAATTAAACTCGCTATATATATGTAAACATGCAATGATTTTATGTACCTCGTTTCCAAACAAGTGATAGATGCATTATGGATTACATTCCCTGGTTTTCGTAATAACAGGAATTATCAGTCGAATATCTGTCGGTCATTTTTGGGTGTACTGAGATAAGAGAGATTCGAATGAGCGTGACCCCCGGCTTGGAACGTCTCAAATGCGATCTTATCTGAAGAGACTAGTATAACGAAAGGTGCTCACTAATGGTCTCCAATTTGATCTCAAGCTGATGAATTTTCGGTCAACCCATACCCATATATTCCCTTTCCAATCAACTTCGTAATCTTTCTCCATGATGTTCTACCTTTAAAGGAATTCGTGCCATTATTAATTGGGAATGGGTAAGTTCATATTAAACAGAATTCATAACAACCATTTTTTAAAATAAGGAGTCAAACTACCTTTCCTGAAGCATAAAAATAATTTGATCAATATCATAGTTACACCTTTATTTGGGAATCGATTAAATATTTATATTAGTCATTGATTTTTCAGCACCAACGTTTTTCCCAATAAGTATTGTAAAGAGCCCAGGAAATAACGAATTAGCATTTAAGGCCCTAACTATTGTTAGCGTAGATTATTTCCAAAATGATTAAAGATGTATTATTTGACATATTCCTCCATAGTATATAAATTAGTCCTAAACGAGGATAAGTAAATCACACATCAAAAGACTAAAAATATTTTAAAATTTCGAGTATCTAAGTTAGAATCACGGCTTCGGTAATTATTCACTTACGTTAGATAAACCTTAAATTATTTAAAAATTCTTTTCCATGCAATTTCATATTCAAAATGAATGCAGTACGCGCGGTATGAGCAAACATAAATTATACGAGCTGCAGCTTTTGATGTACGTAATAGACTTAAGAGTCGGGAAAATTTCTCTTGGATTCTTGAGGAGACCTTTAATCTCGCAAGTCTTCGCCATGTACCCAAAAAATTCCATGCTAGAGGAGGAGGGCGAAGTGGGAGGAGGAAAAAGTGCCTTTTTTTGCATGTTCGCTTTTATTTGGTGACGGACGCTCCTCTATTTGCAGCGCAAACTCAAAACAGACGACGCGGTCCCTCTCCCGCCTTATTTCCTCGCGAGCCTACCTACGACACCCCGCCCCCCATCAACGTGAATTCCTTTTTCCGCGTTAATGGCTTAACTCCGTTAAATCATCATTGCCTGTTTACCTCGCTGTTTAAATATCCTTCTAGGGACAGCAATCATCGTTCCTCATAATGTGAAGTTATTAATTTTAAATCTTCGGAATAAATTGGACTCAGCTTAGCGAGAAAACTTATTTACTAAACATAAGTTGAGTGAGGGCCATAATAGTGCTGAGTTGCCGTTCAACATGTCCTAAAAAACCAAGCAAACAGCTAATTGCTCAGGGGTACTCGGAGGTTAATACAACCTTTTCCTTATTTATACTTTTATCAACATCTTGTTGTAGTGTTGAAACCACGGGCTATTTTAACGATTGAAAAATAGCATCCCAATAAGAACCAAATAGAAACCAATGAAAGATTTGGAGCTTTCACAATGAATGATACAAGTTAAGTTCTCTCAGAATACTCATCGCATCAGAAAAGTTGTCCCTGCCAAAGTAGCGATGGGTATCTCCGACGACGACGCTGCTCTATAAAATTACAGCAAAATTATCCACAAAAGCTAACAATGCACAAAAAGAAACTCGCAACGCTTACTCCGAGGTAAAGTTCTAGAGCTTTAATAATCTTTGAATTACTGCATCTGCCGTTTTTAATCATTTTGTGAAGTGCCAATCCTTCAGTAAAAATATCAAAAAAATTGTATACTTCTGACAAAACAAGGTAAATTTAGAAAAATGTCTGAGAATAATGAGAATAAAACCCATTGATCAATATCCATCGTTTTCTAAAAAGAATAATACTTTGTATAAGAACATATAGCACAAAATACCTTTAGATATGAAATATTTTATATAATGAATGAAAAATTTAGTAAAATAATCATAGTTCATAATTGAGAAAACATATCCCTCCTAAGTCCAGGAAAAGTTCAAATGATAGATATTACTCGACAGTGAATGCTAGTCAGACGAACAAGGGTTAAAAAAAAAACAAACGAACATTTCCAACCAAACTCTATTTTGGAAACAAAGCATTAGAAGCGGGAATGTTTGACCTTATATCGGTAATTAGATCTTCTGGACTTGCCTTAGATTCGCCCAAACCTCCGGCCTTCCAATGCCCCCACAAATTGCCACTTCTTTTCTGTATTTCATCTACGAATAAAGTCGGCTGTGGGCCTTTCTTCACCATCAAGAGTCAGGGAGGACTTTATTAAACAATTTTTTGCGAAGTGACCCTACTTCGATTGCTAGTCTAACTTTAGTAGGTCATTATAACGTTGAAATCAAAATGAATGAAAAAGTTTGAAATAATCTGTATTAAACTCTTTTCCTATATTTATGCATGGTAGCTACATTTTTATTGGCGCCCTGAATTAAGTTTATGCTAAAATTTTAAGCATATCTTGTGATTCAGAAAAAAACCAGAAGAGATCAATGAACACTGGCTTACAGTGTACATAAATTGTTACTATGCACAGCCAAATGTTTTGATTCAACGAATGAGGGATTCCATTACCATCAATAGATTACCACTTCCAATAAGAGAGAAAAGACAATTTACGTCATACTCAATTACCTTCCATATTGTGTACGGCTGTAACAGATATACTGTGCCCCATACGTTTTGCAATTGTTGGAGAAATAGAACGAGGTTCTAGTAATCTGTTATAATCCGCAGGTATTTTTGCGTTGATTGAAATTGCTTCCCCCAAGAATAACTTTTGTTACGTATTATATGATAGTGACCTTTGCAAAATTGCTTCCTGAAATTTTCTGTTGCCTCATTCCCTTCTACCAGCATTTTTTTGCCTCACGAATTAATTTCCGGAATGGAAAGACTTTTTGAACTTAGACTCTAAATAATTTGTAAAAATCTTCCTATACGCATACGGGCCCAAAAGAAGTAGCAGAACTTCATCATGGTTTACAATACGTAATTGTAATTTGCAACTTATGTTGCTCTGATATTAATTCAGTGAATACAAACTACGTTTCCGATCGACTATTTGATTATAAGAGGCATCTAAGTAGATGAAGTGTTAGGGAAAATTTGATTCACTTTTCTTTTCAATAGTCTATACTTAAATTTACATTGAATTTACCTAATAATCCCAAGGATTGTCTATCCCATAAACTTACTCAAAAACTTATAAATGTTCCTGAAAGCAAACGACAAGTATGAAAATGATTAATTATTCTAAGTAAAGAATCAGAATATTCATGTTACTGGAGAGTTGGCTAAACATTTCTAATGGGATGGTAAGACTGAGCCCAACAGCAGACGCTGAATCCTCTACCTCAAGAGTAGGAAAGCACATCGACAACAAAAATTGCATGCCATTTCTCTTTTTCTTACTACACAAGAGAAAGAACAAAAGAACATAGAAAATACAGCACAAGCCATGCGACGTTTATTCCACGCATCTATCAACAAAGAGGGAATTTAGTGAGGAAAACAAACGGACAAAAAAATTTGCTGAGATAAACAAAGAACTTTTCCGAAGTGTCCACCGATGTTTGCTCTTGGCAAACTGCGAAATTTCCCCGTTCCGTCGAAAGTCACTTTTAAACGATATGCAAATACGACTCCAGGAATTTTAATCACAAGAAAAACCGAAGCTTAGATTCTTCTCGGTATGTCTTCGTCGAAAACGTGGAAGAAAATTTTCCTCGATGAAATTCATCATTTGAATACGAGCTTGCCATCACTTCTTTACTTTTTTCACAATAAACTCAAGTGAAGAAAATATTATAACAACAATAATTTTAACATTGGTTTAAGCAAAGACGCGCATAAAGCAGCATTATGGAAGCGTTCAGTCGTTAATGAAAAAACTATACCTATCTATTGAATAACTGGCAGCTAACTTTAATGTCAATGGCGAGCCAGCAGTTGAAATGCACTAGTTCAATAGAATACGCAAAAGTTTGACTAAATATTCATACTAGTTGGTTTCTCTTCTCGCCTCATTCCACAAATGAAACCATATGACAATGGTCCTCTTTTCTTCATATACTCCAAAATCAGACCACAAAACTGTCCGTTCTACAATTGGATTTATAGATACGTCACAAATTTCGTTAGTTTTAAGTGCATTCCTCTACTCATAACTACAAAAATGGCGAAATAAAAGTTGCATCTACAGTGATGAGCACACAATGCAGTCAATGAACAAACACTGTTTTGTAATTATTTATCTATCTCTCACAACTGTCATTAAAATTTTTACACAACACTCCTTGTACCATTAACAATCAATCTAGTTTTTGCTTGTTTATTTGGAAGTTAGATATTTTTATTGGTTTCAATTTATTTCATTAGTTTGGAAGGCAGGGTTCTTTAAGAAAAGAAGTGAAGAGTGAGGGATGGATATTTTTGGTGCCGTGAAGAGAAATGTAAGATGAAATTGGGTAAAGAAGAAGTTTTTAGGTCATTTTACAAGACAACAACAGCTGACGTCATTTTTACCGCGAAGGATATGCGACGTTGGTAATTAAGTTTGTAACGCCACTTTTCACTTTTTCATCCGATGACCTCCATAATATAGTCTAGATAAATTCTAGTTTCTTTAAAACTGCGCCTCAAATGTACCATAAGAGCTCCCCTCACACATTATATTGCTTGCCTCAGATAATCCTTAACTTGCCAACCTAATCATTTAATTGACAATGGAAATAACATTAGTTGTAGACATTCGTAGCCTACTTAATGACGAATAGACCAATTCCTTGCCCGATTTAATTCACTGCATTAAAGGTTCTATCGTTCAATATTACCTTTTACAAACACTACTTTTTCTTCTTTAAGAATATCACTTTAAAGTTTTAACTATAGTGCACCTATCATAACTATTTCTCATATGCTCCATCCAATAACACTCAATTTTATTGCACATTGAGAAATCATTGATTTTAGTGCGCGTAATCAGCTCCGTTGCCATTATTTCGAGACATTACTGTCAGTGTGATAAAACAGTGCGTTAACAGTATTTGGGATTGTTATAGTAGAAGGAGTGTCAGTTAACTTAACACTCGTTGTACCATCAACAATCAATCTAGTTTTAGCTTGTTAATTTTGTAGTTAGATATTTTTATTGGTTTAATTTTATTTCATTAGTTTGGAAGGCAGGGTTCTTTAAGAAAAGAAGTGAATAGTTAACTGTGCATCGACAGCTAAGGTAACTTCGCCCATGCTCTATGTCAACAGTAGACAGGGGCATACATCCTCGGAATAGGAGAACTCTCCCTCTGAATTCCGAATACAGCAATGCTAAACTTCGGTGACAGTTCGGGAGCCGCTGTTTCCATCGTGGCTAGCCGTTGCCCAATATATCTGTAATTGAAACTAATAATGATAGTTAGATTTAGAGGTTCTCCGATAAATGTTGCATCTCGCAATATCAGAACATATGTGATGCAGCATTAAAGAAACTAGGTTAGTTAAACGTATAATAGAAAGGTCCTCGGATGAAAAAGGCAAAGAGAGATACTGCTTAGCTCTGGTTAGGCCACATCTCGAATACGCCGTCAGCATTTGGGACCCTGGTCAAATTCATTTAACCAAAAACATTAATAAAATACAAAGGAAAGCAGCGCGCTTCGTTAAAAACTGCTACGAGCGTACGTATAGTATCTCACAACTTTTAGAAGAATTAAGGTGGGAGGCCCTAGAGACTCGGAGGCTACCCGCTAGTTTTAGCTTGCTTGATAAATTCAGAACTGATATTTATCAGAGCGACATAGAGAATATTATCATGACTCCTCACTACATCTCTAGGTCGGACAGATGCGATAAAATTAGCGAGATACACTACCAAACAGATAGGTACAAGAACTCGTTCTTTCCGCGAACAATAAGCGACCACAATAAAAATTGAGCTCCACTAAAGACACTCCTAAAATACATGTCACCATTCCATCTCCAAAAACTTACACATTTACACGGCTGGTGAACTTAAACCCCCTGCCACGCGCCTATGCGGCGTCTCGCAGGGTATTATGTAGATGTAGTTGTAGATGTAGATATCCTCCCAGGAAAACTAATGAACTTGTTCGAGTACATTTTAATTTAAGGAGGCGTACAGAAAATCTTACTTTTGGGGAGAAACCTTGGCTGATCCATAGATATAAATTTCGAAAAAGTAATAAGGGCAAAACATAACTTGACAGCGGGAAATTGCTCCCCAATCCGTGGATTAATTTATGACCCGAGACCCAGCAAAAAAAGCAAAATTCTTTACTCCCACACTTTACAAATGAACACCTGGGTTAGCCATGTATAGGAGAAATTCAAATGTCATTATTAACTACACCAATAATCGATCACTGTGGCTTAAGAAGAACCGTAAGACCTTCGTTATAAGGGTAAAGGATACAAATAATGCGATATCGATAATTGTCAATTATGGAAAGAAAAAAATGCGAGAAATTAAGGCCACATTCATATTGAAAAGGTGGATCCAATTAAGAATCCCCATCATTAATTAATTTCCTATCTAAGAACAAAGCGTATCCCTGGAAAACATTATTTTTTCGCATCCTGGGCAGAAATTGGGGACAGATTTCAATTATTATTTTCATTTCCCAAAGGAAATCCCTATATTCCTCTTTCATTGATTTTAAATGTGGGTATTGTAATTTCAAATCGTTTAGTACCGTTACTCATTTTAAGTTTACGGAATTACATTGGATCAATTTTGAGATTTCAATCAATCCATTGAAATTTAGTTTCATAAACTTAACTTATGCACGAAGATTACGTAGTTTTCCTTTAGTACCGTATCTCATTTTAAGTTTAGTCGTTATGTACCGTTTCTCAATTTTAAGTTAACAGTATTGCATTTGATCAAATTGAGATTTCATTCAATTGAAAATTGATTGCATAAGCTTTCATAATGCGCTCGCTTCACGTGGCTTTCCGAGTGATTTATTTATGCCAACGGTAAATATTTCAGGTACAAACTAATTTGGTACATTTTGATTGAACACTCAATAATATGACCCAAATTGCCACGTCATAACACACATGATATTATTAAATTATATCTCAAGACCGATCATTTCCTTGGGGGCAATTTTTCTTCAGAAGAATTGTTGAACACATCACAGGAGCTGAGAAAACTAGTTTTTGGACTGCTGCGGAAAGCATCGCAAGCTATTGCTTTGGGTGTTTATCCTCTCACATTTCCCAAATTAAAGTAATTTATGTACAACCATAAAGCAAGCTGCAACCATAGAGTAAGAAGTGTTACTACCTACGCTATTTGTGAGAAATTACTTATTTACATTACAAATAGGCAGCTTGAGTAACTAAATTAGTCCGTAGTTGTATTTTAATTCTTTTATCAAGTTAACAAGTTAGAGTAGTAAAACGCCGATCCACCATCTTGACTTATTATGGAACTCATAGCCATTAAACCGCATTAAAAAAGCCAAATAGCTTATGAGACTATTTCTGATATCTAAAACTTTTCCAAACGATTCTGCAACGCATATTGAACAAATTTTTCATCTTATGGATCTCATAGCTATCTTGCCGGCAATATGAATCGTTTCTCTAGCCGGTCATAAGAGTATTAATATTAAGTAAAAACTTGGTACGACCTATTGATTGAATGTTATAATTTATTTATTGCTGCAATCCGCAAGTAACAGATTCATTTGAAGTGATGTACTTGAACTGATTCGCGTCGGTATACGCACAACCAGTTCCTATTAACCCCCATGTACTTCTCTCTCAAGTTTATTTTTGCCTCGTCATAAATTAGGCCGTTGGAAGTCATGTTGGTGGGGGAGCGGGAATGTAGAGAGATTGAAATAAACCCCGCACAGAATTTCCGCGCTCCTCAAACTCATGCACCACCAAACGAGCGGCGGGCTGGTGCTATACTTGTACCTCTCCCCCGAATATCCACTAACTCCTTACGACATTTCGAAGTCAACGGATGAATGGCCTCGTTTCTCACTCCGTCCGTATATTCTCCCCTCTCCCAGAAGCCAAAACTGAATAGAATCCAACTCGATATACACTCCTCTCTTCCCTCATTTCAACTCATTTCCACCCCCGATAACCCTTAACCTCACTCGCTTACCCTGTCCGTGACCGTGTACATGTCCTGCTCACTCCGAGATCCCCAGAGTTTTGGGGGAAAGCCCTCATTTACCCATTTATACCCAACGGGACTGACTCTCTCCGGAAAAGGTTCATCTATCCAGCCAATATCTCACTCGCTCGTTATCCGATGTCCCTGTCGCTCGCGCCCTCACAAAAGCCATTCCCTTAACAGAGAAAAAAACCCTTCCTTCGACCATTTCTCGCTCCTTATATCCCTGGCAATGGGAGGAGGAGGAAGGGTCTCGACATTTTTTTCAGATTTATGCACCCTCCTGTCCTTCCACCCAGCCCTTCTCCCATTTTCTTTCCATGCTAGCAATCCCCTTGAATAGTCCAACGTCTCCTCAACCAATCCAATTCTCCCCCCCACTCCATCTCCATTGAATACCTTATTAACTAAAACCCTAACCCGTTCCCCCCTCAGAACCTCATTATGTATATAATATTCCCACGCGCACGTAATTCCCGACTCGTGGCCTCCGGAGCGTGACGTGATTAGGTTCATTTGATGTGCGGGGGTCGAGTCCTAAAAAATTCCGCCTCCGTCATAATGAAGGACCGGCTTCCGCGAGTGCAAGAAGAGTCATTTAAGAGTATTGCTTGTTTTCATTGTTTCCGCCAATCCCCGGAAAAATGCTCTGACTGAATGGATTTTTTCCCCTGGCAATTTCGGAGTGCTGATCATGAGATTTTAATGACTTGGAAGTCAAATCAAAATTCTGTAGGGGAAAATGAGAAAGATAAAGAGGCCAGTTCAAATGCACCTTAGAAATATACATTTTGATTCCTCAGAATTACAGGTTTTTGACTCTCAAATTACGGGTCAAGTTTGGGTACGAGTAAGAAAAGTATCGACCAAGATCTGCCGTCGTATTAATTAGTCGACTCATGAAGCATTGATGCCCATAAGGCTGATATTCTGTTTACGTGAAAACGAAAGACTTCAAAATCATTCTAGGGATTGGAAAAATATTTTTTACAATTTATCAGGACTTTATAATAGCACAGTTAATAATAGGTTAAAATAGTATGGATATGCGGGACCTTTTTTTAACCAGTATTTTCTTTCATAAGAAAAACATCGGTTTCGATGCAGTAGTTTATTTTGTCTATTAAATTACAAGCGCATATGAGGCTTGGGATATTTATCATGGAACGATCGAATGAACATTCCGAGCTGTGATTTTTTACGAAAATTTACTACTCTCTAAAATTACCTATTGCTGTACTGCTTTATGAATGTAATATTCAATGTCAGCGTGGGCTTGGAATAGGAACTTTTGTCCCTAGTATTACACTTAAAGTAAAATGATATTTATAAAACAGATGTACACAGGGATTTTTAGCCGAATTATTTTTCACCCCAACCTTTGTTTGCTGCATTTTAGGATCACCCCCATCATTTGTAGACACTGAAAACCATGAGTGTTCGGTGCCTAAAAATACCTACTTTGAGACGTGATAACATATAATGAATGAGAAAGGCAACTGAAGAGGATGGAACCTGTTATGCTACTTACTTCATTTATTCCAAGGCTAAAATATCACGTAACAATATCTTTCATTGGTCGTTCAATTCTGAGATTGGTGGACAGTAGCCCTCCACCCATCCCTATCTAATACCAGTCCCTTACCCCCTCTTATCTCTTCAGATGTACTTAAATCTTTATTTGTTCAATAAACTTACTCCTGGGTCTTCCTCTGAAGATTTTCCCCTCTATTTTACCTTTAATTATGCTCTTTACATACCCTTGTGTCTCAGGGTGCGTCCTATTCATTGGATTCATCTTTTCTGTACAGCAGACCATTTGGTGTTCCGTATGGTCCTTTCCTCTTCCACTCCTCTGAACACTTCTTCGGTACACTTTGTATTTTGTCCGTCCATTTTGCCTTCAGCATCCATTTGTATTTGCATTGGGTATTCTCAAATACTTATATTGTATTACCTTATACCTCATTACTGGTATATAGTATTACCTTATATCTGCTTTATGCGGGGGAATTTAAGCTATTTCTTTATCATATTCCCCTGAAAACGCATTGATGCTTAATTGAATATACCTTTTTTCCCACACAGCATAACTTATGGCGATACATCAGGAATCTGTGACAACCAAATTGAACATTAAAGATATGTAAAAGGCAGGAGGGGAAAGCAAGAGCAACCATATGAGGGTTTTTTTCGTTGGTTGTTTGCCCCTACTTCCTTCCTTCCATTTTCCCTAATTTTACATCATTAGCGTTCCATGGGGTATATCCATCGCCGGTGGCCTGGAAAATATTCACCCTCCATGATATTTCTTCCCCATTGACGAGCAATGAAGGGCGGTTAGAGAGCCCCAGTGAAGGCAGTTAAGCCAGAGCTACGCTCTTAAGGTTTCCGAGCTTGATCTCAATCCTGGAAGTCCTACTACCGAGGCATTCGAAAATAATGAAGTGATCGATCCAACGGCAATACATTCTGAGTTTCCTCTTTACTTACACTTCACCCTCGAGAAGTTTCACCTCAACGCGAAATATTGTAAACTGGGATAGAATTCCTGGAAGTCATGAGCATCATAACCAACCATATCTCTCGCCTAGGGTAGACGAGCAATTGCTATGGTTGTCGCTCGTCTAGTCTAGATGAGCGATATGATTGGCCATGACCATTCGTCTTTTTCTCTTTTCCCAGTGTCCATATCTCTGCCCTATGCAATACCACACTCTATATCAAACATTTCACCAGCCTCTTTTCTATATTGCTGCTCATGATCGCTGCTATACTCTCTTAGCTGCCTTTATGCAACCTTATTTCTTCATCCTTCCACGTATTCCACACGTCTGTAGCATACATTGCTGCATTCCATAATTAACTTTTCACCCGAAACAGTGTCCTCATTATCAGTTCACTCCTATGTTAAACATACCTATTGCTTACGTTCCTCTTCATCAGACGTATTTGTTACGATTCTCATTTTATCCCAAGCTAAGGCCTTCGCAGATAAATTACTGTACTTACTCCTGGCTGTGTATATCAACTTTTATGATAACCTCTATTCATTTGTTCAAGCAAAACTCATTATTTCGTTTTCATATGAACAGAGTTCACTATACTTCTGTGTATGTGCACGTAGATCTCGAGGCAGGATTCCGCGGAGTGGGTATTCCAGAAATACTTCCGTGGCATCTTCTTTGAGTGTTTCTCCATCGCTGCAGCTGGCGCTTTTAGGCTAAAGGTTCTTTAAACCT
The DNA here is from genome assembly GCA_963169105.1 of Ceriagrion tenellum. NCBI lineage: Eukaryota > Metazoa > Arthropoda > Insecta > Odonata > Coenagrionidae > Ceriagrion > Ceriagrion tenellum. The sequence goes on along the minus strand of OY720636.1, from coordinate 38,077,985 downwards.
AAAGACGCCTCCTGCAACGCCGGTGAAACCGTTGTCCAAAAATATGATGTTATACGGAAGGCATCCTGGAAATCCGTCTGCAACAAGCACAGTTCTTAACCATCGCTGACAGCGTGCTTTTCTTCAATTGAATTGGTAAATATAGACCATTTTCCCCCACTACCACGTGAAGAGATCTCATTGCAAAGAACTATCAACAAATGTCGGGATAAATTTAGCAGAAGGCAGGGGATAGCAGCTGATCAAACAGATGAGGAGAGTATGTCGGAAACATAGCGCTTGGTTCTTAATTTTCCTTGGAATACAGATCGGCCGGTGTTGCGGTGAGATTAAATGACAATACTTCATTTTTATGCAAATTTATCCTAACTTTTCCCATTAGTCTTTATTATTACTGGCATTTTATGTTGTGACATCTCTTGTTAATGCTCAAAGTTGAGAACTCTTAGAAAGTAACCATCACCATGTTTTTAGAGTGTAATAAAATGCTATTACTTTTTGCTCGTAGTAACATATTGAAAGCAATGTGACAAAGGCGAATTTAGCCTAAACGGGAGATAATATTATCGTATTGTGGTAGCGCCATTTTGATGACTCTTGCATGCCTAGAGCACGCTTCTCAACGTATGACGGGCAACTTAATTATCTTCATAGACACCAATAGGTTGCTAGTATGCATTACAAAAAAGGAAAAAGAACAAGAAAGGACAAATTTTACTGGTTGAAAAATCGGTCGCACGAGAAGTACCTTGATTGTATCGGAAAGAGATATTAAATTTTATTTGAGAGCAACGCGTCTCAAGCAACAGTATTTTTCATGTATAATTCAGTGACATAAGTGAACAGTGAATTTCGCCTAGTGCATTGCAAAAACATAGATCGAATGAAATTATAGAAAACCTGTGAATGTTTCATGTTCTAACCTTTTAAGATAGTTAGAGAAAAATATAATTTCATTTATAAATAAATGAATTTGGTCTCATTAAAAAAAAATCTTACACTTCCAAAACTACCAAAATATGAGCCCCTTACCTAGCTATTTTTCAAGATTTTTGACGAAACATACCAGCCCTTTCACATGGGAACAGCCCTTTCACATGGTACGTGTATGCACTCCAGTGAGATCTTATTTTAAAAATGAGGAATTTCTAACAGCTAGATCTCGTCCAAAATTAACACTGTTTAGTTTTTATGTTTTCTCGATTACTTTTGAAAATAAATCATATAGTTTCCGCAGTATTTTTTCAGGATAACAAAAAACCCTCCTGTGATGAATGAGTTTTAAATATACCGCGCGAAAAAAAATTAGTCAAATTAAAGACATATATGTTCATTTTTCTTTGATTTTATAGAATTAACTGCACATAAGAACATAATTTCAACATTAATTATGCAAATTTTAGTTTACACTTTCTTCAGCTACTGAAATTAATACGAATAACTCAAATATGATCTCCATTATGACTAGTGAACTATCTCGCTCAAACTACCCAAAAGACTGAATTTCTCCCTTCATGCATAGCACATTTGACAGTTCAGTATGAAGCCGCGGATATCTTTGGCCGCACTCAGCCATAGAGTTGTAATTTGCTCACTCCCTTGCTTTTTTATGTTGATTGCAGCTCATCATTAGCCATGGAAAGCTTTGTAGGTATATCGATAGCAAGAGACCTCAAAACAAAAATATGCAAGAGGAAGTCCACCGTTGGCTAGAGGGTCTTACTAAGTTTAGGTTTTAAGTTTGAAACAAACTTAAGAATGGCCTTAAAAAGAAGAGTCAATTGGATGCAGTCCTAATGTAATATTATTAAATACCCGTTGTTAATCAGCGTGTATGGATAGTGAAATTGGTTAATCATTTTACTTTTACAGCCAATGCTGGTCAGAAATGGACTTCCTTTTCTATATAGTGTACACAATACTGCATTAGCAGGATTCCATTGGATAGATTCGCTCGCATTTATAGTTTCATGTTGCCAAGCCTTGCTGAAGGCCTTGAGAAGAAATATTATAAGGTTTTCAAACATTAATTAAAAATGAAGGATAGGGTATAATGACATATTAATCGTAATATTCGCACAAGTCTTATAATCATGTTATTAGCATTGCTAATTTGACGAAGTAACATATAAATCATGGATTTCCATGCGTGCACTCTCCGTAAAATGTTTTTCCGAAGAGCTTACTAATGTCAGGAGGAACGAAAAGGTTCGTGACCATAACAACCATCGTAAAACTGTTTATGGAACCTTTGAGAAAAATAGGAGAGAACTAAATAAATATTCAGTGAATAAAAATATCAATTTTACCTGATATTTTACCCTAAGAAATGTGAAGCCTTGAAATGTATTGAAGCCATTGAAACTGAAATTTTGATAGTTTCTTTTGGAAAATAAGCGATTTTTCAAGAAAAATGATTGGAGGCACCAGGATGTGCATCTCAATTGACAGATTTTTTTTACTATCGAGTGTTTACTTACTTTTTAACCTAGCTCATTTTATCAGCGTATAATATCAGAATGATGGGTAATATTTTATAATAAAATCACCAATGGATCACTAACATACCAACACTCAGAGAAATAGTATGTCATTGCACCAACATTATTTGGCAGCGTGGTAACACGACACACCGGCCGCTCTTAGTTGTTAGGTCTAACCCAGCATCAGTCATGGTTTTTATTTTTTATCAGGAATAAGGTCTTAGATAAGAAGTTGAAATACATCAGAATCTAAAAACTTAGGATTAAAATTTTAGGAAAAAACGGAACAAGTTAAAATTGAACTTATTCTGTATTGGATCATTTGCATCAACAGCTCTCTTCTCCTTGTTAGAAGAAGAATGTGGATCGAACTAGATAAAAGTAGAATTAACAAAATTGCATGATCATTCTGTTGAACAGAATCATTGTAACACGTAAAAGAAAAAAGATTCCATTTGAAAATATCAGGTAGAAATGGTGGAACAAATGAAAAAAGTACTTGAGGAACAATTTGGTCTAAGTAAGCTGGTATATGTATCTCATGCCGACGATATTCTGCGTCTGAGACTGGCATTTTTTGAGTTCTTTTTTTAATTACAAAAGTTTATTACATTACATGGGATAATTAAATGGATTTTACAAAAAATATACAAATTCTATGCCTAAAATATAAAAGGAAATTCATGTAAAAGCAATATAATACAAATCTTGCAAAATGCACGCTCTTTAATCAACTTTACAACTTTGTGGTCCTGCCAAGCCAGTCGCGGCTTATCAGCAGGTGCCTTTTATAATTTTTTCAGTCGTGTTTTTATTTAACACTGGAACAAATTAACACTAAATACTATATATAAATAACACTTAAAATTCATAAAATAAACTAACATAGTTCATGTGCATAACAACCATTCCTTTGTCCTTCTCTTAACATCCAATATAGATTCCAAATTTTAAGATCATCACTCATATTATTGAACAGTTTTGAAACATAACTTGCAGTGAAACTATATAATTTTAGTGTTGTTTGTGTCTACTCTCAGGTTTAAGGTAATTTATTTATACTCCCCCGCTCTACCGATCACTTTGTTGCACAGATGCCAGCGTTGAGAATGGACTAAGACGGATCTCAAGTCCGATATCCATTGTAGATTAAATAAAACTTTGAATACTCTACTAGAGGTTTAATATCACGACCGGGGTTTCGACACATCTTGTCATCTTCATTTCATTTAATCTATTATGGATAACTTCCACAAAGTCAAGTCGGGAACCATCTTCTTTCCCGATATTCATGTTCGTCATCCAGATTTGTCACTGAATTTTTAAATACTTTCTGCCTCGTGGGTGTACCCTCCATGGCTATGGTATAGGATTATGGGACCACCTTAAACGAACATACATTAGCGTTTTTCACCAGTGCAACCACAAGCGCTAACATGATAGGACGTCACATAAGTGTTTCGGCTTTTATATAATTTCTACTTGATGGGCAGCATTATTTAAAAAAAACATGAAAGAAACTGAAAATAGTGACGGTTTCAAATGAAGGGCTAGACTTGGAAATGCCTTGGCTCAAGATACAGTCGGCTCCCTACAAAGAAAATAGATTATCTGAAGAGGAAAGCTTTGGGTGAAATTAAATAGAGTATCTTGAAGATCAAAAGAAGTTGGAGAGGAAATAAACATCGGTGAAGTGGGTGCATCTGTAGGAGGCACGTGATGCGCCTCTGAGCAGCAGGTAGGGGTGAATGAGATCTGGGAGAGACCCATGTGTTGCCTATGCAGTACTTCATATCCGTAATGCAAAGGATGCGCTGAGAGCAGGAAAAAGTCAAAAAGGAAAATAGACAACATGCTTACTTTTCGTAGGAAGTACCACGTAGTTGTAGATTCCTTGAAGAGTTTTCTTCGAGTACTACAAGGTTGCATGCGGCAAGTAGGTAAGAAAATAACTAGGTGCGAATGCTGAGGGAAAAATATATCATGAAACGCAGCATTGGTGGGGCAAAATGACGATTTCATAACGTATTCTATTCCGTGTTACCGGTCATGAATATCTGGGATGGACCTATGCGCTGCCTATGCAGTACTTCATATCCGTAATGCCAAGGATCCGCTGAGAGCAGGAAAATGTCAAAAAGAAAATTAGAGAACATGCTTACAATTCGTGGGAAAATGAATAGTACCACACAGTCGTGGAGCCCTTGAAGTTTATGCTTCGGGTACTACAAGTTTATAGACGGGAAGAAGATTAGAAAATAACTAGGTGTGAGTGTCGAGAGAAAAAAATGACCGAAGAATGTAACACTGCTGGGGCAAAATGACGATCTTTGTGATCGTTATATGTATATAGATTAGAGAAAGCAAGACAAATTGATAAGATTAGACGGAATGTGTTAAATATATTTTTTATTTTAATAATTTCTGATAGTTATTGAAAAGAGAATTAGGAGAAAAAAAGTGCAGCATGACTGCTGGGTTGAAGTATTGTGGGTGCATCAACTGATCCAATAAATCTTTCACTGCCTCCATGGAAAGGGGTAATTTAGTTCTGATATTTTACGAACCACAACGGAAATTAATAAAATTTTCCGAATACCAGTAGGAGTACATATGGTATGAACTTGGATTCAATTTGTCGAGATAAGAAATTGATTTTTTGGACGAGTCCATTACTACACAAAAAGTATAAAAACCTCACGTGCGACCATAATTCTCTTTAAAGCGCTACGGTAATTATTCATTTACACAATGTTTTTCATGGCGCAAATGTGGAAAGTAGGAACATGTTCCATATTCAACGATGAAAGATCTAAATTCTTGAGTCAGTATTAGTTCACGCACAAGAATGCGTTACTTTAATCTTGAGCCGATCGATAGAGCTGAAAATGCTTCAGTCGTAAAATTGCGTATACTTGAGGTAAACTAAACTGGAAATGAAATTACTATCGCAACTTGAAATAAAAATAGCTAAAAAGGCCGTCACCATGAGACTGTATAATCGGTGATATCTGAGCTCCTCAAGTACGACAAAAGAGTGTGAAATTCTACCTCCATCATGGGAGAAGGGGAATTTCCATCTCCGTATCTCCCAAGGTTACCTACTCCTAAAAATCTGCATTCCCTAAAATGGTACATCATATTGGAAAATAAATGAAACTAAGAGGTTTTATTCGGATAGTAGACAGGTAGGAAACGGATCATGAATATAATCTTAAAGAGACAACGAAATTACCCTGAAGTACGACAGAACCGGCTCCGGCTGTTCCACTACAGGCTGTGTAATAAGGTTTTTGGTACTTTAACTACGCTACGTAAAATACTTTGACGAAGCTAAAGGGCCCTCGTTTCTAGCTCGGCTCCTCCGCAAACGAATAATTCTTACCCAATGAATCTCTCAAGATTTATTAAGAAAATACACCGCTGTCTCCCCCTTCTCCCCTCTAGAACGATGCTCAACTGCTAAGATCCCAAACTCATTAGGAAACGCAACGACGGCAGCCAAAGGGAAGGGTTACGACCGCGGGCGCTGAGAGGAAAGAGGGTATGAGTATAGGGGAAAAAGAACGAAGAGGGCCGTCAGGGAATAGTTAGGAGAGAGAGGATGGAGAGAAAAAAATATATATATATTAAGCCGAAGGTGTGTTTCATTCGTGCGTCTGTGCACAACCCCTTTCACCCGCGTGTGCATGCGTGCGTTATCCCACCACACGGCCTTATTTATTTCAGGAGAGTTCTTCGAGACGGGCCATGTGCGCTGTGGGAAGATCCCCCCGAGATACAGGGGATTTGAGGGGGGGAGGCGACTGGATGAATGCTTGCGGTTGCGTAGAGGAATGGGGGGAGGTGAAGGGACGGCGGCGGGGCTTTGCGGTTCTTGAGGGGAGCGAAAAGAAGTGAAGGTTTTAGTGAAAGGAGGAGGACCCTGGGGGCGAAATGAAACTTACGTATTCGAAAAAATATGTACGAAAGTGAAACTGAGGTGGGAGGAGGAGGAGGAGGAGGAAAGGGGGCGGGGCCGTTAGAAGTCTCGTAGAAGGTGGCTCCCATGGCTTATTATTCTTTACTCCTCGGAGTAGTGAGGAGAGAGGGAGAGAGGTGGTGAGGTGAGGAGGGGCGTATTGCAAAGGGAAAAGACTGGGACGTTGTGGAGATTTGAACCAGCGTCAAATTAAAAATCTGACGCGTGCTTCCGACGGACGTATGTTGGCGTGTTTGTTCCACGTCACGGAAACATACTCACCGTCCGTCTGCCTGAGGCACCCATAGACTTAAGATGGCTGGAGTGTTAATCGTGGGTCATTGAGAGTGCATTTCATATTAATTAAGAATGAAATTCTCGGTGCACACATTATATGTTGATGCAGTGGAACTCACCACGATACATGCTGAAATGGAAATGATATTGAAATTATATTCTTCCTCAACAAGCTCTCTTAGATTAACATCCAGTGGATAATTCAATTTTAGTTTTATTTTGACTTGATAACTTACGGAGTGTAAATAAAAATTAGCGAGAAGTATATTAACTATATTTTTGTGGTTATTGTACTCAGCGTGACATTGATTTTGATTGATTATTCATAACAACTATTGTAATATAAAGTAAGAAAAGCATTATTCTGAATTTAGAAGAAAATTTGTACACATACTTAATGGAATAATTATGAAAAATATATATTCTGTAAGGAAACGCGTTAAATAAACATTGAGTTGCCATCAAGCTAAATTAGCAAAATATAATTTTTTACAGTTTTATGTATAAATATCCCTAGCAAGAATCCGAAAGTTAGACGCTAATCAGTAAATAGACAAAAGTCACTCCAATCACCTCAAATAAAAGCTTCGATAACCATTAAAGGTTAAGGAGTGGGAATTGAAGAGTCTCTTTCACTTAGCGTACCGTCAGCAACGAGGGAAGGCCTACTAGATAGTGCTCTAGCATCGGAAATACTTTTGTACCATGCTATCCCAATGGGCAATCATTCCACATATTAACTATAGTGACCGGTAGGATAAAGCTGTTATATAGTGATGAAAAATAGGAGTTTTTCAGTTTCGATAACTTAATTTCGCGACTAGCAACGATCATTTCACATTAGTTTTGAAGGAATTGAATATACAGCCACGAATATTTATAAACACTGATAAAATAGTCTTGTTCAATTATTTAAATAGAAAATATCATCTTCTTATCCTAATTCCAGTTTACTCACAGTGATTCATGATATTTCATGATTTACATAAGCTAAATTCCTGGCTCCCCACGCATCCAGCTACAAATCATGGAAGAGAAGGAATCTAAAAATGTACTTTTTTATATTTGGCCCTCTATAATAAGATAGGAATGCTCACATATCTGTTCAATGGATCGGCTGTTTTAGAAATTACAGTAGGCGATCGATATCTTAGGTCATTTGTGTCATTGAGGCCAGGTGGGAAGGTCGGTCAGGGCACTTGGCTAGTGGAGGAAGTGCGGAGAGAATCCTGGCCCAGGCATTAGCCTGCTTTTAACGAGAGACGCCATGGGATTCTCGGTTTAATATTCCATTCTAAAGACGTACGGAATACTATACTTGGAGTCCTATCCACAGGGACTCCTAACAGGGGTAGCAATCCATCGAAGAAAATCCCCTACTGTCGGAAATTAAACTCAGGCCCTCCAAATTTTCGGCCAGTAATCCAGGCACCACTTAACCCGATGAAAATAGTTCGTTTTAGCAATATTTTCTCCGATAACACATCCGGTACGTAAAAATTATCTCAAATTTTACTGAAAGGAACATGTGGTTTATCTATATATGACCCGCAACTTTGAGGTAGTAGTACATACAAGAGAACTAACTTTCCAGACCGAGCGTCCAGGTTTGGTGGTATTGGAGAGTTTTCACAGGTAATACAATCCCAAGAGGTGGTATGAGGAGCATGGTACAGGTCACAGGACTGAGCTACATCTAGCAAGCTGAAGGCCCCATCGTCTTTCATGAGAGCTTTGATAGCAATAAAGGGTTAACGTATGGAGATCAAGGAGGGTCCTCTTTCACTTATACTGCTGCCCTCATCCTCGGAAGACGCGCCCTCATACGTGAAATGGAGCGGTTCCCTCGACAGTACTCCGGTGTCACTTCCGGGCCACCCAAATGGTCTCCTCCCGGCTCACTAAAAGGGAACAGTCCTTCGGCGTCGGGTAAACAACAAGCTGGAGTTTTAGCTTCCCGCGCTGAGAACCTAGTTTCCGATTCAGCTGGATTCCGATATTTCTCTCCTGACATTCAACCAGTACTTCGGTTCTATGCGGTGAGCACTTCATGTACTTAACTCCGCCAGTCGGATATGACATGATTCTGTGGTCTGTACGTCGAATTTTATTGAGAGTAGGTGCCAGGTCCACCTAGAGTAGTAGGTTTCTCTCACCTTCTCCCTCTAATTTCAGTTTTAAAATGATGCCCAATCCTGTTTCCTCAGTAGAAGTCCTGCGTTTGAATACTGTTAGGGGCGATTTTCTCTCAGTGAAAATCCCTATCCCTATTTGAGTGTGTTGTGGAGAGGACATTCAGCGCAATATCGATAATGCTGTCGGTCGCCTCTCCACATAATCAACCAACGAACCAGTCAACCAGTGGAGTACCGTGTACCTCTTCGTGAAGGACAGATTTGAAAAAAATTGCATATTACCGTTTCTCTCACCTGTATCGCGGAAGCTAGGTTGGGGAAAGGTGGGCAACTTAAAATGGTTAGAATCCAGCCTCGAGACAGTTTTATTGTATAATTAACCTAAAAAATGTAATCCGCCACTACTACAGTCTCCGCTGAAAATACTTGTCGTTGTTGAAAATCACGAATATCCGATGTAACCCGACCCGATGTAATGTGATGAATATTGGAAGTGCGTGAATTATACTTTTCTTCTCTTGTGCTAACAATATTTCTAAAATACCTCAATGGCATAGAACAAACATGGTCCCCCCTTAATCTAATTATCGTAGGCGGGTAGCTAGATAAGGAATGGATAAATGGGGAATGGAGAAAAGTTGGAGAGGAACCCAGAGTTGGAATTTTCCTGCATTTAAACAAAAGTTCCAATAGGAACACGGTTAAACTTCCCAACTGCAATGCACTTCATGTATTCTTTAGGTGGCAACAATGATGAATTTCCCCTGAAATATCTCCGCTAACGCCGAGATTCCCAGCCGGGACTTGAGGATGGGAAGCAAGTACTCCAGTCACCTCATCAACCCTATCCTTGACATACTGTGGTATGGACTGTTACACCAACTGTGAAAGTGCCAGAATAAGAGAAAAGAAATTCTACAGAATGAACTTAGTGCTTCTTCCTCTATTCTATGATGTATCTTTGAGCATTGTTCTTAACTTAAATGCCTAGAATGCAAATACGTGAACTCGGTACCTTTTAGTTTTCTCAAATCCTTTGGTTCGTCATGATTGGCACTATCTTTTCTTCTTGATATCACTAAAAATTACAGGATGACCTCATTATGACGAATTTAATCAAGCATTCACAGTCATTCCTTGCGTACAAACTATACAAATGGCGTAAAGCACATCACTCAGTCAAATTACAACGTTAAGTCAATTAAAATTAGCAATATAATCAAGCGCATTTTGCGGAAGTCTTCACTGAATTCAGGTTTTATTTTTTAAATTGTACTAAAACAATCATAAAAAATGTTAACGCATTAGCAAAAAAATTAGAAACTGTTATTCACTGCTATAACGTCTCGCTGTCGGAGGGCCCAGGAAAGATAGCTGTTTGGGCAGAGCCATACAAACGCTAATTTTAATATGATAAAAGCTTATTCTAAGTCTTCGAAAGCAGACTTGTCTTATGTTGATTTTAAATATGATAATATTATCGATGACTGGAAACCATTACTATGCCTAAAATTTCTCAAGGTCAGAAAATTGATTAATAGATTAATGAAATGGGTTCCAGGGTGCGCACACTTACTTCGAAAATATCAAACCCATTACCTCTTAAAAGTTCATGCTTAACAAGTGCTTAAGTGAGTGACTGATGGAATGTTTCAACGATCTCATTAAATCCTTATTCCTCTAAAATTTACCTTAAAAACGGATTTAAAATGGGTGATGGAACCTTGGTACGAGTATCCATTTTGGGCCATTAAGGTATGAGGGTTGAAGCAAACAGTTTATATACACAACAAAAACAATCGATACCATAAGTATGCTGCGACTAGATTCAATACATTTTCATCATTTTCGGGGGCTCAAACTATTTGAGGTCATACAAATGTTTTGTATTCTGTTAATGTTAACTGTATTGTTTGTTCAACGAACAATCTCCAGAATACGCGTTTGACTTATTTGTTACCACGTTATTCACAAGTAAAATGTGTGCCAAATTTAATTCAGAATTTTTATATTTTCCCAGTCATAATTTGACTAAAAGTCGACCATAAAGTTCCAAAATTCATTTAGCGTAACAGCGTGTCGTTCTGTGGAATAATCTACCTCACATATAAAAATATTCCCTCTCACTCAACATTGACAATGAAATATTATAATGTATTACTTTCTGATTCTCAATGTTGTAGTTGTATCCTTATATCATGAACTTGTTTGCTAAATTTCGAACTTCATTGTATGTTATACTTCGCAGTTTATCTTGCATAATTGATAACCTTTTTTTATTTGCATTGTATGATTTCCATGAAAAAATGTAATGTATCATACATCCATTCATCTTTGCCATTTTATATTCTTTATTTTATTCTTGTCACTGTCTCGCATTAGAATATATATGTTTTTTGTTCTTAAGGGGCATGATCCCAGAACAATCAATAAATATTAAATAAATAAATATGTCTGTGCCCTATCATTTGGCTCGGAAATTGATGACACCGATGTGTTGAAAATAGATGCACCCAAATACAGTTTTGTGGAAATGAAGGGATGGATTTCCAAAATATTCAGCCAGAAACTATCGTATGCAGTAGGATTATTAGTCCCTCGTTTACCTGTTCATTATCCTTACAAAAAACAGCACATCTTCTTATCAAGAAAATGCCACCATCGTTGTTTTGTTTGAGATAGCGTTTCGAGGGTAGCATATTTTCATCTAATGTTGTTTCAGCTCGAAAAGTTATGATACAATGTCATGAGTATTAGCTGATTTATTACGATAGAAAAAATTCCCACGCGCTACTCGGGTCAAAAAAATGGGAGTGCCGGTATCTTTTAAAAACTTTTACCGGTCCCAGCATCAACGCATTTGAATAAAATTGGTCATTTTAATTTTGGCCACGGTTTTCTGATCTGGTTTAGACCACGAGTGATAAATGGGCGCAGGAGGAACAAAACATTAGGTATCTAAACCAAGTTTTGACGCTCTCAGTAGTATTCATGGCGAGTGCACAGTTAGGGCAATAAATTTTCCGAAGACGAAAAGGGTTGTCTCTACAGATGAAATATTAAGTTCGGCTGAATACGGCATAGTTCGAGATGAACCATTTTGTTAGGCTTTTTAATGTAGCTTCTCTGGCTTACGCAACAAATAATTTGACACTGCTGAAAAGGAATTCTAGGTTTATAGCGCTATAACTTCAAGCACGCTCACGTTGATAAATGACGACGGCTCCGTAAGGGTTAAGTCAATCTACTTCTTCTTGCCGATTCTTTTCGTAAGACATATCTGTTTATGTATATGCCATTTTAAACCCAGACTTCGGCGAATCAAAATTTTGAGTGCTTTCAATTTATCCATTAGATGCACTTAAATTATGTGCAATTTACCATGGACAAAATTTTTAAATTGATTAGTGTAGAGGAAAATAAATTTCCGCATAAGATATAGTAGGTAAAAAAACAAATAATTGAAAAACTGCAGCCCGGTGAAAAATTATTAGAATGAATTACTCAGCCAATGAGACTGAGATGAAATTGGTAGGACATCGTAATTATGAACATTCTCGGCAAATATTATATATATAATATTGCCGGCAAATTGCATTTGCTGCTGTGCAGTCTGAGTGAATGAACGATTGATTATATATATGCATAATATATTATATAAAATATAAATATGTATAAATAATATAAAAACCTGTTTGAGTAACCCATACTCGATTCGTGGAGCCAATGACCAGTTCCGATTTTCTGGGAATGGCAATTCCTTGTTAAGTAAATGTGTGATTTTAACCACTAGATGAATGGTATAAATCCTTATTGAAGCGAACTTTACTCCAAACGCATTTGAAACTATTAGATATCCTCTGTTTTCCTCCATTAATGTTAAATTAATTGTTAAATGGCGGATTTCCATATTCAAATTATACAGATTTATGGTGTATTTTTGTGATTACAGCACTTATACTGCTGGGGTTTTATTGCACTACTGAACTCTTACGCCAAACATCTACTCCAAGATGGGTTTTAGGAAAACGACTTTTAAGTCGCATGGTGAGTGAATTATTAATTTGTCTACAACGACAAGCACCTCTGTTTTACAGCATCTGCAGGCATGAGCGTTTACATTTATGCTCACACTTCAACACTGTAAAAGCACTCTAGTCTGATGTATGCCTTATAAATCAAACTATTGATAACTATTACATGTAATTAGTAAACAAACCAACCAACTTGCAGTTCAAGCCATAGGACACATTATGCCTATCTTTAGAGACCAACGCCACTAAAATTTTTTCATCAAAAGGTATTGATTATACCGCGCCAAAAACATAAAATTCCGCCCAGGAACTTTTTTTTTAGAACAGGAAAGATTTTAGACTTATGAAACAGTAGTATAAATCTACGAACGTATACAATTATTAGTGGAAAGGTTACTTTTTGACTGATGAAAAAAAAACTCATTTCTGGCAAATATGTCTGATTTAATTACTACTTAACATGGGCAACGCAATGGTTTCAAACAAGATCATATTTTAAAGATGATACAGCTAGTGTTCGTTCATCAAAAGATTCGACTCATACAATTCGTCTTAAAAATCGTACGAGAAAAACACATCGAACTAACTCATGCCGTATTTCCTAATTTATCCAGAATGTAATAAAAAATGATGGCCCTTTTTTGGGTTTAAAATTGCATAAGAGGCTAAAAGCAAGCGACAGAACAGCATGTATGATTTAAACGTTGAATGCACTCTTTTTATTATAATGGATAGCTTTCCCAAGAGGGCCAATGAAAATGGAATAGCAACGACGTCTCGGGAAAACTTTGCAGTGGATTCGTAGGTTCTGTAAGTTTCTGAGTTCAGTTATTCATAGGGAAAGAATGAACTTCCGAGATCAGCTAAGAAAAAAACAACAGTTTTCATTCCTCTGAGTCACACCATCTGCTGCTTACCTTCATACGGTTTATATTAGATATCCGATCTTAAGCATGGGAATGAGGTCCAAATATTTAAAAGACATTTACAAAAACAATTGAGCCAATAAAGCAACCAGTGCAAGTTTAATCTTTACTTGATCAAATAAGCAAATTAACCCTCGCCGGTACATTTCAGGTCACGGACAAATTATTACGTCCAGAGCACACATTCAAGGAGCTTAGTTCTTTCTTTTTCCCCAGGCCAAAATCCCACAACCCGACCTACGAGGCCCCGTTTTCTCCAATCTCCAGGCTCCATCGGAAAAATATGACGTTTAATTTCCGTAAAGTGCCTTCGGATTAATCAAGAAAGCCGAAGAAATTTCCGCCTTTAAGGAGAAGGATTAAAGGATAGAGGAGGCGTGAACGGAGGAGAGAGTTGGTCGGAGAGGAATGGATGGAAGTAATGGGTCGTGGAAAAGAGGAATCGGGGAGGGGGAGGGCAAAGGACTGTGGTTGTGAGAGGGAGGACACGGAGGTCAGGAGGGAAATAAGACTTTCAGACGAAGGGATGAAAGGCTCTACTGCGGAGTGATGGAATGAGAGAGGTCAAGGAGGAGAAGAAAGTGAAAGACGATTGTTTGTTTTCACTGACGAGGGGTGGAGCTTGAATAAATATAATCTGACCAGCAAAGTCTTGAATATAGTTATTTTTACAAAAGAGAGAAATCTAAACATTTAACTTTTTCAATATCGATAATTATAACCTTTCAATCACTAATTGAATCGTATGCGACTGTAATATAACGATTACGGCATTTATCCAACACTCAATGGCAAAGCCTTGAATAGAGTAATTTTTTCAAAGGAGATAAATTATTTTTTGTTTTGCCGGGCGATTCTGTTGGCCCGTATGTCCCTGGAATCCCAATAGGCAAGGTAAGCCTGTCATCAGGTTTTTCAGGGATCAGACCAACAGAACTTGACATACATACGTGCCCTGGGTGGTGAAAGCCCCATCCAGGCGGGACTCGAACCCGCGACCCTCAGTTTAGCTGGCGAGGACTTTACCCCGCTAATCTAAAATTAATATTTTTATAAGATCGATAATTATAACCTATCAGCCACAAATGGCATAATCTGCGACGGTCAAGGAATCTATTACAGTTTTTATCAGACAGTCATTGGTAATGTGAGAATTTTCATGGAATAAATTACTTTTCAACATACTTCAGTGATCAAAATTTACATCACCATCAGTGGCCATGGATTATATACATATGAGATGATTACACTACCACCCGAAAAATATATGCATGCATATCCGCAGCTATAAATCCACATCTACCTGAAAAATGTTCACAACAGCCAAAGGCTCGTGCGGCGGGGGTGTTAGGCATCATGAATAAAAAGAAGGGGCTAACGAAAAGGAATTGGAAGGGAAAAAGAATAAAAGTGAGTTTTAAATCAGTGGAGTTCCTCTACTTCATGTTTAAAGGCACCAGAGGTGCATGGGTGAGTGAATTCTACAGACTATTGCCTGGGCTGTGCATCGCTCCTCTTTTCTCTCCATAAACAGATCTAGAGGTATTGTTGAGGGTCAAAGCAATATTCTCCATGACGCCCTGATGTTAACCCTCAAATACTATCGTGGTTTTTGGCCTCGTACACACTATCAAATTGGGTCTTTTTTGACCGATGAGTATTCCAATTGGTCGCAAACAACAACCGTCACCCGCACTGTCTCAAGTTCAACTGGCTCGCTGCCCCCTCTTCCCAAGGATAACATTGCAGCCTTGGTTGCTGCGAGCACCGGTTTTACCACTAAAAAAAATTACAAATTACGTTGGGTCCAAAAAGACCCAACGATAGCAGTTAAGGGTTAAGAGATAGAAAGGTATGTAATTCTTTCTTCAAGAGCTGGACTTCTTTTAGCATAAATTATTTACTGAAAAGATACTATAATGCAAGTGTTTACCAATCACCAAACATCATTGCTAACCATTTTTAATTGTCACTAATACGTTACTTTAATGATTACAGAATCTTCCTAAACTTTTCTGAAGGTATAGCTTCATGCTGTCACGTAAACTACTCCACAAAACTTCTAATGACCTCAAATAATTACAGATTGAAAAGGGCAGTACTTACACGCCCATCATAAAGCACATGTTACGACAAAAGTTATAATTAGCAGGTCTCAATATTGCGAAGCATGAAAATTAAAAACGACTTAAGACTAATTCGGAAGTACTTGAATTACATACCTACTAAAGCAGCACAAATTAGGAGCGCCATTGAATACGAGGGAGACTTTTAGCACACGGGAACAGGCTTTGGATATAAAAAACGCACGAATATGGCAAACATGACAACGAAACGGATTTTCATCCTTTTCAAACGGAAGAGGAATGCCAAAAATGTTGTAAGAGGCACGAATTCTGCAAAGCATGAGTAAGTACACGAGCACTCAGGGGGTTGTACTCGTGATTTAGGAAGGAAAATACAGAATGGCATAAGACATTCATTAACGATCATTTTCAGTGGTGAATCCGGTAATGAGATGGATAACAACGCAAGCAAGACACATGAAAGGAAGAGCGCCCTACAGGGAGGTGGGGATGAAATGACATCAGCGGTGAAAAGGGGAAATGAGAACTTATGACGAAGAAGGAGACGGCAAAGAGGTAGGGAGAGGTATTGTTTGAAATGAGGATTTAAGTTGAGAGACCGAGCTCTCAATAGTGGCAAGACCATTAGGAGGCTGAAATATTCTATACAGGGTGCAACAGCTCCCGTGCATGAAACGTGAACATGGTAGGAAAGGAAAAACCGCATCTAGCTTAAGCAACGCATTGAACGAGCATTAAGTTTTAATTTAGCATCGACCAGTGGATTCTGGTTTGAATTAAGTGGAACTTATACTTGCTGTCAAAAAATAAATTGCCAAATATTTTTTAAAATGGTTCCTGGGTAATTCACAAAACATGATTGATTGCAGTGTTCTGATGCACAACGATGATGAATACTGACGACGTTTACGGTGTACGAGACGATGGACAATATTATTTGAAGACTTTTTTAGCGCAGTAACGCATAAATTATTAGTAACTTCCATATTATTCCTCCTTTCCGACAGTGGTTCCAGTAATCGATTGTCATTATCAAGATCCTCGTTTTGCAAATCACCCAGCCTCGCCAATTTCTTAGATTGTGGCAACGAATTACTGAAGCCATGGTCGGTAGTAGATTATAGCGCGAAAAATACTAAGCCAGCAATCTATTCAAACTTGATGAAAATTAATTTTCTAATTCCTTGATATATGTTTATGAAAATAAGTTTAAGGTACACCATTCCACGTTTATAATACGTTTCTGGAGAGCAAGTCCCATCCACAACGTGACAAAAGTTAACCGAACAAGTTGGCGGACTTTGACCACACGGATACATCTACTAGATAGCGTCTGCCATGCATTTCATTCTCCTGAGGCATGACCGGCATGACGGAGGAAAAAAGTTAAGGATTTAAGGACGTCGGTGTTTCGGCAGTGGGACCTCAAAAGGAGCTGTGAGGGGGCGGTGCGGAGAACGTGAAGAGTTCTCAGGGATTTTTTCATGCGGGGGGCTCAGAGGAAGGAACCAGATGGCTGCGAGAGGAATGAGAGACGAAGGGGACCCAAGAAGGGAGAGAACTTGGGGCCGCTGGAGGAAACGACGGGAAGAGATGCAGACACGGCGAGGGAGGTTTTTTGAGGCAAGAGACACGAAAATAACGGGCAAGTGAGCGCGTTGAAATCTCTCTCTCTCTCCTTTCCCCCTTTTTTTCAAACGAGATGATATGTTAAGTGGGGAGAAAAAAAAGAGAAGAGGATGGGAACACCACCGTTCTTTGGAAGTGGATGCAAGAGATGAGACGTGGAATCCTGGAACGTGGCATATTAGCGGGTGGAATTTTACGGACACCCCAGAAAATAGAAAAATAGGCGTTCAATAAGAAGAAAAAAAACAGAAATTAGGAGTACGATTACGGATCTTTGTAGCGTGTGAGCTCGCTCTATTGTCATTTGAATATAAGGCACTGTCTCTGGCGTTACACGGTAGAACTCCTTCATACTGAATGAAAAAACTCCTGGTTATGATTCCTCACTTTATTTTAAGCAACACGAACTAGGTTTCAGCATATCAGCAGTATCAGACCTGATGATGCCATGATGTGATGAAACCTAGGTCGTATTGCTTCAAATAAAGTGTGAAATCATAACCAGGTGTTTTTTCATTCATATTTTCATTTTTTTCATATATATTTTCATTTTACTCGATGTGACGAGTGATTCGATTCGATGTGACGAGTGCCTGCGAACAGTATGCGACAGTGACTGTTTACGTTTTGGATTTCCACCCCGACAACGCGCAAGAATGATCAATGATAGATCCTCAGGTTGGTCTGATGGCTTAAGTTACGGATAGAGTTAGATCGGTTGTTTTATAGGCGTTTGCAGGCTCATACTTCTATATGGTCTTCCCATCCCGAGAACTTTTTCCGAATGCCGGCAGTGGGAGAGATTTCCAGACAAATTCCGTTTCACGAATAAGAGCCCTGTGAAGGACGTTCAAGTGCAATATCCCGTCTCTACAATGGTACTTGAAACAGCACTCGCTAAAGCTGACCCCGGGTATCTTTTTAAGGGTCAAGATTCATGCGAGTTAAATTCCTTGCCTGGTAACTAGGGGTGGGGAATTTGAGTCTCGCCTAAGTGGGTTTCATCACCACCGAGGCATGAGCTGGCTAGTACACGATATTTCGGTAAGCGGGCCGAATAGGGCAACCACTAAAAAGGTAATAGACCACGGGGTAGATCTTACTCGTGAGTCCATGCCTTACATGGGGTATGAGTGTTTGTGTAATTTGCAAAGAGATAAGAGTAAAGCTCTTATCTCATGACACGCGATCCAGCACGAGTTCGAGTATGGTCGCTAAGATGACAGCTTACCATCATTGAGTGATACTTAACCAGCATGCTAACTAACAAGCACGATCACAATTATACCGCTGGGCAGCTTGATTCCATGCGTGGTGCTAGTTTGCTACTCTTTCCGAGTAGGATCTAGTGCCCATCGAGAGAACATATCAGTTTATACAGTCACTCTGCAATAATTTTTTTAAGCTCAACGACTCCTCAGGGCCATTAATAATTTTATCATGGTGATATAAAGACATACAAAATTTGCTGACGGTTGTTGTATAAGCTCGCTGCCGTATAGTAATTAATTGGAAATAATAAAAGACATCATCCATGACATAAAAACACAGCTTACTCGCGATGCAAAAGGAATGATCATATGAATTATTTAAAGAAGACTAAAGTCATATCAATGTCAGTCTTCAATATCAAGTACAGTTTAGCGTACCACTTCTTGTGTTGAATTAGTTGTGTAATTGTGTTGTGTTGAAGTATTGTGTAGTTCAGGGTTAAAAAGGATCGTCAAGTACAGAATTTTTTCTACATAAATACGCCATTGTCATTATCATTGTACTATCATGTACTTGTATTACCAATCCTCTCTTCTTCAAAGGATCATTACCTCATCCACCTAAATAATTCTAAATTATCTCATCTGTTGGCTGCCCCCCACAAGTAACCAACTAACCACGCAAATGTTTTCGGGGAAAACCGATAACCCCCTGAATGTGCGGTATCGGATTGAAGGGACGAGAATACACGGTAAAAAAATTAACTAAAAGAAAAAATTTGGCGGTAGAAGGTTATCACAAAGAGCAAGAACACGGACGTGAGAAAGCCGATTCCCTTCTGCTCTTTCGGGGAGGTGCTGAAATTTTTAGGGCAGAGGCGTCTGGGGGCGGGATGGGGTGGGTGGTGGTGCACTGGCAATGTTGGGATTCAGAAAAGTGTGTTGGGGGTGGGAAAACGGTCCGGGCCTTAAGGCCGAAGCAGAGAGTGGTGAAAGATTTTTCAAAAGGAAGCGAAGGGGTAGTGATTCCAATGGGATTCGTGGGAGGAAGAGATGTTTCGAGGCTAGAAGAGGGAGGAAGAGGAGGCAAGATTTCGTCCGGATAATCTCTGCGGTTGGAGTTCGTGTATTGGGGAGGTCGAAATGGAAAGAGGAAGTTAGGACAAAGAGGAATGGAATTCCTTCATTGCGATTAAGGAGGGATGCGGAAGAAAAAAATCGTTGGCTCAATGAGTACGTGCCTACCCTCAATAACCATTTCAATACACATCGAAAATGTACGTGATCACTTATCTTAATGAACTCAACGACTTGATTATTGACATTCTGTGCCATTTGCAGAGGTGTTAAGACCTTAGTCGAAATAAACATTTTGTTTAACAGACGTAGCACTGAGAAATATTAAATTTTAGATCGTCCTTTTTCCCTCTATCTACGATCATAAACTTCGAAGCCGATCAATTATGAGGTGACTAGAAAGGGTTTGTCCTTAAATTGACGTCTGATAGCGATTTGCTTCTAAGAAAACATGTATAAAATACTCTATCAGGCGCGACCCCTCACGCGATTCCATGCTCTTTCCAACTCCAAGACTTAGCTCAGGTCAAATAAGGTTTCTCAACCGATATGTAAAAACACGGGGAATGTTATTTTAAATCGTTCTCGCAAGCTCTTACAATGATCACAGTTATTTATTTATTTCCACGCTGGCTTTTCAGACACCCTCTTCACCAGTTTGGTTTTTGTTTAATGAATAAAGCGGGCACAAACACGGGAAAAAAACGCATTATAATGGTCACGCATTGCCAGACTTGATGCTCATGGAGTAAAGCTCATAAAAAAGTTTTTTTTTCGGCAACACAACTAGTTTGACCTTCCGCCAATCAATCCTTATCAGGACATAATGTGACACCTGCTATTACGACATTAATTTACCAAGAAAAAAATGCATTTTACGCATTTCTGCAGAAGTCTTAATTCAATTTATTTACGCGATCTGAAATATATATTGCGGGTTTTGTATAATGAATGCGGTCTCTTCAGAAAGATCGGCATGGAACTTACTTATTATTCTGCATGAACATTTAAAACTATCAAGTAAGTGATTATTGTCCTGCATAAGGATCCTATTTAATCATTTCTTAAATCCCCAAACATTCAAACGGCCACATAACTTTATAATTTCACGATTTTGCCCCAAATATAACGCCAGAGAGCAATGATAATCCTCTTGATTATTTTTCCTTTCATTAAGGTAACGGCGAGGGAAATGCTATCTTAGCCTTCTTCGGCTTATCCCATGACCTTACAATTTCACTCTAATTCCACTAGTTTTCACGCACAATCGCCTGTTTGACATAAAAAATTCAGATCAAAAGCAGGAAGCGGTAACTGCACTGTACAGTTATGGGAACAAATTATGGTAACTGGCAATAGACGCCAGTAGAGAAATTATAAGTGAAGCTACGATCAAGTTTTGAGCTGTGTGCCATCAAACATGAATCTGCCCATTCCAGACAGCCGAATGAGGTTCTTGAGGGTAAAATAAAGCCATTCTCTCGAAGAAAACATATCAAGGTACATTTGGAAGAATGATTCCAAAATAAAATCTTCAGCTAAATAACAGAGGAAGAGACCGTGAATCTTTCATCAAGATACCGTGTATCCATCCAGGTAATCCATGTCCACAGGTTATTAAACTGCATAAAATCTGCGTAAGCTTCTAAAGAAATATAAGGAGGAGCGCAAAAAGCACCTATAAAGTTTTTATACGGCATCAAGTATCATCGCTCCTCGCATCTCTTGAGGGCCTGACAAATTTTTATGAGCGTAGGGGCCTCGGAATTACGGTTTCAGGAGATTTCATGCCTTTTTATTTCCTACTACTTTACAGGATACAGCAAGCTGATATTGACAAAAAGGAAAGATGTGTTAGTTTGAATAGGTGACCGGCGGGGCAATATGGATGAAGGACCAGCGGTTGTTAAAAAGATAAAGGCGAAAAAACGTTTACGAAAGACGCGTGTGGAATTCTGAAATCCAGCGCCCCGAGTTATTGGAAGTATGCGAAGCATATTGCGGAAGCTGGATCGGAGCGGAAGGAAATTTAGGAGAACGTTTAGGGAAACAAAAACGTAAAAGATAGTTTATCAGTGGAAGAGCACGAGACCGGAATGAAAAGAGGAGGCCGTCAATGTTTGTACGCGTCCTGGAAAATTCCTATTGACTCATCCATATGGAATCCCCAGCGAACCATTGCACGTATCAGGGGCAGTACGAACATGCCCAGCGCACAGAAAGAAAAAGAATAGAGCGGTGTTCTTTACGAAGAAAACTTCGAGACACGGTTTACAAAAACGGAATAAAAAAAGAATTAATGAAATTTCCATCGCGTGCTAGGATTGTAAATCTTAACTACACACACGAATATGAACAAATTTTTAACAAAGCATGAAATGCCCGTTAAAGTACAGAACTTTTTATCAGAGGTGACAAACATCTGAGGTCATTTACATCATTAACAGGATGGGTTCTATTTTTATATGGGTGGAATATTTAAGATAACCCTGGCGTCGTCATTTGTCTACTTTGAATGCAAGGAACCTCGGGACTACTGCTGAATGTCTCATTCAACGGATTGAGAACCACATATATCACCACAAGTTCCCTCCTTGTTGTTTCCAAATACAAATCAGGATTCAATACGAGTATTACAGTCCTATTTCACATCTATTATTCTTCCTATTCTCTTCTACTGTTGTGTTCTATATGGTCGATGTTAGTCTAACTAATGTAAAGTCTCTGCAACATATTACTAACTTCTTTGCACATATTGTTAAAAATAGAGTGCCAAATGTTCTCAATCCACCCTCTAATATAATACTTTCCTCACTCTCTGTTACTAATGTAGATAGTATTTTCCTTAAAACTGATCTTAAACTCATCTATAGCTCTTTCAACGCAGCCATTGACTGCCCTTACCTGGTTTCCTTCATAAATTTCAGAATACCCACCCGACGCACCAGGTCTCTCTCATTTCCCAACATCACTACTCCTAGATTATCACTTATCAAGCACTCCCTCATTATTGGCCTCTCTTCTCTTACGAATTTCCTTCCTAAGAAAATCAACCCTTTCACCTTATCTTTCAGCGTCTTAGCTAACCTAGTCATTTATCATTGCCAACAATTTGCAACATTGCAATTGCCAACAATTACAACATTGTAATTTTTACTATCTCCCCATGTTGGATTATTCTTCTTTAACTTTTCTTTGGATAATTATGTTTTTACGTTTGTGTTATTTTCTGTTTTTTTTTTATAAAATGTCCTCATGCTGTATGTGATATTTTTCTCAAATAAAAAATAAAAACAATGCTGAAACTTCTAAGATTTGAACCCGGGCTCTGGAGAAGACTCGAGCCTTCACACAACACTATCTCATTTCAAAGGTTCTCTACTCTCCGAAGTCCAGAGTGGAGTTGAATTTGAACAAATGGTACCAAAACCACTTATCCAATGCCTTATCATTAAATTAATAATATTTAACCTCCCAGCTAATGACTTCTTCCGTCTCCTTCAAATAATTCTCAAAATTATTCATCTGGCTACTTGCCGTCGATAGTCGGTGAATGGTGGGCATATTCTACCGTCGATTTGAGGGTGAGTAAACTCATCGATACTATTTATTGTATCACACAAGCTACTGTATCCACTCCCTCACACTGTGGCATCCTTACATAGGTTCGCTGGGAAAGTACGAATACAAATCACTCCATAAATGACAAGATATGGCAACCTTCAGATATGGGGGTTGAAGGCTTAGGAAGAGATAAAGATTTGCGCTTAAACTGCATATAAAGATATTAAGTGTTAAAATAACTTCAAAACTTCGACGTACCGCCAAAGTTTAAAACGCTCGTACCAACAGTGATTGAAGAAACAAGGGATGGCGACACATAGTCCAGGTCCATCTGGCCAAAATCGTCAGGTGGAAAAGTTTTCATACGTGGAATCATTATGTCATGGTAGAAGAAGGGAGGGAAACCTGGTATTGGTAATAGTCTTTTCGTTAAATAGCAAACCAAGGGATTCAGTGTTTAACGCCTATCTAATTTGATTTCATATTTGGGGAGGCGACCGACAACTAAAGACATTTTCGCCATAGAGAAGGTTAGGGAAGAATAGTGGAGAAAAGTCCTCCATCGGCATTAGTCTGCTCCAAACGTAAGGCGCCATGGGGACCTCGGTTTAACGTCTCTTCCGACAGAAGAGTACATTTACTTGAAGTACCCTCCACAAGACACTCAAATAGGGATCGGGTTTCCTCTAAAATCACCTTCATCTTCAGGGACCCTGAACCCTGGCCGTCCGTATGGTTACCCAGTACTCTAGCCACCACATCAACCCGATCCCCCACCCAAAAAACAAATGAAGTCCTTCTCTTGTAGAACTCTCCACATAGTACTAGAGTTGACTTTAAGTTTCCAAGGAAAGATCTCATCTAATGTTAGAATCCGGACCAAGACCCAAGGGACGAGAAGCCAACACCCTGGTTACCAAATAAACAACCCAATCCCTTTATGAAATTGCCCTCGAACTTAATTTATTATGCAGACATCCTGAGTTGAGATGGGATAGAACTGATGACACCTAAAAGCTACCAATGCATAAACATATGAGCAGGAAAAAATTTATTATTGGTGCTCTTGAACTCACAGCGGTCTATTCCAACTCGGTTTCTCAGTCACCCGAATAACCCAGATACTTTCTGGGAATTGTTGATGGATGACGGGGAGATTCTATTATAGATTCGATCATAGATTTGGTCTAAGACCGAACACTCACACACATACAACGATTTGGATTTTCCCCACAGCACCCACACTCCAGTTTCCTCTCCTACCGCCGCACCGCATTATTTTCTTTTAGCCTCTCCGTCGAAACGGTTACGTTCCCAAACCGCACAACAAAATACAACGACTCGCGGACTGCGTACGTTGTACGTACACGTGTAAGGAGTGAAGAATTAGGGAGACTTGGCGGGGGAGAGGGAGGTAGTATGAGGGGGTGGGAAAGGGGGGGGGTTGCTTTGGGTTGGGCACATACGAGAGGCGGCTCGCTAACCGACCTGACTCCAGTCCCCACGGGAGGTGATGCCCGGTAAAAAAATGAAATAAAAATAAAACTTGAGGGCCAAAAGTTTTTCCGAAGGAGCTTGGGAGGAGGAGGAGAGAAGGTGAATGGATGGATGGATTGGTACAGGGTGGCAGGGGTAGGAGTGGGTGGGGTTTTGGTCGGGGGGGAGGGGAAAGAACGGAAAAGAGTGATTGTTGACTTGAGGTTCGGCTTTAGGAGTGGGAGGAACTATAGGGAGGAAGAGGGGGGGGGGGTGGGAAGGGTATGACTGCAGGCGGAGAGGGATGGGTGAGTATGTGAGGAGGGAAGTTAGTAAGACAAACAAGGGGATTGAAGATGTTGGGGAAGGGAGAGAGAGAGGGAAAGACAGAGAGAGGGAAAAGGCAGAGGGAAAGGTTAAGTGAAGGCGAAGGAATGCATCTGCGGGAGGGCCGCGAAGGTTTGGAGTTAGGGGGGAGAAGGAGGGTGGCTCTAAGGACTCCGGGAGGAGGAGGACGAAATACTTGCTCCGAGTTAACGGCTGGATGTGAGATGAATCGTCCCTCTGCTCTTCTCCTCTCTCTCCCTCGTAGACTAGTCTCGGCGGGGGATTCAATTTCTCCCCTCCCCCCTTTGCCAGTCCCGGCCCCGAAAATGCCTAGGCGGAACGACTCCCTTTCCCACCTTCGATAGGGTGATTTTTTTCGTACAGACGATTGTGATTCCAAGAAACGCGTGTAAAATTTAAGCACCGGAGGAATCCGGCGGGTAACTTGCCGTATGCACTTCACAAGAGATGCAGACGGGAAAGGTTGGTGGAGAGTTCAAGGGGGATTATTATGTACCTACAATTCGGCAGTTTATCGTTCAGTATTAGGCGCAGACGCCGGGAATTCCAGCAATTTCTCCTCTACAAAAAGCGATATGTAGATATATAGCTAGGCGTCGACAAACGTGTATCACCTATCTTTACGAGCGCCCCCTGTTATGTTTATGCCTGCTACAGAAAGCTTCAGCGTATGATAATGGTTAGCGAAAAAGATTTTAGTAATATGTCTCTATACATCCTGGAATAGCTGGCCATAAAAAATATAAAAAAATTGGAAAACCCAAAGTAACGTTAAAAGTTTATGAGAAAATATTGACGAGATACAGCACTGAATGAAAGGAGGAATTAAGAGTGCAGATCTTTTAAATTGAAAAACATTGGATGACGACATAGCCCATAAAAACCTGGATCATTAACCTCACACAGATATGAGTGCAAACAAAACCCACATAATGACTGTGAAATGTAATAATAATAATGGGACCCACAAATTTATCTCCTGAAGACGTAAAAAATACAAATCTCAGATGATATCACTCATGTTCATCGACGGGGCAGGAAGAATTTATTATTTTTACGGTCAGAATGTTGTCAGGATGCCAAAAAATTACTTCTGAGAGAAAAAGACTGGAGAGAAAAAAACACTCTATAAAATCGGTAACGGAATTCTATATGAGTCTATAAACAATGCTTCAAAATGGTGAAAAAACAGCGTCGATGCCATATATTCAAGTTTTAAATGTTCCAACGCGGAAACTACAGTTTTTTCAATGGAAATAAAAATAATTTTAACGCCACCTGTACCATTTTAAACTAGCACCCGTAGATATTGTTCCCGTGCAATCCATGATGGAGAAGCTGCGGCTATCAACCCCGAGGGTGCCAGATGTCAACCCTTTAATGTCCATTTGTCACCCGTAAATAACAACCCCAGAGACGGAACGCGTGATAAAAGTCATAGCGTTAACGACAAAGCCTTTCCGGTCTTTACGGTTCCTATCAGGCCATCAGATCCGTAATTTTAGAAACCCACCCAGCGAGTGGGCGGGGAAATACAGACAGGGAAACGAAGCCAAAAGGGTTGTAAAAAACACCGATTTTTTTCCCTTCAACTCCTCTTGGGGCTTCCTAGAGATGACGATAGATAAGGGAAAGGAATATTTTCCCCGAAAACTCTTGAGACCAGCCACAAGAAGAAGACTGGTCGTAAATGAAGCCCAAAATAAAAGGTAAGTTTTTCGTTCCGGGAGGGGACGAGGGCGGGAGAAGGAAAAGAGTTAGAAGGAGACCCGTGCGGGAGAAAAACGTGTTGTTCGAAGTAACAAAAAAATATAGAGGGGTGAAAAACCGCTGCAGAATGGTGCCGTGAGTAAAGAACAAATGACTGGTGAAAGAAAAAGGAACGCATTTTATACGAGAAACTGAGGGAAATGTTTTTGAAACACTGGGCAAGAGTAGGTAGACCCACTCGTTTTTTCCCTTGCATCTGAAATTGTGTTGCACTCGTAGAATTCTTGAGAATTTTACCGCTCTGAATGAAATTTGTCTTCGGTGCGATACGTATCTATGTCGAGGCGAAATGCAAAGGAAGAGACGGGGTAAAAAAACATCGAGGAACTACTAAGACACCATTACCTGAAAGTTCTACAAGAAGAACGCCGAGCGCATGGTTAAAATGTACGAAAATAGGAACGGGAAGGACTACGTGCGGCTAAGTAAACTCAATTTGGTTCTCCGTTCAAACCCCTTTCCTTCATTTTGCCCGAGTGCCCTTGCTTGACCCCGCGACCTCCCGAGATACTGACTCCGCGCCCTTTATTCCGTTTCTCTCGAATTACGTGGTCCAGGGGCAAAGAGCAGGGAATCCAAAGTTTCAAGTGTGACATGGAAGATAGAAAAGTTGAATGAGATAACTATTCCAAAACACATACCAGTCCGGACTTATCCGACGTTGAAATTATTTCTTAGACTTCGCCGCAACAGAAGGCTAGATAGAATTTTTCTGAGAAGGAAGAGAAGACTGAAGCAGTCATCCTAAACTCTCTCTCCCTCATTCTACTCTCCAGATCTTTTCATCTCGCAAGGTCCTCGAGGTATTCTTAAAGATGTTCTTCTCATTTGTTTCCAGTTTTCATTCTTTTTATAGATTTTTTAAATATGGATGGAAAAATGCCTTTGAGACTTGTACCGAATTCATCCAATCACAGATAAAATTACTCTTAGAAGAAATAAACAACGAATGAATTAATTCTAAGCACAAAATTATTATAGTGAGACTTTCTATACAAGAATAAAAATTATGAGTGATGCGTCAATGAAGCAGAGTAGTTAGAATTTTCCACATCGACAAGTGCTTAAAAATCCGACGAAACTCCTCAAATATGTGTGCATTCGATTCAGAGGACACCATATTTATCAGGGTTCATCTCTTTTGCGCATTCAAGGCAGCCATTATTCGTCGTGTAATGTGGCCTTAAGCCTCAGTTTAATGGCGATTACATAATTACGGAGACCAACTATATTGAAAACTGTCCCTGAGGTTACATAAGCCTAAATCGTCCATACATTAAAGAAGAGTACATTCCTTGGGCTATCTGTTTTAAAAATTTAGATTATTCAATTTCAAAACTTGAGTTTATTCCTCAACTGAGGTTCGCATAACCACATATTCACCATTGGAATAAATTACTCAAACCCCACAGGCCTGATATTTGTGCTGTTAACCAGAATTAACTGTGATAAAAACTAAAATAGTTATCAGAATAATTGGTGGTGGATTGCGCATTTGTGAATAGATACCATTTCTAGGTTGACTTCTTTGATAATAAAATAAAATGGGAAAAATGCTTATTATTTGGACCAATGTTATGAGGGAAAACGTTGTAATATCTATACATATATATATATATTCAATCGAATTAAAACAAACGTCGATCTACCGAAAGGCGTCGTTTCCGTTCAAAACCAACGATAGTTAATATAAAACTTACTGGAAATATGAATGGAAAAATTTAAACATGGAAGCATTCTGATATTTGTGTCGACCAATACATGAATGGTGACATAAAACTGAGGTTCACTTTTGACACACATACGTAATTTGAATTTCATTTACAATCTGTGTACATGCTACTGCCTTGCATAAAGCAAACTCAGCATTTTTCTCTTTTGTAATATGTAGTATTAATTGGGGAGAGTACCGGGGAAGTTAGATTCAATATTCAACTTGGAATGGTGAAATTTCAACTCGATCCTGCGGATGAGAATCATCTTCCGTAACGATTTTCAATTGACCCCCATCAAATTCGTTAAGGAACCCGCGGGGTGTCCTGCAAACAGGCCTGTAAGAAACGGCTTTCAACCGACGTTCTCCCGCTTCAATAATCTTCTCCGGCGAGTGTGGACGGGATGGGAGGAGGCGAACCGATTCCCGAACTAGGTCGCCATGAAACGGCAGCCCAGCCATCTTTTCAACATTTTACGATGCTCTGGTTCGAGATACCGCCGCCCCGCTGCAATAATCATAGCGCTGCGAACGTTTGGAAAAGAAAATGAGAGGGGCATGGCGAAGTATTGACGCGGGGGATAAAAAAAACACAAGGTGTTACGTTTTTACGAGACTTGATTCAAAACGCAATTAATTGAGCGAGTGATGTTATGTCCTTAAAACGGGTAGGTAAAACCTTCTCTTCAACGTAATAAAATCCCGGCCATTTTCGCCGCGGCGGATGGGATATCCCCAAGAGCGAGCGTCAAAACGGCAGTTTTGTATTCGTGTTGTCCGGAACTTGAATAGGAATAACTTGGGAGTTTATGTGATATGGCATAAAACGGAGTATCAGATGCGAAAGGAATTCTGGTCCCTATGATAGGACATTAGAGAAATTAATTCCGGGGTACACTACGAGCACTAAAAAACATTAGACGACGAATGGTGTCCTAGAAGATCGATAAGCTTTATTGTTGGCCACACGTAATGGCGGGTGTTTGATGAAGTACGGATCGACGAAAATAAAATATGGTCGTTAGTCCAGTTGAGGAATTTATCGTACCTCAGATTATTACGCGGGGCTGGACATATTATTTCCAAAACATATACCTACACAGGTCATACTGTCCCACTCGGAACACTAAAGTAACTTGTCTATAGATCATTTATTTGTGATCATTAGCGATTTTCGACGTCCGAATACGTTTCCTTGACGAATACGACTTCAAGTAAAATACTTAAACTTCGTTAACGAACATCTCGGACAGCATCCAATTCGTTGGGTGGGTTTCTTTAGCAAGGAATTTATGAAGCCAAGCCATTTCTTATTTTAAGACCTTTCCACGTAGAATAGAGACAACAGTCGAACCGGAAACTTATTTGAACGCTAATATATGAGAATGCTAACATTTTGAGAAATATTTGAGTAAATCTTATCATGAAAAACCTACTATATACTAGTTTCTACGCGAGTTATCACTTAATTACGAGCACTTGATAATTGAGGACCATTTACGGACATATGGGATAATTTCCATGATCAAAGAATCTAATAAAACGCGTAACCAAGAGAATATTTCGCATTAAAAAAATGCTGATTTATTCATGTATTTCCACCTCGATTAAAATAACCGGATTATTTTAAGGGATCTAAAAAATAAGAGACACTTCTTCTTTGTTATGAATGGCTGATGAATTATTCCATCTTTTTTCAATGTTTTTCTAAAGTGTTACTCGTCGTCATAACTATAATTTCTTTCATGGCAACAGTACGCTGAATGTACGATTTTTTAAAAGCGATTCCTGGATACTGTTTTTATTTTTTTAACAATGATATTTTTTTTAGTATTTTTTGAAAAGGGAATCTTTCTCTTGGTGGAAGGACATCATAATGATGGAGAAAAAGTTTGTGACTTCCACAATTTATTTGAAAGTTATCGACCGGTTTTGGCTGTCAAACCATCATCGGATCTGATGACTTGATGATGGCTGACAGCCGAAACCGGTCGATAACTTTTTTCTTGATCAGCTGCGATGAATACTTGATAGACGAAACCAGTCGATAACTTTTAAATAAATTGTGAAAGTCACAAAATGTTTCTTGGTCAACACAGTTTTTACAGTAGCCTGTTTTTATAATTTGATTATTTGTCGCAGCGGTCCCGATCATGGATTATCAGTGCGAGTAATATCGCACTATAGATAGATTCCTTCTTTCGCATGGGGAAGAGAGATTTTTAGTTGCTTAATCAAACTATAGTTCTACTATAGAATTCTTACAAATTGGATATCCCGATTGGATTTGCGGAGAAGGAAGGAATACAAATCAACCATATGCAAATGCTTGCCGGCGTCTGTCTAATTCAACTTCTCGGTAGCCCCGCTTCACGATTGACTTTGATTCTTCCGCGACCGTATAGGCATTGTTTGCCTCCGTGAGCTCAATGGAGACAGACTGACTGCTTTTTCGATATCAAGGGGATAATCCAGAAAAGTAATTCGGTTGAGTACGTACAGCTCTGGGCGCTCACCAGATCCCGAATCCAATCGGCCACTTCATTGTCCTCCATTTCTGTGATATCCCCCATAGATTCCGCTGAGGCTTATGCACGGAAGGAACTTTAAATTCATGCGTTAAAAGTAATAAATGACGCCGAAATGTCACGGATGGCTACATATTGATTAAATTGTTGCAAGTCATAAAATAATTGCCAAATTGAGACTTTAAAAACACTGGAAACGTCTCAAATGTTTTCTTTTATAAAAAAAGTAGTGTGCTCAATATGAGACGGAATAGACGATTTGAAGCGAAGTGCAGAACAATGGGTTCCTACGGGAGAAACAGTTTTACCAGACTAAGTTGGAAGGTGACTCTAGCATGGGGTACATAAAGCCATCGATTACCCAAGTTTTCTCTATAATCCTATTAACCTATACTATTTCAACCCTATCAATCAATAGATAGAATATCACCTTTACCAAGAAAAATTCAATAAATTGAGTTCATATTTTAATAATTTATTTCATTTAGTTTAAAGAAAAATAGTCCACATACAGAAAAATTTTAAATTTAATGTGTGCTTGTAACAGACACTAAAAGACACACATAAACAACAGCAACAGCAAAAATAACTAAATAACAACAAAAACTTGACTTAGGCGATCTGAAGTTGGCGTCCAAGTCTTACTCTCTAGGTTCGCTGTTTATTTAAGAAAATATGACCAGAGGCCAAGTTGGTGAAGTTTATTGGTGATATGAAAAAGCGAAAGATATCAGTAGGAAGTGAATTTATTAGGGAGGAGAGACTGAAGAAGAACGAGCGTTGAATTAGTTATAATCTTGGAGTTGTGGAGTAGTGAATTAGATCTGGTAGGACGCGAAGGTATTCTGATGCTGATGAATGAGGTGAGTTCGGGGCTGTTTTTCCAGGTTGCATATATTCACTTAAACCAATTAATTGAGTCAATTATCCAGTTCATAAAAAGTTTACATTTGAATAGTTTATAGACTATTTAAATCAATGACAGCAAAATCAATATTGAAGACATACTTGCTGCGAGTGAATATATATTCATTTGGGCATTCATTTTTGTTGCGGGTCCATTGAAGTACAATGACTTATTCATATGTCCTCTCTTTTCCGTTTGTTGACTCTGACTGAGAATATTAAAGGTTAAGCCCCTTATAAAATGTACGATCTAGTTCTGCCACTAACCCTCTAATCTTCAAATCCTTGCGAAAAATAATTCAGTGCATATATAATTATTATTGAAGATTAAGAGCTTATCATGAAAGTTTCATCTGTTAAGAATATTGGCACAAAGCTATTGACGAATCTACTCATAATGGACTACATTAAAGCTCTAAGTAACGGGACGAAATTCTGTATAGATTCAACGCGAATGTATCTTGTAGCATTGAAAGACGGTTTCCATTTAGCTCTCCGGTGAGGAAGCAGGTGCCTCGTGCTGAAAACGAATTCAAAGCTGGGATTTCTCAATTGATTGGGATCGTGGAGTGTATGCAGTGGCCTGGAGAGAACATTTGAAAAGGAAGAGGTGAAGAGGGCCCTCTCTATTTAAAAGAGTCAACGTGTGGGAGGTCGCAGAGGAGACCCTTCATATGCTGAGCCCTTAACGTGTCCTTGGCCCATGTAGCCCATAATGTCGTAAAATCCTCCCTACCAAACCGTTCACCACTCCCTCGCCTCTCTGCTCGTTGCAGGCCGCGCCGTTTCTGCGGCGCTTCCCTGGAGACTAGAATGCCCGATGCATATGCATTGGTGACCATTGAATCCACGCTCCGCGAAAATTGGTGACTCGCCGGCCGATTATGCCGCGCAGATCGCGGTTCTCGGCCAAGTTCGCTCCCATTTCTCGTTCTCTCTCGGCCATCACGCCGTTGGATTCAGAAGTCGTCAGTATACCCACTATTCGGCTCTCTCCGCTGGTCAGAACCCAATTAATATTTACGCTTCGATGTTACTTTCCGGCTCCGGTTTTGTATCCATGTGGATTCGTTTGCAGCTGTCTCTTGGGATGGAATGAATGGAAACGATGGTTGGTCGTGAGTCATTGAGTACATATTTAAATAATTTTCTTAAATAAGTCCAAAAAGAATTCATGTACCACGCCTCATTCATGCTCCTAAATCTGTTTATACTTTTGAACTCATCAGAAGGGAATCGGTGGCAAAGTTATAATGACTATATTTTTTCCGTTTACTAAAGTGTGTGGTAACTAAAGTTTTTGGCGCGGTCTTCGAAATTTTGGCGGAATAATACTGAAACATGTTTTATTCAAACTTTGGGCTTAGCGCAACACCTTAATGCTTGTAAGAAACCAAGGAGAAATATAATATTTCGCGTTTTGAAAAAAAAATCTCTGCGCATATAAATGAATTACTACGTCATATATGTCATGTGTCATTAGGCTACGCGTTAAAATAGCATAAAACAGCCAAAATAATCATTATGATACTATTTCCATCTACAGATATCACTAATGAAATAAGGAGAATACGTATGAAATGTGTAACCCAGAGTGATACAAAAACAAAAATCGATCCAAACACATTAATCTTTCCCAAAAAAAGGCGTTCTTACACCGATGCGGTTTATCAGCACCACGGTTGCATACGTCGAAAAAATTATTTTTAAATGTATTTTTTTTACTTTTACATGTATTTCTTAGTTAAATATTCCTCACAAAATGTTCAACATCCATAATTTCATTATGAATATATTTTTATGCACAGTTTTGGAACTATATTTTTGTGATCCTCTTTATGTTTTGTCTCTAGTTTTTTGGTACCACTTTATTTCTGTTACGCACTCAGTACACACACGCGATAGTAGCATAAAAGAGTTATCAGCTTTAGATCTACCGAAAGATCCGTCAAAAATATAAAACAACGACTGGGTAGAGAGAGAGAGAGAGAGAGAGAGAGAGAGAGAGAGAGAGTGATGATAGGTCGCCATTAACTGAATCCGAGGAGGAACAGATATGAGTTGCAATTCTGAGGAAAGGACACTCATAAAATTGGGTCCATACTTTAGAAGAGGAAGCAAGGGAAACCCTTAGGATTTATAAAAATATTGGTTATGAAAAAAAGATAATATAAATAACAGCCAACTTTGGTTGTTATCATTTTAAATGGAAAATGATAATCAAACTAGAAGAATGAGTATAAATATTACTCAGATATGTATGTGAATTAGGAATGCAACAATTGCTGTTTTTCAGCCATTCATATATTTCATTCTAATTTTGAGTTAACAAAGGTGCAATTTATGAAAAATTAAATCCAAGGAGGACGTGTTCGTTTCGTTTGCTATGGGCATGTGACCGGCAAAAAATTAGACATTACAAATGGAATTTAAAATGGCTGCCCTATATCGAATTGTATCGGTTTGAATGAACAAGGGAATGATTAATATGAGGCAAGGTAGATTAATGGTAACATCATTGAAAGAATTATCTATGCTATCAATGGTAGAGCCAATCACGTATTTATGCCCGTAGTTTATAAATATTGTTAAAACGGTGATACAAAAATATATGCAGTCAAATCTTCCATAAATCTCATCAAATGAATGTCTACGGTACAAGGCATAATTACAATTCATAATTAAATTTAATAAACCAAATATAAAGGCTGTTAAATATATAATAATACTAGCGGACCCGACAGACATTGTCCTGCCCAAACGTTGACTTGCCAGCTATTAGCGGGTTCAGGTAACGTTTTTTCGATATTCAAATTTTCGATTAACTACATATTAGGTGAAATTTGACATTGAGTTTGACATTTCAATCTTTTCGTTTCGTCAAAACAACGCCAAGCTACCACGCAAGTGCGACGACTTGCGCATGTATTGATTTGTACGTCAAATAACACAGAATTCGACATCAGCGCCACCTATGGTAAGCAAACATAACTATAAATTATTCTCAGATGGTCAATTATTCATGAACTTCTCAGACAGTTTTAACGGTCAATTATTCATAAACTTATGATTTTTTTCCTTTTAAAAATATTGGGGGAGAGGGTGGGAGGTGAAATTTTGGGGTTATGGTACCAACACCATCTACCACCTCGAGAGGGAGACGGGCTTCTCGATTTTGACCACCGACGATCGCGCGACCGGGAACGATGACCTTGTGAAACCGACAGCTCCGCGACTTGTATTGACAAACCCTCGATGGCTAAGTGCGGCTTATCAACCATCGATATGCTGTTGGGAGAAACGGCATGGACGGCCATATGAGAAGTTGACACCTCGTTGATCTTGTCAGCGAACTCCGACAGCTTGTGTAGGGGTAACTCCGCCTGGGCAGTCAGGACTCCTTGGACTTGCGGGGGCAATCGCCTCAGCCACAGTTGCCGGAAGAGGTTATCCGCAAGAGCGGTCGTTCCGGCGAAAAAGCGAAGATTCGCAAGAATTGGGAAGGCTTGCGATCGCCGAGGTCCTCGTCCGACATTATAGTTCGGTTGAAAGTTCCTGGCACTGCAATACGATGCGAATTAGAAGAAATTGTTGTGACTTTGGCGTCGATTGCAAGTGGTAAATTTAAAGCCGGGAAATAAAATAATCCCTTTCATTTACCCCTTCTATCAGCCGTAATTTGTCAAAATAAGACACATCCAGGATATAAATGGTTTTCTGTTAAAGTGCCAGGAACTTTCAATCAAGCTATAACTGGCGAACGCGCTGCTCCTCAGAGGCTGATAGACGTTCTATAAGCTTCGATCGTAGAGTCGAATAAGGATTCTGAGACGGAGGATTCGCGATTATGTCCTCAACCTCACAGGCCACGCGAGAATCTAAATGTGAGGCAACGTAATGGAACTTCGTTACCTCGCTTGTGATCTCTGATAGCACAAACTGAGATTCCGCCTGCGAAAACCAAAGAGTCGGTTTCTCGGACCAAAATGGTGGTAGTTTCATACTGAAGCGACGAACCGTAGGCGGGTTCTACTCGGTGTCTGTGTGGCTGCGTCCTGAATCAGAATCATGTAATTGCTGATGGAGCAGAGCGTTTTCTTCACGTAAGCGTTGAAGCTCGTCTTCGCGCGGAAAAACCATTTTTACCAAATGTTGACTATTTATTCTCCTTTTCGGGGACACCAATGTGGATATGGGTAAGTAAGGAGATCTCCACGTTTATCAAATCAATTTATTAGAGCCTTTACCAATGTCCACTACAATCTCAGTCCTCTGACTTAGTTACATAAACACCAACAAATCAGCGTGGCCTCCTTGGCAACAATATAGACGATGATGGCACCATTTACGGTCGCCACAAAAATGTCATCAAAAAAAATGTCCTAGAACCCAATCGCAGGGCCACCTACCGGGTCCTTGTGTGAATCTAAACCATCCAGGGGCCCACTCAAATACACAAAAAATTTTATCAAAATCGGTCCAGCCGTTTAGGAAGAGTTCAGTGACATACATACGTACAGAAGAATTATATATATAAAGATACCACAACGTGTTTGGTAGTGAGTGCAACGATATAGAGCCAAATCACAGAATTTGATCATTGGAACTGATAGACACGTCAAAATTCTGAGGGAGCAAGAACTTTTCAAATATGTCAAGGTTATCATTAATAAATGATTTTCTCATGGAGATTGCATAAAACATTTGAAATAATATTGTAATAATAATAAATTTTTCTTACACATGAAGACTCAATGAAGTAACTTATGACTCTAATTTTACCCATATTTATCTTCTATATCATACTCAGGTTTTTAATCTAGGTAAAAGATTTTTGGTGCACATGGGAGATGTTATATGCTATATGAAATATTTTACCTAAATCTGATGAGTAAATCAAACACTGGATACAAATTTTAATTCATTCAGTGATGTGCTATTCATTTCAAAGAGAAAACTGATAGCTTTGGATTAGGTTGCAAGCCCAATGGTACGAAAGTACGAACCAGAAAAATTTTTTCCACAGCGAGTAACGCACCCAAATCAAAGAAATAATTGTACACACACGGTTCATTCAGAGAGTCAAAGGTCACAAACCTAATCTAATAGTGTGATCTCCATAACTCTTCATACTGCACAAGTAAACAAATAAATTGGAATCTCCTGGCTGGAAACAATTTCGAAACAAACAACAACCACAAATAATACGCATAAACACGTGCGCGCGTCAATTCACATACAAGGGGGCGCAGTCACTCTGGACTGTAAAGCTCCCGGAAAGACGTTTCCATCGATGGAGACGTGAAATCCTCGAGTCAAATGTTTATTTTCCCCCGAGGTTCAAATGCGTTGACAAGGACCGTAATATTCTCTTCCCCAATGCAGCCCCTTTGTCTCTCCCTCTCTGACTTCTCCCCACCAGACTTCGTGCTTCTTCCATTCCCTCCTAGTCTTCTAGTTTAACGCCTCGTTTAACAAATCCCCCTCCACCCTTGTTTTTCCCGCACCACCACCTCAACGTCTGGATGTTTAGGAGAGAAAATCGAGGGGAAGGCGGTCAGAAGTGGTCGGTTATGTGTTCACATGCATCGAGCGGCTATTTCTAGACGTGTCATATCCCATTGAAAAGTGGAGACATACACAAATAATTAATGGATGGTATCGGCCGGAATGCCTCGGGGGCAGCGTTTGAAGGCTGTTTCGAAACACAGAAAGCTCGACTCAAAATATCTCTCGAACTGTTTTACGGGTAGTCCCAAGGAGTAGGGAGCTCCGGTGTTTATATTTGCTCGAACGAAGATAAAATGCTTATTTGTCGATGGTGGCAAGAGAACGGTAATAGTCTAGAAAGTCTATAGTCTAGTCTATTTTTAGACTATTACAATTGTATGGCCGTAGATCTCCTCCAATTCCATTATATTGGCAAAAGAATGCACAAATTGCGTCGTAATAGAAAGTCTTATTAAGAATAGTACTTACTTGAATACACCTAATTCTACACGCGCGCTTGATTTTGACTGAAAAGAATATAACACTTAGAATTCTGTCGCGTTTACTGCACAGTAGCAGGAGATAGAATATCTGACAAAACAGCCTTACACTATAAACTCGATTCCCAGTGAGACACAGATACACTATCAAAAGAAACATCTTTTTAATTCAAATTTCCTATGCAGAAGTTCTTTCAACACTGAAGAGGGCTCAAGTTCTGTTATATCCTGTAGCATATTGCGTTTAATCCTTCATAACTCTTTAACAAAATATTTCTTTGAATAATGTTGTCGCATATTCGTACTTTCAATCTATGAACCATATCAGTTTTAATGTAAAATATTCACGTTTTTACAATAGAAATATTGTTCTTTACTTTAAATTAAGGCGCTGAAAACTATAACGGGGCAGAATTTGAGCAGTGCTCTGGAGAATAATCTAAACTAAGTAAGAAGAGTCTTGCCAGAATTGTGATTACAATGAACTTTACATTTTTAGGTGTTTTCTTGACTCGAAAAGAATTTTTCATTAAGGATGCCAGCAGCAAATAAATGATTCACAGCTAAAATCGTGGCTTCATGAGATTGAAAGGAAAGTCAATTGAATAGAAAAATGAGATGGAATATAAATGAAGTTTATCTTCTTTGAGATAAATTATGCTTGAAGGCTATCAGCAAGTATCTAATGACTCACGACGATTTAAATTGCTAAAGCAAATGAGTTTAACAGCTCTGCCTCGCACTGCTACACGAAGGGAGAAAATATAAATGAAGGCACGTATTATTCTTTCAGAATAACACATCATCAAATTCTGACTTACTCCCGTTCGGCACAACGCATTCAAAACAAAGATTCGTGGAACAATTTGTTTATCAATATATTTCCAGACATATATTTCGCGGTAACGCAAAATATCTTCAAGATAGAATAAAGGAGTTAGACAATAAATCATTCAATTACCACGAGGTAAAATTGAGCAATGATACCTCATATCCTATTGAATTTTAAAAAATCACAAATATTTTACAAACTATACAAGTGATAGCCTAATTTGGGTGCGAAGCGACTGAGAACTAAGTCCCGAGTGTTTTATTATTTCTATTTTCATGCCCGAATGAAACGTTGTGATTGAGTCGTGGCACGACACCAGTCGTAGAGCAAATAACGTCGAGCCTCCCCCCCGGTCCCTCCTCTCTCCCAAACACTCGAAAAAGTTTCCCCAATATTCCCGAAAACCCAGTCGTGCGCCCTAACCACCCCCTAGAGCATTCATTTCCTCCCTCTCCTCCCCCCCGCCCAGTCCGGGAGAAAAACATTCGCGGCACTTCACTAATGGGCGACGTCGAGGATCGTTGGCCTTTTTTCTCCTCTTCCTCTTGGAGAAGTGTATAGGGAGGATTGGGAAATTTCTCTTCCCCCCCCCCCACCTCATAGAGAAGAGACCCCCATGGAAGCTTGAATGAGCAACTGAAGCGTGGGATGAGACTCTTTCGGGTAGAGTGGAGACGGGAGGGAGAGAGGTAAAGCTGCGAAGGGTGTCCACTCGAGTCCATCAACGGTGGGCGCAAAAGGACTTTCTTCCCATCTCCCCCCGTCCAGCACCCCGTCCGGTCCGACGTGCGCCCATTCTGCGCCCGTGAATGGATGGGTGAGCTATGCATCGAGCGTCGCTCGGGGACCCATAGGAACTCCCGTCGCCAAAATAGTGGAAAGTAAACCTCACAGCATGACTTCACAGACGTCGAGTTCAGACCGGGTTTGGAAGGCGAAAGAACTTCAAATATGAAGTTCACATATCCATTATACACATTACTTTATCGTCCCAACTAGTTTCTCTACACCGTATAATCTTCAGAAAACAGTGTAGTACCTAGATATATAGGCCATAGATATTAGATTCAGCCCGGGTTCAGGAGTTGAAAGAACTTCAAATAGCAACTTTGAGTATCCACAATATACAATATTTTATTGCTTCAATTGATTTCGCTTCACTGCAGAATCTTCAGGAAACATTGGGCATGTAAATTCCTAAAGATGTTACTGCGTAGAAAATCTATTTGACGCAATTAAATAGAATAAATATTTAATATCCAAAGTTGTTAATTGACCTTCTACCAACTCTACGTTGGAATTCCACTAAGTATCGAAATCAGCTTCAATATACGGGATCAGGAAGTATAAGACACGGAGGATATTATTTGCAGATTCACGCGTAAATAAATACTCATCATGCCGTTGCCTTTTGGGGAAAAAATTGTAAAAAATTTAACTCTTGGTCTAGGAATGCGTAGAAGACACTGACTAGTCACAAGGTGGTGTTTGCTGTAAACTAACAGACAAACGAGGATACAATTTTAGTTTCATAGTAAACTTCAAAGACTGATGGAAACGAGGCAATAAGGAAGTTACAATATGAAACGATGGGAACAAAATATCATTCATTCCAAACGATATCAATGCACGTAACGTATATTTAACTCACCCTTTTCCAATGCCTTTCCTCATTTCTCTAGCTCTTCCACGGCTCTGATGCTCTGGCATAAGGAACT
The DNA here is from genome assembly GCA_963169105.1 of Ceriagrion tenellum. NCBI lineage: Eukaryota > Metazoa > Arthropoda > Insecta > Odonata > Coenagrionidae > Ceriagrion > Ceriagrion tenellum. The sequence continues at coordinate 38,037,299 of OY720636.1, read as the reverse complement.
TCTAGTACAGTACCTATACCTGAGTGAAAAAATATATTAAAACAATATTAAAATTAAAATGTAGTACATTGAAATGGTGGGAAGAGAGATAAAATATTTAACTTTAGCTATGTCACTTTTATTTACGCATTCAATCCCGCCTTTTTAGCGCAAAATATCTTTCTCGACTATTTCCTCTAAAGGAAAGTGTTTTTGTTGGTAATTTTTTGGCAAGTATAGAGAAATATTGCTAATCACATTTATGATAAATTAGTTCATTATTGATTTTTATACGATTAAATGCAAAACACATCCTCCTTTAGAAAATGAAATAAAGATTAAAATGCATATTCTAAGATCAATAGTCGTATAAGGAAAGCTTGACACGAAATTATACCAAAAGTACAAATTAAGGATGAGTTGATTCCAAATGTCGATTCTCGATTCCACTGATTCTCAGGATTAGAATCGGTATCGAGAACCGATCGCCTAATGTCGATTCCGATTCCATCAATTTCAGAGAGATAAATATTCAAATCAAATTTCATTTATCACATCATATTTGTCTCAGTAATTTTGGGTGTAGGCTATCAATTTGTACTTTTTATCTACCTTAATAAGCTGAGGATATATTTGCTATTTGTTAATAAATATACTTTTTGAGCGACTTAATTGTCTTTGTTAATTTATTTCAGCCAATACTTGAATTTAAATAATAGTAGTACGCTACTGGTCTATCAATATCTCATCTGTTATTAGGAATAAGAATCGATGGAATCGGAATCGAGAATCGGAAATCGATTTGAAAGAATTGGAATTGGAATCAGAATCGAAATAAAGTGGAATCGACTCATCCCTAGTACAAATCAATGTTTTGTATTTCATATTGTATTCGTATCTCAAAGAGAATATACGTATAAATATGGTATAGAATACGTTAATTTATTTTCAAGGCACCTAAAATGCCTGGGAATCCTCTACACCATAGAATGGACAGAGAACTGTGTATTTTGTAGAAATATGGGACATAAATGTTACTAGTACCAGAGGCAAGCATAGAGAAATATTGCAAATTATATTTAAGGCAACACTTTTTTATTGTTTTATATTTACATAGAGGCTCTACTTCAAAAATTAAAAAGTGTATTGGGAATACGTAAAACAACGATTTACCGTGGTCCTGACCGCAGGACGATGTCCTGGGGCCCGTATTACTCCCCTCGATGAAATACTGGAAAGCAAAGCTTCAGGCGTTTCACTCGAGTATACACCATCAGCCCCAACCTTGTCTCCCTAAGTCTCTCTCCCCCACCTTCTTCAGGCTTTTCCTCCCAATCAATTCCTTTCAAGTCTTTTTCCCTTCCCTTACTTCCGGTTGAGTGAGGAATTTTTCGGTGGAGGGGACGCCCCCCCACTCTCGTCTTATTCACTCCCTCCTTGCACAAGCCTTCTAGGTCCTCATCACGTCCCTCAGCACCTTCCGTCTCTTTCGACTCCACTAGCACACACCACCCCCTTCGTGAGAACAGCGAGTCCCCCTCATGGTTTACCCTCTCGCCTTCGTCACCCAACCAACCCTCCTCTTTCGTCCTAGACACTTCTTCTCCCTGCTCCATCTGTCGCCTTATTTTCGTTCTCCTGCGTATCAAATATTAGGTTCGGCTAATTTTACTTCGCTCTTCGCTTGAACGTGGCTGGCGGAATTTGAAACTCTCCATGGGTGCGGCCGTGGCGAAATTTTAACCTCTATTCTTATACTGGCAAAAGAGGGCCTCATTGCCTTTCACGGAGAGCAAATTGCCAGGGTAAAGATGCCATGATCTCAAAATAAAGTTTCTGTTCACTTGCCGCAGAATTTTATTCACCGACCATGGTTTTGACAAGAACTGTCATTTTCAAGGTCTGAAATAAAACGAACAGTATTCGCAATGCATCAAAAGAACCGTTTGATTAAAAAAACTATAAACCTTTAATTGATATTTCACGATGATATCAGCCATTGTATGGTTTAATATTTTATATGCTACATAGATATATGGTTCATATCTCATGACATTACGACATGACATAGCTCATGTCGGGGTTCGGGTTGTTGTGGTGACTAGAGTACTGACTAACCATACAGACGGCCGGAGTTCAAATCCCAGCAGAGGAGGATGTTTTTCAGAGGGAACCCGATCCCTATTTGAGTGTCTTGTGGAGGGTGCTTAAGTTCAGTACTCCTTCTGTCGGATGAGACGTTAAACCATGGTCCTTTTGGCGACTTTCGTTAAGAGCAGGCTAATGCCGACGCCAGGTTTCTATCCACCCTTCTTCCCTTACCTGTCCCCAATGGCGCAAATGACCTTAGCCGTCGGTCGCCTCCCCAAATATCCAATCAAATCTATAGCTCATATCAAAACCTTGGACGGTGAATAAAATTCTCTTGAAAGTGAGCAAAAACTTTTATCGTGAGATCATGATTTCTGTACTCCAATTCCACCAAATATCGCCTGATACGCTAAACTTAATTGGTAGGGTAAATTGAACCCCACATGCAAGACCAGGCATGAATGATGCTGCCCCTGGATTTGTCCAATTTCACAGCCTTCGGATGACTACCTATAATATTTCAAATGATTTTTGATAACGGAAATTTGTAACAGCGTAGCCAGGAGTTGTGATATTTTACTTGGTTTAGTGAAAAATGACATGACAATGACATTCCAAATAATACAGGGTGCTTCAATTAGGTCTTGGCGACTTTAAAATTATTAACTTTGCTACGCAGACTTGAACACTCTAGATTTTGATCGTGGGAGTACATGAAGGATCAAGTTTTTTCTATTTTCACCTGCCGAATCCGCTGAGCTGCAAAATGAAATGTACTTTGCGTTTGCAGAGGCGACACCGGATGGCCAGAAAATTATTGAAAGAGGGGTCTTTCATAAAGCAAACGGTAATCATACTGCATAAAAAGAATAGTTTCGTAAAAATACTATGAAGCTTAAAATCATATTTAAACGATTATTCCAGCCATTGTATGGTTTAATATTTTGTATATGCCACAAAGATAGTTCGAAGTGAAACACCAGGTATCTTCGGATGATGTATGACCCTGTATTCTTCGTTTGTTTGATTTTTTAGCATCACTTAGATGATGTATTACTTCTGAAACAGAGTATTTAAAAGGAATTTTTGATTAAATAGGTATTAGCTGTATTCAGTGTTAAATAAAAATCATATCCTACGAAAAATTACCGCTTACAGCAAATATCTTGTTCTATATATATTATACGACATAAATCGATCAAATATTACAGGATTGCACAGTAGATCGCAGTAGAGGGTCACATCTGCAAAGAAATGAAATATATAACATATTAAGTTACATCTTGTTGGATAAATTCCCCGAAAATTTGTCTCCCACGAAACTAAATTCGGAGAAATTAAGGTTATTTTAGCCGAAATTATACTCAGCCAGACATTCTCGGAAAAACCTCGAGAAAAATCCATCTCACGGGTTGTTTAGCTAGCCAAAAGTGATAGTCTTTCGGAAACCTTGTGGAAATCCTGCACAGCTTTGCGACAACATCTGGCGGTGAAATACTCTCGGAAGGACTAACAGCCGGAAGATGCTAAAGGAGAAGATAGCGACGGGGAGACGGAGTGGACGGCAAATGAGGCGCTGATAGGCGGGAGAGATGGAAGTAGATTGGAGGGAATGGAAAACGAAAGAAAAGTCTGGATTTGGCACGCAGAGAACGGGAAAGTTCCCCGAGACGTATGAAGATAAAATATCGCTACATAAGTGCAGCTGTTGAATAGACTTATTGTTGAGTCATCCACCAACCAAAATTGTCTTCTCTTTCACCAACTCCATCGTCTTCAGAATCATCACTGATCATTCCTTCTTCATTCTGCCTGTAAGGTTGTTATGTACGCCGTCTCCTCCTCTAGGTATAAGCACTAGGCGTGTACGCCAGACTGTATTTTGTAAGTTATGAACCCTTGGCGTCGTCTAGTGTGGGAACGGGCCAGAGGGTCGCGTCAGAGGTGGAGGGAGGAGATAGGTCTCATGTCCTTTAAAGGGTCGGTCAGCTGCCTCGTTAACTAGGTGTCATAATTTTTGCAGACGCCCACCAAGTTGTGTTGGTTTTTAAATGCAGCTGCACCCAGACGCCCTGTGAACTTTTCCCGTGGGAATTGTTGGCAAAAGTCTCCTCCCACGCCTCTGCCTGCCGCCTTCTGGACCTCCAGAATCATATATAAACCCCGAAAATTCTCAACTCGGGGAACAATCTCCAGGGTGTAGCCGGAGGCCATGCTGCTCTCCGGTAAGGGCTATTTGATAATAAACCTTTGCAGATACGCTTGAGTTTTCACTCTTTAGCGCCTATACCCTAATCACGAACTTCGGCCTAGCCACTCGGGTCGAAGCTTCCTATTCGTTGCGTTCCGCCACTTGGGGCACAACATACAAAAACTGGTGTCAGGTGTGGGGTTGGCACGGCGTAATTGCACCCGAGATTGTTCCGCAAGACCGGCGAGAAACTAAGGCCACCGAAGAGCCTTCCGAGAAGCAGACGACTTCAAAGGTGTATTGGCCATCGCCGCAGAGAGGGGCGCGGAGCGAGAGACCGACGCCACCGGAGATTCGACGCCGAGCTGAATCGCAGCTGTAGCCGTCGCCGCTGAGAGGAGAGACTGACGCAGATAGTACGCCACCGAAGATTCGACGAAAGGCTGAGACGGGGCCGCTGTCGTCGCCGAGAGGAGAGCAACGAGGGAGCCGGGCAGATTCGACGCCGAAGAGAGACGCCGCAGACGCTGCCAAGGAACACAGCCGCTAGAGGAGCTGCCGGGGACCCACCGCCGCTTTGTTGTCATACGTGAGTCACACTCATTTCCTTCTCCCTAATCCTCAGATAAGTTTGGGATCTGTTTTCTATAAATTAAAAATGGCGCAGGGTAATGTCAGTCAAAGTAGTCAGCAGGACTATTGTGGCATCATGGAGGCGATCAAATTAATTTCCCAGCCTTTTGATGGCGATAAGAAGAAATTGAGGGAGTTCATTGATAATGTGGACGTTGCATTTGAGTTAGTGCATCCTAACAGCCATGAGAAGCTTCTAAAATTCGTTAAGGCGAAAATAACTGGTGAAGCCAGGTCGAAATTGATGGTCAGAGATCTAACAGATACATGGGATAGAGTAAAGGGCGTGTTGGAAGAAAATTATTGCACTAAGAGGACCTTAGATTACTACGCCTGTAAAATGTTCAACTCAAAGCAAGAAAAGGTGGAATCGATAGCCTCATGGGGAAGCAGAATTGATACGATGCAGACAGATTTGAGAGATGCGGCTAAAAGGAGTCTGACGGATGGGGAACTAAATGGGGCGATAGCTCTCATCAATCACCTAGCCAAAGCCTGCTTTATTCAAGGCTTATCCAACGACAGAATACAGACTATTGTCAGGAGTCGCGGAGATCAAATTCTTCTCTCATCTGCAATCGAAATTGCGCTCGAGGAAGAAAGTGCAATATTATCGCAGAAGGAAAGGGGTGGATGTGCCCGCTTAGCTAACGTGAATGTTAAATGCGAAAATTGCCACAAAGTAGGTCACCTCGCATCCAGATGTTTCCTAAAGAAGGGACGAGAGGAGGCCAAGCATGTGAGGGCCCTGACAGGGGTAAGATGTTTTAACTGCAACCGTCAAGGTCATTTGGCGAGAGACTGCAGGGTGCCAAGACGTGACCCAGAGAGGAGGTCCGGGGGACAGGAAGATGGAACTGGGAGCGGAAATAGATGGGTCCAAAAGGGGAGTGGACCAAGAAAGGACGTTGCCGTGACGAAGAGGGTGAGTGCCCTCAACTCCAACGCCGTAGATACGGTCTCCTTTTACGTTGACGAATGCGAGAAAGAACGCCTCGCATTTCTCATAGACACAGGGGCCGATGTAAGCTTGATTAGGGATTCATTGCTGAAAGATGGAGTTACTTATTTCCCCAAAGACCGTATCCAAGTAAGGGGAGTGACAGGACAAGTAATCAGTACCCTAGGCTCGGTGAAGCTCACTTTAATGACTGAGGAAAGGAAAACCTCATACAAATTTCAAATTGCAGATGATAAGCTGTCGTTAAAGTACGACGGAATTTTAGGGAAAGACTTTTTGTGCGACATGGGGGCAAGGATATGCTACGAAGAGAGAGCTATCACCATGCAAGATGTGATCGTTAAATTTGATTCCCGATCCGAGGATTATGTACCATCTCGGACACAGAAATCCACACACATACTACTTCCTGCTCGGAGTGAGGTAGTTGTGACATGCCCTTCAGAGGAAGACGGAGAGGGAATCGTTGAGAAAAGAGAGATTTGTCCGGGAGTTTACCTGGCGGCATCACTAACCGTCAGCGTTGGGAATGAGTGCATTACTAGTCTCGTCAACTCCAATGAGGAGGACGTGAAAATTGAGGCACCCGTCGTGGAGCTGATTCCCGTCGAGAAACGACATTTCGTGCTTGAGGAGGGAGTAGACACGCAACCGGTATTGAACAGAAAGAAATTACTCCATTCTCAAATGCGTTTAGACGGCCTAAATAAGGAAGAAAAGAGGGAAATGATGGAGTTGATTGATGAGTACAGTGAATTGTTCTATTTATCTGGAGATTCCCTTTCGTGCACGGATATATTCGAGCACAGTATTCCGACTCCTGGAGTCGACCCGATGAAAGGAATCAACGTAAGGCCGTACAGAATACCCGAAGTACACAAAGAAATTGTAAATGAGCAAACTAAGAAAATGCTTGAGGAAGGAATCATCTTGCCGAGCAAAAGTGCATGGAATTCGCCATTATTGGTAGTTCCGAAGAAGATGGATGCATCCGGTCGGAGGAAATGGAGAATTGTTGTGGACTTCCGCAGACTCAACGATGTCACCGTGGGGGACGCCTTTCCCCTTCCAAATATCGCAGATATCCTTGATCAACTTGGGAAGGCCAAGTATTTTACGACCCTAGATTTGGCAAGCGGCTTCCACCAGATCCCGGTTAGAAGAGAGGACCGAGAGAAGACCGCCTTCAGCACGCCATATGGCCATTTCGAGTACGCGCGCATGCCGTTTGGCTTGAAGGGAGCGCCCGCATCGTTCCAGAGGTTAATGAACTCGGTGTTATCGGGACTCCAAGGAATCAAATGTTTCGTTTATATGGACGATATCGTGGTCCATGGCGATTCACTGAGTACTCATAGCCAAAAACTGAGGGAAGTTTTCCGGAGACTGCGAGAGAGCAACTTGAAGCTACAACCGGATAAGTGCCAATTCCTCCGGAAAGAGGTGGTGTATTTAGGCCACGTGATCACGGAAAATGGTGTTAAACCCGACCCAGAAAAGGTGGAGAAGGTTAGAGAGTTCCCTCAACCGAAAACCACGAAGCAGCTTAAGGGATTCTTGGGGCTGGCGGGCTATTACAGGAGATTTATTCCCGAATTCAGCAAAATAGCCAAACCTATGCATGAATTATTGAAGAAGCATGTGCCGTACGAGTGGAGAAGAGCTCAACAAGAAGCCTTCGATAGACTAAAAGAGTTGCTGACGACAGAACCCGTCCTACAGTATCCAGATTTCAGTCAGGAATTTATTCTCACCACTGACGCGAGTAACGAGGCATTAGGCAGTGTTCTTTCCCAAGGTCCGATAGGGAAGGACCGTCCTATCGCCTACGCAAGTCGGACGCTGAATAAAGCCGAGCGACACTATTCAACAACCGAGAAAGAGCTTCTCGCTATCGTTTGGGCAACGAAGTACTTCCGTCCTTACCTGTATGGAAGAAAATTCACCATTGTAAGCGACCACAAACCCCTCACGTGGATATTTAATGTGAAAGATCCGAATTCTAGATTAATGAGATGGAGGCTCAAACTTGAAGAATTTGAGTACACGGTCACCTACAAAAGGGGAACCCTGAATTCCAATGCCGATGCCCTTAGTCGAATTTTTAACCTGGAAAAGGAAAAGGAGGACAGAGGTGCGGAGGGAAGAGATAATGAAGGAGCCGTGGAGGAAGACACAGCGGGAGGTGTAGAAGAGGAAAAAGGTAATGAAAGGGCGCAGACGAAAGGTGTGATAAATGACCACCTTTCTGAGGAGAGAAAACTGAGAATTTTGCAAGAATTCCACGATTCTCCCGTGGGTGGGCATCAAGGGATGAAAAGAACCTATGAGAGGATGAAGATGTATTTATCGTGGCCAGGAATGAAGGAGGACGTAGAGGAATACGTTCGGAAATGTGCGACTTGTCAAAAAAATAAGTTGACGAAGAGAAGAATGAAAATGCCGATGGAAATAACATCCACTCCAGAATATGTTTTCCAAAAATGCTGTATGGACATAGTAGGACCTCTGCCCGTTACGCAGCATGGCAAAAAATATCTTTTAACTTTTCAAGACGAGTTGTCCAAGTTTACCCTAGCCATCCCACTGGAAAGGCAAGACGCGACGACGATAGCGAGAGCTTTTGCTAAGAACGTTATCCTCACGTTTGGTACACCACAAGCAGTACTAACCGACCAAGGGGCAAATTTTCTGAGCAGTGTGTTCAAAGAAACCTGCAAAATATTGAAAATCAGGAAGCTCCAGACGACTGCGTTTCACCCCCAAAGCAATGGCGCCTTAGAAAGAAGCCACCGGACGCTAACCGAGTACCTCCGCCATTACATCGCTGACGATCAGATGAATTGGGATGAATGGATACCTTTTGCGGTATTCGTCTTCAATACGACGCCGCACACAGCTACTGGGTATACCCCCCACGAACTGATGTTCGGCAGAAAGGCAAATATTCCTGGATACCTTCGGATGGAGCCGAAGAACAAGTCCTACTCGTATGATGACTACGTAGAAGAGTTACGGCTAAGGCTGCAAACTTGCTATAAGAGAGCAAGAGAGGGTCTCCTCGTGTCCAAGATTAAATCAAAGAAGTATTATGATAAGGGAAGTAGGATGGAATTATTCCAAGAAGGGGACAAGGTGCTTCTCTACGATGAATCCGTCAGAAGGGGTAGGTCCAAAAAGTTGTCTGCACAGTGGGTGGGACCCTACGTCGTTACCTCAGTTAATGGCGTTAATGTGACCATAAAAATTAAAAATAAAGTTCTGAAGGTCCATGCTAATAGACTGAAGTTATTCTTTTAAAATTCCTTCCAGGAATCGGGATGGGACGAGTCATTGGACTGCTTTTGCTGGTCACCGCCACCGGGGTCGCGTCGAAGGAATTAGATTTTAAGTTAGATAAAATAGTGGATTCGCCTGGGCTATACTACGAATACAAGGGAGGTGGTGCAGTTGAACCGAGTAATTCAAGAAGTCGAGTTGGACTATGAAATAATAGTGAGGGCGATTGTAGGCGCACAGCAGGGCATACTACAGCCACATATTATCACCCCAGCGCAAATATTGGAAACAATGAAGATTAGCCGAAGCGAGATCCCGAGTGACCTGTCCTTACCCATCCCTTTGAGTGTGACTTATAGTAGTGTTTTATTGAAAATTATTGAATTTGATGTATTCATTAATCATGATGTACTTGTATATGTAATTAGGATACCTTTAACGGACCATATTAAGTTTAATGTTTATCATGTAATTCCGTTTCCCATTCGGTCCGATTCTGGCCCTTTTAAGTATCTATTTATTCAACCAGAAAAACCCTATATCTTTATGGATATTGCTAAAAGATACTATTCTAAGGTTAATGACAATGACTTTCTTGAATGTAAGAAAATTAATGAATACTGGAGAATTTGTAAGCAGTTGTACCCAGTGTTATCGACTCATTTGCATGAAGAATGCGAAGCTAAAATGCTTCAATCCATAAGAAAAGTGCCGTCCGATTGCTCTGTTAGGGTAGTTGAACTTAACCAAACCCTATGGATTCCGTTAGACAATAACGAATGGTTGTACGTGGCTGCAAGACCTGAAACCATCACAGTTTTATGTGACAATAATGATCCTATTGATGTTAGCATCGAAGGCACGGGAAAGATAAAATTTGTAAAGAATTGTAAAGGTTATGGGCCCAAAGTGTTGATTAAATCGCAAATAATAATAAGCTCCAATTCAAGTAATAAGGACGTGATACCACCATTGAGCTTATCATATGATTGTTGCGTTGATGAAAGTGTAGCAAAAGGTGTTAACAAACTAAAAATCAATCCGCACCTGAAGCACATTGTAAATAATATCGAGGACCTGAAATATGCGAGCCATAAGGTTCAGGAAGTGGAAAATCTGATATCAGAAGAGGAATGGAAGCAAAAACATTCGGAGAGAGTATATAACCTCTCGTTTATGACCATAATTGGATTGCTTATAATTTCTCTGATCATGTGTTGTTATTGCTGTAAATGTTTTAGAGTGTTTTTCCCAGGTATTTTGAAGCCATGTATGGATACGAAATCGTGTCCAACGATTGTGTTCAGACCCAAAATAATTAATAAGGTCCATACATCCAACGAAAGTGTATCTAGAAATGATGAACAAGATGAGGTGGTTAGACTTTCCACCCTAGAACCGAGTCAATGTCTCGGAGGAGGAGCAAGCACCAGCCTTTCGGTTGCTGTGCCGAAACGATAGCTATAAGAATGACGAAAACAAAGCCATTTGTATGTTTAGCTTTATTTTCTTTTTTAGGGGGGAGGTGTTATGTACGCCGTCTCCTCCTCTAGGTATAAGCACTAGGCGTGTACGCCAGACTGTATTTTGTAAGTTATGAACCCTTGGCGTCGTCTAGTGTGGGAACGGGCCAGAGGGTCGCGTCAGAGGTGGAGGGAGGAGATAGGTCTCATGTCCTTTAAAGGGTCGGTCAGCTGCCTCGTTAACTAGGTGTCATAATTTTTGCAGACGCCCACCAAGTTGTGTTGGTTTTTAAATGCAGCTGCACCCAGACGCCCTGTGAACTTTTCCCGTGGGAATTGTTGGCAAAAGTCTCCTCCCACGCCTCTGCCTGCCGCCTTCTGGACCTCCAGAATCATATATAAACCCCGAAAATTCTCAACTCGGGGAACAATCTCCAGGGTGTAGCCGGAGGCCATGCTGCTCTCCGGTAAGGGCTATTTGATAATAAACCTTTGCAGATACGCTTGAGTTTTTACTCTTTAGCGCCTATACCCTAATCACGAACTTCGGCCTAGCCACTCGGGTCGAAGCTTCCTATTCGTTGCGTTCCGCCACTTGGGGCACAACAAGGTAGTTTGAGGAAAATATCATTCCACCTAGAGATTAATGAATTTAGTCTCATTTTTATGAAAAATATCTCGTCCATCTAAAGATTCCAAGATATTAACACAGCACTACTTTCCGAGATATTTGCCTAATATACCTGCCCTTTTACATGGGAAATGGTACGTGTATGCACTCCATTATTTAAAACATGAGGGATTTCTAACTCATTGCTATCGCCAAAAAACTATCAGCGCGTAACTTGTATGTTTTCTCAACCATTTTTGAAAATAAATCATATTGTCACTGCAGTAATTTTTTCAGAATCACAAAAAAACCTTTTGTTCTGAGGGAGTTTAAAACAAACAGCGCGAAAAAAATTAGTCAAGTCGAAGACTAATAGAGATATTTATATTAAATTTATTAGAATTTCAATCGTGTAAAGGTATATTATAGCACCATTAATAATGAAATATTTATTTCATTCTTCCTACATTTGCTGAAATTAAAATGTATAATTCTCATACGGTTTCCATTATGACTGGGAAACTATCTCGCTCGAACTACCATAGATACAACTATGATTGACTGACTACCTCTCGTATTTCCATATCATTATCCCCGCCCTAGCTCTACGAAACAATAGCCTCATCCTCTTACCAAAGTTCAGTCTTTACCTTTATCCTTGCTTATTTCCTTTTTAGATAATTCCAGGCACCATTTCGTTCACCCAACCCTCAACAGACTACTATCCACCCTTCCAAACACACCAGCGAACTTGATCAAGTTACCACCTTACTACCATTTCCCGTCTTCCTGTCTCTAGTATACAGTGTAAATAATGTGTGAAATTATTTCGGGATTCACACCGGGTTCAATTTTTGGCTGCTGCCAATAATAACGGAAAGAAGAAACAACAATGGTCGGTCAGATGTAACCGTCTAAGACCCTACGTAAGATAGAACGCAGGCGGCTCGGGCATCATTACCCTGATGACGATGGAAGTGTTATCCATCGAAACGTCGGCAACAGCCAAAAATTTAACTCGGTGTGAATACCGAGAAAATTTCACACATAATATTCGCCGGGAAAGTACAAAATCATTTATTAGTGTAAATAATGTTTACCTCCTGTTTAATATTTCGTGTTAAATATTTGTTGCAATACACATCCAATATTGAATCCAGCGCTGGTTGTTCTAGGATTTGTATGTATTAAACTAATCAAATAAAAAATTATCAAGTTTAGTGGTATTTAAAAACAACACTCAAGACATGACGTGATATAATGTTACGAGAAAATGGATGCATAAGCAAGGCAATTTATATGTGACAAGATAAATCTATCACAAAGCTATATTTGTGTGAGGGATTAAATGATAGAAAAGGTACCCAATCGTAATAATTTTCATGTATTAATTACGTACCTACCCGTTCATCGGCAAATTGCGTTATATCTGAGATAAAAGTAGTTGACGTTGAGGATATAGATTCTTTAGATATTTTATTTATTTATGATTTTACATGCCGAAAAAAGTGTTAGCTAGACTTGTTGTTAGTTAGCTGTTGTTGATATTTATTGTGTGGCACACTATAACTAAAGTGTTCTCTGCTAGTTGATGTAAATGAGAGAATATAAATCTCAAATTGGATTAAAACAAAACAAACACTGAAGCACTTAGCGAATTTTGACTAATAAACAAGGTTGGCATTTTTAAAACTAAGGATTTTGCACCATGCAAAATCACAGCATAATATAATATATAACAATTGATGTCATTAACTTCATCGACGTTTATTCCAGAAATAACGAAATTCGAAGATGAACGATGATGACAACTGTAATCAAGATATCGGATTTATTTAGACAAGGTGCCATCTCTCCAAATTCTCTACACACTAAATTAGAGCCATTTGAAAGACTATGAAACTTTGTTATCATCCATGCTTAAGAAAATCGTGAAAAATTTCTCCTGATAAAATGAATTTTAGTTAGGGAACATCATTTAGGATTTGGACCCAGTTATTCTTCGCATATAAATGAAATTGAATCAAATTGTGCAATTTTCCAATCATCTCCTAGGGTCACTTAATTGATACCTAGCAGTAAAAATAGATTCCTTATAGCTACAAGCAATAGTTGGGTTTTTAATTCGTTTCATTCCGATTCAATGAGGATAACCTCTATCCATCATTTTTCCCTGATAGCATTACATTCCACGGTAGTTTTCTCAGAATTTAATGGATGAAGTACGGTGGAAGTTGTGTTTTTTACGGCTAACAACTTATTTAGTGAGCCATAAAAACTTAATAACACACCTTCATTGCCTCAACTTGTACACCTGAACTAATTTAAGCGAAAACTTTACGTTCCTTAGTTGCCATTGGCTTGAATGGCGAGTGTTTATGTCTTCCTGCGATGCATTCTGTGACTTTTGTTTCTCACTTTAAACTGCTTGAAAATGCGTAGAGAAAAGTGTGCGACGGAAAAATAAAGGGTCTTTTTATGCTACTGCAGAGTAATGAGGGAAAAGAAAGCTCGTCCGTACGTGTTTGAGTAATTCACGAAGTAAACATGATATTTGCCGCGAAAATGTCACTGAAGCATAAATTCCCTCTGTTAGCAAAAGGGTGATCATTAGACTGGATTTTTTCCTATGCGGTAGCCATGAGAACCAAGATTTTTATAGACGATAAGGAACGAGTTTTAAGCGGTGTTAATTACTCTCATAATATTAATAGCAGCTAAACAGATGGAAATTACCAATATTTCGTTAGCCTTATGATAGTTATCTCAGACGTTTGTGGTTAAAATATCGTTTCATCAAGTTACACCAAATTGAAAATGTATTATGTTTGGAGATGAGCCAAGGCATGCAGCAAAGTCATAATGTTATTTGAAAAGTAAATCAATGAAGTTCGGCGAGATCAAAATTCCATTTCATTTTGAAACCAAATAGATCTTTCATTTCATTGTTTCACAAATCCACAAGTCAGCAAATACATTTTTGGCTTACAAATTATGTATGCCTTTATAATGTGACTGTTGCTGGCTAATATATTAGATTCATTTGGTGTATGATTTGAAAACATTGCGTCTATCACGTTCAGAATACGGATAAAATTACAATTTTTAGGATAAGTAAACAATCTTGTAGCCCACAGATGCCCACGGCCTTACCCTTATGCGTTTCCCTTCTAGCTTTAAAAGAAACAAGTTTTGGATTTATTTACGATGGTGCTCATAGATTAGAAAGTTGCTCATATATATGTATTTCATTCAGAAGCGTAGGAGTCCTTTCCTGCATCATATTTCTGTGGTTATGAATATAGATGTACCACACTGTATCATACAGAACTACAGATGCACATCTTAAATAGATCTTTGAATTTCATAGCGAAGAAACTCTCCGTCCGATAACACAAACTTTCGTCTCGTCATAGAACGTCAGTGGGATTACTCGAAAGCCATTACTGCGCTCAGTATGTGGTAACTTAAAGAGTCTGCGTTCAGATTGACCAAGACTCATGACTGATGTCACACGAAGACAAATGGTCCACGGTTCAATTGCTGTTCCAGGCTGACATATCTCTAAGTAATTTCTACGTATTTCCTCGTCGTTCATTGCGGCAGGATTGAAAGTCATCATGCATAGCAGTGCACGATAATAATTGTTTAAGGATTCAATCTCACGGGTTGCAGCTTCTTCGAATTCCGATTATTCCTCCAATTGGCACTCTTGATGGACCGTGCTGGCGTCAGATCCTGTTTCCCTAAACCCTCCAAAAATAAAAAAAGGGGATCGGGTAGGTGAGGTGGCTAGAGTACTGGCTAACCATTCAGACGGCCAGGGTTCAAATCCTTACAGAGGAGGACGTTTTAAAAAAAAAACTCGATCCTTACTTAAGTGTCTTGTAGAGAGCACTTCAAGTGCAGTACTCCGTCTGTCGCATGAGACGTTAAATCGTGGTTCCCTTGGCGCCTTTTGTTAAGAGCAGGCTAATGCCAACGCCGGGATTCTATCCACTCCTCCTTCCTTACCCTCCCCTGTGGCGCAAATGACCTTAGCTGTCGGTCGCCACCCCTAATATCCAATCCAATACAAAAAAGAATTTTGAAATAACTTACTAATCTTATGGTCTGCGCATTGGCTCAACAAGAGAAAGGTCAGCTGTTCAATTACAGGCATCAGCCAATTTTTTTATCCTGACAAATTCAACATGACAGTTCCGTGGGGTTATTTTTAATACCATGAATAACGAACAAACAAATCCGTTCTAACGGTGCTGTTTGCAAAGTAGGTATCCATTGAGTAAAGGAGTGCTTGCTGTAAGATGGTGAGGATAGGTTCAGAAAACATTATAAACATGGGAGTAGCACTTTGTATCGAAGCACACAAATACATAAGTAAAATCCGCTTTCAATTTTTTGAATTTAAAATTTCACTTGAGCAAAAAAAATTCCAGGAGCATTGCGGCACCACAAAATATTTAGAGGGTATTGGATACAGTTTGATCAATTTGAGAATTTATAGGCTTCACTACTAAGTATTATGACACAATTTTATTATGATGAGCATTATCACACGTATCCTGATCACGCAATTACCTTTCGAGGTAAGGAAATGGAATTCATGAAAGCTGAAATAACTTTCTCCTGTTCCCATTTGACTGATGTTACCCGGAACCAAAAGCTTTCAACACAAAGTGGCCACTATCCTCAACTGCCCCACCCAACTCGAGAGGCAAACGCACGTCACCTCACAAGTGTAGGCAATAACTCCCTACTATTCCTTTTGAGAGGCCATTGTGCACCCACTCGGTCTGTTGGAACGTGACAATAGAGTATCATCTCGTCTTCACGAGTCATTTCTGACGCATTCGCCGAAATGTGCGTCGACCTGTTGTCCCGGAAGTTAGGTAGACATTCTCGTTCACACGGTAGAACCAGGAGGCGTCTAAGACTCGCATAAAACTACAACATTCTATTACCTGCCTGTCCGTAAGCTGCCTCTGTCATCAAGACAATTACGAACAGGACGTAAAGAAAAACATGTCTTTCTTTATTTTTTTCCATAAACTTTATCATCAAAGAAACATTTCTCCTTTGCCACTTGGTACTGTGAATTGAAAGAAATTATTCTTACACCACAATTTTTTATGTGTGAAACTCTTGTCTTTGAAACTTTTTTCCAGGTTAAATAATAAATTAGGAAGAACACACGTCTTTGTAAGGAGTAAATTACAGAAAAGTACAGTCATTTTACCTCTAAAAATATTATACTCACTTCCAGCGAGACTAAGCCTTTCCATTTATTGAACCGTGCCAATGCTTGTTATGTAGAGAGATAAGAAACGGCTTGGCGCGACTATTTTTTAATGGATGCGTACTTTTCAGTACAGTTTCCTCTCCTTTCCCGGTCTCTGGCCCTTGATTACCGTATTTTGAGTAGGCTAACCATTGAAGATTAGAAGATGTGAGGGAGCCGCTCACTCTTAGCACTTAAGTTTCAAGTGCCCCTAGTGGGCTGCCTGCCTTCGTCTCTTCAGCCTCATTCACTTTTCTCCATCACTACACCCATAAAAGTCATTTTTTGACTCTTCCTTAAAATTCTCAAAAAATAAAAAAAATATTTTTCTCTTAAACACCACACTCTTTATTCTACCACAGAGGAATTGCGGAGAGGATAAACGAGACAATGCCCGTAATTACTATTAACGAAATCCATTACGAGCTTAAGAAATTCTGTATAGTACATCCGTTTCATAAATACATAACAAATAATAAAAGTGACAGTTTTAAACAAATTCATCAAATTCAACATCCATTGTATCGTTATTCACTCAAATATAATGTACGAACCTCATTTCGATATTTTGTAATAGCTTTCATAGAACTCCCTATTCGCGAGCATTCAAGATCAGCATAATTAACAGGCACTTTAGGTAGCTATTGTAGCTCGTTAGCCATGAGAGCTTACAGAAAAGTTGGCTTAAATCAACATGATGAAGGAGAGATATTTAATTTTAAAAATTTTCTCATGGAAAATACGAAATTATATGTAACGCCTCATGAATGGCCGAACAGAAAATTTACTACCAAGGGTATACATTGGTAATGGCTATTTATGTCATACTTGCACGTTACTTAAAATGATAGCCGTCATAAATAGTTTGCATTCGTGTGGAGCGTAGCACTCTATGGATCGGAAGCATGGTCATTGGATAAGCTGACCATAAAAGACTAGAGGCGTACGAAACCTGGTGCTGGAGGAGGATGCTGAAGATAAAATGGACGGACCAAATATGAAATATACAGAAGAGTAGAAGAGAAAAGGACCATATGGGACACCATACAGGAAAGAAGAACAAGATGGATTGGACACACCCTGAGACACAACGGATTTGTGAAGAACGTAACTGAAGGTAAAAATAGAGGGAAAAGTCCCCAGAGAAAGACCCGGGAATAAGTTCATGGACCAAATAAAGAAGAAAGTATATAGGAAGAGATAACAGGAAGTAAGAGAACTAGCATTAGATAGGGAAGGGTGAAGGACTGCAGTACCTTAATCTTATGATTGAATAACTAATGAATGAATGAGCAGTCCACATTTTTTTACATTTGCTATAAATATCAAATGTAAATGAGTCGTTAAATTTACTTGGCTTGCGCGGTGCCTGCTCCATCTTGGGGCAACGAACCGATTACCGACTTCGGCTTTACTACTGAAGAGTGCTGACGGGTAACGATACGTTAATTCATTCTTTTTGAATAATTTAGTATTGCTAAGCGTGGTTCCTCGTGTCAAAACTAAGGGTATCAGTAAAAGGAAGGGAAACAACGTAATGATCTACTATCGATTAGTATTTCAATAGAGAACCACCTGATGTGATAATTTCAAAGAGTTGAACTTTCTTTAAAAGTTGCTTCTGACATTTTTTAATGATTCTACTGTGAAAAATGATGACAGTAGGAGGGGTAAGTTTTGCGCTAAGCGACTGTGCTATGGTAAGAATGTATGCGCACAACGCTTATTGCATAAAATAATCCGTGTTGCACTAATTTTGTCCTCTCTTCATGAACTCTTTTATCTTAGACCTATCCTCTCTCCCCGTCTGCCTCAAAATCTAAGATCTTCCACTCCACGAGTGCCACCCCTCCCCACCCCATTCTCTCACACTCCGCCTCTTTCTTCAGCCTCACCCGGCTCGCAGAGGCGGGCCAAGAGACCATCGAGGAGCCCTCATAAGTCTTTAGGCTAAATTAGTGACGTGCCGGGTCAGACAAGAACCAGACTGACGCAGTGTGCCAGATGAAGGATGAGGAGATTTGGGGAGATGTTTTTTCTGCTTCGCCTGCTGCCATATCCTCCTCATGTGACGGTTCCCGGCCCCCATCACCAACGCTTCCGACCAACCCCTCGCTTATGAGGGGGAGGTGAGTGAGAAAGGGTCTCCCCTCTACCCAGAGATATCCGCCCCCCGTCCCAGTCCGTCATATTTTTACGCCTAGGGTCGACTCGTAATCTTCCATCGAACACGGTACACTGGGGCGGCGTTTTTGCTTGTATTGCGTCGGAGTTTTGGAGAAATGATTATTTTAATTGAGGGAAAAGTAAACACTCACAAGTCACTTCGCGAATTAGGCTCATTTAAAAACCCTTCATAGAAGTGAAACATTTTTCAGTTAGAAAATAACCCAAGCAAAGACCTTTTTATTCATATTGCTTATGCGTTGGTACTTAGTCAGTTTGAAATAATTTATTCACTTTGTAGGTTTTACTCAAATCAACTCGGTTTGTAATGTGCGGAAGTTGGATGTGTGAGACAAGAAATCATTAAAAGCGACATAATTTTAAAATAAAGTTTACTCTTTCAGTAAAGATTGATTTCCACATAAACCCACCACGTTTTAGTGCAATTCATTTGGTCACTTTTGCAAGTTTTTACTTTTCACCCTTGACCGTTAAGTAATGTGAAACACAGTAGGAAGGAAGAGCACCCTGATAATAAATATGACTTGGCATATTTTACAGTATGAATATCCTCATAAACGTTGAGATATGTCATCCAGTAAAATTAACAAGTAAACTACTTTTACATCTACTCACTTCTGCCCCATTTTGGATCATTTACGGACTATAACATGTTTACATAATAATGTAATTTTTTGTGCACAATAATCATATTTTGGTTTCTCAACATACTTAACATAATTCAGATGTGATTACTATTAATCATATGGCGAGGTTGAAATATGAAACGATTATTGGTCACATAATAGGCACATCTTAATATTTCTACATTTTTATACAATTCTCTCGGTGTTAGAGTTTAAATATCTATTGTTCTATTTTTACATGGTTAATCATGTTTTGCAACGCATGGTCATTTTTAGTGAGCTATATTTCAACAAAGATTTCAGAAAATTTTTTAAGACTTTTTTTAAACGAATAGTCAAAGAAAGGAACATATTTTTGTACCAAATATTTTGTACACTTGTAATCTTGTTTCTCGGGATGCGGACTGATATAAACAATAATCTGATTAAGATATCCTGATATATGAACTATCAGCTTCACTGTGGTGTAATCCTTTGTTGGTTTTAATGCATTTTTTTCACGCTCTGATCGATTTTCCTCGAGAGATTCTTGCGGGGCAAAAACCTGGTGAAACAACCTCGCAACCGTCGAAGCATCCTTAATTATATTGATTTATATAGCGAAGCTGAGAGTATATATTGCTAACGTCCGAGAGATACTATCTGTTGACGTAATCTGCCCATCTACCGTGGAACAGGTTGGGAAGTCGGGGGATTGTGGATTGCTTTGGCTCATAAATGAAATATTGGAGGGAAATCCAGTGTGCCAATAAATAAATCGTGACAATTACATTAATTTTAATAATTGAGCAAAAATATTAGCAAACATTTGACCAAATGGGCTTAGAATTTTTTTATATGCTATAGGTTTTTATGACTGTTCAAAATACTACTCAAAATTAGAATGAAGACATCGTACTCGAGGCGGTATTTGACTTCACGAAGGCTAAGGTTCAATGAGAGGTACACCACGCTTAAATTGATTTCAATGAAGTATAACATGGAAACTTACATTCCAGTTAAGGTTAAATCCTTCTTTTACACTGAAAATGTTTGCCCAGATGGTATAGGTATAGTATATCTTGGTTGCAGGATATAAAAGCATTTTATCACGGTTTCATTTTTATTTTCTCATCATCTAGAGCGCCCCCGAGCATCTGAGACCTAAACGGATCTTATTATACTCTTTGAAATAATGAGACATCAATAATAAAGAGAAACATTGTTGTGAAATTTCATAATTTATATTCATATTAAAGTTAATTTTTATGTAATAAGACCGAAGAGTAATTAATGTGTTATAATTATGATAAATTAATTGTTGCATAAGAACACTTGAGCACAATAATCCCGCAACTAGGCAAATGTGCATCTATTTCAGCATTGAACACAATTGAATGGACTACAGATCTGTGAGTAGGAATGTATATGTATGACAGACTTTGCCCTACTGCTTTAAGCGTTGCGGAAGGTTTAGTCACCTAAATACGGTGGCCATTTGTTCACTTCATTAGCCGGCGGGAGTTTCAGTCGTGCGGGAGGCTTAGGAAGCTGTCCATTAACGGCATGATTTCCCACATACGTACAAAATATCAAGGTATTACACCGAGTAACGGATTCGAAAATAGCATATTTCTAAGAACTTTCATCAAACTTTCGAAAAATGCTCCGAAAACTCTAGTCATAATATGCTTCAATTATGAAAAAATGTAAAATATAATTCTTGTACCGCTTCTGTCAACGCCTGTAAGGTGAGTTTCAACACATAAGCAGAAGCACTAAAGTGTAAAGTGATCCTAGAATTATTTTTCGACTTATAGCGTTATTCAAATGTGCACTCATTGACCCACGACTACCGCTCCAGCCACCGAAACAAGAGTACCGGTTTCCATGAAAATTTTGCGATTGCAAAAATCGTGCGCCATTCCCGGCAATCTGCTGGTCAGGCTACACCGTTATGTTCTTCCTCAAGGTTCCAGTTCGTATCATCTAACCTCTTCCGCCTAGCTCTTTTGCGAAATTTATACATAATTCCGATTGACCAATCAAGAGTGGGAAGGTATTGAAACATAACAGGTGATATAGGTTGAAATTGTCACGAGAAAAATTAGGTCTAAATCAGACTACGGACCTTAGGTTGGCCGGACCAAAGCGCAAACCACAACTCTATCCAGGCTTATTCATTTTCGTGGAAATTTTAGAGGATACAAAATAGTTAATCCCACTGATGACAGCATTACTAAGGGCTAAAATTACTGAGCTGGTCCGATCCGTTTTACAAATGGAGAAACAAAATGGGCCTTACTTGGTTAATCAGGAAAGTTTTATCAATCCGACCGACAAGATGCAAATAACATCTTCTGCCATCACCCAGAAGCATGAAGCATACTCTATGTTACCTTCAGAATGTAACTATTTCAGTACGCACGCATTTAAAAAATGGAATTTAATCATAATTTTTTATATAATAATTTTTTATCCTTGTATGCTCTCGTTTATTGGTTTATTCTTCATTTTTTGCTCATGTCTTGTCAAACAAGCTATTGCTATATTTTTCAATGATATTTTTGAACGCATAAATAAATGCTGGTAGGTTCTACACTGGTGTAAACCATTGAATCTACCTAAAGCCCCACTGTTGTATTATTAAACTTTTTTCTGTAATGTTTTTTAAGTGGAGCAATAAATTTATCTATCTATCTATCTATAATTTGAGAGATTTCTATTGACTTGATTCTATCGTGGTTGTTGGGAAAGTTGGGCTTGGTAGGAGTAAGAAAAGTTTAGATAGATGAAACCAAGATGCTACCTTTGATAAAACATCAGATCGTACCCAAAAAGGAGCTGTTTTATTATTTGTCCACATTTTTATCCCAATTTTAATATGCTATCACTCCTCTCTTTCACTCCCTAAGTTATTACGGCAGCGTTCTAAGGTCTCTCTTTCACAGAGGACGCTCCAAAATTTGAACTGGTCTCCAGAAATTCATTCCCAGTCACACACTCAAGACTTTGCCGAGTGAGGGAGGGATGCTTACATTTTTTGTCACACTCAGATCACACTCTCGTCTTCTCTTCTTCCTCGAGGAGTTGTGTTAAGGGCCGGGGCGGATGGAGGCATGGCGCCCCGGGGCGGGCCGAGTCAGTAGCCGGGGCACACGTGTACGACTTTTGGCAGAGGGGAAGAAGAAAAAACGACAGAACTATTATACTTAAGTGTTTTTGCTCTCTCCCTCATTGGCTTCATTTTTACTTCTCGTCCTCTTATCCCTCTCCTTTTCCTCTCTTCTTTCTTCTTCTTTAGTTCCTCCTTGCGTCTCACACGAGGCCCTTAACGGCCCGCCCACACTCCCACTTACCCATTCATGTGCCGTGTTGTTTTTCTTCGCGAAGGGCCTTCGAAACTAGAGAAGTTTGTTTGGAATCTCCCTCGAGAAAAAGAAGTTAATTACAGGACTCTTTTGAGGGGTGTTGTCTATTTCACTCCGACCTCAAATGAGTTTGGGATTGCGCCAGTGATTTAATTGGAGGAGTATTTTGAAAACGCTCAGCACACAACCCAAGAGGCATTCATACTTTTTGGGGTTTCATTCCAGGTTCTTCACCGCTTAACGGAATTGGAGCCGTTTTTGACTTGGTGAAGTTGACGGGGACTTCCGGAGTTAAGCGTGACATTTTTTGGCTGATTTCATTCAAACTAGTAACGGTAAAATCAATATACTTGAAATATTTTCAATGATATCAAACTGAAAAGTTCTAAAATTTGCCATGAACGAGGGAAAATTTTTCAGAACAAATTCGACTGATATCTTTCAGTCAGCCTCAGTTGGTAATTAAGTAATGCGCCAGTCGGGTGTTGGAAGGACGTGGGTTCGCTTCCCGCGTCGGTGCAGTTGTTTCATAGGTACGTCTGAGGATTTAGGGATTGGATAAGTCGGTGCGATATCATCTTTGAAGTTGAACCACATTAAAACCTAATTCCTTCTATTTACACTTAAATGCACCTAGAAGAATACTGCTCTATGTACTAACGGATATCACATATATTGAGACGGTAAATTACTGGTAACATCCATGAGGATGAGTTGCTAATCCAAAAAATATCTAAGTGCTTATGATATCCACCGCAGCGTTTATATATAAAACGAAAACCAAAATTTTGCATAATTAATACCGACACCTTACACCTTATAAGCCGTAAATTCTAAAAACTTAAATATTAATAAAAACTCTACTTTACTCAGCATAGTAAAAGGATTATTAATTTTACTCTAAACTGAAATTTCCGCTAGCTTATGCTGATAAAGAGAAAATTTTCTGATTTTGCCATACCATTGATAGGCTGGAGTTCCGAGCTGTGAAACAAGCCGGCATGGTTTGAATTCTTCCTCCAACATTTGCTCGAACAGGACGCTCAACAACAGACATTTGTTTCAGATCACATACCGAGATTGAACATCAATACTTGATGCCCTGAGCTCCAAAATATATGACTAACATTATTTAATGTTTTCAGACAAGGTTTTTGATTTGCTCTCAAATATGCATAAAATTAATGTATTAACAATATATCATCATTTGCAATGCGGAGTATCTTTTTAATTTACTCTCCAACGCTTGTTTCTTCATCTATTACGAAAGGCAATACTCTCGCACCTTGTCTCACTCGGGTACCACAGTACAATTGTTGCAAATATCGTTAAAAGTCATAGATTCTTTAGCTCTGATAGAAAACTCAAGGAGGTTTGAGCTAGATAGAAACCCAATCATGACGGGGATCATATTCGAATTATACGTTTTAATTTCTGCAGCTGCAGGAAGCATGAATAAAATATTAAATTATTAGTAGCGCAATAATATACTTGAATATGATTTAACTCCTAAGTAATTCAATTAAAATAACCACATAAGCCTTTAACTTGACTCATTCGCGCGGTACGTTTGGAATACCTTCACAACGGAAGGTTTCTTGTGATACTGAAAAACTTACAGCGGTGATAATAAGATTAATTGTCAAAAATAATTTAGAAAACATATTAACTACTTGCTGTTAGGTTGTTGATGACATATAGGTGTTAAAAAGTCCTTATCTTGTAAATAATGTATCTCTGTAGTGCATACACGTACCATTTCCCATATATAAGATTGATATTTTTCGTCAAATACCTCGGAAAGTAGCTGATGTGTTGACATCTTCGGAAGGGTAAGGTATTTTTCTTTAAGACGAGACCAACTTCATTGATTTCTTGGAGAAACGATATTTCTCTTTAAGTACCTTAAAGTAAAAACATATTGAGGAAATCTCAACTTCTGTGACAAGCAGTTTGAGGATTTTGCCAGTGAATTCAAGTCGTAGTATTATAAACTTTTGTAGGATAAGGCGCTGTGCGTATTGCTTAAAACTCACACCTGGCCAAAAATGCTTCAGTTGGCTGGCAGGATAGTATGAAGATGTAGATAAGAGAGCGTTATGGAAGCAACGAATAGACACGACATGGAAATTCTTCGCAGGATTTATACCTACCACTAAAATCAACATTTAACATCTATCATATCGGATGACTGCGCGCAGCTTTAAAAAGGTCAGCGCAAGATATTAATTACGATAATAACACGCTACACAGGACACGGTTGTGTTCCATTTGACTGAAAGACGTAGGTTTTTTCTCTAAATATCGAAATCTCATCTCATGATCCCCTGACAGGCCAACTGAGCGTTTTCTCATCTCTGCCATCAGCCACATGACATCAACTCGCAAGCGATGCCGCCTTCACTCCCCCCTCCCCGTTTCAACACCTCTTATCACCCTCATTACCTTGACGTTCACCTCTCGAGCAGAAGAGCGCGCCGTATGCCGAGCGCTTCGGTCCACACTTTTAGCCTTCCGCCCATTGGTCTGATATCGTCGGCCGCCATACATAGCCGTGGCGGCCGGCAGGACGGTGTGCGAAGGCGGCCACGGAGAACTGTCTTCCTCTTGTGAGGCGGGCGGGCGGGCGGGGAGGCAGGCGAGCGGCACCGGCTATATCGGAAGGGACCCCAAGAAGAGGTTCCATTCCGACGATTAAGTCTTCCTTCTGCTTGAAAGCCGAGAGAGCCGGGACATGAAAGAGGTTTCTCTTGATGGGGGTCTCCACATTGTCCCCCGTTGATCGTTACGGCACTTGCGCAATAGACGAAAATGGCCCTTAGTCTCCTCCCTACCCTCCCCCCCCCCAAAAACCCTTCCAGGAGGAAGTTTAACAAAGGTTACCCGCTATAAACGCAAAGGGTTTATCGAAAAGTAGCCTCTCAACCCCCCAGAGTGGCGGCGTCTGGACCACCACTTCGACTTTGCTGACTGCGCTATGAGTCTCGATGTTCAGTTTGGATTCCAATTGGTGACACGAAGAATACAGAGTGGTCCGTGAATAATTTTACCAACATTGGCTTTGGAATTATGTGGCTCATGTAATACCTCGTTTGATGCGTTACAATAACCATATCCCACGTTACTTATCTACTCGTTTCAAATTTTACAAAATATTAAAAGATTTGACGGAAAGCAATTCGTAATACGAGAGATATAATTTATCGCCATCGATAGAAACAGCTTTAATGACCAAAGTGTAATTTTTTTCGATAGAATTAAAATTATGACCATGAGGTTACTTCAACATGAACGAAGATTTGCCTCTATTCGCATGAAATAATAACATTTCCCATGCGGTGGTGAATAAGCTCACAAATAATTAGTTTTAGAATTTTCATGAATGAGTAATGCTTAAGTAAGCTTATTTTACAGAGTTTTGAGAAGTATGCCCATGATTATAGATTTATGTGGTTAATGTTGGCGTTTGTCATATCCAAATATCGAAATACGATTCTTGGAAATTATAAACAGCTTACACATGAGCTCCTTTACATAGGTAACGACATTTCAACACAGAATAGTCTAAAGCAATTTTCCTCGTTCCATTATTTGTTCTTTAGGGGTCTTAACTAGTCTCAGAGAGACAGGGACCGTTGTATGTGAGATTAGCTCTCCTCAAATTGGAATTAATAGATAGATATTTCTTGCTCATATGCCTTTGAAGCAGAAAAATAGTTGTCAAAAAATATAAAAATTTTAAATTTTGCATGTAAATTTAGGTAGCTCTGAAGGTTTCTCTGTTTGGCGCTACCATCAAAAATATTGGTGCACGAATGTGATGCAAAATATGTGACAATACATTTAGTTTTTGAGAATAACCATTAAGTAATTGTAATAAGAATAATGAGAAACAAAAAGAAAACAAATTAAAAAAATTTTTGCGCCGATAGCAATATTTTGCATATAAATATTGTTGGATGTTGGAAGAAGAGTGATGAAAACGAAGAATCAAAGGTGAAATAAATACTAGAACGGAAATATCCAATCTAAATTTTATTGATTACAACCGTGGTTTCCTTACAAAGCAACAACTTCTGGACATGTCGCAATAGATTCAGGGTGTTAATATTCCACCTTTCATTCCTACGGTTAAAGATTTTTATATAATTTGTAAGTCCAACTATAGCTGTCTAACACATAATGATATACTCATAATGTGTGGGCAATTTCCTCGAAAAAACTGCTAATCATTACTCAATCGAAACTTATCTGCGAAGTACTTCATTTATCAGACAAATTATTTTCTTAAATTTCTGCGAAAAAATAATAAAAGGCTTAACGGGTGAGATAATATTCAAAGATTACGTGCGCTGTGACATAAATTCTTCATTATCAACCGTCCAATACACTCCATCTTGCTGCAGAGTTTCTCTACAAAGAACCGGTCCATCCGAACTTTAACTTGCCCGAACATTTTTCTTCAGCCCTTAAAACGCAAGAGAACTCAACCACTTGGGAAGGAAATGTGATAAGCAGAGGAACTTGCGAGGGCGGGAAAATTGAGGAACTCCTCACACACCCCGTGCGAGATGAGAGAGAGAGGTGGATAGCGACAGGGTGGAGGTCGGAGAGTAAAATGAGCGGACGTAGCGACGAAAGTGAGGGCTCGCCCAGAAAATTACCATTTCCCCTTATTTCCGAATTGCGGAGACCCCTGGCGGTAGAGAGGGAAAAAAATGTGAGGCGAGGAAAAGCCAAAGCGCGCATGCCGGGGGAGAAAAAGAGAGAAGGTATACCGTAGGCCGAAGAATGATCTCCAGGGCGGAAGGAAAAGTGAGTCCCTTTAGGGCGACGTGGGTATCATTGTGCGTAAATGACTGCGGGGAGGAGAGAAGCGAGAGACCGCGAGGACAGACAGAGGTGTGCGTGTTTGTGCGGGTGAGAAATAAAGAGAGGAGAGGAGAGGAAGACTTTTCGGGCTGAATCCGGGGAATGGTCTCAAAAGTTGCGGAAGCGTGGGCGGTGGACGTGGAAATGAGAGTGGAAGAAAGGGATATGGAGTGTGCGTTGAAGGCGAAGTGAGGAGGGACTTGGATGAGGTGGGGAGGGATGTGAAAAATCAGATTAGACCAAAGGGAGGAGAGGGGAGGTGGGAGATCCTTGGTGGAGGTCGATCGAGATAATTTTCTTTCGGAAGGAAAAAGACGCAAGAGAATGCGTTGAAAGGGAATTGGAAGTGCAAAAACCTCCGGAATGTTTTCTTTTTAAAGAGAATTTTCTACGTTAGGCAAATTAGAGGACGTCTCTCTCTTTGCAGCTCTGCGTTCGTTACTTTTATCATCCAAGGACTGGGAAATATTCAGCCAGAGCAAGGCAGAAGATTGCGTGTATCTACACAGATGAGCCAAGCAATGCGCTAAGTATGTCCTTTGAGGGCCTTAAAAAGTAACTTTCTCCGGGCAGACATTTTGAAACACCCTGACTCCTGCTAAAGTCTCTTGGAATACATTTTACATTCCTTTTACATATAAGGAATATACTGCATTCATTCTGGAGAATGTATATTCCGAATTGCCAATAAAAACTCAGACAATACCACATAAAAACAAAATTAAGGCATTCGCACCACAACTATATCTCGTATTTTTTCTGGGGCTCTTTGGGTAAAATCTAACATGATTATGTGATAATAATAATTTTTATTTGACATTAAGCAATACACTGCAATAGTCATTGTCAAGAGGTATAAAAAGTAAAAACACAAAGGAAAAAATATATAAAAGGAAATTCAGGAATTAAAATTTGAGGTCTGAAGTATCACACTCCTCAAATTCCTGCAAATGCTTTATACAAAAGCCAATGCTTAAAGGTCAAATTGAATCTAGACAGGCTGACAAACCTAGCCTCCCGAGGCAGTATATTAAAAAATCTTTAAAAAAAAAGTTTAAGTACATTACAAAAATTGGCACTTTTGGATAGTCTAAAGTAAGGCACCACTAAATTGTCCCCTTTTCCCCAATTGTCCCAAAGTAGTGATGATAGCTGGCTCCTGTCTCTAGTGAGCTCAGGTTTTCTTTCACTTCACATACACCTTTATAAATATAATGACCATAGAGGATACCCAGTTTTATAAAATTTATTTAAATACCCAGTTTTTTAAAAAGAGGTTTACAATGCTCCATTGAGTGCGAACCTGAAATAATTCTAATTGCCCTTTTTTTCTTGAAAACACCCTTTGAGTTGGAAGCATGACCACATAATTCTATACCTACATACACATATATTCTACGACACACATTCCCACATATTCTATGACAATACAAAAGGCCAAAATAAATTTGCCGCTGGTAGTTTATTGGTAGTAGGAGTTTCAGTTTCCGCAGCATATAAGTTACTTTGGATAGCTTGGCAATGGTAGAAAATATATGAGAATCCCATTTTATTTTGCAGTCAAGTTCAAGGCCAAGTAATCTGAGACTTTGATTGTGGTTTATTTGTGGGCTAAGTGAAATAATGGTATTTGAGTTTTATCATTTAGTAGTATAGTATAACAACGATGCCCGAAGTTTGAGCTTCTTCGATAGGCTGAGGGAATTCCTGCAATTAACAAAAAATAGGTTACCCGTGCAAATGAATAAATTTGCAAATAAATAGTCGGCTGTCAAGGTGGTGCCATACAGGATAGTGCAAACTTTCCCCGGATCAAATTTATTTTATGAACTCAAACACCTCTCTAAATGTTTCAATCGTCGACAGATGTGGGGCACCTGGTGCCTAATGTTCTCTTGCTTACGCTCGCTCAACTTGAAATAAAAACGTAAGACCATAGCATCAGAAAATTAATGGGATGTTAAGGTGAATTGAATTACAACAAATGAAGCAACATATACCAAGGATGTGTTATTTGAAAATACTTCGTTGCATACTTTCCTTCGGGAAGGCTGCTAACACTACCGTGAGTACCAACAGCAATTTTCGACACACAGTTGATGGCTGAAAGTAAACCTGGGGTCCCTTTAGTTGTGCAGTTAATTAAGCTAATTATTTTTATTAAGAATAAAATTCATTTCCTTTGAAACAAATAGTTTCACTAACAAAACTTATCCGAAATTATGAGATTTATTTGAGCCCAATGGCATTTGTCTTTGGAAGGGATGACCATCAGCAATTAGAGCAAAGTTTTACAATGGCAAGTATTGTCATGTGCTAATTACATATTGAAAATTAATCTGTTTAACAAGACATTTTTAAATTCACGACTATAATAAATGAAATACCGATAATAAGGAAGAAAACACCATTCATACAGGTGAATTGCCACAGTTTTTCGTGTTCTAATATACGTTTGTTTTGTTATGGATGATGGAAATAAATCAAATACTTCGGTTCAAATTTAGATCAACCACCGTTCGTACAATATAAACCTTGACTCGGGCAAAACATTTTGTGATGCCGAGTTTCTATTCAGCCTTACTCCATTCTCGAAATAACCCTTTTCCTTGCTAACCTACTCCCCTATCTTTAATGTAGCAAATGACCTCAGTTGCCGGTGCCTCCCTATACAGTCAAACAGCCATTCAGTCGGTGGATGTCAGAGGAGCCCACAATGGAGCGTTACAAGATTGAGAATCAAAAGCTGCCGATGGATGCACATAAAAATCGGAAACATCTAAAGGGATATAAAAAAGGAGGAGAGCATCTCCTAAGCGGATCACCGAGCGGTAACACAATGGCGCTCTGTTTGGAGAGAATGAGGAATGCGTCTTAAAGAGGGAAGGAAGCGATTGGCTGGGTGCTGGCCCATAAGATAGAATAACAAAATCATGTTGATATTTTTTTCATCGATTTGGTGGGACGTGAACTCTGGGGACATCGATACAAAAGGTGTTTGAAGTACGATAGCCTTCCTTTCCGCATTGAGAACGATTAATGTAAAATATTGCTTGGTAATTAACATATTCCATTATTCAATCCTAAGATTGGTGGACAACTATCTCCATTCTATTCTGCCCCAAAATAACTCCTTAATGATCTTGTAACTCTTCTGCTTCATTTCTTGATTTAACTAGCCGGTGTATTGGTCCCCTCGATCCTCCTCGTAGGATTTGAACAGTATTCCCCATGAGGTAGATGCTTCGTGAACACCGGCCTCCTTTATAAAGAAACAAATTAGTCTTCATAAAATTAAACTTGAGCAATACCTCTGCCAATATACTTTCTAGAACACTGAAATGTAAATTGTGTATAGGTAATAGTGAAGTCATTGAATATTGTACAGTCGTACTATCGTACGTTGCGTTAATTATCACATGTGAAAGTCACCGAATATGGCATCGTTTCCTTGAAAAATCGCATGGTACACCAGCACATTATCTTTTTCATGCAAAAATTATCACAAATACTTAGGATGTTACAGCTCAGTAATAAACTGAATGATGTAGCCACACGATGACATTTATATTTTCGCGTACGATAATCAATCTCAGCTACCATACCCGTGACGGCATGCCATGTCAATTATGATGACGATTAAAAAGTAGCAGGAATATGAATATGGTGCTTTGGAAATTACTTTCTTCATATCGTGAAGTCTTCCAACCCAAATGTTACCTGTTATGCCCATACTGTCATCTAAATATTGAACGCTGAATATGAATTCCTGATAATTATCATCAAGTCAATTTTTTTTGCAGACTCTGACATATTTGAGACCTATGGAAAGGTGTGGCTCAACTATCACTGAAAACCGTATCGTTGGCTACCGGGGATGAAGAAGAAAGAGAAACAGACGGTGTTGGAGGGAGAACGGAGGAGATGGCGGCGAAGAAGGAGTCAAGTCGGGGGCGAGATGTGGGGTGTGGAGACGAGGCGGTGTTCTCAACTGGTGCGACCGCAAAACGAAAGGGGTTCCAGAGGTCTATCTCTTTGCTCCCTCCCGGGCATTCGCATTCCTGTCGGGGACAAAAGGCTAGAGGAGGAGGCGAGGGGGGAAGGGGATGGGAACACGTTAAGGTTTGCTAAAGGGAGGAGGCGGGTGCAGGAGAAAGGCATTGGGAAGGGAGGGAGGCCCCCATGGGGGGAAGCGGCGCACGAGGTGAAAGTACGAGAGAGGGGTGTGAGGAGTTTGGTCGGCTCCGTGTGGATATGCGCGGCCTAAGAGGAGCTAGATGGCCTGACCCGTGGTGGAGACAAAATTAACGGAGCTCATCTAAGCGAATGGTTCCCGGAAATGAGATTGGATGGGCCGGAGGTTACCTCTCCCACCTCCTAGCCCCAACCTCCCCCTCCCCGTTTCCAAAGCACCGCCGTCCGAGGCCGCTTCCATACCCTTCAAATCCTCCCACTATTCCCTTTCGCCCCTTTTACCCTCCCCGCAATGAAAACAACTTGCACACGGACCAGACGCTCCCGTGGGGGATATAAGGACGGGATTCGACTTCATCCACCGTTTTCTTTAAACTTTAAGCCGACTTATTCTTGCGGATTTTGGTGATAGCACCGCTTATCGTTTTGGTCTCCAAAAAATTTCATGAGTACTTGACTGGATAATACAAGTGGAATACCAACGGATTCAGAATCCATTTTCATACACAATTACTACGGCAGCACTCACCCACTCAAGTGACTCAAGAATTGATGACATGAATTTAAGTCAAGCATGTAAATGTAGCTACTCATCTATACTAAAATGACTACCATTATGGAAGAAATAGACCGAAAATATAAGAGTAGAAGGATTTAAAGGAAAAATGGTCGAGAGATGGAAGTAGATGTAAGACAATAAAGAACAGAACGGGTTGAAGTCCAGATCATAAACGGCAGTGAAAAGCTGCACACATCTACTCGTAGATTCTGAAAGATTATTAGGCTAATGACATATTAAGTTGAGGCAATTTTTTGAGGATTTAGAGAAAGTTGATGAAAATAAGTCAAGAGCAACAAAACTTTTCTTTCGATTTCGAAATGCTTTCAGAAATAGCTTACTCTAGAGAGAAAACCTAATCTCGAGAATAATCAAATATTCCCAATGAAAAAGAACATGTTCATTCCGATAATGTACACAATACTTTTAATTGGTTACATGATGTTGGTGAATATGTTTTATGTCAAGAATTAAAAAAAAATCACCTCCGTTAATTAATTGGCTATGAGTCATGTTTTGCGGAATGTCTTTTGTGGTTGCCCAATCCTCTGAGACGAAGTTTCGCAGTCGACATTTTCGGGTCGGAAATGTCAATGCAGATTTTTCTCTCCGTATTACAATACTCCCGGCAGACTAGATGCTCTTTGATTGGGAAATTGAGTGTTTCGTCAAATACGAATTTACAAGCATTGAAAAGGATACGGCTCTCTGCCCTGTTGATTTATTCATTAATCTCCACCTCTAAAATTTTCCAAATCCGTCACGAGAAATAGGTCTCTTCACTTCTCTAGCTCACTCAAAATGAAAGTTTCGTTTGGTTTCCTATGCTTTCAACGAAAATGGGCGTATATTTCTTAATTTCGTTGTTCTTTCATGTTTTCTTAAACAACACCTCAGAGCTCTGACTGTCTGACTAATGTAGAAGCTAAGTAAATACATACGCTTGAAGCCTTAACTTGACTCATTCGTGACACACTGTGCAGTAAAAAATGCCTTCATATTCGAAGGCTTTTATTCGATACATGTGGATATGGAGAAGAATGTTGAAGGTGCGCTGGGAGGTGAGAAGGACGAACAAGTAGGCGTTAGATATGTTTTAAGAGGAGAGGAAGCTAGCAGCGGAGGTTTGGAGGAGGCAGAAAAGATGGATGGAGGACGTATTGAAATGAGAGGGAGTGCAGAAGGCAATTTCCTCGAGAGCACTGGGGAAATCTGGTAGAGGAAGGAGGAGGATAATAATTCTGGACCAATAAGAAGAGGGAGACGATTTTAGGGTTTTAGGAGGGATTTAATGGCGGGCCATCCATAGGAGTGTAAAAGAATTGGGCTAAATGCTCTCCAAAAACCTATCAATCAGCTGGTAGAATACTCAAATGAATGAATGAAAATTATAATGGCTAATTTAAAGCTAATTTCTTAATATAACACTAAAGAAATAGGCTCCACAAATCATTACATTTTGATGCTATCTATGATTACGAAATTCATCAGCTATTTAATTTTGTCAACGGAGCGCGTAGCCGTAGGATGTTCCATTCAAGTTTTTATGTAGATTTTATAAAACCATGTAATGTGAAAGACATTGGACTTTTAATAATATAATATCTGGAGGCCATCACTATTGTTTCAAATATCCGCGCTCAATTCTACGGTCGCTTCTTATAAGTCATGCAAATTAAACATGGGGCTTATGAGTAAGAGCCAAGACGTAATTATTTATTCAATTTACAATTTATTTGAGTAGAAATAGGAATTCGGGATTTTTTTTTAGTTATCTAACATACGAAATTAGTTACAAAAGATACGATTAGATACGGAAAGCTATGTGAATACGAAAAAATTGACAGGAAAACCAACTAAGTCGGTTAAGTAGTTTCTCAATCTTTAGCAACAACTTTTCCGTCCGAGGAACATTGAATTCTATTTTATTATTATAAATATCATAAGTAAGAACTTTGCTGTTATGGTTGGATATCGCGATGATCTTCAAAGGTCAACGTAATGGACCAAGTTCTCCTAGAATACAACATGAAAGTAAATAAGAGAGAAATAAATAATGAAGTAAATAAGAAAGTAAATAAATAAGATAAGTATAAGTAATATAAGTAAAAGTAAATAAGAAAGTAAATAAGAGAGAAAGACATGAAAGTAAATAAGTCTAATATGCTAGTATCCGAAAGAGAGAAGCTGAATATGGAGTCACCCTGAAAGGAGAGAAATTTGAGTAAGTGAATTCCTTCACCATTCTCGAAAGTACCATCACGTGGGACGGAAGAAGCACTACGGACATCAGGCGGAGAATAGCCCAAGCTAAGAAGGCATTCATTGGCAGAAGACAACTGCTGTGCTCAAAGATGATAGGACTACAAACCAGAAAACAGTATGTGAAAATATTCGTGTGGAGTGAAGTGCTTTATGGATCAGAAGCATGGACCTTTGGAAAAGCTGACCAGAAAAGACTACAAGCCAGTAATAAGTTCATGGA
The DNA here is from genome assembly GCA_963169105.1 of Ceriagrion tenellum. Lineage (NCBI taxonomy): Eukaryota > Metazoa > Arthropoda > Insecta > Odonata > Coenagrionidae > Ceriagrion > Ceriagrion tenellum. The sequence continues at coordinate 38,002,538 of OY720636.1, read as the reverse complement.
CCAAATAAAGAGGAATTTACATAGGAAGAGATACCATGAGGTAAGGGAACTAGCATTAGATAGGGAAGAGTAGAGGGCTGCAGTCAACCAACCTTAGGATTGAACAACCAATGATGATAGTAAGAACATTCATTCAAAATTTCAAGCCAATCTGCACATATACAAAAATCGCTCCAGCCGTGTTAATGAAACGTTAGGTAGAAGGATAATGCCGGTGAAAAAAATCTGAGTCGCCCTCAGCTGAGAGAGCAAGGCAGCGAACGGTAGAGACCGAACGGTACACGGGAGGCCCAAGGAGGAGAAAGAGGTGAAATTATCGCGTGGGCAGCCAGCGGATGGCCCGGATCAGCCGTTTACCTCACTTGCCGGCCCCGCTCCGGCCGAGCACCTGCACTTTACGACCCCGGCGGCGGCGGGGCGGCGAGGGCGACGCGCGCTATCAGTTGCGCCGGCGATAAAATACAACCGGGGCTATTTTTTTCCCCAAACTAACGAACGATCACCACGAATGGGTAGAAGAAAGAGTCTAAAAAAAGTGATCGTTTATTTAATTTTATTTTTTAAATCAAACCGTTCCGAATTCCTACCGATGTTCCCCTGTTACCCGGAATTGAAATGGTCTACTGCGACGAACCAGGAGAAACGTTGGGAATCCATTACTGATAATATTCCTTCGCCTTCTGCCCAGGGGAAAGATAAAAAAAATTGGCGTGGGGCTTTTTAAGATAAAGTTTTCGAATAAAATCAAACGTCACTAGGCATGACTCCTTTTTTGTCATAAGATCAGACTCTGATACTAAGCACGTCAATTTGCCTTAAATTCACGAGGAGAGGTATCATTGTCATGGAAGCGTAAAGATGATAACGAAGCTGGGATGCATGTATGGTCATCACCACCGACGTAATACTATTACGCAAGATAAGTGCTGTTAGCCGGGATTCCAAATTGGAGAAAAGACTGCTCTTAATTTAGAATGAAATTATTTTCAGGAAATATAATTACAAATTATAAGTCACCGAAATATTAGGAGAAAACGTAATCGAAGAGAAAAATGCACATTTTCAATCACGTTCAATTCTTTACAGAAGAAGAACGATCCGTCTGTTTTTCCATTAGCGCAAATTCTACGATTTGCGAATCATCTTTCGCCATCAACCCAAGAATTATTTAAATAAATCAAAATTTTGACAAAGTCGAAAAGGACTACGAGCAAAAACTGAAAAAAGGAATAAATGCTCATTTTTGCTGCCATTGGAAGTAATTAATGATTTGCCGTACCTTTCCGGTTCATGGGTGAAAAAAATGTAGTATAGGAAAAACTGTTTGCTTTGGCAAGCCGGAGAATAGTGAATGGCAATTAAGTTCAATAATACGAGTTTTAGCCCTTTTGTTGCTTGCTGTTACTTGTGGAAACTTTCAGTAATACACACAGAGGCTTTTAAACTCAATATGACCGTTCAGAGTATAACAGAACTAGGTAGTAATCCATGAAAATATCAATTTAAAGTTTGATTTTACATTCTTATATTCTTTAGATTGTCAAAAATACTCTGCTTTCATCACAATTGGATAAAAAAACTAATCTCAATTAGCTTTGAATATTTAATAGCCAGGGAGCAGCCGAACGAATTACAGATCGAGAAAAGCGGGAGAGATTGGCAGCGGAACAGCTGAGAGCACCTTCAACGCAGAAAGCAACCGGAGAGGAAAGGACGAAAGAAACAGGCGTTGAGGCGTGGTGCCGTGAGTAGGTATAGACGACACCCACCGTTTACGACACTCGATGTGATATATTTGAAGGGATCAGTTGTCCCGCATTGTAATCATTTAATGTATGTTTATGTTTTGCCCACATTTGAAGGATTTCTATATGCTTGTTGATGGGCGAGTGATTAATTGTGTGACCAGCAGACGCAAGGGTATTTATCTGTGGTGTTGAAGAGTGAATATATGATTTGAGTGAATTGTTGCGTGATTTCTTTGTGGAATAGATTATAATGTGCAGTCAGGGTAACTGAATAAAATAGATCTCTTATAAACAAAATGCGAGTGTTATCATTTAAACTAGAAAGGCTACCTAAATTTCCTGTAGCGGAGGTGAGTAGAAGAAGGAAGATTGAACAAAGGTTAGTTGATATGATTATAAATTGTTTCATTTCGCGTACGACTCGCGATATTATATAAAATTAAGTAGTAACACTTATAGCTATTACCGCTACTAAAATTTAATAAATGCAAATGTTACAAGTGAAATACGTTCATTCACCCGCAAATTTTGAGGACACGGGGACTAGCCAAGGTAATTCCTTTGAGAGGTCAACTGCAAGTGAGAAATGCTCTTTACATTTGTGGGTGATTACGAAAATCGAAATTAATTTATCCATTCCTTTCCACAAATTATTTCAGGAGTAGACAATACATAAGCACTCATCCGAGTGGACTGGGTGGGATGTATAGGACATTGCGGACATTGACGCAAGCACTGTAATTATTAGATGATTCAACTAACAGGGAAAATGTTTGACCATAAACCAAGAAAAAACAGAATAGCATTAATCATCCATGTGGATTCTGCGACTAATCGCTTATCTTCCGTGCGAATAAAATTTAAGGACTAGACTCCTAAATGTGAGATGTGGCTATACCGTGTAATTTCATCCGCAAGCCGTAAGAGCAATGCCCTTGTCCCTTGAGCCATTTTCGGCCCGGAAATATCCTGAAACCCTACTACGCCACCACTTTTAGTTTCCCAGCGTTCTCGAGCCCATTTCGGAGCACTTATCTCTCTCTCTCTGCCCCTCTTGTTCACTCTCTCTCGTACGCCCGACCGCGGCCACCATCATCCACCGTTACTCCAATTCTCTATCTCCCTGGAACCTGTGCCGGAGACACCCTTACTTGTGTGTCTGGAATGAGAAAAGGTGGGGCCCGGTCCAAAACACGTGACAAGAACCGCTCTTTCCACCCCACCACCCACTCAACCTCTTCCTCTGAGGTATATACCGTGTAATCGGCCGCCTGCCTGCAGCGACGAGGGCTGTCACGTAATCACTAGAGGCGTACGCACTGGTACGCGGACAAGGAAGTTTCCGCGCACGTTGTTGCACGATCTTCCACCATCTCTCGGGAAAGTTTGGGCTCGGTTTCATACAAAAGACCCAAATCTAATCGGATTCCCGTTGTTGAAGCTTCAATTCTCAAAGCGCACATTTAATTCCGGTGAAGTGGAGAGAAAGGGAGAAAAGACCGTGTTTCTCATTCTCGTAATTTTTTTCTTCTTTACCCTTCTCCTCAGTCTCCTTTCCTCGACGGACTCGGTCGGGGGTAGTTTACTTTAAGGAGACGTCCCTTCGAACGATGCGAAAAATAAAGAGTTTGACTCGAACCTGTTATTTCCGATCGACCGAGTGAAATGAAATAAAATTAAAAAAATGATGAAAAAAACAAGAAGGCCGAGGGATGCACACAAGCCGTTTCTGATCGCCAGGGAGCATTATTTTTTTTTACTTTCGGTGATATCGGAAAGTATCGGGGAAGACTCTTATTTTGTTTGTTTTCCCCCCTTCTTTTCACGTTGCCAAATGGGCGTCGAAAGAAAATTGCGAGGAAAATGCCGTGCATTATTTTTTTTCATGCCGGGACGACCTTGTGTCTTTGATGGTCCCGTATGGAGGGAAGGGCAAAAAAATGCAACGGAAGTACAAGTAGGAATTACAATCGTTCCTCCGGGATGCACTTTTTCTTCCTTTCATGTCTTTTTTTCTCAAGCTTTGATGTACATAGTCCAGACAACCGAGGTCGAATCGAAGTAACAGGGACACGGCGGAAAGAAATTATGGGTTAAAGATGGTTCATGAACAATCTTGGCTAAAACGAAAAAACAACTTGACATTTGATATTTCACGGAAAAGGTTTGATCTTTGATATACATTCCGAATATCAACTGGGAATACGCGAAGTAAAGAAACAGTTATGCATATAACACACCCCATAAAACCTAATAAGATATTTCTTCAAAGAGCAAGAGAATAACTAGTATGACGCATTCAAGCATTAAGTATTACCTATAAGCGTTATTTAAGATACCTATAAATAAGTTAATTGATAATCAAGAAAACATAAACGATTCATATGCACAAAAGTTACATGACCATAATATAAACATTAATATTAGGGGAAAGTTGACACACTAGACAGTGTTTGTTGAACTCTGTATCTACAATGACAGTTTCATCTTAATAAAAGAAAATAACTAGGCTATAAAAATCATGTTGTGTTACAAATTATCATCACTACCTTTCAGCATTCACGAATAAATTTTTAACCGTTTCTAGCCGCTAATATTCATAACATATCGCTTGATGAAATGGATGGTATTAAAATCAGGAAATCAATGGTAACACTCATCAAACATGTAAATGAAAACATAGCTGGTAAAGGATTTAGGATGTAATATTTATTGAATTTAATTCGCAAAAATGAAATGCGTGTTTAAAATTAATCACATATTTTTATTGCGGACTAATATTACTTTAAAAATTGAATAAAATTAGCCAACAATAGTTTACATTTTTTGTTTAGTTTTAGCTTACAAGTTTATATCTGTTGTAGCTCTGTCACTGTCTTGATTCATGAAAAGGAGCGATCAAATCTATCCAAACGCATATCAAACTCACTTGTTCATCAAAATAGTGTAACCGACCAAGCTATAACGAAAAACCAAAAATTCCTTTAGAATTTTAATTAGAGCCCTGTCACCATTCTGGAGGTCTTTACTACGCTTGTTTCCATATCATTTTGAGATAATGCCATCCTAATTTTTTCATTAGCTTAGTTATACATAACTTCGTCTTATAGCCGTTTTTTCCGATACGATGAATATTAATACTTGACAATATTATCCTGTCAATTTTTTCCTTGGAAAGGCCCAAAATAATTACTGTGTCCCAAAGTCGGACCTGCTAATCTAAACTTAAAATTTTCTGATGATGCCATTACACACATGCTTTCCCCGTCTAATATTCCGACTTTGTACAAGACTAACAAAAATATTATTCTCATTAATATGCCCTAGAAGAAGTCAGAAGTAAGATTGGAACAAAGTACTTTTATCCGACTTTCTTTGGGTTATTACCGTTCAATTTTGCGTGTTGGCAAGAACTCTGTCACCATCTCCAAAGAAGTTCATGACTGTCTTTATGAGAATTTTATTTTAAGCTCCCAGATATACATCACAAAGGAATTTCCAGATTCTGTGCATAAGATAACATATAGGAATTTTTAGAAATTGTGATGAGAACGGAGACATTCAAATAACCTTAAAAATTCTCTAATCGAATACCACAAATGAATCAATACCATCTTATGTTTGTCTGTGGTCGGAAGTAAAGTCTACCGTATAGATTAAAACTTAGTCGTAAATACAAATAAAATAAGTTGGTTTGTTTCTGCACCTGGTGGAACATATTCGAACGCTTTTATTTGAATGGTAAAAACTCTGCCAAATCATTTTCCCAACGAATCGTGGGCAATCGTCACATAGCACTCGAGTTCCACTCCGCCGTTCGTATGAACGCAAGAGGACGTTCCGTTCCGTTCGGACTATTATTAGTTCCACTTCCACGTAGTTCCCGGTGGATGAGGCTCCGTCCTTGCTGACCTCACTGGAAATAAAGAGGTGCGAATCGGCTCAGTCATGCACGGTTGCGGGTCGCGATTTGCTTCCACCTCTCGCCCACCCATCCATGTCCCTTCCAGCCACGCGAAACTCTACAGCAGGGGGAGGAACGCGAAGCGTCTTTACGTTGAGCGTTAGAACATAGCGTAAATTAAAGATCAGGCAGCAATTAATCACTTGTGAATTCAAATCAACAGCCTAGAATTGATCTCAATTCACTTCAATTGATCGATGAGGCATTTTTATTCCACGATATTCGAGTCTTTCCAGGACAAATTTTGAGAATATTGGGATTGGTCACGATATAATCTTCACGGTATCATCCGCACCAGGGTAAATTAGCGAGAAATTCTTCAAAAAATGCAATTCACCTGGACTGAAACTCAAACATGGATCTCCCGGTCAATATTGCTCCGAGTGCTATAGCTAGTTAAGCTTCCGAGGTGTTCTCCTTTCCCGAGAATTTACGACCTATTTTGTAGTACCACTGCAGTTGATCGCGAATTATCTAAAACTAAGATAGAATTCATTGTAAATAATAAATGCTTATATCTGTTGTTTTATCAACAAGATCACAACCCTAGATACAAGTCAAAGTAGTTTCTTGGCAGTTAAAATTAAGAAAATACCCTTCTTCCCGAACCTAGGAGATGATCCACAGGCATTTTCTGGGTTCTTTCCTCAAGGCCTATCGAGTCAAATTTTGTCTAGTCAAAATAGAAAACAAGCTAGAATATTGCTAAGAATCAATGCAGCTACAAAAGATATGAATTGAAAATAGAAATTCAATGACGAAAAATTTATTTTAATTTTATTTACCGAGATAATTATTGGTTCACTAAATTAAATTAAAAAAATTCATTTGCTCTAACTATTTCACACAGAACGTTGAAAATGTCGTCACTACCCAAAATCATAGCCTGAACTTTGTAAAAACAATAACTGTGAATAATATTTCATTTATTTATCATTAAATATTGTTGATAGAACATACGAACTGAACACCATTATATTTCAGAAGCGATAAATACATCAGAACTGCTTCATTAAAAAAATAAATTCTTGCCGAGGCGCATGGCCATACCATATCCTAAGGACAATAGCTCACAGTTTTAGTGTCTAGATAAGTGGAGAGTCTAGATAAGTGTCTAGATAAGTAGAGCGTTCAGAGTCAAATATTTTGATATCATTGAAAGGCAGCATATTGTTTATATTATTTAGATCAAATATATAACATTTCATACGAAGTGATATCTAGCTCATACGACCGTCAACTGAGAGGGTTGTGGACGCTTTTGCGTTTTGATATTGAGTTATTCACCAATGGTTGAACTTTGCCATGAAAAAATCTTTTGACTTGACCAGGATTCGATCGCGGATCTATCAATTGCCGGTCAGGTGAGTCCAGTTACACGGAATACAGAGTAGGGAAAGGTCAAGTCAAATGATTTTTTCATGACTTATTTCTTCCCTTGCATTATTTGCGTCCGTGCGAGTGACTTCGTACCACATCATTTGTCGATGCAACTATTGGAAATTCGTTAATTTTCGTCGTTACATAAACGGTATTGTTGGGTTTATCCACCGTGACAGTGGCTTTGCAAGCACGTCTTCGTCTCATGTGCTACAATATAGACTTAAGTCGTGAACATCTAGTTTGCATAAATCCTCCTCAAATTCGTCTTGAAGAAAGATGGCTTTATTTGTGTAACTGGATAACACCCCTGGCCGGCAGTTGGGAGACCCGGGTACGAATCCCGGTCAAGTCAAATGATTTTTTCATTGCAAATGTCAACTCTTGGTGAATTTGCACCAGTGTGAGTGACTTCGTACCACATCATTTGTCAATGCAATTATTGGAAATTCATCTTGAGTTATGCTTTTTTGTGCAACGTGAGCCATCTCATTTTATGCTATGCCGTTAAGAAACGAGTCTTTTTTCAGAACGACCCATCCTTAATCCTCTTCCTTCACTCGATATATCTCCTCCTTACCCCTTTCCAATGCCTTCCAAGAAGTCCGCTGCTCTCATTGTTATCCCCGTTCTCCCAACCGCTATGCTTCATTCCTCGTATTTTCCATCCACACCCATTCTTTTCTTTCCCTTCCCTCTTTTCCCCTCACACTCGACTCCCACCGCCTTCGCACGCCCCGTCAGATTCGCCCTTTATAGTGTAAACCATCAAACGCGGAACAAGGAGAATGGGGAGATGGGAGTAAAAAAAATATACACCTTTTTAACGGGAGTTTTAACAGCGTCACGATCGAGGAGCAGCAGGAGTTTTTGAGGATGGAAGATTGGGAATTAAGAGAGGAAGAGCGAAAAAGAAGGCGTTGATACGGAAGGATGGTACGGGAGGCATTCGAGTCGGACGCGGGGTCAAAACACCCGGAGCCCCCAAGTCGCCATACAATGGAAGCGATCGTTTCGGTATGGAAACGAAGCGACGGCATTGTGGGATAGACGCGCGTCTCCGCTGGTGGAATCCAACGATGCACCCAAGTAGAACTGGATTGAGCGATGCCGAGGAATAGCAAGAATGGCTCAAAGGATGGACTGAAAGGTACTTAGCATCAGCGCTTTTGAAGCAAGTCAGGTTCACAATTTTGAAAGATAAAAAACATCGAGATTACTCTAAAAAAGTCTAGTACATCTTCTTAAAATCCTTTACTACTCCATTTGTGGCAGTATCAATAAAAAATAATGCGTTTGCATTCATTCCTTCATCGGTTGTTCAATCATAAGATTGGTTGACTGCAGCTCTCCATCCTTCCCTATCCAATGCTAGTTCTCTTACCTCCTGGCATCTTTCCCTATGTACTTTCCTCTTTATTTGATCCATGAACCTTGGTCTTCCCCTGGGGACTTTTCCCTCAATTTTGCCTTCCATTATTTTCTTCACAAATCCATTGTGTCTCGGAGTGTGTCCAACCCATCTTGTTCTTTCTTTTCTGTGTGGTGTCCCATATGGTCCTTTCCTCTTCTACTCTACTGTATACTTCTAAATTTATTGTTTTGTTCGTTCATTTTATCTTCAGCGTCCTCCTACAGCACCAGGTTTCGAAGGCTTCTATTCTTTTCAGGTCAGTTTTTCTAATGGTCCATACTTTCGATGCATTGAGTGCCACGCTCCATACGAATGTTTTTATATGCATTTGTATACTGAATTCAATAATTTTAACTTAGAATTTTTGTGGGCTTTTTTTTAAATTGAAACTTTATAACTTTTAAATTCAACCTAATTACTGACGTCATTATTTTTTAACTAATTTTATGAACATCCAGAAGCTAAATAATTACATTCAGCAAAGGAGCTGAAAAAGACATGTTTATTACACGTAACAAATACTCGAGATGGAGCCACTGCTACCTTCTTCACGCCAAAACACTAGCCAATAAGAAGTTTATTTTGGAAGAACTTTTATTTTTGGCTCTTAAATTAAATATCAATTTTAAGAGCGATTTGCGAATGGTCAAAGAGATGGCAACGATATTCAGTATTCTTTGTTACCATCGGGTACGAATTTCAATTGCTATTCAGCGCTTGCTGTTGCATACCATTGTTTTTCAGCGCTCATCTAAACCGCTTAGTTTTTGATTGTCCTCTGCTTTCGTATATTGGTTGGTTTTCTCCGTCACTGAGATGCCCTTTTATTTTCTTACTTGATGACTAATTAAGGCTTCAGATATTTCTGGGCAATATCTTGTCATCATTAAATATTTATTTGTTCATTTATATGCTGCCTCTCTCGAAGGAGATCACATATAACGGAATGAAAAGTAAAGGACAAACGTGATTTAACGTTTTCTCCGTTGTATCAAATAGGTATTATTGTGTAACCATGGTTGCAAGGTGTAAGTATTTTACGTACGACAATTAAATTATTAATATATTTATACAAAGTCTTTACGAGAGGTTACAGATGTATAAGTTCACTTTCATTTACCATATGCTGAAATCGCATGGTAAATCCAACTGCAGCGCCTAAGTTAGCATCCTGTAAAAGTAAAGGAGGAAGTTGCTTCCATGGCAGTAGCCATGTTACTAGTAGTCGCTTGCGAGTGGCAATACGATAAGTCAGCTTTGACTATAAGACAGTACAGGTAGATAGTGGTCGACCGCTGTTCGCACTCGCGTGGATTATAGACTCCCTTTAATCATACGTTTTAATATAGGGCGAAATATTGTGCATCTTAATTGAACATTTAGAATTTTAAATAAATATATATTAGACTACACTTCTTTTATCTATTCTTCCTGCACTTAATTGGCCCCGCCGTGAGGAAAGTCAAAGACGGTTTTGCAAACAAAAATTTGTATTATGTTCCTCATTTATGATTCAATCTGGAGCAAAGAATTCCTTATTACTCAAACTTAATTATTTTGAGTAATGAGAACCAACGAAAGTTAAAGCCTCTTTTTGAATTGGAAAAGAATTTTGTCAGAAAAAAAGTCTGGTTGGGAGGATTTAAATAAAGCTAACTAGCTGGGTTACCAAAACATGAAAAAATTGAGCCAACAGTGAGGCCATAGCGAGTGAGGTGGCATATCAAGGCAAACAATTAAAGGATTTTGAGTGAAGTAGCTGTTTGCTGAAGAAAATAAGAAGCTAGAAGAATTTCAATAGGTATGCGTTTAAGTCAGTTAGTTAATCGGTGTGGCTTCCATCCTAATACTTAAAGAATGATGGCATAATATAACGTTGACGATTCGTTTTTTGCCAAAAACATTGAACATACAGGGGTGACTATCAGTCACGCGTTGTTAATATCTTCATTTTCTGATTGGCTCGATCTAAAAGGATATTTGCAACATGAAGAAAATTCAGCTATTATTCCTCAAAATTCAGGGCATTCTGGCATAACGAGTACAATTATAAGGTGGTGATTCCTCATATTCCTAACAGGGGGAGTGTAATACAGTTACTTAATGTGCCTAAATCGATGGCGGAGTTTGATCGATATGAGGAAAAAGGAAACAGCATTGAGTATTAGGAACCAGAAGCCGTTTTACTGGGGAAAGTCATGTCGGTGGAGGAGGGAAGGCATTGAAAGAAAGGGGTTTGAAATAATAAAAAAGGAAGCAACGGAATGGTGAGTTCGTAAAAACCGACCATTTTACACCTCTGAAAAACCAACCGATAGCCTAGGGAACAGCCTTCCTTTCTCCTTTTAATGGCTGTGGAGGATGAGAAGAGGGCATTGAAGCCATTACTTGCACGCAGGACTTCTGGATTGCGGACGAGATAGGATTACGGTATTCACTCAGGCACGTTCTTCCTCGTGTATGTCTGTGTGTGTTTACCATTACTCTACCTTTTTTTAAGCCCTCCATTGGGACTCCAGCAAATGGAAAATGTTGGCGTAGGTACCATTGCAGAGCGGTTTTACATCTCATTTCCCTTCTGACGATTGGGAAAGAAAGTTTTTTTTTAAGTATAGATTTTTTAAGTTGAATGTTTTTGAGATAAAACAGGCGTTTCCTACACTTTCACAATCGATATAATCCCTTAATTCCCAAATGTATGATGAATTTGTTTTCTTTTTGAACAAACATTGGCGCATGTACGCAATTATAGTAGTGCGTACCTACCAAATGAATTAGCTAACATGAACTCCAGTCATAATTTACATAGAAATTGAAACAATGGATTCTCTTCAAACAAAATTTGGAAAGTAACTCAAAATATTGTTTGATTTCATTCGATGATATGTTAATTTAGTCTGATGAAAACAATTTATATCGCCCAAAAATTGTTACATGATTAGGAGTTATCCATGCATGGGTGTTTACAAAAGAAATTATTCACTCAATTTCGTTCTGGAGACCCCTAGAACTCAATTAATTGATTGTAAATATATGTAAATAATTTAAATGACATGCAAATATGCCAGTCATCTGCCTCATTCTATCTGTTTAAGAGAGTGAAACCCCAAAATGGGATCTTCCTTTGAGATCTAAATTCCACTGATGCCCAGCCATGCTTGCCATGTTTATTAATTTGTTAGTACCAATTAAGGAGTAATAAAGTTTTACCATTTTTTGCAGTAAAGTTCTGTTATTATGCTGTTAAGTTTACATAAATTACATTAGCCACTCAAAGAGATGCTGTAAGTCAGAATTGAAAACCATTAAAAATGGCACTTCAATCATTGCTGAAGTCATGCAACAATATCTAACTTAAATTGCATTGTTTTTACTTTATGTTGATAAGTATCACTAAAATCTCCTTAAAGAAACTAGCTGGCTGGATTACTGCTCAAAAGATAAAAAATTTAGAGCTGAATAGAAAAGGCTCAAATAATCACGTAAATTATTCAATTGTGTACTTTTATTTTGTGATTGAAAATTTTGAAATTTGTGAAGACTTTTGGAGAACAACTTAGTTACATATGCATATGAATAATAATCGAAAATTCGAAGGAAGATTATTTCGCTAAGAGCTTTCTTTCAGGAATGACTAGAGAGCTACAAAAGGGATTATGTGACACGGCATAAATGACTGCAATGGTTTTGCAAACAAAAATTTGCCCTATGTTCCTCATTTATGTTCAGTCTGGAGTAGAGAATTCCATATACTCAAACTGAATTATTTTGTACAATGAGAATAAACGAAAGTTAAAGACTTTTTGAATTGGAAAATTATTCTGCCTGAATAAAAAGTCTGGTGGGGAAGATTGAAATAAATAAATAGCTAGATATGGTGTTGGGAGATCAGGCGGAAAGTATAATCGGGAGTTGCGGGAATTTGAAGCCAATTTGGAAGAGAAAGAAAGTGTGGTTTGAGGGGGCTCTTGAGGTAAAATATTTTTACAAACAGCAAAGAAGGCAAAAATTTTTGATGGGCGGAGCATAATGGAAAAGAAATTTTTACAGTCATGGTAAGTGGTACGTAGAATACATGAATTATTAACGATGGAAAATCTCTGCAGGGGGTAGTAAGTTTTAGAAAAAATACAGAGAATAACTCCGATAATTTGCAAGGTTTTGTCATTTATTTGTTAATATAGGTATTCAAATAGATGTTTTGCCTCAACCGCATTTGTTGCAGACAAATTTAGATCAAAAAAATTTGCAGGTAAATTTAGAACAAAAAAATATCTGATACACCGAATAAAACTCTACGGATTCTACAACAATACCTTTGATTTTTCGACCATGAAACTAAAATGTGATATTCTCAATGGCCTGATTCGAAAGATGCCGACATGGCTGGAATACATGACCAATATTGGAACTTTCGATTTTCGAAATAAAAACTGCCGTATTTCCAGTTGCCGAAACAGATTAGCGAGAAAGCTTAGGCCTGTTATCTCACAACCAGAGGCTACATGTGGCATGCGATTTCGATAGGAAAAAGAACAAAATATTTTGAACAAAAATAGTGATAAGCTGTAATCTCAGTAGAATCCCTTCGACAAAACATGGATCAATTTACAAAAATCTGATTTTCAAAATAAAGGGTAAGCTATCAGTAAAAAAATCTTTAAATTTATCATCAGTGATGCAAAGGCTTATTTATCAGACAAATATTTAATTTTTTTCCTGCATTACATAGTGAAATTCAACGAATTTGTTCAAAAGACCTATGTAAGAAAACCTTAACGAGAACTAAGGTTTATAATCAGCAATACATATTTCACGAAGATTTGCTTTAATCTCAAATGAATACGTTCACTATTCATTTTTGAAAGCCAAAGGAGTGGCTAAATGCGGCATATAAAATTGGTCCTAAAAATTCTCTTCATTTCCCGAAACAATATTATTTACATATTTTATTGAAATAGCATTTCAATTTACTTTAGTTAACAAGGTGTAGAGAACGAACCTGTTTATTGCACCACATCGCCATTCGCGTAATTTAATATTCTTAAATATATTTCTGAGCGTTACTCTTTTATGAGGTAAGACATGTCTTGCTTCATGCCTTAATTATCATATTTATGCTGATTAAATTTCTTCTTGGATGCCTCAACGGAATGCTATTTGTTTTGTTTCACTATTTGAAAGTGCTTAATCTTCTAAATTACTCTCGGAATTTGTCCAACTAGGCTGCCTTGAAGAATACGCAATGCTGTTTTGTAGGAATCCCTAGTCAAATGCAGCACCAATTTCATTTACCATTTTAATTGAATTGCATTTTCAATATTAACAAGCGTTGCTATGATGGGGGCTGAATACTTGTTTCTACTTAAGTAGTAGGGAGCGGACAATGATTGTGAAAGTGCATCGCAAATCAACACTACATATTTGAGTGAACTTCACATTTGGGAGGCGATAGAAAGTACTACGGGCGAAAACATTGTGATTTAAACATTTAACCATAGTTTATTCATCTCATGATATCTGACTTAAGGTACAAAAGAGACATTTAATCAATAAAAACAACTTCATGAGCATAAAAACTCAGGCACGTTTTCTTCCTACGACTTTGTAGGAACAATTATTATTTTATCCAGGAAGTAAAGCGTATTTACATCGTAAATTACGTTATAATGATATACATGTATTGACATATTACATGATAAGTGTACAGGAATATTTGAAGAATATTTATAATCCAAGTATGGGATCAAACTCAAGGACGAGACGATGTAAACACAGGAGTCATTATATTCATCCACGTGAAAGAATCCATGCAAACATCAGCGTCATCGAGAAAAGTTGCTCCAAAGGTCGTACATTATTTGAAGAGGATGATTGATGCTGATAGCATGCGGTTTTAAGGATGACAAAAACTCTGGAAAAATATCCAAGGAGCAACAAGAATAAATCATTTACCTGAGTAACACTTCAGAGAAGAAGAAATTGGGGGTTGACATAAAAAATTCAAATCTACTCAATTTCCTAGGATTTTCTATATTTAACTCGCATAATTAGAGATATAAATATGCTAATGTGCACGACACTTGATCACTAATCAGAGAAATGCAGTTTCAATCTAATACCCCGAGTTTGATTAAGATTCCAAGAGTCGAAAATCACAGTTGAGTTGAGTTGCAGGTCGTTCCTGATGCTAAAAATGCAAAAAAACTGTCGCTTATGTCTGGCAGTAAATTGATTGAAGTGCGCAAGTTATGGTGTTGTAGTTGATCATTTTATTGTAACAGTCTTTGAATATGTTATTTCGCATATATCGCATTGTTAGTTCAAGCGGAAAAGTATACAAAAAATATTATTATTGTCTTCGGAAAGACTATTAAGTAGGGATGGAGTTGACCAAAACTGAGGGCCTTTCAGACAAAAATTAATGCTGGTTACACCTCTTTTGTGTTCGCAATTTACACGTTTATGCCTCAATGTGTCACTAGTATAAAAGCTACCTTTTTTGAGAGCGATGAGACAGGAGACAACTGAAAGCTTATCCACTCACAAGAGACGCCAGGGAAGAGTTAACAGAATCAAAAACAAGGATTTAGAATGCCTAAACGCGGAGGGATAAATTGTTTTCAGATTATATTTTGGCAC
Source organism: Ceriagrion tenellum (assembly GCA_963169105.1). Lineage (NCBI taxonomy): Eukaryota > Metazoa > Arthropoda > Insecta > Odonata > Coenagrionidae > Ceriagrion > Ceriagrion tenellum. Next base: position 37,987,390 of record OY720636.1, on the reverse strand, counting down.
TGGAGCCAAAAAAAAACTGAGCGAGATCTTAACGATCGTTAAACCTCTGCCAAGAACGACTCACACTACATTTTTCTCCCGATCTTCTCGTCCCTTGTACCCCTTCGTTTCGTCCCTTGTGCCAAGTAAGAAAAATAACCTGCCCGCCACAGAGATGAAGAGGAAAACTGACTAATACCCAAAGGAATAGCCGAGATAGCAAGAGATAGCCCTCCTCCACCGACCGTTTTGTACATCCCTCTTCTGTTCTATTTCCGTCCGTCATAAAGTATCGCGGTGTGTGGCCCCCTACCCCTTCAATGTCTCCGTATGATCCTTTCAAGTCCCAATTAGCAAGAATTCTGCCTTAACTTGTAAATTATGCGCAACTACTCTACAGAGTCATGAAGCGATGAAGAAAGATGCGATAAGTCGTCCTGATTAAGACGATTGATTTCAGGTATTTACATGCAGAAAGTAAACGATGAAACAGCAGTACCATTTGCTTTTGCCAAACGTGTATATTACACTCAAGCTAATGTGCATAGTAAATGCCACGCAATCGTCTTTGATGATTTAACGCCTCAAAGCAACCTTTCGTGCGTTGGTCAATGAATTGCGGCAATCAAAAATAGTATTACAATTATCCTATTCGCTACAGTATGTAGCATCTCCAAATAATTGTTTGATCTATCATTCGAAGAGACCGATGAGACTTCTTGATTACGACATATCAACGAAAAGGAGTGTATAACCTTGCCGATAATCAACTTTCTAATACATGAGCTATTTTTAATGAGTTATCTATCGCAGATAACTCATAGTCAACGCAATAACAGTCATTAATCAATTTTTCATGAGTCTTTAAGTATATTTAATCATGCCTGAAATGTAACAAAAAGGCTCCCGGTAGAGTTTGTCATGACTTCCTCGGTCTAAAATACTACAACTATATCAGGAATGATTCTAAAATAGTGTAACGTAAAAGTAGCATTTTAGTTTCAGTAAATCATGACTAGTATAACACTAAACAAATACAGTATTACCGTGAAGTTAACAGTGTAAAATCACAACAAAATCTAGTCTGATCGTCTTAAAATTCACAGGAAGAATAACGTAACTCAACGACCCATGTGGCAAGAAACCTCATAAATAACAGCTAATCCAAGTCATGGACGTTCAACGTAAACACTTTCAAACCGTGAAAGTTTTTCAGACAGGGAAACGCAAACTGTGCCCTGAAGAAATTTGATCCCGGGGAAGCTTTCCATTAGTTTATTTTCTGAAAAAAAATAGTGAACCGAGAGACAAACTCATTAGTCCTAAACGGGCTCATTAAGATACCGAGACGAATTTAAAGAATAGATTTAAAACGTTCGCCATCATGACACTCCCTTCCTCAATCTATTGCACCTATTTTTAGTCCCCCCAATTCCGTCTTACGTCCGCAATCCTCTTAAATCTTGCCCCACATACACCACCCCATTTCCTGTCTTCCCGCGAAACAAATTCCCGTTCGCCCAAGATTCCCGCTCAAATTTCACCAAAATAAAGCGGAATACCAAAGGTGAGAGCATTTACTCACTCCTCAAACATTCGACCGTCTTCTCTTCAATTCATCTAGCCCCCTTGAGTCCATTATATCCGTCACGTCCTTTTTCTCAGTCTCTTCCCCGGAAGCTGTACGATTTTCTACCCAATCATTCTACAGCCATTCTTCCGTTTTCCCCTGGCCAAATTCGTCCCCCCTGTCTGCTGTCTCAAGCCTCTTTCTATAAACTTCTCCGTTGCCTATTCAATGCCAGTGCCTACATTTGAACGTCGATCTTCGCATAAATAAGGAATAGCGTTGGTCTGTGATCTACAGTAGTTTTGCATTTCAACCCATAACATTCAAGAGCATCCCTGCTATAACTAACACAGAATCCATAGCACGCAAATCTTGATTAATTGTTCAAAGATATTTTTCGGACGTTTACTATCCAATAATTCCAATTCAATTCCAACAATTTAGTGTTACCAAACAAATAATTACATTAAGTTACAATTATCATCAAATTTCGGCCATGATCTAGCATAACGTACGAAAGAATCGATATGAGAGCACATACACTAATCAACGATTAAACTTGGCTCATATGTGCCATCTACAAAGACTCATCATCAATATGAATCATGAAATGAAAATTAATCATTATAAAAAGAATAATTTTGACTTACGAGCGAAAGGAAATGAAATGACTTTACTAGAATATTCAGAGCGAAACTGAGGTTCGATACCTCTTAATGATTTTCTATTTCAAAACGATCTCCTTGCCTTTAATTGAATATGAACTTGGTTTCTCATGAATATCCTTCATTCTGAATTCCATGACGTAGTCTCTCGGGCTAGACATGAATTTGACATCACTATTTTGAAGGCTTAGAAGAATCACTATTTCAAAATCACTATTTTTCAAGATATGTCAGAGTATCTACAGAATTACGTACTTTCTCTGAATATAATTAGGTAATAGTGAATAATAAAACATTTCATTATCCTCACCAGAAATACTGTTTCTGTTTTCCGTTTTCACTGTGAAACCTATGGCTGCATAAGTCTCTCTCGTGTAAGACGTCAACTTGAAACATTTATATTTAAGATTCGAGGATATTTTTTCTGATTTTTGTCTCCAGCTGTAACTGTATTGATAAGAAGTTGAGGAGTTCATTTCAGTAGTTCCTGCAAGTTTCAATCAACTAAAACCGTATTTCTGAGGCTTCGGAAAAATAAAACGGCGGGGAAGAAAGAGTGCATTTTGTATCTCCTCATACGCCCACGATGATAAAAAGGCGAAGGCGTTCGGATAATTTAAACGACCCGACGCGGCGGCCAGCGTCCATTTGATCTGCCCACCCCCTCCATTCCTCACTATCATCTCCCCAGTGCTCCCTCGTCTGCGGGGGCAGCCGCCCTCCCACCCACGGGAGTTCTTCATCGCATTATCGCCGCGTTGTCCCGTCCCCCCGAGCCATCCGACGAGCTGCCCATTTCTTCCCCCAGCCTTTTTAACTCCTGCTACTGCTACGACGGTGCCACATCGCCTCCACCCACTTCCGTCTATTCTAATAGCCAGTCTCCACTCTTAATAGTCAGCCTCGTGAAAGATCTTAAGTGTGGTGAGGAGGAGGAGGCGGAAGGAGGCAGAAAAGAAAGGGACTGAGGCAGGGAGTAGGGGAGACTTAATATATCCTCCTCTTCTTCTCTTTTCGCCCCATTGCGTAATGGGGAAGGCCTTCCATTTAATGCGAGGGGCCTTTAAGGGAGAGAGAGAGAGAGGGTGCTCCGAGAAAATGGAAGGCCTGGATAGGAAGAGAAGAGATACTGGCGGTAAAAGTGTACGTAGTGTGGGTCCGTCTGTGTGTGCGTGTGCGAAGAAAGGATGAAAGGCTCAGACCTATTCGCACGAAAGAGGACGACGAAGCAAATGTCACCCCGGGACGCTATTAGTCTTCCAGCCTCTTTAAAAGAACTTTTTGTTCCCCCTGCAGGTAATATCACGGTGGTAATTAGCAGAGATTTGATTTAAAGCATTCTCCACTCCCGAGAAGGAAGCTTCTCCCGGGAAACCCCGATGCGCTAACTTGTGTGAGAAGTGCTCGGTGGTACATATTTTCACGAGTCACTCGGAATGATGTACATGACGAGTGAAATTAAATGCATAACGAAAACATTTGATCATTAAAAAAGTTAAAGGGAATTAAACGTCGATGACTTTATTAGCAAAATGGAGATGTTAGTGATCTGTTAACGCAAGAGAGGCTTAATGTTGCAGTGAAGTATAATGTAGCGTTGAGACCTAATTTTTTTAGTGGGCATATAAATACGATATAAGTGCTAAGACCACATATTGTATTGATACCCATTGGAGCCATTGCCACGAATTTCTTGGTATGTGAAAATTATTTTTCAATCAGGCCCATTTTTTTGCAAGGCTAAATAAATAAAGGCTGGTTGAAATTAATTAACGAATGATAGAAGCCAACAAATTCAGTAAAACCAATCAAACTACATAATAAATTACGGCTTCAAAAACTTTCTTGTGAATATTTAAGGACTGCAATATTAATGGAGATATATCTGACGATGCATTGGAACTAGAACAACATGTTTAGTTATCCTCGATCAATAAAGCAAGTGCTTCTCCTTACTCCCAATTCAAGGCAGTGATACACATGATCTTAGCTCACCATGTTACTCAAATGTCAAAAAAAATCTTTTGGACTCAAAGAAAAGAATTAAAGCAAGAAATTCAAACATCGGATTCGTATTGCTTTCAACTCATTTTATCTCGCTTGAAAGAGCTTAAATGTTTTTGCTTGAACTTTATGATAATTTACGTATTTTCTAAATATAAGTAATGATAACTTAAAGGTACAGAGGGATTTACTTTAGCACCCCATCGGAACTTCATATGCCACAACTTTAGACAACAAATGTGTGTATTCACAATGCAAAAATCTTGCGCCTGAACGACCATGCCCATTATAAAATTTGTAAAAATTACTTTCTATGAACAAAAATGTCTGAAAAAGCCATTCTTATCTAAAAATAATGCTTTTTTAAAGACAGTTTTAAAAAACTATCCTAAAGCTAATCAATTTGAACTTTCACACGCTAACGTAAGCGGCAGCCATTATACATTTAATGATATGCATGCCTTAATGTTCTGTTAAGGCATTCACATCACTGCTCATGGATTCTTTTCACGCAATGCCATTTTTTCTACTCAAACATCGAGGAAAACACTCGTCTCCCCGAAATAACAAATTGATAAAACATCTTGGTGGGCGAGCCAAGTGATAAAAATCACTTTCGCATGAATAAATGGGCTCGCTAAAGGATATAGAAGGCGACCAAAATCTTAAGTAAGGCCTTGACAAAAAAGAAGCTAGAGTCATCTTGGGAATTTCTCCGGCTCAATCACTCACTGAGATCCATTCTATTATACCCGTACACTCCCTCAGCGTCTTTTTACTACGCTGCTCATTGAGAAAAAGTGCAGCGACTGAGTTATTTATTTGGTCATTTGTCATCGAGTTCCACCCTACATGACCCCTATTCAGTAAGCGAAATTTAACGCCTTCAAACTCTGCATGCATCAAATTGTTGACAAATTCAAAATTTTCCTGGAATTCACAAGCAATTCTTTGGAAACAGTCTCAAATTTTTATAAACACTCATTTTTATTCATCCTTCGGGGAATAATTCGATTTTGGTCAAATTAATCACTTTTCCAATGGAATGGGTGACGATTTTCGACGCGCTCAGACTTTACTTACATTGCCTATCTTAAGATAATTATTGCTTCACTATATTTCAACAAAAATTTCAACATTTCAAAGTGGAAGTTAGTTTCAATGAAACAAGTAAACATTTGAAGCAAATATCTAAAATAATTTCAATTATTGCGCACCGTTTATCAAAGTAACTTAATTAAATTAAGTAACTTTAATTTAATTAAATTAAGCACCTCCTATGAGGGCGCTTCTTATTACTCAGGAGCGACATAAAGAATTATGTCGTGTTATGTGTTATTCTTGTCTATACTTAGACAATACGTTCTTTAATATAAAAGCGTTTAAGTGGGAACATCCATCAATATCAAAAGAAACTTTACACCCCTCGGGTCGTGGATCAAAACAGTAACTACATCTTGCTGTGCCAGTGTGCTAATATAACCTCAGCTCCGCTAAGGTAATTTGTGTCGAGTATTCAGGGATAAAGTTCGAGGCTCGAGGTCCATCAAATATACCGATCTCCATTACGCTCGAGTTACCTTCATAATAAACCACTTTCCGAGTTGCGTAATATATATTTTATCTATTCAGCGCGACCCATCCGTAAGGCTTGTTTTACATCAACGACTGGACTCAAGGGAAATGGGATCATTTCATCGATAACGTATCAGATAACTCTTCTGAAGAACAAGTAGAGGGAGTTTTATTTAGTTCTCCAATGATTCTCTCTGTCATTCTCTCAATTCGCTCTATCTTTACACTGATTACCACCTGTTCCACTCAACCTCTCAGGGATCCATGGTTGTCTGCTAGCGCACAGATTCACTTACACTTTCCTACGACGCGTAAACTAAAATAAAACGCATCTTAGATCCTCCGAAGGCAGTCTGTTGACAGTCGAAGAGAACGAAGCTCAATGACGACACTCCGAAAGTAGAGAGGGGTCTAGAGGGAGTACAGAACTTGGGGGTGGGAGGTCAACCCCCCTCGTTCTCCTCCTCATCACCAGACTCCATCCCACGAGACCACAAATTCCCACTCATGAGATATGCGCCATATTTCCCGCTTCACCTTCCGCGGAAATAAATTTCCGGCGGCAGAAAAAAAAGCAGAAGAAGAAAGAGCGCCGGCGAGCGAGCTGACGTTAACGACGCCGGGAAAAAATTGGGTCTCCCCCGCGCCGAAGGAGTGCGAGGCATTCGGTTGGTGGGCATACAAACGAACGCGGCGGCGAAACTGTTGTCCCGAAACTGAAACCTAGGAGGTTTTTCTGCGGGGATGGTGGGGAGAGATTAGGATGGGGCGTGGAGAAGAAGTGGAGGAGTGGGGAGAGAGAGTTTGAGGAGGGAACGGGGAAGTTTATAAGGGGAAGGTGGGAGAAGAGGGAATACTTGAGACCAACTTCGGATCCCGTCCCCAATTAATCGTTCCTTCCCCTCTTGTCTTTCTTCCATTCTCCTCCTCCTTTTTCTGCTTGTTCTGAAATGGATGAGGCGTGGAATGAGAGAGCGAGAGAGAAAGAGGGGGGGTGGGTAAGGAAGAAAAGAGAATGTTAAGAGAGGAGATCAGGAGGACGAAGGACTGCAAAATGTTCAAACATCCAAATCACATCGAGGTTCAAAAGGCGCATCACCTAATACACTATAGACAACGTCTTTACACAATGTCTTGCACCAAAGGGCTAATTCGACATGTCAAATCAATTGACTTGACCGGTTTTCGCATCCAGATTCTCTAAATTGTCGTTCATGTGAGTAAGACACCTAATTGCTCTAGCCGTCTTAAGGGGAGGTGAACTTAAACGTGGGTTTATATGAAAAAGATATTCTTGTCTTCAGTTTACGTCGTAGAATTGGAGAGGCGGTCATTCGTAATTTTCCCATTCCGCGGAGGATATAACCAAAATTTTTGCTTCAGCATGGCTAACTTTTGGCAAATTCCAAGACATCATTTGGAAATATTCAATACCACATGATATTGCATATTTCACGACACCTCATTGCGTTTGGTACCGTTTCATATCAACGCAATACCACGTATCATGACGAACTATTATTTAATTCGATTTGCAGTGCATCACACATAACAGTTTTACCAAATGTATAACTTACATTTGCATATTTTTAAAATTTGTCGTCGAAATATGGATCCGTAGGGTAGCCCAAGGGGATTTTTCGAATTCCATTCCGAGGGTCGCAGGTTTGCAACCATGTGAGGGCACGTAATGGAAAATATTGAAGTGGAAAAATTCGACTTTTCTGTAACAAGATAAACATGGCTTTTCCACATGCTGTCCAAACTTTGAGGTCTCACAATGCACTGCGATGCAGAAGGAAACGATGAACCTTCAGATTAATGTACATAGAAGATACAGCCTTTGCATGTGACGCAATGGAATCCCTCCCGGTAAATTTGGCTTTTAAAAGGGGCAGATTGGCAGGAAAATATCAGTCAGAGTAAAATTATCTAATCCGATACACTGAATTTCCAAAACCGTCGTGTATCGATTGGTATTGAAAAGCTATACATTCAATATGCGATACCAAGCACTGTCTCTACCGACAATACCGTACGTTGATGCAGTCTTAGATGCAAATGCGACCGACGTATCACTTTCAATTTTTTTCGCAGCATCGCACAGCCGTGCCGGAGAGACGCCAAGAGGAGGAGGAGGAGGAGAGAGAGGACTGAGCCATGGGAGGGGTGGGAGAGGAGAAAATGAAGTGGGAGGAAGAGGAGAATGAGGGGGAGATGGATGGTGGTGGGCTGGCGGGCGAGGTGGGGGTGGACGCGGGACCGTGGTGTGGGAAAAAGAAGAATGGGCCGAGGGTGATGCGTAGAAGGATGGTGGGGGAGAAGGCGGCTAGGGGGCGGGGCGGGTGCAATGTGGGAGGGGCTACGGGGGTGGCGGAAGGAGAGGGGGGGGACGGGAGTCACAAGGCGTGGAGAAAGAGGGGCTGGGATGAGGGGGGGGGAGCTGGTTGATGAGCTGGCTGGGGGGGACGTTAGCGTGAATTTGTCAGAGGGACGCACCTCAAATGAAGAAGGCCGTGGGCGCGGTATAATTCGAAAGTGAGGGAGGTCGGAATGAGAAACCAAAATCACTGCTCAACGGAATAATATTGATGTGGCGGCAAACTGCGGGATTTCTCGGGTGAAAAATCAACCCAAGGAAGTGTCTTCGGCAGCTCCACGGTAGCTCGCACGCATTCCTTCGTGGCATGCTCGTGACTGCGTTGAGTCAAAAACCAAAGACGGATATATCCTTTTACTTCGAGTGGTAAAAGAACTAATGGTAGCTCTAAGAACAGACTCGGAAGGAAAAATGAGGAGAGATTACCAATAAGTGGACTAATTGATTCATTTGCGATTTTTTTTATTCCAGCCTGGAGACCTGACTCTGCCCGAAAAGTGGTTGACGGCCTTATTTTACTCCAGAAATTAGTGCTTCTCGTTAGAATAATTTTTAACGTTAGAATCTTAGCTATTTAAAGTTAAACTGGTGAATAATGCAATATCAAATGTTTTCAATGCTAACATATTAGGATGATAATTCTTTAAAAATATCACGGAAACAGAAAAAGGATCTTATCTTGTGTATAAACTGCAGTAAATTCCTTGGCAGTGAGGCATATTCCGAAGTCACCCATTTTGGAGATACTTCTCATTTGCTTATGAATCTCTTTTTTCTAATAAATTCCCATCTGGATTCTAGACTGGAATGCAAAATATTTGAAAACTCTCTCTTCAAGCACATTTTTCCCACTTACAGAATATTTCCCTGCTCAGAATATGTCCCGAATAGGGAATTCAAATATATTCAAACAATCTTTATCTATCTTTCATGCGGACAGATCACCTCGATCCTACCCCTCATTGCCTGCAATTGTTTCATTCACCTAGTTTAAGATTCCAGTTTAATTTCCTCCACCAAAATTTCACTCTTCCTTATCGGGATTGCCTCCTCTCCGCTCATCTTATTCTCCGTCTTTCTTGTCGTCTTAACCATTCTTCGCACCCAAATTTTGCAACGCCTCATATCCATTTTAACTTTTTTTGGAATTCTAGGTTTTGTAATTGTGTAGGTCAACGTATGTATGCTCAATACTAGAATCGTCAATAACATTTTCATGCCGTCCTCTCTCGCGTTTACTGTCTCTAATTCAATTCCATAATCACATGTGTGTATTAATTACATAAAATACATACCATCATATTTCCGCACATTGCATAGATTTATGTATATTGCCGAAAAATGCCATTACTACCTTTCAGTTCGGTTTTATTATATTCCAGCTGGTCCTTCGGTAATTCCTTTAATGTTCATTGTTAACAAAAAATGAAATAATATCTCCATGTCTCACATTTAGAAGAAATTTGCAACTCACTGCAACTCTCCCAGTGTGGCACTTGTGAGGAAAAACCGAGTGATCCAACAGGTTATCAGTCCCATTCTCAGCTGACATCGCAACCAACTTTAAACATGCAGCAGGATATTCCTCCAAAGGAAGACAATGCTGTATTGCCACATACATGGGAGTTTCCATTGTTTGAACGCTGCTATAGCCTTGGATTCCGAAGGTAGGAAAGACTCTGTATACCAGAAATTGATTCGGATGATGAAATGATTCCCTGTATAGAGCATTCAGAAATATTCTCAATTCCTCTACAGCCTCAAGGGATTGTTGTAAGTCATCCGAGCTCTAGCTTGAATAACAAATTCATTGGAGGATTTAATGTGATGAGCATTTTATATCCTAACAATATGACATACCTATGTATCGACACAGTGCATCAAGTTTTGCATCAAATTTCCAGAAACGGTAAAATGCCGACACGATGCACGATTTTATACGGAAATGATAGGCGATGTACACAACAAAGCGTGAAATTCTCCGTAAAAATTCATTGACTTGACCGGGGTTGCGCCCGGGTTTGTATATCTTTGTACATGCACGTGACCGTTAGCACATCATTTGTACAATCACAATGGTTGAAAAATAATAAATGATTATCATACTCTTAATAAATTATGAGACTTAATCACACACCAAGAATAAAAAAAGAACTAATTTACGGAAGAGTATGAAATCTGATGCAGCACCAGCAAACATAAAATGTTCTCGGCAACTAAATATCATGAGAGAGGAAATGCAGGAATATAATAGAGGAAATCGCAGTTATTATATCATAGAAGCTTGATCTCTGGGAATATTTTATGATCGTATTTTTTTCCACTCGTATTAGGGGTTCAAGTGGCCTGAGTCTTCTATTGATTGCGGATGGACGTTACTATTTCATGCTGCAGAAATATATCAATGAACATCTTTGCATATCTGAGAAAGATCAATGAATTTAACAAGAGAAGTAATTGGTTCAAGGATTGTTTCAATAATCCCCGACAGTGAACTGAAATACAGGAATCATATTAAAATCTCACCACTTGCTTCGAGAATGTAAGTTTATTTAACGAACGTAAGAACCGTTAGCAATTTTGGTGCTAATTTTTTCATTTCATTTTGACGTGCATCCTGCTTGTATCATGTGAAAACCACGCGCAGATGTAGAGATTCAATTTCCGGAACACTCAGCTTTGATTCTTTTCCGGCATTCCTTAGTATGCGGTGATAGGGACGAGTCATCCTCCTTAACTGAAGTGAAAAATTTTTTTTTCTCCCGAGAGAGAGGCCAGATAAAACGCAAAGTATCACCTTCCCGCGAAATTTTTAATTTCCATCGCGGGAAAAATATCACTTGTGGCCTAAGCACCTTGCACCTAATACCTCGATGACACTCGGAATCCACGGCTAATGGCGCTCGCTCCCCCTTTGCCTCGTCCTTGGGAATGTGAGGCGAATGACTGAAATGACTCGGGAGCCGCGAACGGAGGGAGGGAGTGTGAAAATGATGCTCTCCCGAGTGAGTCGGCCTTTCTTCGACAGCATACTGAGTTTGTTCACGTGCGATTTTTAGTGTAGCGAAACTTGGTGGCATTGCTATGGAAGAGCATATTTAGCTACATACTACCATGCAATCCGCCGCTCGGGCGTGCGGTAGGAATGTAATAACATCTACATTTTACCTTGTGAGGCGCCGCATGGGCGTGTGGCAGGGGGTGTTAGGACGCTAGCCGTGTAAATATGTAAGGTTTTGGGAGTTGAGAACGTGACGTGTATTATGGGAGTATATTCAATGGAGTTCAGTATTTATTGTGGTCACTTATTGTGCGCGAAAAGAACTAGTTTTTTTACCTATCTATTCGGCAGTGTAATTCTCTTATTTTATCGCTTCTGTCAGACCTAGAGATGTAGTGAGGCGTCATGGTAATATTCTTTGTGTCTCTGTGAAACACACCAGTTCTGGATTTCTCAAGCAAGCTAAGCCTAGTATAGCCTCCGATTTCTAGGGGCTCCCACCTTAATCCCTGTAAAAGTTGTGAAGCACTATATATACGCTCGTAGCAGTTTTTGGCGATGTGTGCTGATTTTCCTTGTATTTTATTAATTTTTTTAGTTAATGTCTTTATGACCAGGGTCCCTAATGCTCGCGGCGTTTTCGAGGAGTGGCCTAACTAGAGCGAAGTAGCATCTCTCTTTTAGTTTTTTCATCTAACTACCTTCCAATTATACGTTTAACAAAACCTAGTATCCTTAATGCTGTGCCCTACATGTTTTATAAGTTTTGACACCGGCCTAATAAAGGTGAATAGGAGAAGTTATGCGGAGGGGAAATGGTGAAGTGTATTTTGGGAGTGTTGGGATTTTGGCATTCAGTGTTAATTATGATCACTTATTCAGCGTAGAAAGAACATTTTTGTACCAAGTGGTTTGGTAATGCATCTTTTTATTTTGTTTGATCGCTTCAATTGTACCAATAAATCGTATTGTAATGTAGACACATAGCGGCTAGTCTCCGAGTCTATAACGGCTAAGAACCAAATCCCATCGAAATCTAGGAAACACTAAATGCTCGCTCGTAGCAGTTGTTAACGAAGCACGCAGCTTTTCTTCGTATTTTATGTATTTATATGGTCAAACATTCCTTTCCAGGGTCCCAAATGCTCGCGGCGTATTCGAGGTGTGGCATAGCCAGAACTAAGTAGCATCTACTCGTATCTATCACTTTTTCATCCGAGTAACTTCCTACTATACGCTTAAGAGTACCTTGTCTCTTTTAGGCAAGGCCGCATATATTTTGTACGACTTCCCCACGATAGGCAATAGACAGGAAATTATAGGTGAAGCAAAACCTCGTGGCACTCGCTTATGCAGACAATGACGGCGGGAAGAGGAAAGCATACAATTGAAGGCTCAACGCCTTTGCTACCTTTGCCCGCTTATCAACGCTTTACTCACCCCCGGTGATCTCACATCTCCGATGGTGAATGCCACCAAGTTCCGCTTTGCTACTATTCAAGATAGGTGGAGTAAATAGGCCTATGATACCAGTAGAAGTACTCTCCGGTGCCCTCCACTTCCCCCGCCCACTTATCTATGCTTAGTCTACCCACTGTGACCATCGATTCTCTAATGGTGAGTGTCCCCAAGTATTGTAATTATATCTGCACTACAACCGTCGCAGTCGTATTACCACAAGGGGACTTTATTAAACACAAGTGGACTTTATTGAACAAGTACACTTTGTTTCCGCTTGGTTGTTTATATACATTAGTTATTCCAGTTTCATTGATTGATTTCACTTCTCTATACATCAAAAGAATACGAAAACTTCGATAGGTCAATTTTCTTTCCCTTCAATAAAGACCATTGATATATATAGGGGAGAGTCTTCAGTTAATAAGCTGATGAAACTGTTTCAAGTAAGATACAATATATCCCCTTAAAACTATGGAGGAATGTAATTATATAACTAATAATTTCAGGCTTCACTTTGTGAAACCTCTCCATATCAGAAATCAGAAACTTTTAAGTAATGGCCCACTAATATTTTTAATGTTTACCACCCGGATTTTCGTCACGTAATGATGTTATATAGACATTATATAGTCATTACGTGACGAAAACTCGGGTCGTAAACAATAAAAATATTAGTGGACCATTGCTTAAAATATTTTGATTTTCAATCAGGAATGTAATTTATTCTAAAGCAAACAAAATCAAATAAACCATAAAACTTTTTTCGTATTCCCGAAATCATAAAAAAACAATTAAAAAATCTGAAAGAGAGAGTAAATGTTTGTCAATTTCGTGTGTCATAATGATAATTTGAAGCAGAAAGCGTGAACTACGACAGCGAGAGAAAGGTACGATATTTGATTTAACTTACAAAATTTTGAATTCATTTGTGATGATAATGAATGAGATATGTTGATCTTACACTTTTTCTAAATTTCCTCCACTGCGTCCCTTCAAAATGCTAAAAATTATGTTCTTTTCTGATTCAAATACATTTTGGTGACACTAAAACAGGGATAAGAATAAATATAGACGTTTATGTATACATTCAAAAGCCAAATTAATGCTACACTTGAACTGGAAAATTCGAATAGTAACGTGGCACTTTAGGTTACATTAGAAATGAAAACTCGTAAAAATGATTTCTGTCTAACAAAGAACCAAAATGCCTTCATTTAAGATAGGCAAATGAGATAATGATAATGTGAAATAAACGGAATAAAATCTCGAATAATAAGATCAATCTCGAATAAGAGATCAAGTAATGTAATACCCTTAATTCTCGACCTATTTTTAGTTCCTGATTCCGAAAAATAACCCAGGAATATTTGGTGTAATCTAAGCAACGAAAAATCAACGTGATATCACCAAAGTAAGCCATAATCTGGGTGGATTCTCGGAAATTTCCGGGAGCTAGCCATTTCAAATATTTCCCCCAGTTTTCAAGAATGCCATGGGGGTTTGGCCACCATTAAGGTAGGACCGCAAAGGGCAGAGTGCTTCAAGGCGGCGGAAGAAATGAAAAAGCAACAGACAATGCACCCACAATCTTGATATTCATCTGTTTTCCTTCCCTAGCCGCTACTTTCAAGAGGTTTGGATTAAAAGAAAGGGTTGAAGGGAATGCAGAGACGAGACGGCGGCAGGGAAAAGAGTTAAGAGTGGTAGAAGGAGAGAGATGGAAAGATCCAGAAAGATTAAAAAATAAAAAAAATTATAAAAAAGTGTAGCCGGTAATGATGATGAGATGGGAGTGTAATACAGGGAATTATGCCCCTTCCCCCCACCCACCCCCTCTCCCCTTTCTTTAACTCTCCCCCACCCAAGCACTCTCCTCCATCTGACTCCAATCCTGCCGTACGAAAGGGATAAAAAGCGTTGATGACCCTGTGACAGACAGCCCAATGACATTAGCGAAGAAAATCATGGTAATAAATGAAAATTTGACGGGTATAATGAGTTTTTTTCGCCATCGCTGCCGTCCCACCTCTTTCGAGATGAAGGTGGCCCCTCAACGATGACTGTGCTCGCGTCCGGAGGAATGAATAAAAAAAGAATAGTCTCTTTTCCGGCGTAAGGAAAAAAAACAAGGTGCCAAAATGAATTGATTATATCTCTACCTTTAACATGTTGCGCAATTAGTTTCCCTTTTCTTCGGAGATAGCTTCCTTTGATACAGAGTTAATGGTCTGTATAATTTCCTACGCGTTGCAGAATCCAGCATTATCCTATTTTGGTAATACTGGAATCGTTAACGCTGGAAGGTTTTAGATGAAACTACTACGCTTTTGCTCGTTTGTGTTTTTGCGTACAGTTGAGGGGTAATCAATGTTACTCAACTGCATCTCCTCTGATACATTAGAGTAATTTTCTTCGGTAATAGTGAGAGCTGTTTGCGTTTGCGAGTTCATCCTTGACATGAAGCTTTCTCGCAAAAAAAAAGTTTTCAATAAGTCGAGAAAATGATTTGCGTTTCCATATTAGCCTGATATCATATGCGGCATTGCTAATTTGAAATCCAATTCTCCAAGTGTTCATTTGTGAATTTTTCTCAATTATTCGAGGGTACAAGGGGCATATAATTGAGAAAGGTATGTCTAATCGAAGAAATTGGTTCAGTAATGGCATGATTGAGCAGATTCACATCATACTAAATAACACGGGGATTAACGTCAACTTTATGCGTTCCAATTTCATTAGAAATGGAAGATTCATAATATCATTGTGGGCACCAGATGGTGGTCTTGCTACTGAAATCAGGGTGAATTTCTTATGGAATAAATGTTGACATTTCTTAGTCTTGGGATTATTTCCACAGAATCAATTTCAGCTGTGTAATGATACTGATACATATAATTTTACTACGTTCAAAAATTAACTCTCCATTATTACATAAAATTTTACTGAAACAATGACATTAGTCGTTCAATCCTAAGATTGTTTGACTTCAGCACTCTATGCTTACATTTCAATCGCTAGATTTCTTATTGCCTAGTGGGTTTTCATAAAAATCTTCCTCTTCATTTGGTCCGTTATTTAGTCCTTGGTCTTCCTCCTGGGACATTCCCCACTATTTTTCTTTCAATTACTTTCCTCAACAACCTCAGAGTATGCACAATCAACCCAGTTTTTTTTAGTATTATGTTTCATATGGGCTTTTCCTCTTCGATACTTTCGCCTATTTCTCCCTTATCTTCAGCACCCACCTACAAGACTAAGTTTCTGAACCTCCGAATCTTTTCTAAACCTGGTATTAGAAGCAGACTCTGCTGATCATATGGACGGATAAAATAAAAATGGAATGAAAATAGAATGCAGATGAATAATTAATACAGCATAAGTATGATGTATTCATGGCACACAGCGGATGTATACACACTGATAAGTTGAAGGTCCTTACTGAGAGCAGCTTAATTTTTGAGAGAGGATAATTAACTCGACGGACGCGACCACTTAGAAAAAATTTAAAGTGGCCATATTGAGACGGTGCAATCCCATTTCGGTAAGTTCAGATGGCTAAGAGAAATTTTCCACGAGTCCACTTAGCTACCAGTCTTCCGTGCGGTGCTCCGCTCTTAAAAATCCCCGTTGAAATGAGCGCGGTCCCAGCGAAACTGCAAATCGAACTAATGATGGAGTGCTCGCCAATATACGTATGAAGGATCGCTTAATTGACTCAAACGGGTGAGTCATCTTCAATTACGAATTATTTACGTTTCCTTATTTAGCACTCGGGAGGAGGCACGTCCTATGATTTGCCCTCCGCCGACGATACTTAAGAGAAGACTTATATCGCCCGAGGCGACCGAATACTTCTGTTCCATTACTTTTTTGTTTACTCTTCCGCGGCACAGTCTTCGACAAAAAAATGACTAGAACTCCTCTCAAAGCCACTCTGCCGTCATTAAACTACCGTTGCGCCCCCAGCTTCTTTGTTCGTGAAACATCAGGGATGTTTCACATCCTGCAAAAAAAAATATTTTTGGGAATGGGACTCTTCATGACAAGGCAGAAGACTCAATATTTCCTGCATCAGGTACAATTCGTAAAAATATATATATGCATGTACTCGAAGAGCAGTGAGTATTACATCTGGATCGGTTGTTACGAGATAGGCATTAGTAATACAGGCAGGCTTTAAGGGATATCGAAAAAAGATCAAAGCATATGGCTACCTATTTCTCCTATGGAATACCGAATTCATACTCAGTCTGTTGTAATGAGAAGGTAAAATGAATGATAAGTTTCCGAGGAATGCGCTATAAGAAAAAGGTTGGCATGAAATAAACAGCTAATACCGTAAGAATAGCGTATGAGGATTTAATGTCATCACGACTAAAGAAGGATCTTTAAATTACCTTACTCTTGCTTTCGGCGCCAACTGCACTCTCCATTCATTTTTACTTTTTTAAGGTCATAAAATCGAGAACATTTGAAACACTTGGCCTACATTACCGATGTAAACACTGCGTAAACTTAATTTGCATCAATTTCACCTCTGCCTGATTATATTACATATAATTAAAAGGATCAATAACCGTGGTAGAAAATGAGCTCATATAAACTAATGGTGCTCTTTCAATGATTTCGATATTAGTTTCAACTTCATGCAAATAAATACTCCAATCTAATGTGACAGATAATGCTGGCGTTGGCATCCCAAAGGTTGGCATACCAAGAAGTGAGGGGTGAAAAATTATGCCACCATATATTACAAATATATCGTATTATACATGTAACAATTATATCGCATCATGGAAGACCTGAGGGAGAAGGAGCTAACACTGACACGCAGGACCGGACTGAATGGAAGGAGAGTGAGGAACATTGACCTTAGTCTCTAGAATAGTGTTGAAGAGAAAGAAAAAAGAAGATCGCATTATATAATGAATGGCTCTAGAGAAATGTGTTAATATTATGTTAATTATGATAGATATGCTTCAAAATAATTAGAAGTCCCTTAGAGGGGCCAGCGCGCAATTTACCACACTCCAGTGTGCTACATTTTCAAACATTAACGTCGTGCACTTAAATTTTATTCCAAATAAATAGAAAACAAAATTGATTTTAATGTCAACTAATTGAAATGAGTGTTATAAAATTTAATACTTTTGAAATAAATTCTCTATAACTATGCTTATATCGTTGGCTTATTGAAATAGCATTTTTAAAATATCGGGTAGTGTCATTTCAATCTTGTTCCTACCATTATCAATGAGCAATGCCAAACGACAGAAGACCTTGCATTAAAAGCCCACGTTTCAAATCTTTTACTCAACAGCAGTGACTCCGAAACGGACATCGTTTCTCGCCTCATGAACCCCCGAGATAATCACACCCATAAAAAGAAACACTTCCTCCTCACGCCGCTGGCACTGTAACACGGGAAGGGTTGTTTTTCAAAATCGGAAGAAGAAACTTCATGTTCACACCCTATTTCTTCCCGTGGAGAGCAGGGGAAAAGATTCGAGCACGCTGCGGACACAAAGAGGAAGAGGATGGCCTCAGAACGAGTGACTTTGGGATTCGTTTAATTTTTTTCTATTTCCCGTTCCTTCTTCCCCTCTTCCTTCCTCTCTTCAGGGGAATGGCCTTTTTGTCAGGAAGGGAGAAAAATGACTTATTGCCAGTGTGTGGTCGATAATGGGGGTTTTGTTCATCCTTCCGAAGGGGGGTTTTTCTTCATCCTCTCCTTCCACCGCTGGAAAAAGGAAAGAAAGTGAGAGGAAAGCTGTGCGTGAATGTGATGGAGTGGGTGTGTGGGAACTGGAGTGCGGAGGGGGAGAGGGGGATACCAAGACGACGGTGTCTCTGACCAACCGGGCGATGAGGCGAGAATCTTCCCATCAAATGATAGGTTGTGCTCAGCGTTGGGTGAGAAAGCCCTCTGATACCGAGCACCGTGGAGTGGAAAGCGGTACAGGCTGGTCCCCGCAGAACACATCTAGATCCACACCCAAGTATTGACCCGAGAGCCGATGCAAGGGCCTGAGGCTGGGGGTATTAGGACAACAGCCATGGGGAGCTTCCGATTTCCTCTCCAGAGCACTGCCCACCCTCGATGTTCAATGTCAAATCGACTAGGTCGCTCAGTATACTTCAGTACAAGAAGAGTACCTTTACAATGGCAAAGATTCCCTTTCATCATTATAGTTGTCGCGATGCATAAGGAAGCGTTTTCCATTTAATTTGGTGGGCTGCTCGTTTGTCAGCACAGAATTTTATTTGTATTCATACCTTTTGAGCACAAGGCAGCGCACTTATAAACATACTGGTGGAAAAGTAGATGTTCGTTAGAAAATTACAGAACTTCAATTCACATCAGCCATTGTTGATTTAGTGTTGATATTTGGCCAAAGCGTCAAATACGGTTAAGCTTTTTATTATTTGGTGGTAAAAAACAACTTCGACGCGTCGCATCGATCTTATCACGAATACAATTGAAATTTAGTTTAAATATGAGAATCATAAACGTCAGGAAATATGGGAATAGGATTAGGTCAAAACTGGTAGAAAGCAAGGTGATTTGCTGTCTCCCTCATTTTGAGTCCGCCATAGGGCGGTGAGAGGGAGGCGATGGATGACGCAAATGACCATAAGGGGAATATTTCACACAAAACGATAAGTTTAGTTGATGTGGTGGTATAGGGATACAATTGGGAGTGATATTCAAAATCTGCAATTATTCCAGAAGTTTATTCTTTTTCTCCATTTATCTCTCTCTTCTCCTATGCGTCCCTTTCGATGTTTTTTTTCTTAATATGACGATTTTGCACTTGAAAGTCCGAGTCAAATTATATAATAGACGCTTTTATTTCAATATGCCACGTTCAATAGGTACGTCCCGCTTCCTACAGTAACGAGTGCATTGACGAACTTAATAATTTGTAGACATCCATGATGTTAATGGTTTGAGGAAACTTTCCACAAGAAATAATGCCCTGTTTCCATCTAAGCCTTTGTTGTATACGTATTTAGAATGAGTTCGAAAGCTATACGGAAAACATTCAGTCGTGATGGTCTATTAAAAAAACGCATTTTCCAACATTTTCAAGGTTTGTTGTGAACGCTCTTTACCGAATACACTCAATCAAATATTCTATCCCAAGTAATATCTTTAAATTCATATTCTTCACACTCAATTGAAATAGACTTTGGATCATTAAAAGGAAGGAGTGCTAGAAAGGAGGAAGGATGAAGATTGGTGGCCCTATGGGAAAGTAAACGATTATTCTCGTGTGAACTTCGGGCTGTTAATCACTTCCCATTCCTGATGTAAACGTTATTTAACAATCTAATTAATATATTTGGAAAGGGTAATCAATTTACGCTAAAGGATAACCTGTTACTCTAGCGAATCTCCAGTGTTCATCACGCACAGCGTATCAAAATCCTCCTGTCTAATCTCAGAAAACAGTAGGAGGTACGATTGTAGCGCTGGACGATGTTTCAGGAGAAAATGGAACGTCAATTAAAAGTAACAAGATACTCTCGGCGCTGGTGGGAAGGTGGAAGGGCAATAAATCGTATTGAGAAACCGTGTGACACGATGACGCAATGAGAAAAGGAAGTGAAGTAAATGAACTAATACTTGAAAATCTGACTTCACTCAGCAATAGTCGTTCAACAGGTATATATGAGTGAAATAAGTAAAGGCAACCACTAAATGTCATCAACAAACTTCAACAAGCGTAAAATTTTGTTCCAGCCATTAAAAAATTCATTTATTTTTTAATTATAAGAATTTGACTTATGCGTAATGCTGTATTCGAATTATTTTCAGGAATTTCATTAGTTCCAGTGTTTTTTCACGTCAAATGTGTCTCACACGAGCTGCAGTGATGGCATTACTTCTGTTATGTCTTAGTCAATTACTCTAAAATATAAATTATTCGGAAAAAGCACAATTCGAAGAAATGAAACACCTTTGTTTAAGAAAAATCAATGAGGACATGTATCTACGAAATAGGTCCTGCACCTGCAAATCCCTCTACCTACCCACGTAAGGGTGTAGGATACCAGGTTACACGCAATATTATATCCCAGTAAGGTATTGATGAAGGGTTGAGATCGGGTAATAAGGGTAGTGTTTATTTAAATTTACGAAATAATAGTTATTAAGTGTCGGAGTTAGCGCTGGTTTTCTCATGAAACGATTTGCAAAGAAAGAATATCACAAACTAGGTTAAGGAACAACAAACTCGATGTTAACTAATCTATAGTGCCTTAAGTGAGACTAATAGTCTCAGCCTCTACCATGAGTTCAATAGTAATACCTATAAAATTTCCAACGATACTGCCACCACATACCTCGTCCCCGATTAAACTTTAACAACGAAGAGCTCACTAGCAATGAAGGGGTTTTATATTGAAGGGGATAATAACATCGAGTTTTTATACACTAGTCCCCATGCTATCAATTGTCTCCTCCACCAATTCTCTCGAGATTCATTGCTTTGGTTTTAAAATTACCTATATTTCAAAGAATTCACTCGGCATCATTGGTGAGGCTAGTGGGTGGAGCAATAATTTATAAAAAGGAGGAAGTAATAGCTGTTTCAAGGACAAACTTATTATGGAACAGCTTTATAAACTGATCTTGATGATTTTGATCGAAATTACTTGGTTACGATTTAAAGATAAACACCCGCTTTCTTAAAGAAGAAGGAGATAAACACCTTGACGGAATTTGCACCCATAGTATTAAAAACATACCACTAAGGTAAATACTGAAGTAAACACTGAAATATCTGAACTAAATCAAATCACGAGCTTCTGGACGAAAAAATGTCGCTGAAGAGTAAGTATAACGTTACCTAGGAGGGGAATTCATAATGAAGCGATTAAACCGAAATAGTCAACCATGTGGCAGGCAAAACATTAGTCTGGTGGTAATTAATCATGATCAGTTCAGCAACTTTTGTAAAGTGTCACTAATGAGAACGAAAACAGTAAAATCTAATTAATGACCGCGAGAGAGATTGCATCTCTAGAAGGAACAACAACGAAACGAGTTAGCCATAAAAGAAGGAAGGATATAAAGGAAGAGATAGTACCGGAATGACAGAAAAGACGGGCTTTGGATGACCATGGCGAAAAAAGAGCCCCGGAGAGATTAAACCCGCGGATAAAAAAAATTACTTCGAGATGGCGAAACGGTGACTAACCCTCTAATGCGATTGGCAGGGGTAACTTAGTGCGCTGAAGCGAAATTAAGGATTTGGAAAGACAAAGAACGGAACTATACTAATCTTCACAAAGACTGGAGACGTGGATCACTCCAGAAGATAAGTCAATCGTGGGAGAAACAGATAATGGCTGAAAGAAATCTACATCTAGACTGAAACTTGCAAGACACCTCACAAATAAATATTCTTCTAACATGTAAAATGGCCATATTTAGAGTAAAAATGTCAATTTACATGAATTACCATATCTTTGCAATGAAGAAAACAGGCGATGAAGACATTCGATGGCCCATGATGAGTAATAACTTCGCAGAATAAAAAGGCCTTATACGGAAATATTACTGACAAGGATGCCGTCAGGAAACCAAAGTATTCAATCATTACGATATGTTAATGGCCTTGTTACTTTGCTTAAAGAGAGGAACTTTGAATCAGTTCCTTAATATTGTGTATATATTACAAAATTTATATTACAATCTATCTTTATGAGTGGGAATTTGTGTATTGATTTTGCAATCATCAGTAAATATGTCATCTTTGAATTTACTTGAAAATTACACACCAAGATCGACGATGAAAAAGAATTATGTATATTTTCGAAGGGGTAATATTGCAGTACTACTAGTTTTAGCGCATAGGCGTCATCTGTAGGTGCCTCAAGGTGACCCCTTCGCATTAAAATTAGCAATATCACAAGAAATATTATGTGGGAAATACCTACTGTCCTTCTTCATGATTGAATTTGAATTTCTAAGTGATACACCTGAAACCACTGAGTTGATACACTAGAGAAATGTATGTAATAATCTCTATGTAATAGTCGATGAAAAATATGATTTGACTGTACCAGGATTCGAACCCAGATCTCCCCATAAACGGCTAGGTCGGTAACTGGCTAACACACCTGGTCGACAATTGGGAGATCCAGTTTCGAATCACAGTCATTTACATTGATTATTTCAGCGCAAATTCCATCTCTTTGATGCATAACATTATACTCTCACGCGTGACTGCTTACCATATAATTTGTGCGCATCGCAGTGTAATGAAAATGAATTGAAATAAAGGAATAATTGTTTATTACATACACTCCATATAATAATTCAAAATGGTACATTAACATGGTAAATGATAGCGGTTCTCTTTCGTGTGTTGTAGATCACCATATCGTTCTTGCTTAATCAATATACTCTAACTCTATTTTTAAGAAGTAGTGGGATTACTTGACTACACATGCTTCGAGAGTATATATCAATTAGCTCTTTGGAGTGTAGGTACCTCTAGCAGACAGGGATCAACATAGGCGGCTGGCAGTTACGGCTACATAAAAATGATCTCAGATACCGGCAGCGTGTTGTTGATGAGATGAAGGAAGTAGAAGGAAAAGAACTCCCCTCTGCATTTCCTCTTCTCTCCTCTTCCCTAAAGGCATATGCACACTACGCCTAACATTCTATGATGAATGGCTGACATTCCGGCGCCAGACCATTAAGGAATGGATGGCGACCTCTATGGTATTGGCAAATGCCAATCCTATGTACACACGATGTCAGGCGGTCGTAGCGCCGTTTAAACTGTTACAATTAATAAAATCCTAAGATTCAAGCAAAATCAGGGGAAATTTTTTCATACATCTACATCTACATACTACCCTTCGAGCCGCCGTATGGGTGTGTGGCAGGTGGTGTTAGGACACCAGCCGTGTAAAGATGTAAGGGATAAGGTTTTGGGAGGTGAAATGGTGACGTGTACTATGGGATTGTATTTAGTGGAGCTCAGTTTTTTTGTGATCGTTTATTGTGCGCGTAAAGAACGAGTTTTTGTACCTATCTGCTCGGCAATGCATCTCTCTTATTTTATTTCTTCTGTCAGACCTAGAGGTGTAGTGAGGCGTCATAATAATATTCTCTGTGTCGCTCTGAAACACACCAACTCTGAATTTCTCAATCAAGGTAAGCCTAGCGTGTAGTTATTGATGAGATGAAGGGAGTATTGAAGTATGTATGCATTATAAAAATACGAACATGATTAAGAATTGAAACTTAAGATTTTCCACATTAAAAAAAATTTACTTAACTTAAAATTTACGTTAATATATTATCTTCAGGTCGGTAGTAATTATATTTTATTTTTTGTAGAAAGTTGCACATTCAATTTCACCATTAATTAAAATAATTTAAAATGTAGTTCGTGCTTGAAAATGAAATCTTTAATTTAAGTAAATGGTACACTATCACGATTAATTAAGCTATATAAATATATGTCACAAGATACCTACAAGAAATCTATTCACCCTGAAATTGTCTTTAATTATTTCCTCCCTTATTTCAGCATTTATTTCACTAACGCAACATCAGTACCTATTATTACTATCGAAAACTTATGGTGTGGGTAGGATAAAATGGAAAACCTGCAAAAAATCTTTTGTGTATTTACGTACGTAGGGCCCTGAATATGCTAACGCTAACACATTTTACTTCATCATCTCAGCATACTTCTTACCATTCTTCACTCCGTCCGTAAAACCTATTTTCTTTCTTTCTCCTCTCTATTTGCTCAAAATCCCTCCCCTCACTGCCATAAGCGACCCTTCGCCCCTCATCACCTCGAGGTAGCAGAAAACATAGCGCTGCTTTCATCTTTCAGCAATTGCATGCGATCACATTTCATGCCAACGCGTGGAATTAGATGCGAGTGTACAAATGATGGCATCCACTGCCGGCAGCATAAGTGCCCAATGCCCGGCGCCAGAAATGTCTCCGCGTGCACAAGCCTTTACGCACAGCGTGTCCAATTGCTGACCGACCACCCCCTACTACGGCAACATTAGCTGCGACAGCGTAGGTACACTCATTCAGAGGTTCTCGCCTTACCCCAGTGGTCGTCTTGTATATGCCCCTATTTTTTCCCCGCTCTCCTCATCCGGAGACGTACGTACACGATTCTTTCCGACGGAAGTGACTCGCTCAGCCACATCCCCTCCGCATCGATCATCCCACCTCTTTCTGGTTGTCTCGGCGCGAGGAGGCGGACCCGCTGGTTTTGACTACAAGATGCCTCCTTCTTCCTCGGGCAAAGGCGACGCGGGGCCGAGGGAGGAACGGCAGCTGTCTCCTCCCGGGGAATCCTCACGGGTGGTTGCGAAGACTCCACCCTGCCGCCTCCTCTTTTCCCCCCGCTGCCTATAATGGTTTTCACGGAAGGTTGACGGGGGTGGGAGACGTCGAAACGTTGAAGGGAGGGAGGGAGGTGGGAGGCACTCCCACCCGCTTATGGAAGCGACTCCGGCGGCGGTGGTCTGGAGAGAAGTGGTCGCTTCAGAGGATGTCACGGGGTGCGGTTTTCGGGCAAGGGGACTGGGGTGGGTTGGGTGATGCATTCGTCTGCTCGGCAGCCCTTAAGGGAGTCGGAGCACAGCCTCCCTCCTCCGCTGTACCCCATACCGCGACCGCAGCATGCCGGGGGACACCTGATGGCTTCTCCTGCCTGAGCGAAACCGGCGAGGTGACACCTTCGGTGGGAGTCCCCCGGAGTTCTCCCTGCCCGATTCCTACCCCTCCCCGCATCCCTCCCCCCACCCTCTCCGGTTCCACAACCTGATTTCCCTGGACCTCCCAGGGTCCACGTGTCCACTCCGTCATGTGTACAAACATGCCGTCTTCCTTCCTTCGTCCCGCGCCATATGTCTTCCGTGATTTAGCGTTATGTCTTCTTAAATATGGAATGGAGTGGTCGCGGTCATTTTTCATACATCATCACAAGCATTGCCTAAGCATCAGATCGTAAATCCATTGAATTATGACGCATGGCATTTCACCGCTCCGGGTGCGAACCGATGGATAATTGGTTCTTTCTCTATAGTATCAGTACTTAAGTTTATCGTGCGGCCTGCTCGTCGGAAGACTGGGTGTACATTTGCTGAGTGGAGACTTGAGCCAATCTTTTTATAATTTTCTGCACGAAAACAACGTACTGACATCGATTCTGATTATATACGGTCAACACTACCATCAGTCAATATGTGTGCGCTAACTTAGAAGTAATGAGTGAGGGATTGAAACAACAAAGTCATACAAAAATGTTTCGAAAAAATCATATTATAAACAAAGAACGCTTGAGAAATAAGAAAACGCTTTGCTCTCTGTGGGAAACTAAAACATTTCAGGGCTGATATTTACAGCGCCAGGTGATATAAATGCCAAATTTATTGCCGATAACAACAATGTTTTTTCCGTTGTCTCGAGTGTAACTTCGTAGAATTTACTCAGCATTGCAAATGATAAGTATAATGTAGTTTTTCCACATAGATTTATTACAAAAAGACAACATAGTTTTCGACGAAGCTCGTCATCATCAGGTGAAGACGAGTCTCTTTGACGGCAAAATTTTTTACAACAAAACGGCCTAGGTTTCAACGAAGCTCGTCACCATCAAGTGATGATCAGATGATGACGAGCTTCGTCAAAATCTAGGCCATCTTGTTGTAATAATCCTATATGGAAAGTTATACTTATCATTTCCAAACTATGATTTATATCTTAAATGCCCCGGATTCAGCACCTTGGGCCGATTTATATTAGGTGAATTAGTGTAGCAACAGACTAATTCAAACACCCATGCCCTGAGTGGTGATAATTCCAACCAGGTGAGATTCGGACCCGCGACCCTCAGCAGGCGATCATGCCCCGTCATACCCCGTCGCCACCTGGGCCGGCGATCATGCCATTTTTGAGGACTTAGCGATTGCAAGTGCTTATATTCATCTCCAAAGGATATGATATTTAAAAACCTACATGAAATTTTTCTATGGTATTTCGAGAGCATAGACATTTCTCATTTACTGTGTACTTCTTGAAGAAAGTGGCAACTGCACTCGGACGAATTAGAGCATTGCCCCACCGAATTCAAGCCGGGATTAACGATACTGAACTTCGGTGACTTAGCGCGAATCGGCAATTCCATCATGGCAGGCCGCTGCTCTGATAATCTCCTCATCATCCTCTTTGGGTACGAACAAATACCTCCTATGACCTCTCATCAATTCAGCAGTTACCATATCTCGCTTCTTACTTTTCAAAATCTTGATGCGTCCGTTCTGGATCATCTACTCTTTGCAATAGTCATTAGCTATTCTCTGTATTACGTCTAAGGATCAATTTTAGTCATTATTTACGTCAAAGACTTGTTTAAGCATAAACTGAATGGATAATTTGCAGCGTTTCAAAATCCATGATTTCAATTTTTATGTCTCGCGGTCAGATCAGCAAGGGGAATCTCTTAGAGGAGGCGAGCTGTGCGACTGGACGATCTTATCGCGTATTTATCCACACAAATCGATTCCTTTAGCATCTTCGCAGTAAAACGCTGGTGCAGCTTAATTGGGTAAATAATAATCAGGTTTCGATCAAACTCTTTGAATTAATATAGGGTATTAATGTTACATAGGTACACACACAAACTCTCTCTCCTTAACTGCAACCTCTTTAAAATAATTCTATCGCTAATTATACCTGCGTGTATCGCTGTTGATTTAAGGATCCTGTCAAGTATTTTTTAAAAACGTAATCTGAGATCAGATAAACACTCGAGCTACCTCGCGCATGGCTCCTCGACATGCTTGGGGGGAGGGGGGGGGGGCGCAGGTGTGGAAATATACACCAACCGAACCCAAAGGCGTCCGTTCCTCTTCTTACACGACAATACTATTCGCCATCGCTTTTCCGATCCATCCCTCGAGAAACTTTTTTTTCAAAGTGTGGCTGAATTTGGAGAGAGAGGAAAAAAGGCATCTACTCACCCATGAGGCCCTCTGATGGAGATGAGAGCTGGATAATGCCTCATGCCCCACATTATCCATCAACCACTCATTATCTCGCCATCCGTGTGCGTCTTCGTCCGCTGGTCTTTTCCCTTCTTCGCCCTGTCTATCTTTTGTGGATGGATTATAATTACTCCGAGAAGGGGGGGACGGGGAGACCAAATGGCGCGGGGTGTATAGGAAGCGTTCCTTATCTCTCGCTGATTGTTCCTTAATTTCGGGTTATCCCTTCCCCCTCAATGCTTCTTCCTTCTCACTCCCCTTCCCCGCCCCCATCCGTCTGGTTTTGTGTCCGGAGGTAGGGTTGGTGTGACTGATGCACGAGTTCCTTCATATTTTTATTGTATCCCTCTCGTGTATTCTATTCGGTCTTTTTTCATTCCCCCCCTCACCACCGTCTCTCTCTTTTCTGCTGCGGCTTTTAATGAGCTTATCAGCAAGGGTTGATACCCTATCCGATATGCGTTTTCTGGTCCCACCGACTCGGAAAATGAGGCGAAATAAGAGGGTTTCGCGGTCATGACAGAGTGAAATTCCCCCCGAAGGTGGCAACATGAAACTGGCTACTCTGTAATCTATTAAATAATGTGTTGACTACTTCGCCAACGCTGAGAAAAAAACCGACCGGAAATTCAAGAGGATTTCCTCGTTTTTTTTCAAAATTTATTTTCAAAGAGAAGAACTTGCAATTTATAAAATAAATATAATGACGATCGTGACGATATGGAGGTTGATCATACTAATTAATCATGTAACGGTTATAATTAACGGTGAGCGTAATATAGGTGTACATTTAAGTGAAATAGAATAAATAACAGGGACAGGCTTCAATTAATTTCAAAACAATGAGCCACCCTCATCATTGCTTATCAACTATTGAAAACACCGCCACTGGAAAAGGCCTTGGGTGATAACGCCCGAAGGTGTTCGAGAAAATATTCGCCTTAATTAGTGTTTGACATGCTAACTTCTTTGACATCAAGTCTCTTTAAATTTCTTTATGTACAAATAAAAAGCATGGGGGGGGGGTAAAAATTCAAACTCGCGGAAAGCCTTTATTTATTCACAGCCTCGGAAGAATTGGAAATAACCCGACGATGAAGGGTGGATATAGAATGACGTTCTACTTGAGGAGAAACTCCCCTCTCTTTGGATTTTTAAAAACAACCTTTATTCACACACCGGTGTAGATTGTGTGTAGATTGTAATTGCTCATAGGTTTAATGAATATAGTCTGGTGGAGGCTTGAGAAAAGGATCAAATCCATATACGATGCATCTATTCCTGTCGCTATTGTAATAAGTAATCGGCAAATGAATCCAAAAATTTAACTCTCGACATATCCTCTTACGTCGTCACCATTTTCTTAGGTTGACAATTACTTACGTTCAAAAATGAATTTTCACCTCATATATATCATATGATCTATGTATTGAATTTGCAAAGTTTATTTATCGTCAAATGAACTCTATAGCTCGATTTATAGGTCTGAATCAATTAAATAGACTAGGATGGAGACCATTTTACTTCACAGCATAAGGAAAGTATAGTTATATTTTCAAAAATTCAGTAATTAAAGACGGCCAAAAATCCCACTTATTACATGTTATTTTCTTTTATCTGCAGATTCAACGTTCACACTACGTCAACAAATTTCCTGGGCATAAAAGAAACGATGATTAAATGCATAGTTATAATATATCTGTTAATATTTTGAGAATCACTAGTTTTTAGAGACGGGGAAATTTAAAAAAATGAAAAAGGAAACTTAACAAACTGAAACCGGATGAAAGGTTTTTGATTGAGTCCATATCAATACATATTCTAGAGCCGTGTTTTTAAATTCAGTAAAAGACAAACCCAAAAAATTCAGGAGGAAACAATTTTACCTGAACAATTTCTCCTAATATGGAAACAAAATGAATTTTTTTTCTGAATCTAAGAGGTTAATTTAATTTGCAACAAGGATTAGATAATGTCTCGTATATAATTTGGAAATTATCTAAGAGTAAAATTTGTTCTGTTATGAAATTGAACTGCTTGAAAAAATAAGATTGACATTAGTTTATAAAGAATACCAGTTACACACAGTTGCTTGAAACGTAGTCAGAAAGGTAGTTTTCAGAACAATTCAGGCCTCACAACAAAATGATAAACTGCCAGTTTATAAATAAAGATGATATTACGAGGTATATTAAAAATGTTTATACCCGTCATTCCTCACACGCCTCAAGCACCTCACAGGGCAGTAACGGAGACTCCACAAAGATTCAAATCGGCCAAAATAAAAAGAAGGCATATTGGGTTGAAGGGAAAAATTATTTTACGATGCGGTGGGAAGCAAAATTTTGTCTTCAGCTCTTCAGTTTTTTACATTGTACTTTACAGGTCAACTACAATCCTCTTCTAATATCTTCAGTAAGAAAGCCAAAAGCAGTATCTGCATATATAAAATATACCCTTACTCCTAAATTTTTCCAAACGGGTGAAAGATAAGAGAATAATAGATACTTAGTCATGTGGGGTATATTTTTACGCAAAAAAGACTAGAGGCGCCTATCAAGATAAACCCAATACTGGAAAGTTGAGTTATCTTGTAATCTCAATGCTCTTTCCAAGAAACGATTCAATATGAACAACAATCATCTACGTTCTTTAGAGATATATATATATATATATATATATATATATATATATATATATATATAATTAAAGAGGAAACTTAGAGGGGGTAAAAGACGAAAGTAAAGAGAGAGTCTTACTTAGAGACGTTTCGGGAGTTATCCCTTCTTCAGTCACACAGAGAATCATCATGGTATATATATATATATATATATATATATATATATATATATGTATATATATATATATATATATATATATATATATACCATGCCAATGCCATGCCATGCCATGCCATTTGGTATATATATATATATATATATATATATATATATATATATATATATATATACCAAAGGTCCGTGGCTCGATTCCCGGTCCAGTCGAATTTTTCTGCTTGGAATTGGCCATCTTTACATCTTCACACCACCATTGTGTCTGTTGATTTTATGTGTTCCTATCCACTTTCTTTCTACCTTTCTGTATAAACATTTATATGAGTATATATATATGTATATAATCGTTCATTCATTCATATATATATTTATATATGTGTGTGTGTGTGAGACAACGCCCCTCACGGAACAATTTGAACGAAGAGGTGAGAAAAGAGGTTTATAACAACGCAACAGCGTCTCAAAAACGATTCTGGCTGATTCTGCCAATATATAATGTACCTAATTCTAGTTGGTTGATTAGCAATGGGAAAAGAGATCGACAGAAAATGTCGATATTTGGCAAATATGTACTTATGTGTATTCCGATTGTATTTTATTTGGTAAAATAGATATATTGAGTCGAAAATGGCTTCTAGCAATAGTGGTGTACCCGCTATGTGAATTCAGCAATTGGCAATCAAATTTTCATACAAAGAAATCGTAAGCAATTCCCTCGGAATTTCCCAATTAAAATTAATTTTCTTCTGGCCATTTTTCAGCAATGTATGCACCCGCGCAAGTTCAATGTGGACTCTTGCGTTCACACTCTCAGAATTCAAAATGGGATTATTTTAGGTAATTGTGTTCGTGCTCTCTGTCAAGCTGACGTGTCAACTCGATACTATCTTAAAGAAAAATTTGCTTGAACATTATATTGTTCAGGTTTAATCTTTGAGTAAGACTGCCTTTACAACTTACTGATTGTGAAGCAGGTTTATTAAGGGTTGAATTTTTGTTCAAGAGAAGAAAAAAAGTTGCAGTTCACGAAAGTGTGTGTACTCTTCCTCCCCTTGCTTGGTAGTGAGATTTGGGTAAGCATGACTAACCATAAGAGTAGGCTAAATGAAAGAGTAGTAGAAATGGGGTAAGGAATGAGTAATGATGAAAGTATGTGGAAGAAATAATCCAGTAAGAGAAGCGAATGAAAGAAGCGTACTTAGATGGCTGGAAAATGTCGAGAGGGTGACCGCGGAAGCCCTGGGTGAATATATTGAAAAATATTCTAATGGGAAAGAATATTGGGAACGGTAAGAACAGATCGTTGCGTGCTAAGCAACGCATGAGTGTGACTAAAACTAATAAGGTAAACAAGGATAGGGCAGAATGGAGGGAATTATTAAAGCGGAGTCAGCCTTACAGGCCTTTCACCGAGAATTAAACGTGGTTTTACTCTGCCTACACCAGAATGGAGCGGAGTGATAGATATTTTGCCTGCTAGTAACTAATTATGATACGGATCTTCTTAACCAAAGAGGCTTCAGCAATCACCTATGTCAATTATTTTCTTTCATTTGTACAAAAATATATGGTTGAACTCGCCTAACCCTGTGTGTAAGCAGTATTTTGTAGCACTGGACAAGTTAGGAAACTCCCTCCCGGAGAAAGACGTCCGTTTCGCGGAGGCGGGCATCATGGGAAAAAGAGAAGAGTCTCGAAACCAGTAGCAAATCCCTTCTGACTCGAACTTCAAAACACCGGAGAGGAGGAGGAGGCGGGAGCGATGGCCACAATGCA
This sequence comes from Ceriagrion tenellum, assembly GCA_963169105.1. Taxonomy (NCBI): domain Eukaryota; kingdom Metazoa; phylum Arthropoda; class Insecta; order Odonata; family Coenagrionidae; genus Ceriagrion; species Ceriagrion tenellum. The sequence goes on along the minus strand of OY720636.1, from coordinate 37,955,136 downwards.
CGCGTGCCTCGGTTATCACGCGAAAGAGAGAGAAGGAGCGAAACGAGGCGAAATTTGCAAACTAAACGACGTCAAAGGCTCGCAAAGGGGACGGTTGGACAGATGGGCGGGGATCCTTCGTGCCGAAAGGCGAGCTATTTCCCGCAAAGCGCGACGATAATGAGGGGTTAATGTTGGCCGAGGTGCAGAAGAGAGAGGAGAGGCGTGGAATCATCGGTAGGTGGGCTGGCTGCTGCAAACGGTGGGCGGGAAGTTGAAGCGGCCTGATGAGTGAAGGGCGTGGGGTGGGGAGGAGGATGAGGGATTTTGGAGGTGTTAAGGAAGGATGTAATGGGTGGATTGGCGGAGCCGAGATAAGTAAAGGCAAAGGAGAATGAAAATGAAAAAAGTGAGCGTGTGAACTAGAAACGAGTTTTGAGTGGAATGCAACGACAATATATCGGGAAGTTTGTATTAAAGGTATTGGATTTAGCTCAGGTCGGAACAGATTAGAGCACACGAACGCCATTGATAGGAAATCATTGAGAAATATGAAGAGGGCACTTGCTATGCTGGCCAATGCTAGAAGCTGAAGCCAGTCCGCTATCTTGGTTAACCCTCATTTACCTGTAGCGCTTGTGAACTAAAGCACTCCTTTTGCAATTTAAAAATGTTTTCCATCGATAAATGACTGAAAACCAGCATAAATTTACTTCTTTCACCTTATTATCCGTAAGTAAATTGTTTATCTATTAAAATTGATTATAACCTGCATTCCCAGTTAAAAATTATAATAAAATATGATAGAATCCATAGGTCTAAGTAGCGATTATACGTTTAAATAGTTACCTACTTTCCTTAAACTTCAAACAGATGGTTGATATTATTGCTTTATATCGGCTAACTCCTCCATTCTGTCGCGTTGTCTATACAAAAGTAAGTAAAGAGCAATAATTAACAATATGGTTGTTTTTTTCGGTTATCAGGGTTAAGTTTGATGGCGTAGTGCCCTCTCCATAAATCTCAATGATAGGAAGCATGAGCACAGGCGAAACGTTTGCTAACCTGGCGACAGGTAGTACTTGCATATTTTGTTAGCACACCGAAGTTGAGGCCGAATGTCTTGGAAACAGTTTCGAATAAATTTTAAAATATCAACTTATTATAATAATGTTTTGTCGATGGTACACCTCAAATCATAAGAGTTATTCCTCACCGACGTTTTGAAAGGAAATTACTACCATCTTCAGGGCTTAAACATATACACAGAAGGTCAACAATAAAAGCATCAAATACTATACCTACACATTGTAACTATATTATTCTACCATCAGTATTACCTCGGAATAGTTAAAGTAAATCACACAGTTATTGATTCCTACGTGTTCTAATCACGCTTGTATATTTTGTAATTAGTTACCATTAACATGCATTACATTTATTCCGCATTTCACGCATTGATTTTCCATTGCTCAATCAAAACACGCAACCCTTCGGATGATTGAATAAAAAACTATATCATCTCAAATAATAATGATAATTACTTGTTTTTTAGGTGAGGTCAGTCAAGCGAGTGGAACAAAGAAAATGTGAAACAGGCTTGCGTTGGTGCACAAGATGGTGTTTTGAACGGCGGCGCATCCGTGAAAAGGAAGGTGGGGGTGACGGAAGGGGAAAAGCGGGATATGAGAAGCACTTGAAGATGTCAGGGAAACACAGAGAGAGGAGGAAAACGGCTTGGGCTAATAAATAGGCGTCTTCATTCCGGCGATATTGAGACTGTGGTGAGGATCCGTCAGGAGCAGTTGACGGGAGGAAGTCGGGATCACACGGCTGAGGATGGGGCCATTGTTACCTACTCACACTCACTCGCCCTTAATGGAGCATAAGACACACCTCGACGCGGGTGAACTGCCTTCTCAGCGTTGAGCACTCACTGAGGGATTGTGACAAATGCCTGGATGTTCGAGAAGCTCTGTGCATTAAGGTAGCTACCTCAATGGTCCTTGAATATCAGCGCGGATGTTTGATTCGTTCAGGAAAACGGCATTCTCAGCTGCGTGTAGCTACTTTAATACACGGTTAGTACCCTGAATTCAATATAAATTATTGGTAAATATAATTAAAACCGTCGCGCACGATATTTAGTGACTTCCATGAGTGCTGTTAAATGTTTCGATAGGTATTCGAGCAAGGGATGGTTAAATGCATTTAATTTTTTTATCCATATTGCATTAATAATTAAACGGGATATAAAAAATGACGGAATTTGGCGGTTTTAAACGCAACAAGGGTTGATACGTACTTTAGCAAACTACCTGGCCAAGGAATCTTTTAAAAAATTTAGTATCAATATGGCTTTAGTTTTTAGTTTTAGGTGATACGAGCAGTTAACGACTAGACGACACTAGACTTAGAAGCTGCCGACACTCATGTTGGATTACAAAATAAAAGTGCACATAATGGAGAATCAACCAGTATACAACAATAATATTTTGAAAGATAACAATAAATAAGGAATCATTGATGTAAAATGGTGTTATAAAAATTATTTTGGTAAGTGGATGACAATACGGAAATCTGAAAAAAGGGGAATTCCTTGCCAAAGAATGAAGAATTAACAAATCTTCAAAGCACCTGCAGCAGATTGACAAAATGGAAAATTCATTCCGGTGGAGCATTACTTTAAAACTTACATTTAAATGGAGAGAATAGTAAAAATAAGCACTAATTGACAAGTACCTGTAAAACTTACTCGCACATGATGTTTTGTAATAAGTTAGAAATGCATTATTTGTTGCATTACGTATTCTACCACGAAAGGTAGACTAATATCAAAATGACTACAAATCCTTAACAATTTTTCCCATACGTCAATAATTTTTCTATCTTCATCTCAGTATGCGCCCTACCCTTCTTCATCCCGTCCACAAAACCTATTTTCTTTCTTCCACTTCCCCACGTACCCAAAATCCTCCCCTCTATCTCGGGGGTTATGTAGCAATAATATTAATATAGATATATGATAGCTATTTAGTTTTACAGCTGTAAGTTACCCCTTGTGGCTCTTTACCTTCCTTAACCACCCACTTTGACTCCCCCTAATCTCATTTGGAAGTTTCCTCTCCTCATTCAACTAACCGCGAAATTCCTCGTTTGCTATCCTTAGGAAATGGAATTATAAAGTGATTTATTAGAGATAGAAATACAACACAATGCCTGTCCGATGATTTTGCACTCGGAATTATTATAAGGATCCTTCAACGTGTGAACAATCAAACCATTCTTCAGGACCGTTCTCGAATCTTGAGACGGAGTATATTGCTTGGTGCCGAGGTGTTGCCATCCTGTGCTGATCCGCAGGGAAGGCAGAGAAAGGCAGAAAGTTTTCTGTTTGAAGGAAGTGCTCGGTTTGCAGATGCTAGCTATTATAGCCAGAGCTAAAAGTTTAAACAAATATGAAAAAATGAGGTATAAGAGATGATAGAGCACCAATATTACGAAAAAAATGACACTTAAAAGAGAAATTCAGATGGTGAGAACATGGTTTTTTAATATTGACGAGAAATTCATTACTAGCATCATCCAAATAAGTTACAATTCCTTAATATTGTATTCACGCCTAAGTAACTCATGATACGCTGAATATGACCAAATTCGTTCACATCAAGCCTGAAGTTTTTGGAGAAATAGAAGAGAATGTTTTTAGGGGAAAATATTTGTTACCAATTGAAGAGAAAGGAAAAAGAATCTTTGTTTGAAGGTTTTAGCACTTTAATATAGTAAAAAATAATCTTTTTGCATTAATTAGTAACAGAATTATGCTAGATCTTGGATATGCCATTGGATGAATCACTTCCACAAAACAAGTCCTATTATCATAATATTAATATCGTGAAGTTTCATATGAGTAAAAATTCCTACCTTTATATGAAGTTATTTCCAAATCACGTGTTTTCAAATATTTTTGGTATATTTGCAATTAATGCAACGATATATGCGTTATAAATCAGTTCATGTCCTCGAAATGAATGCGCCATGAACAGTTTGCATAAAACCTCTTCATAGAAATTCAGGAATATTTCATTGCTCAAATTTTCCATGAAGGTGTGGAAAAATATAGCTTGGAATAATTTAAGAGAGCTAATTAGAAAGAAGAGGAAAGGCTGGAACTACAGCAAAAATTAATGAATCCTCCATTTACTGAAAAAGAATTCATAGCTCATCTTTCCTCAGAATGAAGTTTTAGAAATATGTTAACACCAGTGACACTTGGAGATACGCCATTTTTTTTAAGAACAACAGACATTGACAAAACTTCGATATTTTACCGCAAAATAAAGATCATCCATTACGCTTTTCCAACCAATCATCGCTATAATATTCCCTACTTGAATCTTGGGCACTGAAAATAAAACCTTTTCGCAAAAATTGTTTTCAAAGCGGATTGCTCAGCCCGAGAAAATAGCATGCCTACTCCAAAAATGATTGGATTCATATTTCAAGGTCGAGTGAAAATAATTTATTCATTCCCTCAACTTAGCCGAGAATCCAATTAATGCCGGACTACGTGAGATACGTAAACACAAGTAAGTGCGAGTCCTGGTTGGCTAAAAAGATCAACTTTGGAAACGGAACGCTTAAATAAACAAAATGTCTCCCTAAGTGCGATTCAACGAGTTTTTAGGTGGTCCTCCTTGGGTGAACGAATTCAATTGCCCCCTTTTAATTGGTGGCTATAAATCGCCAGGGTCCACCTCTTTTATTTCCTTTTCCCTCGAGAATGAAACCTGAAAATCAAGTGTTCTGGAAATAGCCGAGGTGGGAAAGAGCTTATGAGGATCGATAAATTGTAAACAGGGGAAAGAAGCAATGGCGTGAAAGAGTGATGATCGTGGTCAGGAAATTTAATTACGGAAAATATCACATTATGATTGAGACAAAATGTTTGTAAGAAAGAGTTTTTCACATAAAATGTAAAAATATAGTTCACTCTCCTTAACATAGATGTCGCATAAGCATTTACACACACCACAGGAATGGAGCCACGGGAGGCTTTAATGTAGTATTTTTTTTCATTTAGTAGTTTTGTATAACTAAATAACGCTTTTGGTTTTTTTATCTTTCAGTAGAGACTTCTTCTCGCATAATTAAAGGGGAAAATTGAACGAGTAGAGGAATAAAAACGAGAGCAAAATTTTTTCTGCGAATTTTTGAATAAATTTTTTCGTTTCAACATATCTCTTATATTTAAGGTATAAGAATCTCTGCAATTTTCGCATGCTATGTTATTAACATCTTCCACATGTAAAAACTGGAATCTTAAGTTGCCTGTTGAAGGAATTATGGTACAGATGCTAATGAACATTCATTTAATGACATTTTTGGGCATGCAAGCTTAATATGTGCCTTATTAAATGAAAAAAAAATTATTTTCATGATTGATAGTTCAAAGCTCAAAATAATCTGACGCAGATACGAAGAATTTTATTCAGTTTTTGGGGCTGTAATTTAAACACAAACCAAAGGGGATGCAATTCGCCACAAAAACAATCATTTGACCTTGCCGATGATTGAACCCGTATCTCCATTATACCGACTTGGTGTATCAGTCCGTTATAACAGCAAGATATCGGCTTTTCAGCGCTAATTCTCGAGGGGGTTTTTAAAAACCTAGAATTGTCTTTTTCCCATGAACGCATTCTCAAATTAATCATTATCCGCTTGATGTCTGCAGAGTATTTGAGTAGAAAAGGAATGAGAGTAATAGAGGAAATAAAATATATCATTCATGACTTGCAAATGGCTCAGGCGGCACATTCAGGATGGAACGTTACAGATCGCTCGATATTCGCGTTTCAACGCCAACTTTCAACTGTAAAATTATGCCAAGGTAATGGAGGCATAGAAAAAGCAGTAATTAGGAATATTACTAGAACAATATAAAAGCAGTTAGATTCGCAGACGACCAGGCATTAGTCAATCATTTACAGCAGCATTTCACAAACTGTTCTCCGCGAAGCTCTTAGGGCTCCTTCTTCGGCAGTAATGAAAGGGAAAAGTCTCTAAAAGTAAGTAACTACTTCAATATAGCGTTATTTTACTATTGCCTTTTTCATTAATATTTATACGACATTATTTGCGCTTCCGTATACGTATACTGTGAAATATTCCTCATCAGCCATGGATAGACATTAATACTTAGTATACCATGGGGCTCCACGAGAAACTATTTCTTCCAAAAGTTCTACATGGCTGGAAAAGCTTGGGAACGGCTGAGTTAGAGGATTGTATGCATTGATAAATGCGCTGGAAAATGGTGGGGGAATCAGGAATACAGGATGAAGAGCAATCATAAAAACTCTAATTTAGGGTGTAACCAACGTATTGTAATTATTTCTGCCAATCTGAAACATTAATCATGATCTAAGAAAATATGCTCTGGTTATATTTCCAGAAAAAAAGTTCATCAT